>CM060253.1:21576292-22173630 GCA_030684275.1 Acipenser oxyrinchus oxyrinchus | reverse complement strand
CCCTGGAGATGATGAAGCCCTTGCTTTTTCACAGCTTGCTCTACTTCTTTCCACTTAGGTGCACAGTCCTCCATTTGGTATTCTGGTGGATTGATAGGTGGGATGTCTGAAGGAATTGACATAGGCTCCTGCCTTTTTGAATCTGTATGCGTTTCCTCCAAATATCTCTCCAACTCAAACTTAGATGCTTTTAGTGTGCCATTCTTCTCACTGGTGAATAACTTCTTTACAAATTTGAATGGGTCTTTATAAAAGTTAGTTCTCGCACGCTCCTTCTTTTTGTAGCGTTTCCGTAGGCGCTCAGCTCTGCACAATGTTGCAAGCTTAATAAACGAATACACTCATGCACCAGATTGTGAATAAAACTATTTTTTTATGTTGCAACATATGTTCTCCTTTTTGTACCTATTCTTTGTGTCAGTTAACCATTGTTTTCTATTTAAATGATTTTACTGCGTTTAATTGGTTTTGTACTTTTTGTAAAGATATAATGAAAAACTATCATAATTAGCTACTAAAAATACACTGAATTCATTTAATTAAAAGTAGTCCTGATGGACACATAAATACATATGAAAAGCATGCCTACAGTACTACAGGGGCTTTTTCGTGTGCATTAGGATCACCTATCCCCGTTTCAGCCTCAGGCATCTCTAGCTGGGGGCCCCTTCAGCTTGTTTTGGTTCAGACTGCACTAGGCAATCTTCAACAGCAGAACCCGAACTTGACATTCCCCCTGTTGCAGGGTCAGTGTCAGTTACCGCTTGATTTGCTCAGTTTAGGTACTTTAATGAGAAGCTCTTTGCCCTACCATTTCTTTTCTTTGGCAGAACTGCTTATATATTACCTTGACATTTTTTTTCTTTTTTTTAAATTTAGTGTGTCCAATTATAATTCTTCCCCGATTTTCTCCTCACCACAGCAATTCCCCACATGGCCCAGGAGACCCAAAGATTCAGTAGACGTCCTCCGATCCCACGACCAAGCCAGCTTCCTTTTCACCCAGGAACTTGAGAGCGGATGTCAGCAAGCTACTGCCCTCTAGAGGACAAAGGCCAGCCCTGCAGGTGTCCACTCTGAGCTCACTGGGTGCTTGGCCAGCAGGGTTTGCTGTAGAGCAATGAGGAGAAACAGTCCCTGCCAGTTTTACCTCCCTAACCCACGGGAGCGCCTGGGCCAATGCGACGCTCTCTTTGGAGTCCCCAGCGAAGACAGGCCTACTTCGCACAGCCAGGACGTGAACCTGCGCTGTATGAGTGCTGCACTTCTACCAGGTGAGCCACTCAGGGACCCCTAGACTTGACATTTTTAAATAAAACCAATCGATGAATGTAACTAATGTGATTGAGTGCCTTAAGTTTTTTTTTTTTTGCGTTACTTGTATGTTAAGGCTAAACCATGGCAGCCTCCGAGGGATAAACGGAAAGGTGCTTGACTGTTTTGTACAACAATTAATTTATCAGAATGTGGTGTTGTGTTTTTAATATAATACAAGTTAATATGACGTTTATGTGTAGTGTTAATTTGGGCCGGTTATGATTGTCATCTCGTTGAGGTAATTATTTTTATTTTTTTATCATTGGTGGTCGGGGGCCCCCTTTGAGCTGGGGGCCCTGTGCAGGTGCATCTAGTGCACATAGGTTAATCCAGGCCTGAGTATTTAGGGTCCCACTGTGTCCTTCAGTCAAATTCCATGCAATGCAAACTACATGGGACTAGGGGCCCTAATATCTGCTGCACATGAAGTGATTTATACTGTGGCACTCAAAGTAAATCTAAAGTCTGAAGAAATCATACAGAAATCAGCGATCGCAGCTTCCAACAGGCATGATGTCACAGCACACCTTTCATTTTAGTAAAGGAAGGACTTGCACTTTGTAAATAAATCTTTACAAAAATATTCAGACAGAAAAAAATAAAAAACTCCCTGGAAAATCCTCTACAATTAAAAACGTACATTTAATTTTTTTTTTTTAAAGTCTGTCTATTTCTTACCTCCAGATTGCCCTAAACTGAGCAGAAACCTCTAGACCTGGACCGAAAACCTCTGACCTGGCAACACTGATTTTGTCCAAAAAAAATTCCATCACATGCTATGCTAGTCTAATTAAAGACTAGGAAAGGAGTGTTCAGTGACAGATCTAATGTGTCTTATTTTTCTAAACCAGCAGGTCTGAGAAATCTGACCCTACTGATACCGGTAGTTTTAAAATCTATTCGTACGCCTTACTTAATCCCTGGACTCCGAAACACAGTTTATAGCAAAGGTCTATATTTCTGACACGTTGTGCTTTTCCAACAACAAGCAAGCAAAAGTAGCTTCTAAGTAATAGTTTATTTTCTGGAAAGCAACCAATGGTCGATGTTTTTTTCGTCTCCTGGCAACAGAACGCCTAACTGCGGGTTATAGTGACGTATTTTGTGTTTGATCAATCAAATCTTTAGTTGCAAACTATCACAACCAGCCGCGATGCACTCTGGGATTGGCTTCCATGGATTCCATGTTGACAACAAACTGACGGCGGAGAAGTGGGATTTATGGTTGTTTAATTTATAATCGCATCTCTTTGTACTAGATTTCATTCATTACAAGTGTACTTCAAAAGTAAGTCACAGACACGTTATTATTGTGTGCTCTTTATTTTTTTATATAAAAAATAAGCCTATTGTTATGGTGAATTCGTATTGTTTTATGTTGTTTTCTCAAAATATGATGATTAGTAATGTGCATTTGTTCTAGAATTCTTCCATTTACCGTTGATATGTAAAAAAAAGTATGTAAACGTACAAGTTACTATAAATATATTATTTGTTGGACAGGATAAAAATGATGGAGCATGTACATTTAGCTGCTGAAGACGAAGATGATCTATATTCAGGGTACAATGACTATAATCCAACATTTGATACTGAAGTAAGCAACAGTTTTGTTATTTTTATGAATATATGTTCCGTGTATGTATGAAGCAAATCTGGTAGTTGTTCAAAGCAGCTGCAGCAGTATATACATTTTTATACAAATATAAATGTTTCGGTGTTTGTTTACTTTTTCCAAACTGTAGTTTATCATTCTGTGAACTCATGTTTATCAAAAAAGACAGCCCCCGTTTACATTCCAGTTGTTTTATACTTAAATAAAAACGATGTTTTAGGGACTTGCCTTTTGAAATCTGCTTATAACTTTCTTATTCATAAAACTAAACTCATGCTGTACTCCTGATAGTAGCGGCCGCATCTGTTTTGGAATGTAATCTGCAAGCTCTAGTGATTTAGATCAGGAAACAAAAATGATCCTCTTCCAGACCTTTCAGTGTGTTTTTGAGTATATTCTGACAAACTTGTTGATTTTATACCCGTAGATTAATGTGTTGTGATATTATGGTCCTTATGTGTGTGCAGTGGATATAATTGTGGTAAAAACAAAACAAACAAACAAACAAAAAACAATGAGCATTACACATGTATTTCCCATATATCATTATTTTTGTTTATAAAAATGTAATTACAATGTACATTTCAATTTAGAAACTTTTTTAAAGGACAGTTCTGTTTTGTAGTACGTATGTTTTCATTTTGGTAATAAGTATGCATTATGATACGCTTTTTTAAGGATCTGGAAAATGATGTTGGTTTCCAACAAGCTGTAAAGACAAGTCATGGACGGAGACCTCCGGTGAGTGACAAATATATATATATATATATATATATATATATATATATATATATATATATATATATATATATATATAAATACTGTAACTGAAGCAGCTGGCCTGTACAAAATATCAGATTTTACTTAAACCAAAAATAAGTCCAGAAGTTAACATCAAGAAGAAAAACAGTTGATATACAGAGTTGTACAGTATAAGTCAATATGGGTTTGTATTTTCCTACAAAGTGAAAACTGTAGTTAGCTATTGCATGGCTTAACACATAACTGAGATGATGTTGAAATGATAAAAGTACAAGTTGACAGTAAATTGTACCCTAATTCTCTGCTTTGAGTGTTTCACATTTTTTATGTTGAATAATGAGGTATTATAGTTCAAAAAAATTCACCTTCCATTATGCAATAATGCACCAATTGGTAGGATTTTGTATGGTCATTTGTTGTATGATGTTTCACATATTGTGAATGTACTACTGAAGGCTATATCTAAGGAATCACTAATAAATGAGACTGCCACAGTAGATGACATAAAATCCACTGTATACAAATCTTTTGGACTGAAATTACAGCTACTGTACCTGCTGCTTGCCAGGAGATCCTTGTGGGCTGAGGTGACCCCTATAGATGAAATTCACAATAAAGGAAAAATAGTTTGATGAAAGAAAAAAAAAAAATGTTAATATATCTTTATTTCTGTAAAATCTTTATAAAAAGGAGTAAAATCACACTGGGAGCCAGCCCCTTTTCAGCAGATTTATATTGAGCCTTCAGTCATTAAATGCTATTATAAAATTTGTTCCAGATGACCGCCAAAATTCCAGGCACTGCCGTTGCAAGGCCCATGGGCACTGCATTTGGAGTAAGTAACTAATTGTTTCCTTAATAAATCATGTTCTATGTCTGGGGCAAATGCAACGTTTTAGCATACAGGATTATAATTGCAATTATATCTAGGGAACACTAAGACACAGACCAGCTCTCAGAATCAGACAAATAAACATGGGCTCAGTCTCCCAGGTTGTAGAGCAGTCCTGTTTAAAGGTGGTGTAACCCCCTTGTCACTGGGTAAAGCCTACCCCAAATGGGGCTTCTAGGTTCAATAATCTGCAATCTTGCTTCTTAATGATGTTCAACCAGTGCTGTTGTGCTCCACCTAAAAGCTGGGCTATGCTAGAAATCTACCCTTTAGGACTCAAGTTCCTACCAGTCACCTGAATGTTATCCCCAATAAGTACACACTACACTTATCTCAATTAAATAGGATAACTTTTTATCAAACGTTTACTGCTAATAGCAGACTGACTAGATAAGCAATTTACAATGACATTACTAATCAGAAACATAGGGAGGTGGGTAGTAGTACACACCATAAAGAAAAAAACAATGTGTGTGCACAGAATAACAAATAAAGGGGTACGACGGTGGAAAGAAAAAATATACAGTACTGTGCAAAGTTTTAGGCAGGTGTGAAAATGCTGTAAAGTAAGAATGCTTTCAAAAAATAGACATGCTAATAGTTTATATTTATCAATTAACTAAATGCAAAGTGAGTGCACAGAAGAAAATCTAAATCAAATCCATATTTGGTGTGACCACCCTTGCCTTCAAAACAGCATCAATTTTTCTAGGTACACTTGCACAAAGTCAGGGATTTTGTAGGCATATAGTCAGGTGTATGATTAAACAATTATACCAAACAGGTGCTAATGATCATCAATTCAATATGTAGGTTGAAACACAATCATTAACTGAAACAGAAACAGCTGTGTAGGAGGAATAAAACTGGGTGAGGAACAGCCAAACTCAGCTAACAAGGTGAGGTTGCTGAAGACAGTTTACTGTCAAAAGTCATACACCATGGCAAGACTGAGCACAGCAACAAGACACAAGGTAGTTATACTGCATCAGCAAGGTCTCTCCCAGGCAGAAATTGCAAGGCAGACAGGGGTTTCCAGATGTGCTGTCCAAGCTCTTTTGAAGAAGCACAAAGAAACAGGCAACGCGTTGAGGACCGTGAGACGCAGTGGTCGGCCAAGGAAACTTACTGCAGCAGATGAAAGACACATCATGCTTACTTCCCTTCGCAATCGGAAGATGTGCAGCAGTGCCATCAGCTCAGAATTGGCAGAAAACAGTGGGACCCTGGTACACCCATCTACTGTCCGGAGAAGTCTGGTCAGAAGTGGCCTTCATGGAAGACTTGCGCCAAAAAGCCATACCTCCGACGTGGAAACAAGGCCAAGCGACTCAACTATGCACGAAAACACAGGAACTGGGGTGCAGAAAATGGCAGCAGGTGCTCTGGACTGATGAGTCAAAAATTTGAAATATTTGGCTGTAGCAGAAGGCAGTTTGTTCACGAAGGGCTGGAGAGCGCATATCTAATGAGTGTCTGCAGGCAACAGTGAAGCATGGTGGAGGTTACTTGCAAGTTTGGGGCTGCATTTCTGCAAATGGAGTTGGGGATTTGGTCAGAATTAATGGTCTCCTCAATGCTGAGAAGTACAGGCAGATACTTATCCATCATGCAATACCATCAGGGAGGCATCTGATTGGCCCCAAATTTATTCTGCAGCATGACAACGACCCCAAACATACAGCGAAAGTCATTAAGAACTATCTTCAGCGTAAAGAAGAACAAGGAGTCCTGGAAGTGATGGTATGGCCCCACAGAGCCCTGATCTCAACATCATCGAAGTCTGTCTGGGATTACATGAAGAGAGAGAAGCAACTGAGGCTGCCTAAATCCACAGAAGAACTGTGGTTAGTTCTCCAAGATGTTTGGGCCAACCTACCTGCCGAGTTCCTTCAAAAACTGTGTGCAAGTGTACCTAGAAGAATTGATGTTTGATGCTGTTTTGAAGGCAAAGGGTGGTCATACCAAATATGGATTTGATTTAGATTTTTCTTCTGTTCACTCACTTTGCATTTAGTTAATTGATAAATATAATCTATTAACATGTCTATTTTTGAAAGCATTCTTACTTTACAGCATTTTTTCACACCTGCCTAAAACTTTTGCACAGTACTGTATATACTTATGTGACCGGCGGGACTGTCACTGACTTCTCGGCACATCTGTGTCACTGCAGAATTAGCTTGTTTATAGGATTGAACAGCGATCCTCAATCAGTATAGTGAGGGTGTGTAGCGCGGTGGAGGAAGTGCTCTGCCATTGTTTTGGCCAACTTTTATTTTCTATGTTTTTGCACTGTATTTTATTTTGGTATTGTTTTGTTGTTTTATGTACCGACCCAAACCCTGCGTGCCTGTGCGGCGTTGTCAATTAAAAAGTTCTGTGTCTGTCATCACTGCCCAGTGTACAACCCACACCCCCCTTCACAATATAATATAGGAGTCCTTTATATATGTATGTATGTGCTTATGCTAAATAACAGGTGTACATATACTGATGAGACACATATAAAGATTATACTATCGTCCCTCTACCACAGAAGCCACTATGTAAACATTAGCAGAGGTCAACGGACCTAACAAACAGAGGAAATAACTGTGATTTGGAGAGGGGAGGTGTACACACAGTACTCACAAATGGTGATCCTGCCTCAGGCAGATAGCTGTTAGGATGTTGTATTTTTTTCTTATTAAGCAATGTCCTTGATCCCACATAGCCGGAGGTCACACTGGATTTTTCCGGGTAAGCCAGGGGGCTGTCCGGTAGCAGTACCAGCTGAATACATTCAGAGTTTCCTGTGTATGCTATACAGCAGGCATTGCAAGATATACATGATACGGAAATAAAATGACAAATGTGACAAAATGCACTATTCCTGTGCCCGATACCCTACTCCAGCCGTAAGGACTATAACATTTTAGTTTTAGCTGAACTAAAATGGAATGCATGCAGTAAATCTTTTGTAGCTCCTCTCCCCCCTTTTTTATTTTTTCCCTCGTGGTCTCTTCTTCCCCTTGCTTCTTTCTTTGCATACATATACTCCCCTCACGCCCCGCCTCCTCATGCTCCCTATTGGCTCCTGTTCTCCTCCGTTCATCTTAGTGTCGAAAGCCATTTGCTAGTCCTGCCAAATGAAAATGTTTGTCACCAGATCTGTGGAGATGCCCTCTGACCTCCCTGGGACTGCTTCCCATGGTCTGTGATGTCACTGGGCTCTGCTGCTTTTTTCCCTCTGTTTACATAGAACCCCCGCCCCCCGGGCTACAGCTGTATAAAAAAGGGGGAGGTATTCCATCAAAAAATCTAAAGATCTTCCATCCTATCCAGATACAGACTGATGTCGGCAAGGCAGACTGGCCAAATCTGACACCTTTCAATCCATCTGACATGTATGATTATTAGATTTTTTTATGGTTTTGCTCTCTGCTGTGCATGCAGATATACACTGAATATTTAGGGCTAGGTTGGACAAGCACCTGAATTGTTTTTCTCTTAATTTAAGGCAAGGATGGCACTAGTCTCCTCTTTGGGAAGACCCATGACAGGTGCGGTGCAGGTGAGTCGATCAATGATTTCAACGTTGTTTTGGTATTTCACATTTTTGCCTGTGCTGTATCTGAAATATATGAGGTAAGATATATTACACGGGTAATTAACTAAGGCTTTTGGTTTTGCTTTTTTATTTATCCTTCCACAATTCTATGTTATTCTGAGTGTATGGTTGTGATGGAAATACTTCCTTTCCCCATTTACTTCCTGTTTTACAGGTTACTGGACCCCACATGACCCCACATAGGCAGTTTTCTGAGAAGAATAAAACAAATCGGATCAGTAAAAACTAGAAATAAACAATTTAATTACAACTGCTTCTTGTTAGATTTACAATGTACAACATGTTTTTATTCTGAAATGTGCATTTGCTCTTGGCTTCAAAATAGATATTTAGTACACAAACTTTACTTATGTGATTGTTTATGTGGGTATCACCATGTAAATCTCCAGTACAGACACAGTGGATTGTTTTTATTTATTTATAAATAATTTGCATATTTATTTTTAGGATGGAGTTGCTCGTCCAATGACTGCAGTGCTGGCTGCTGGATATTCCTCAGCAGTAATAAGAGGTTAGTTTGTGAGACCTTTTGCTGTATTTACATTATATACAGAGTTACACTGTATAACATATGCTGCATGTCAGTGACCTTGACATTGACTTTTGACAAAAATATTTGGTTTCTGAAAAATAGACAGCTCACTTTGACATGTTGGTCTCTATCCACAAAGTTTTAATTTAAATAGTGTTTTTAAAGCCTGTTTTGATGAATGTCAGCTTCACATATTACAAATATGTTAAATGGTACATCTTTTGACACCCTTACTTATTAGGTGGGGCACGGGAATTTTATTTTACTTCTCAGATATTTGTCTACTGTTTTCAGGTTCTGCATTTGATCCACTGGGTCAGTCAAAAGGTCCTGCACCTCCTTTGGAAGCAAAAAATGAAGATACGTACGTTGTGCACTTTGTTCTACAACTTATATTTAAAATTACTTGCTTCATTTAAAATTACAAATTTTAAATCATAATTTTTATTTCATGTTTTAGACCTGAAGAAAAAATTAAGCAGTTGGAGAAGAAAGTCAACCAGTTAATTGAAGACAGCTGCATGGCTCACAGCCATGGAGATCTTCAACTGGTATATTGAAATTTACATAACTCTACCGCCAATTATACCATTTCCTTACTGCCTGAAAAGTACCTTTTTTTTTTTTTTTTTTTGCTTCGGTATACCACTTACACAAACCGTATAGTGTACACATTTGTTATGTGATGGTTGATTGGCTGCTAAAAATTATTCAGCTCTATCACAAGGCTGCTTTGTGTATGCTTTCTCTTTGCTCCTGCTATTTCATGATTTGACAATGCCGAGGCTGTTTGTGGAGCGCGACCAAGATGTCAATACAAAAGAGATTGACAAAATTGTTAAGAACCGGTGGCACTGGAAGTGACTATATGCAGAAATAGATGGGTTTTTTTTTTGTTGGGAAGCATGTTCGGAAACTGCACGGTGCGGCAAGGCGTACTGCCTTCTTTGTGAGATGGAGTTAAAGTATGGCAGTCGAGGAAGACATTCTATAGACGATCACATAAAAACAAAGAGACCAAAAAGCTGAAAATCAACACAACCAATTACAAACTCCCAGGGAAGTTATACTTGTATTTAATTTGATCTACTTAATTATTAATACGGTACACCTCGCTGTAAAGCCCTTCATTATAACGAACCTTCGGCTATACCGAACCTGGCCCCACACTGAACCTAAACACACACTGTCAACATCCCCGTCTGTGCGCACGGGATGTCACCTCTGCGGTGAAATCAACTCTTTTGTCTTAATAAAAAGCGCGTGCTGTGTAACTGCCTCTAAAACGAAAATCATTTTATGTTGCAACAAAGCTGGAAACTATTGATTGTTTGAAAAAAGGAGTAACGCAAGCATATCACAGTCATGAATATAGGTTGTCAAAAAGCACTCTTTTGGCTTGGTCAGCAACCATGCGACAAAGCAAAATTGATTAAAGATAAAAAGCAGCGAAAAAAGCTTGAGGATCTGATTAACTTTTCATGTCGGGTTGATTTGGAATAAAAGCTCAGTTTTGGATTCTTGCATGTTGGATTAAGATTTGATACACTTTGAAATGATTCATGTCAGATTGATTTTGAATAGAAGTTTAGCTTTATTGTACTGCATTTTAATTCTTTAACGAATTGGACGAAGCAAAGGCAGAATACTGCATACATGAGATGAACAGGTACATGTAATTCTACTTTCATTCGCAAAATCATCTCATTAACGTACTCCTTTATCGTTCATTTTGATTGTCCTTTCGTTATAACAAACCCCTCGATGTAACGAACAAAAGGCTTGGACCCCAACAGGTTCATTATAGCGAGGGTGTACTATATTAAATATGTACCGGTAACCTATTTTTACAAATTCTTTACAACGATGTACTGAAATTACAAAATGTCCAGTTTTCGACTATATGTGTATTTTCGTTTTTCATTGGAAAATGTTTTAGGGATTAAGCCAAACTTGAACACAGGCACAATTTTGCTGCTTTTAAGCCCTGGGAAAAACAAATCCATTTTTTCAGGAACAGTGACTTCGAACCTGGTTCCAGGAGACAGGAGAGGAGACTTGCCAAGTTAATAAAAATGTAATTAATCACGTGATCAAGTTCTTATCACAGTTTAAAATGGCTACAGTAGCTGTGAGAGAGTATTTTCCTGTATTTCTGTAATTATATGCAGTAACTTTTGCATTTCTTCATTTTATTTTATCAATACATTTTCAGTTGTTTTTTGTTATTTTGTATCAGTTCTTTTTCTTCAGTTTTCAGAGACGTTTTTCTTTCTTGCTTCATACCGCATACAAATTAATTAAATATTAATTTGTATGCGGTATGAACTAGATTTGTGAGGGTTTTCCCCATATATATACCAGTCGAAAGTATTAACTATAACCAAAAGAATGTTTTGGTTGGATTTGTCAGTTTAATAAACTGAAAAACAAGCCAAAATCCTGTCAGTGTTCTGGTCGCGGTATTATTATTATTATTATTATTATTTTTATTATTAACACAGATTCATTTGATGTCTGTAATTCAATTTGTAGTAGGCTGCTGTGCCGTATGATTATCATAACAACGCTTATTTGTTTCATTTTATTACTACGTTAAATAGTATTTTAGGTCTATATATTTAAATTTATAATTTGCTTGTGTATTTATTACACTTGTAAAAGTTTCAAACCACAATTAATTGCTTCATGACACGAAAGTCACTTGTAGTTGTAGTCTCTCTTAGCATCTAGTACTACTGTAAGTTATGACCTAACTAGGGCATTAAGCAATCAGAAGCAATGCATGTGGTCCAGCAGGGTGAAGCAGTATCCAAAATGATGGCAGAAACAATAATACTTGCAGTGAATACACAGAGCTTTATGACAAAGATCATCACAATTATAAAGATATAGATTTGAAAGACAATATATAGGAGTCCATTTCGAAGGAACTGGATAAGCCTGGTATGTATGATTTATTGCCATATGTGTTGAAATACAGTCAAAGAAGGCACTAATAATTTGACAATATGTATTAGTTTTTTTTTTTTTTTTTAGCCCTTTGCGGTCCATTGTCGGACTGGGCCCGACATTGCAATTATTCCTATCAGGTCCATTGTCGGACCCTGTCCGACATCATCAAAAAAACGGGTTTCTGGTCGTTTTTCTCCGAAAAGCCGAAAACCACTCAATGGCCGAGTGGGAGCGACAGGAGCGAGACAAGCTGATAAAAATTTAAAAAGGTGTATCTCATGAATAGTCATACTTGCCCCTGGCATCAGATAGGGCGGTCATAAGGAAACAAGCTGGGTGTTACTGTATCAGCGCACAGAGACTATCACAGACATTTGCAGAGCTTTTTCGAGATGTTATAGTAATAAAATAATGACTTGGATTGCATTATTGAGGAGTTTGGTGATAAAACGAGTCATCAGGAGATGATTGATCGGTATATACGACTATTATTATTATTATTATTATTATTTATTTCTTAGCATATGTGAAAGCAATAGCGAACGAAAGGGTGGGGCGGGGCTGGAGATGCCTAGTGAGTGCTTTGTTGATATGCAGGGCCATTTAAACCCGTTTGACTGTGGAAAAAATACCTTTAAACAGCTGCCTAAAATTAACTGCGGCGTGTGAAAATAAATTGGACCTGACGAGCCTGACACACAATTAATAAATGGACTGTAAAGGGTTAATTTAGTAGTCGCCAATTATTATTATTTTTTATTATTTTCTCCCAATTTAGAATGTCCAATTATTTTTAGGCTCAGTTCACCACTACCACCCCTGCGCTGACTCGGGAGGCTTAATATGAACACACGCTGTCCTCCGGCTGTGCCATCAGCTGCCCGCTTCTTTACACACTGCAGACTCACCTTGCAGCCACATTGGAGCTACAGCATCAGAGGACAACGCAGCTCCAGGCAGCTTACAGGCAAGCCCGCAGGCGCCCGGCCAGACCACGGGTCGCTGGTGCGCGGTGCTCGGCCAGTTGTACGCTGCCCCCTGGGAGCGCCAGTCAACGGTCGGCGATGGAATAGCCTGGACTCAACGTCCAGGCTATAGGTTGCATCCTACACTCCACGCGGAGCGCCTTAACCGGATGCGCCACTTGAGAGCCCAATATGTATTAGTTTTGTTCATAGGTTTGTCAATAGCAATTTTTAACCCTTAGCAGTCCATTTATTTAGCGCGTATCGGGCGCGTCAGGTCCAGTTTCTTTTCACACTCACAGTTTATTTTAGACACGCTGTTTAAAAGTATTTATCACAGTAAAACAGGTTTAAGAGGCACTGCATATCAACAGGACACTCAGTACTGCATCTCCAGCCCCGCCCCACCCCTTGTTTGCTGTATTTTTAACATACCTCTTCATAGTCGTGCATACCAATAAATCATCTCCTGATCACTCGTTTTATCACCAAACTCCTCAATAATGCGATCCAAGTCATTATTTTATTACTATAACATCTAAAAAAAGCTCTGCAAATGTCTGTGATATTCTTTGAGCGCTGGATGCAGAAGCAGCTATCTTGTTTGTTTATGTCTGTGTTATCTATGTGGTGCCAGGGCTATCTGTATTCATGAGATACGCCCCATTTTTTTTTCGGCTCCTATCGGTCTCACTCAGCCATTGAATGGTTTTCTCTGCTTTTTCCGGAGAGAAAAAACGACTAGAGACCTGTTTTTTACGTCTTTTTGATGATGTCGGACAGGGTCTGACATTGGACAGGAAAGGGAAAATTGCAATGTCGGACCAGGTCCGACATAGGACCGCAAAGGATGGCAATTTTCACACCTGTTGTGTCGCTTCTGGTGTGTGGCCAATTTAAAAATCAATTAAAAAAAAAATCACCTTCAAAGAATTACCATTTAAAAAATTCAACTTTATTTCAAACAGGCAAATAAACACAAACATGTTTGAATGTTTTCTTTTTTTTTTTTTTTTAAACCGTTCTCCGTTACTTTTATAAAATGTTAGGCATTTATGTTTATAAGAGCTGAACTGTGGTACTCTTGTAAATTAGTAATGATTAACAGAACTCCTGGAATCCAACATGATTTTTAAGTCTCTTCTGCCTAAAATCAATGTAAATCTGACTGCAATCCGGCACCAGGTCATGTGATTTTTCTTTTCTAAGTTTAAAACTAGCATGTAAAACAAAATCAAGATGTTGCATATACTGTATACTCACATATCCTGCCGGTACCATTCTGCGTTGTGCAGTTGTTGAATAACAATTAAATGTTTAAACTTAAACGTCCACTCAATGAAAGAAAATGTGCGCTTATCAAAAAAACTGAATGTTTTATCAAAACCATCACAAAAAGTGCTAAGTTGCCTTGAAAAATCACAAGGCAAACCATTTCAGACATTCTGAAAGGAAAATATGCCTACTTAAAAGCAATATGGAGAAAACCTAAATGCCAAAAGAAAGCATCTGAATCCCGCACACAGGTACAGTACTACAAGTGAAAGCAGAGCTCTAAATTGCCAAAAGAAAGGCCTTCAGCTCAATACATTTGTAGAGGGCACCAAGGCCACTAAACTTAAGTCAAGGTTAAAGTGTAGTATGTTGTGTAGTTTTGTTTAGGATTCATATATAAAACTAATTATTAGCCACAGAAAGAAACAACAAAGATTAACTTAATAATAACTATTTATTTGTTCAGAAAATACTGTTTTTTTTGCCAAAAGCTGCCTTATGAACTGTCCTATGTGGCTACCGGCTTGCTGGCATGATAGTGACTTTTGTGCCCACAGGGTCAGAAACTGTTCAGAGGAACACAGCTGTCATTCCCGAGACACACAGAGAGCAATTCAGGGCTTGGCAGACGGGGTAGCCGTGCACCGAGGTGGCTAGATCTCTGACCAGGAAATTAAACCTCCCCATCGGCAATGCGGCCAATTGCAATGTCGCTGGGAGAGTAGATTCGATTCAAGCCTGCAAGGACATAGCTCTCTGCGCAAAAGGCATTGACTTTTACCGGCACGCCATGGGACCATTTCGTTCAATTTTAATAGTGTATATTCTACACAGTTTAACATGAGGCACTATGTTGCATTTATGGATGAACCGGAAAAACATAAACTTATTTTTATCATGGAAAAATAATGGTAATAAACACTAGTACATTGTAGACAAGTATTTCCTACCGTCTTGGTTTCGTTGTGGTAAAAAAAAGGAAATTAAAATAAAGTGATAACGGCAACTGAACCATAGTCAAGTGAGTTACAGTAAATCTTCTCTTTTTTTTAACCTGAACAAAGCTATTTAAACATTTCTAAACTACTGACCTGAAAAAATTCTCATGTTTTGCAGTGTGTGCAAGGCCTTTTTTTTCATCTCTTTTCTGAGATGATATTATCATGCGGCAGAAATCCATATGTTTGTTTTTTAACCATGCAAATCACGTAATTATTAGGGATGGGAATGTTTAAAAGTATAAACTCTAAAGAAGTGGTTAAACGTTTAATAATATGCTAGAAGTATAACCAGTCACGTGACAAATGTCACCAAGTGCATATTTTTTAATGTATTAATTTTAGTCATTTATCATCATATGCAGTAGTCCGTCACGTATTCAACTGTTGTGGTGCCACAGTAAGGGCGGATGTATAAAAAGGAAGGGGTTTGGCAGTTGTCTCCAAGTAGTTTTTCTAATTGGTGCACAGAAAGATTGACACTGGGGCGGGTTTTATCCTCAGTCGATGTGGTGCTTCAGTGGTGCACTCTGTGTTTATGCTGTAGTAGGCATGGTATGGTATCCAGTCCACGTGGTAAGAAAGTTAATAACAAACGTTTTTTCTGACGTTAGTTATATATTTTTAATAAAATGGCATCTCTAAGTAAAAGAACGAGGCAAAGCCACTTTTGGAAGTAATTTGAGGAACCGGACGAGAATAAATATGCCAAACGAAATTGCCGTACCACAAAAACACAAGTTCAGTCCGTTCACTATTTGAAAACATTCAGAAATTACTGTGGATGGAGCTACTGATGGCAGTAAAAAGGAAAAACTGTAGAAATGGTTAATCAACTCACGTTGACTTTACCCTTTTCCCATTAAAAAATAAAAACTATTACTACAAAAAAATAATAAATACATTTCCCAGTGCTGCTGGACAATGTCCTGCCTTTCTGACTTGCATCTATCATTGATTCGTTCTGAATACTTTAAACATGCCCCAACTACTGAATGACAGCACATTCCTACATTTCTATTGGAGACTCTGCTTTAAAATTGAGATTACAACCACGATGGAGGCTTGTTAGCCGGATTTAAAGCTGTATTACAGTTAAGATACGGAGGATTTAAAACAGAATTGTGGCGGAATGTACAAAAATCTACACACAAAACCCCCAGAAGAATGTGCCCGTGACCATAAGGATTTCATTGTGGAAGACAGCAAAGGAAAGAAGGTACCACCATTTTTAATTGTGCGAGTACTGTCGAGTTACTACTACTATACATATTTTGACAGAAAAAAATAAACGCCAAGCATTTTGAAAGTAACCAAAAACACTAATTTCATACATTATATCAAAAACAAAAGCTTGAAAAAAAAACCAAAACGATTTACATAAAACATAAAATAGTTAAAAATAAGCACCGAAAAATACAATTAATAAAACCCGAAAAACAGAAGCCCTAAATATAATGTAAAAAAAAAAAAAGTTTAGTTTATTCACTTTGTGCGCACAGGACGTGTACATCTCAATAGTGCAGCACAAATACAAGGACAGGCATTTACTAAGTTAAAAAATGTTAATCGAGTGACAGTCCTAATTTCAATATTTACTTTGGTGTGTACATGTTTTTTATTTTATTTTTTTACTTTTTAGTTATTTCTTTGCGATGTTAAAACATTTGCTTATTTAGGGTTTCTTTGCTTGATAATACTAATACTAACTGTCCGTATACATCAAAATGTAATATAAATTGTGTGTGTGTATGTAGATATGGTTTAAACATTTAAACGCTGACACCTGCATAGCATGTAAACGTTCATAAAAATGTACCAAAAGCACATCCCTAGTAATAATGTTATTGTTTGAGTCTACTTCCTAATTTGTTATGTACAGGCCATCATTTCCTTGAATAGACATACATTTTGATGGCCATTGCAGCAATTGAGAAGGACACTACGTAGGGTATCGTCACGGCCAAGCTGTTTCTGGCAGGAAGAGAGACTCAGAACACAGAACTATTGCGCACGTTTATTCACGAATACAAACACTAAACAAAACACAGTAGCAAAACAAAGGGCACAAGGGCCAAAACAAACTGTCTACACAAAAACTGACGCAAAGCACAGCACCCTCACTTTCGCCAACATTAATACCCGTGATTACCCTTTTTATATACCTGTGACGAGCATAATTAATCCTCACTTATTCAGTTCACGGCTCCAGCTACATTCCCACGTGTCCCTGCCAACCCAATAAGCGTTCATTTTTTTAAGCATTTAGATAGCTTTAATTTTACCTTTTTTTAGGTACTGTATTAGGTTCTTTACAGTAACTCTAATCCAGCTCAGTGTCCAATTCAGCACAATTTTCTGGTCCCAAGCAACTCCGGTTTGTACAAGTTTTACTGTATTTCATTTGTTACTTGTTTAAAATAATATTATGTGTGTTCTGTATGATTCTCTAATAGGGATGTCACAGTATCAAATTGACGGTACAGTAACCGTCAAAAAATATACCACGGTTATCGTCGTACCACGGTATAATGTAATTTTTTTGTAATCCGTTTTTAAATGGCTATTTAAAGAAATACACTCAAGTCAAGCCATTTTTTAACCCTATTAGTTAAGAGAAGCAAAGTGATACCTAACAATAGCCAATCGAGTGCGTTTTAAGACATGCAGTGCCCGCCCACTGATCTCTCAGTTAATAGCAATGAACACAAAGGAAAGAAGAAAAATTAAGGTGGGTATGACACTGTTGCAAAGTTAAGTGGCATCTAGGGGACTTTTTTTTTTCAATGGGAATAAAATTGTATTAATTTGAGTACATAAAACCAAAATCCCTGCAACACTATCAACTCGAGGAGACGGCAGCATATTTACAATACAGTTTAAAATAAACATAATACAAATGCCTGTAGCATCTTAGACTTGGTTATATAGTAAATATACTTTTTGATTATCTGCATTGGTGTGTGCTTACTGTGTTTCTCTTGACCGATATGATAGATAATAGCTACTGTTACTTCTTTGGTTTGGTAAATTAATAGGAAGGCAGTGATGAAAAGCTACAGTGCCTTGTTCTTGCTGATATTTTCGAGTGTTTGTGTTTCATTTTACTGGCAATCACATTTGCTAATGATCATTGTTTAGTTGGGCGGTTTACATTAAATATGACGTCACTTATTTAATAGCTTACTCGGATAATCTTATGCATGGTAGTTTTCAGAACTTGAGATGTCTGTGTTCATTAGTTAGTTCTAATGAACACAGTGGCCCACCGATGGACAAACGGTGAATAAAAAAACATGCCCATATCCCCTTTAACCGTGTGAACTCAGTAATCATGGTATAGAAAAATGGTTGCGGTTTCAAAACCGTGGCAGTTTGTACTGCGGTATCCTGTAAAACCGGTATACCGTGACATCCCTATTCTCAAACATTCCACTTTGATCATTATTAGCCATGCTTACTAACTATTCCAGTGAAAATGTCTTTCTTCTGGAAAGATTCCTCAAGGCTGATTGTGTGAAAGAATATTAGCATTGCACAGGATTTAGTGCACAACGGGGAGAGTAAACTTAATTCTTCCTTCACACTCACACAGTCAGTGCACAGCACAACACTAATATGCTCCCACCTCCACTTCCTCACAAATTATGTTCGAATAGTTAGTAAGCATGAAAAATAATGATAGAAAAAACAATGGAGATTCGAACATAATACAACACACATACAGTAATAGGAAATGTAAAATAACTTACTATCACAGAAAATAACAGCAATAACTATCTCTAATATCCTAGATAAATACAATTCAATAATCCCTCTCTAACTATAATTTTCTATACACAGTTTGTTTGTATTCCAGTAAAATGTCTTAAGTAAACCCTAAAGATTATTTAACTCTTTTTTTTTCTTTTTATTTCATACGTTTAGTCTTTGGAAAAGGCAAAAGAAGCTGGGAGAAAAGAAAGGTTTTTGGTGCGACAGCGTGAGCAAACTGCATCTGCAGATCACATTAATTTGGACCTTACATACTCTGTGAGTCAAACTCTCTTTTTTATGATAACCACCCAACTAAAATACCCTTACCAAATGGATCTTCAATGACAATGCAATGGTTCTGTACTACAGGATGGTGGCACAATGGTAGCTACAATGCTGAGTCACTGGTAGAGTGCTACCACAGATTTTTTTTAATACCAATTGGCAGGAACAAATACACAATCCATGGTAATCCATTGCAATACAATATTGCTGCTAGTGTGCTACTGTTTCAGGACCATCATTGCGGGTAATGCTGTGGACTACAAATGGTTCTATATGGATTTCTTCAGTGCAATTCACTAACATTATCATGGTGCCCAATAGAAATCTGTATGTATTATAATTTAGGATAATGCTTAATAAAATGATTTTTAGGACTTTGAATTTAACTGTTTTGTAGTTTTCACAATGGGACATTTAGTTTTTGACACCAGGTGGGGGTGCATTGCAACAAAAAATATAATCCAAGGCAGTATTGAATAAAGACCATATAAATACTCTGTTCATAGTCCAGCTGTATCGTTCTAGTTTACTCACTGTACTGGATTAAGAAATATTGTAGACCAAAACTCATCGGTTTTTGCACATTCTTAGATGCAAGTTGTATGTAGGTCTTATGATGTGGACTACTGTCTACCTATTTCTTTTAAGATATGAAAGCCTATTAGAATAAACCTCAAGCCCCATGTAATCCCGTTCAGGACACTCCCTTTCCTTTTACATCTACTGTACTGTTTAAATAGACAGAAATACTGTAAAGAACTGTTTGATTTCATGACCTTGGTACACAAAGGGCCCTAATTTAGTTCTAAAGCTGTTTAAATTAATTGAATAGATATCAATATGTTTATAAAAGGTAATTCTGTCTTAGGAGAATTCATGTAATTGCTAGCCTAATCTCCTATCATGATTTCTTCCTCTAGGTCTTGTTTAATTTAGCAAACCAGTATGCAGACAATGAAATGTTTGCTGAAGCACTGAACACATACCAAGTGATTGTGAAAAACAAGATGTTCAGTAATGCAGGTAGGGGACGTTTTAAATCAGCTTGTTTGTCAGTATCAGAATTTGATTTAAATGACCATCTCTGGATATAGCTACTCTGTTAATGCTCCACAAGCATGTTCTGTTGTACACTTAAATGTTGTTATTTGGTGTTTGTTTATTTTTTAGTCTTTTGTACACTCTGTTTTGTCTGTTAGCTACTTTCAAAAGTAGCTTTTGCTGTGGCAACAAAACATTCAGACCTTCTTGCCACTACATGAGCCAAAAAGATGTGCTGATACTGCTGACTCTTCAAACTCTGTAATAACTCAAGTAAAATAGAAAGTAAAAGGAGATGGAATTTTTGTTTTTTGTTATACTGACAATTTTACAAGTTATGATATTCTTGACATTTAGCATGAGGATTTCTATGATATACTATGCTTTTTGTGGTACTGACACCTGCAATGTGTTTTCTGTATCCTTGGAGGTGTACTTTTGCCATTTTTATCTGTTTCTTTGTCGTCCTATTTCCCCTTTGTATCATAGGACGATTAAAAGTAAACATGGCAAACATATACTTCAAACAGAGGAATTTCCCAAAGGCAATCAAATTCTACAGAATGGCATTAGACCAAATTTCAAATGCCCACAGGGACATGCGGTAAGCATAGTATTGGTTGTTTATTTTCAATCAAATGTTTGGATCAGTTCAGTTCGTGACACTTTTTATGTTTTTAATGCTGCCAATGCTAACTTATGGCAAACATTTCAATTTCCACAGGATTAAAATAATGCAGAATATTGGAGTTGTTTTTGTAAAGATGGGCCAGTATTCTGATGCGATTACATTCTTTTGAGCATATCATGAGTGAAAGCCCTAACATAAAAACAGGCTTCAACCTCATCCTTTGCTACTTTGCTATTGGAGATCGGGACAAGATGAAGAAAGCTTTCCAGAAACTGATCTGTGTTCCACTTGGTATTGATGAGGATGACAAATACATCCCTCCTAATGTAAGTAAACCCTCTGAAGCGGGGTATTTTACTGCTGGGACGAACATGACATTTTCATGTTTGGATATTCAGTTTAAGGTGTAAACAAGGAATTGAATATTCTATCATTTGCAAAAAGTAATCAAGCCATTATATGTAATCACTGTATTAAGGTAGAAAAATATATCAGAAGTAAGAATAGGTTGTCAAGGCCTTAAAAAAAAAAAAAAAAAAGAAGAAAGGGGGGAGTGCAAGCGGTCTCCCTGATTTGCTGGTAACTGCACTGCGTTTAGGAAGGATTTTCCAGGCCTCCAGTAGGAAATGGAAAGCAGGTTTATGAAAGTTTGGCCGGGGGTCTCCCTCTGTGAACCGCCTACTGCTGGTAAACAGGTATCAGGGCTTAAATAGAGGATTGA
This sequence comes from Acipenser oxyrinchus oxyrinchus, assembly GCA_030684275.1. Classification (NCBI taxonomy): domain Eukaryota; kingdom Metazoa; phylum Chordata; class Actinopteri; order Acipenseriformes; family Acipenseridae; genus Acipenser; species Acipenser oxyrinchus. Next base: position 22,152,272 of record CM060253.1, on the reverse strand, counting down.
CTTACTGATGGAGATAGACTGGGGGAGCCTTCGCTCCTGCCCTCTGAACCACGCTCCAAGTTCACAATAACAATACTCCAGTGTACTTCTGCCATTTTATCTGTTTGTTGGCAAAATGTTGATCACTATGCATAACATTTCCCTTGCAAGTTGGGTCTGTGTTTTTGAGACCCTGATTCTGACTCTCTTCCGAAATCTGGAGCAGCACCTGAGATTTTCGGTACTGAATCTTAAAAAAATTGAATAAATAATAATCCACTGTGGGAAATATCGCCTGTCTGTCTGTACCTACATTTTCATTGTACTGATAACCTCATTGGCTCACTTATTTCAATTGTTTGATTTTGCTATTTTGTGTATTTAGTATGCATTTAGTGCATCTATTTTTTCATGATACTGATAGTCTTGATGTTGTATTTATTATTTTAGGATGACCCACAAACAAACTTAGTGATTGAAGCAATTAAGAATGACCAACTCCGACAAATGGAACGAGAGAGGTAACACATCTTTGGAATGTTAGACATAGAAGCAGAATTCTGACCCAGGACTTCAGGTCTTGTTTGTCCAGAAGTACAGGGTTAACATGTTTTTTCTTTTTAATAGAAAGGCTTTGGCTGAGAAATACATCATGACTTCAGCCAAGCTAATTGCACCAGCAATTGAAACTTCTTTTGCAGCAGGATTTGATTGGTAAGTATCTGTCCTGCTTCTATTCTGAATGCTGTTGATGTATAGTAGGTTATAATTAACTTTTACATGGCAAATGTAATGTATGTATATATTTGAAGGATATATACATTACTCTGCAATAGTATTACGTGAATAACTGCAGAATGATTAGGGGTGGGGCATTTATCGTCCATTTTATCCAACTAGGACCCCCTGCTCACTACCATTACAGTAGTTTACCGTTGTATATTTGCAGTTTTGCCATGCCTTTACCATGGTTATACTATGCATTTACCATGGTTTGCCATGTTTATTAATATGCTTTACCATACCTCGCTATTCTTTATTTTTACCTATGCTTTACCATGCTTCCACTATACTTTATTACACTGGTTTTACTATGGTAAACCTTTTATAAGGGTAAATACACTCTGGGGTGTGCAATTCGTATCGCCCGATGCCCCGGACAACAAGATTTGTGGGACGGACAACAAGTTTTTATTTATTTATTTTTCCTATGTTCGTTCTATTGCTAGTAAGAGACTGGGTATATTTCTAGAGAGCAACTGGGGAAAAGCTGATCTTCTATTGGTTAGAAAGAAACCCAGAAATGGCTGCCTGAGAGCCTCTGGCAAGGCAGACTAATCTTTTAAACTTAAGGTATTATTTACATTTTTTGTAAATTAGCAAATAAGTGATGCTGCTTTCTTAATCCATGAACATGACATTTAAATACAGCAATCTAGTAAAGTTACAACAACAAAAAAACACCATAGTCTAAGGTATTAGTGGATTAGAAAAAATCGTGTTGTGTAATATATAAAATTATTTCTGAATCAATTTTGAGGTCAAGCATGTACAGTTCTGTGGCAGAGTGGTTACAGTGCGCAGGTGCGTGGTGATGTCACTGACCAGGAAGCAGGACAAAACAAAAGGTACGTTGCTGAAACGGCCGCAGCCATATATTTATTAAATTAAATAACAAAAGAAAAAACACAACACAAAAGGAAAGGGCACATGGGCCAAAACAAAATGGACAAACACGGACCAAAAAGTATAATCAAGTATATATTACAATAGAAATTGATTTATGTTATTCACGGACTCGCTTCTTGTCTCTCCTTCGACACCCTCTTCTAATGAGCCGGGAGTGGGGTTTTTTTATATATCTATGGCTGGAGCTTTAATTACCCATTAAAAAAATTACCTCATTAACCCTTAGCAGTCCATTTATTCTGAGTGTCTCAGGCGTGCCAGGTCCAGTTTATTTTCACCCACGCAGTTTATTTTTTTTCACAGTAAAACAGGTTTAAAAGGCACTGCATATCAACAGGACACTCAGTACTGCATCTCCAGCCCTGCCCCGCCCTACCCCTTGTTCGCTGTATTTTTCACATACCTCTTCATAGTCGTGCCGGGGCTATATGTATTGCTCAGATCCGCCCCTTTTTTTTTCGGCTTCTCTCGGCTCCTATCGGTCTCACTCGGCCATTGAATGGTTTTTTCGTCTTTTTCCGGAGAAAAAACGACTAGAGACCTGTGTTTTACGTCTTTTTGATGGTGTCGGACAGGGTCCGACATCGGACTGGAAAGGGAAAATTGTAATGTCGGACCTGGTCCGACATAGGACCGCAAAGGGTTAAGGCTCCAGCCACATTCCCACAGATTTTATTGGGATGGGGAATTTACCCCCATCCATGCTCGCTACACCTTACGAGACCGGATTTTTCGCCGGTCTCCAATAATAATAATATGGACGGACGGCTTTGTCCGCCCGCATACAAATACATACATATATACAGTACTGTGCAAAAGTTTTAGGCAGATGTGAAAAAATGCTGTAAAGTAAGAATGCTTTCAAAAATAGACATGTTAATAGATTATATTTATCAATTAACTAAATGCAAAGTGAGTGAACAGAAGAAAAATCTAAATCAAATCCATATTTGGTGTGACAACCCTTTGCCTTCAAAACAGCATCAATTCTTCTAGGTACACTTGCACAAAGTCAGGGATTTTGTAGGCATATATAGTCAGGTGTATGATTAAACAATTATACCAAACAGGTGCTAATGATCATCAATTCAATATGTAGGTTGAAACACAATCATTAACTGAAACAGAAACAGCTGTGTAGGAGGAATAAAACTGGGTGAGGAACAGCCAAACTCAGCTAACAAGGTCAGGTTGCTGAAGACAGTTTACTGTCAAAAGTCATACACCATGGCAAGACTGAGCACAGCAACAAGACACAAGGTAGTTATACTGCATCAGCAAGGTCTCTCCCAGGCAGAAATTTCAAGGCAGACAGGGGTTTCCAGATGTGCTGTCCAAGCTCTTTTGAAGAAGCACAAAGAAACGGGCAACGCTTGAGGACCGAGGACGAGTGGTCGGCCAAGGAAACTTACTGCAGCAGATGAAAGACACATCATGCTTACTTCCCTTCGCAATCGGAAGATGTCCAGCAGTGCCATCAGCTCAGAATTGGCAGAAAACAGTGGGACCCTGGTACACCCATCTACTGTCCGAGAAGTCTGGTCAGAAGTGGCCTTCATGGAAGACTTGCGCCAAAAAGCCATACCTCCGACGTGGAAACAAGGCCAAGCTTACTCAACTATGCACGAAAACACAGGAACTGGGGTGCAGAAAAATGACAACAGGTGCTCTGGACTGATGAGTCAAAATTTGAAATATTTGGCTGTAGCAGAAGGCAGTTTGTTCACGAAGGGCTGGAGAGCGCATACCTAATGAGTGTCTGCAGGCAACAGTGAAGCATGGTGGAGGTTCCTTGCAAGTTTGGGGCTGCATTTCTGCAAATGGAGTTGGGGATTTGGTCAGAATTAATGGTCTCCTCAATGCTGAGAAGTACAGGCAGATACTTATCCATCATGCAATACCATCGGGAGGCATCTGATTGGCCCCAAATTTATTCTGCAGCATGACAACGACCCCAAACATACAGCTTAAAGTCACTAAGAACTATCTTCAGCGTAAAGAAGAACAAGGAGTCCTGGAAGTGATGGTATGGCCCCACAGAGCCCTGATCTCAACATCATCGAGTCTGTCTGGGATTACATGAAGAGAGAGAAGCAACTGAGGCTGCCTAAATCCACAGAAGAACTGTGGTTAGTTCTCCAAGATGTTTGGGCCAACCTACCTGCCGAAGTTCCTTCAAAAACTGTGTGCAAGTGTACCTAGAAGAATTGATGCTTGATGCTGTTTTGAAGGCAAAGGGTGGTCACACCAAATATGGATTTGATTTAGATTTTTCTTCTGTTCACTCACTTTGCATTTATTTAATTGATAAATATAATCTATTAACATGTCTATTTTTGAAAGCATTCTTACTTTACAGCATTTTTTCACACCTGCCTAAATATATATATATATATATATATATATATATATATATATATATATATATATATATACAGTACCAGTCAAAGTTTGAGTACACCTGCTTGAAACCAGGTTTTTCATGATTATCTATGCTTTTAACTGTATAAACTTGTCTATAAACACTTAATATTTCATTTTATGATACGTGTACTTATATAAGCTGATAATCATAAGTGAATTGCATTCAAAAAATTTATTTTTAAATGAAAATGTAAATCTTGTCAATTTCAATGAAATGGTCACCCAAAGCAAGGGGATTTCAGTCTGAAGATCCAAGTCAGTTAAAAGTCTGAAATGTTTATAAGACGGTGTTAGAACACTGGCCTAAGTATAAAAGTGTCTCCGAGTTAACTAGCATGTTACCTAATTAACCTTTTGTCACCAATTATTGTTAACAGGTGAGGGTCCATGATTACTATAAATATAGGTAGCATAGGCAAGTTTGTCATTCCTGAATGTAAGGGAGCAGAAAATGGCAAAATACGCTCAGTTAAGCAAAGAAAAAAGTCTGTAATTTCTTTAAGAAATGAAGGTCAATCTTTAAGACAAATCACAAGAACTTTGCAAGTATCTGTAACTGCTGTGGCCAAGACCATCAAATGATTTGAAGAAACTGGCACTCATGAGGACCGAACAAGGTCAGGCAGGCCAAGGGTGACTTCAGAATCAGAGAACAAGTTCATTCGAGTCACAAGTCTGCGAAACCGGCAATTAACTGCCCCTGAAATACAAGCTCAGCTAAATGCTACTAGAAGTACAGATGTTTCAACATCAGCTGTTCAGAGGAGATTGCGTGAAGCTGGCCTAACTGGGAGAATTGCTGCAAAGAAACCATTGTTAAGAGTGCAGAAAAAGAGGAACAGACTTGCCTGGGCCAAAAAACACAGAAACTGGACGTTTGAGGAGTGGAAGACGGTCTTATGGACCGATGAGTCAAAATTTGAAATATTTGGGTCCAACCGCCGAGTATTTGTAAGATGCAGAGAGAGTGAGCGCATAAGTTCTGCATGTGTGGTTCCCACTGTCAAGCATGGAGGAGGCAGTGTCGTGGTCTGGGGTTGTTTTAATGGTGACAGAGTTGGTGATCTTTACCAAGTCCATGGCAAGCTCAACCAGCATGGCTATCATAGCATACTTCAGAGGCATGCCATTCCATCAGGATTACGGCTAGTTGGGCAGTCCTTCATTCTTCAGCAAGATAATGACCCGAAACAAACCTCAAACTTGTGCAAGAACTATCTGGCGAAGAAGGAAAGTGAAAGACAACTCAATCTAATGACCTGGCCTGCCCAGTCTCCAGACCTCAATCCCATAGAACTTGTATGGGACGAACTGGACAGAAGAGTCATAGCAAAGCTACCCACAAGTGCCCTACATCTCTGGGAATTGCTAAAGAAGAGCTGGGAAGACATGTCGGGTGATTTCCTGCTGAAACTTGTTAACCGAATGCCTCGTGTTTGTGAGGCTGTTATTAAGGCAAAGGGTGGCTATTTTGAGGAATCCAAGATTTAGAGACAATTTTCAATTTTCTTGAACATTGCTTTGATACTCCTTATGTTTTGTTTTGTATATTGTAACGTGTTTTCATTTTCAAGTATTTACAGAAACATATATGACGTAAAACATTGTCAATTATGAAAAAAAAACTAGTTATCAGCAAGTGTACTCAAACCTTTGACTGGTACTGTATATATATAGCTGCAGCAGCCTGTAGCCTACTGTATGCAATTTTTGGACTGTATGGTGATAAACCTATTTTATTTAAAATGGTGTTACCTATTTACAGAGTATTAGTTAGTTATAGAATGCCTTCAGAAACATTTTGTACTGAAATACTATAGGCTACATAGACACATTTATTATAATCATTATATACATGTATATAGACGCATTTCAGTTCAAAAGTATTTTTTGGATTTGTTTTTATTATTATTATGCACAAGGCTGCAGTATGACTGTTTTAGTATATAAACCCAATTATTTTCAATGTTGTCGTATTTACAGTTTCGGTTCTGTATCACACTCATATTTGTTCAATTGTTTAGGCTATTACATTTTTTGTCATCGTTTTTTTGCAGTTGCACTTTATGTATTATGTCAATAGCCTATATATTGATGCGTAACACGTTTAGAGTTAATTTACTAAACAGTTGGCCAATCTACCAGTTACAATCTAAAGAGAGGTCTGATTTATACTCCTCTCCGCAATCAAACATTAATGTACATTACAATATTATATTAAAGTACAATAAAAACTATTTACAGTATTCTGTTTCGGTATTTTTCTATTCAGTTACAGCATGCCTCATCTCACTGCGATCATCTGCCTTGGGACAGATTCTGCAGTGCTGCAGTAGGCTTTGAAACCACCAAAAACTGCACACAGACATTTCTTGTTGTTTTTCCCAGAAAATGGTTGCTTGGTGTTTGTGTTTGTTTTTTCACTGGGAAAGGTCAGTGTCAAAACAGAAGCGCAGCGTGTGTCCCTGGCTAACCGCGCGTCAAAATAGAAGCGAAGCACTGGTGTGTCCCGGGCTTTAGTATGTTACTTAAATTTACTAGCAAATGTGTTCCAGACTGCACTGAAAGGGACATTTCCTTAAAGTATGTTGTACATTTGTTGAGGTGAGGTGGGGTCAAAGGGAACCTTTTGTGTATCTTGAAGAATTTAGTGAACTCGTCAAGCTACAAGGGTAAATCCGCCCCTGTTAATCACTGATTGATTGTGTTCACCGTTAAATAAAACCAAAATTCTACAAGTTAGATTCTACTTTTTTGTGTGTTTTGTGGGACATGAAGGGGACAGGTAGATTTTTAAGAAGGACAAGTAGATTATTGTAACATTTTGTCCCATGGACAAGTTTTTTTTTCCAAAATTGCACACCCCTGTACACTTAAATATTTAAGAAAGGGATCCCCAAGTGGCTCACCTGGTAAAAGCATGGTCTTGTGGTGTGCAGGGTGAGTTAGGGAGGCAAAACCGTCAGACTGCTTCTCCTCATCACGCTACAGCGGACCCTATTGGCCAGTCACCCAGTGAGATCAAATGAGGACATCTGCAGGGCTGACCTTTGTCCTTCAGACACCGTTAGCTCGCTTACATCCGCTCTCGAGGGATGAGAGGAAGCTGGCTTGGTCGTGAGATTGGAGGACGCCCACTGAACCTCCAGATCACCTGAGCTGTGTGGGGGAATTGCTGCAGTGAGGAGAAAAAATAATTGCACATTCTAAATTGGGGAGAAAGTCGAGGGTAAAATAATTGGGCACTGGATTATTATTATTTTTGTTTTTAACGTAAAGAAAAGTACTTGAGAGCCACATAAAATTATTTTATTCTGATAACATTTATTAGAAAAAAATGTGTATTTCAGGTCTCACAAACAAAATTACTTTTCTTAGTTTATATTTAACAGTGTAATCTCAATATCCCTGAATAGATAATTGCCTATTACTATTAGTGATTAAGCTGTCTCACAAATGCAGTGGTATCCCACTGTTTTCCATTTACTAGGAAAGCAGCATGGCTGGGTGGAGATGCCATGATTGCTGCTTTAGTGTTATGCAGCTGGTCTACTTACTGGTAAATAATCACTTTTGCTTTTACTGGTTATTTCAGGTGTGTAGAAATGGTAAAAACCTCCATGTATGTGGAACTGGCAAATGACCTGGAAATCAACAAAGCCATCACCTATCTGAGGCAAAAAGACTTCAATCAGGTACCATTTTTATGTGGTTATTTTATATATACGCCATGCAGTAATACAGAGTATGTAATTACCCAAAGTAATACTGATGTTATTTCATAACTATATTTAGAACAAACAAACACTATATATTTCTGACTTCAGAAATACATAAAGCATAATGCACAGTATATACAGTGTGTGTGTGTGTGTGTGTGTATATATATATATACATACAGCTCTGGAAAAAATTAAGAGACCACTGCAAAATTATCAGTTTCTCTGGTTTTACTATTTATGGGTATGTGTTTGGGTAAAATGAAATGAAGATTTTTGTTTTATTCTATAAACTACTGACAACATTTCTCCCAAATTCCAAATAAAAATATTGTCATTTAGAGCATTTATTTGCAGAAAATGACAACTGGTCAAAATAACAAAAAAGATGCAGTGTTGTCAGACCTCGAATAATGCAAAGAAAATAAGTTCATATTCATTTTTAAACAACACAATACTAATGTTTTAACTTAGGAAGAGTTCAGAAATCAATATTTGGTGGAATAACCCTGATTTTCAAGCACAGCTTTCATGCGCCTTGGCATGCTCTCCACCAGTCTTTCACATTGATGTTGGGCTTACTTTATGCCACTCCTGGCTAAAAATTCAAGCAGCTTGGCTTTGTTTGATGGCTTGTGACCATCCATCTTCCTCTTGATCACATTCCAGAGGTTTTCAATGGGGTTCAGGTCTGGAGATTGGGCTGGCCATGACAGGGTCTTGATCTGGTGATCCTCCATCCACACCTTGATTGACCTGGCTGTGTGGCATGGAGCATTGTCCTGCTGAAAAACAATCCTCAGAGTTGGGGAACATTGTCAGAGCAGAAGGAAGCAAGTTTCTTCCAGGACAACCTTGTACTTGGCTTGATTCATGCCAAAGCTGCCAGATTCCAGCCTTGCTGAAGCACCCCCAGATCATCACCGATCCTCCACCACATTTCACAGTGGGTGCGAGACACTGTGGCTTGTAGGCCTCTCCAGGTCTCCATCTAACCATTAGACGACCAGGTGTTGGGCAAAGCTGAAAATTGGACTCATCTGGGGGTGCTTCAGCAAGGCTGGAATTGGGCAGATTTGTCTTTGTGAAGGACGCATGAATCAAGCCAAGTACAAGGTTTTCCTGGAAGAAAACTTGCTTCCCTAAGTTAAAACATTAGTATTGTGTTGTTTAAAAATGAATATGAACTTATTTTCTTTGCATTATTCGAGGTCTGACAACACTGCATCTTTTTTGTTATTTTGACCAGTTGTCATTTTCTGCAAATAAATGCTCTAAATGACAATATTTTTATTTGGAATTTGGGAGAAATGTTGTCAGTAGTTTATAGAATAAAACAAAAATGTTCATTTTACCCAAACACATACCTATAAATAGTAAAACCAGAGAAACTGATAATTTTGCAGTGGTCTCTTAATTTTGTATATATATACAGGTAGTGGACAAAAAAATGGAAACAATGTAAAGTCACTTAATAGGGCATTGGGCCACTATGGTATCCCGCTCTGTGGAGTTCTCAGTGGACCGTTTTTGATGAAAATGACTGCTCGCGCCCATGGTTGAACTTTGCAGTCAATTGATCTGCAGTTTTTAAGAAAAATAAAAAACTGAAATATCTTGCTTGCATAAGTATTCAACCCCTGTGCTGTGGAAGCTCCCAGTTTACACCGATGAAAGAAATTGCCCTAACGAGGACACAATTACCTTACCATTGGCCTCCACCTGTGAACCATTAAAGTTGCTGTCACATTTTCTGGATAAAAACCCCACTATTGAAGGATCATTGGTCAGGCTGTGAATCTGAAGGAAAATGAAGACCAAAGAGCATTCTTCAGAAGTTAGAGATAAAGTAATACAAATGCATAGATTAGGGAAAGGGTACAAAATAATATCCAAGTGTTTGGATAGCCCAGTGAGCACAGTTGGATCAATAATCAGGACGTGGAAGCTGCATCACACCACCCAGGCACTGCCAAGAAAAGGCCGTCCCTCAAAACTCAGCACTCAAACAAGGAGGAGACTTGTGAGAGAAGCCACAGAGAGGCCAACAATCACTTTGAAGGAGCTACAGAGTTCAGTGGCTGGGAGTGGAGTAATGGTGCACCAGTCAACCATATCAAGAGCTCTGCATAACACTGGCCTGTATGGGAGGGTGACAAGAAAGAAGCCGTTACTCAAAAAGTACCATCTGAAAGAATGTCTGGAGTTTGCCAGAAAGCATGAGAGTGACCCAGCTGCGATGTGGGAAAAGGTTTTGTGGTCAGATGAGACCAAGATAGAGCTTTTTGGCCAAACCTCAAAGCGCTATGTGTGGCGCAAACCTAACACTGCCCATGCCTCAAGACACACCATCCCTACAGTGAAGTATGGTGGTGGCAGCATCATGCTGTGGGGATGCTTCTCATCAGCAGGGACTGGGCATCTTGTTAAAATTGAAGGAAGAATGGATGGAGCAAAATACAGGGAAATACTGCAAGAGAACCTGCTTTAGTCCGCTAAAAAACTGAAGCTTGGGAGGAAATTCACCTTTCAGCAGGACAATGATCCCAAGCACAAGGCCAAAGCAACATTGGAGTGGCTCAAGAACAAAAAGGTTAATGTCCTACAGTGGCCCAGTCAAAGTCCTGATCTCAATCCCATTGAGAATCTGTGGCACTATTTGAAAATTGCGGTCCACAAGCGTCGTACAACCAACCTGAACAACCTGGAGCAAATCTGCCAAGAAGAATGGGCCAAAATCACTCCGACACTGTGTGCAATGCTAGACTTAAAGATGTTATTGAAGCGAAAGGTGGCTCTACCAAATATTAATGTGTGGGGGTTGAATACTTATGCAAGCAAGATATTTCAGTTTTTTATTTTTCTTAAAAATATATTCCCAACATAAAACCAATGTCACCTTACAAAAATTGATTTTGAGTTTCAGTGTTTTAAAATAAAATATCAAACAGAATGAAATTTCAATGTACCATTTGTAATTCAGTAATATGAGAGAATTGGTCAGGGGTCTGAATACTTTTGCAAGGCACTGTGTGTGTGTATGTATATGTATATATACAGTGTGTATATATGTGTATATATATATATATATATATATATATATATATATATATATATATATATATATATATATGTGTGTGTGTGTATATATATATATATATATATATATATATATATATATATATATATATATATATATATATATATATATATATATATATATATATATATATATATATATAATATGTATATATATATATATATGTATGTGTGTGTATGTGTATGGAGGATGAAGGTTTGAGACACCAGCATTGTTGTTCAGTATCTATTTGCCCGGTTATTTCCCTTAAACTGTTTACCTTGAAATATAACTGACCTAAAGTGACAGCCCATTTGTAGCTTGTAGATTGCAGGTTAAGCCAATTATGGTAAGACTTTTAGCCTAACTAGTTACACCTAAGCTTGTGTCTTTAGTGTCCGTGTGTAATAAAAGGGCCATATCATACATCCACTAGGATGTTGTAGGTGGAAAGGTTGATGATTATACTGTACCAGTTGTAGAGCATGTTTGAGAACGCACAGGAGTATTTTAAAAAGTCACCAGGATGAGATTACTGAAACAGAAAATTATATAGAAAGTGAATCTTAATAAGAGCAATATATTAGTTAATATATTAGTTAATCTGCAGGTACAAATTTCACCTTCCAGTTTATAGAGTGTGGGGGGGGGGGGAGCATTTGCTAATAGGGCCCAATATCTAAATTGCTTGCTAAGTTAAACTTAATTGTTTCATTACTTAATATTTTGTCTAGACATTAATTTCTACTTTTGTTTTTAGTTTGTTCATATCTTCATATCCTCATTTGCTTTTTTGCAATAACATTTTCTGAGAAAAGTCCAAAACAAGCACCAGCACCAGTGATGCCATACTTAATAAAATGAACTATATATGGTCGATTTGGTTTTATATGTATTTATCTTATGGGTTTCATTGCAAAGTGTAGCCTCAGAAAGAAACGGTCTGCATCACAAATTTTAAACCTCTGGCAGTAAAGTACGTGCTTCAGTATACACCGAGACACAGAGAACTGCCATTTTTTATATTCTTTTTATTTATTTGTAATAACAATAAAAAATACATTCAAGTAAAAGTAACATGATGGAATGTAACATTATGGAAGCTTTGTATGTCTTAAGTTCATTTTAAGGGAAAGCCCTTTGACCCCAGTAGCATACTGTTAACAAACTTCTTATCTATACAAATACATGCCAGTGTTAGTCTTCTTTTTCTAAAATTGCTTTGACACAAGTAATTACAGTATAGTCAATAGGTAGTGGTTATCTAGGATCCCTTACTTTGTGTTTGGCCAAGGTCTGTTTCATAAACACTGATTTTATTGCTTGCTTTTTTCCTTTCCCAAACTGACAGATTTTAATTTGCTCATGCTTTTCCTATCACTCTTTTCCTTTCACTATCTCATCTGTATGACTGCAGTACAAAGAGGTAGGTTCTGGATGTTGCTTATTTACCTGCCTTAGTGTGTATACAAATCTGATACAGATACGATAGTGACTCAAGTAGAATGATAGCTACATTGCTCAGTTCAGTATAGCATGGTATTCATAGCTGCCCTTACTCATAAATTCTGAAACAGACTTGTAACACACTAAACAAGACCTTTTGTCGAACTTGTGTTTTTTTCTTTTTTTTTCCCCTAAAAAATAAAACATACAAATAAATGAGAATTTGCTCTTTGAATCTCTATCAGGAATATGAAAAACTGTCATGATTGTGAAAAGAATCACAGTGAAAAGGTCACAGTTTTATGTGGAAAAGCTGAGGAAACACAGGGAATTTCTATCCTTGCAATAAATTTATTGTATGTAGTAGGTAGGTCGGTAGATAGATAGATGAATCACTTGATTTAAATGCTTGTTTATTTGTTATATACTATTTATAATTCAATTGTATTGTCCTATAGTTCTGCACTGCAGTTGTTTTAATATTATTTGAACTTCTATTGAGATATAAGTTGACATTATGTGCTGGTGAAGAAACACAATCTTGAATCTTTTCATTTGCCGGTTGATTGCATTTGTTCGGCAATGGATTCACAAGCATTCTTTTTTGTCTGCTGATCTTTATAAACTCTATTTACTGCATAGAGGGATGGGCAGTAATTATACTGAGCAGCTTCTCAACAAATAGCCTTTCATCCATTTTAATGTTCTATCACTTAGTAACAAGGTCAGCAACAAGGTCAAATTTCAGTTGATTTGAACTCTCAACAACTGTCGTTTTCGAGCAGGGCGATTGTCAGGCGACGCAACAGCGATGATCGTTGGTTGCTTTGCTGTTTAACGACAGCTGAGGAATGGAGTATAAACCAGCCTTTATTCATTCTGTGAAACCCAACATGCTTTTCTTAGCATTTAAACACTTCAGAGAACCACTCTCACTTATTTTCCCTGTCCACTTCTTGTGGACCTTTATTTCCTACTTTGCAGTTGTTGAATGGTAAATCCTTTACTGTACTGCATTGTTAGATAATTAGAAAGGTATGCTGATATGTGGAAAAAAAATTGAATAAGAACAGTAATTCAAAGTGGGTTCTCTCTTATTTTCGGTAGGCAGTGGAAACGCTGAAAATGTTTGAGAAAAAGGACAGTCGTGTGAAAAGTGCAGCTGCTACTAACCTCTCATTCCTTTATTTTCTGGTAAGTTTTGCTTTGCAGTACAAATTCAGATATTTAAAAAATATACAGTACTGTGCAAAAGTTTTAGGCAGGTGTGAAAAAATGCTGTAAAGTAAGAATGCTTTCAAAAATAGACATGTTAATAGTTTATATTTATCAATTAACAAAATGCAAAGTGAGTGAACAGAAGAAAAATCTACATCAAATCAATATTTGGTGTGACCACCCTCTGCCTTCAAAACAGCATCAATTCTTCTAGGTACACTTGCACACAGTTTTTGAAGGAACTCGGCAGGTAGGTTGGCCCAAACATCTTGGAGAACTAACCACAGTTCTTCTGTGGATTTAGGCAGCCTCAGTTGCTTCTCTCTTTTCATGTAATCCCAGACAGACTCGATGATGTTGAGATCAGGGCTCTGTGGGGGCCATACCATCACTTCCAGGACTCCTTGTTGTTCTTTACGCTGAAGATAGTTCTTAATGACTTTCGCTGTATGTTTGGGGTCGTTGTCATGCTGCAGAATAAATTTGGGGCCAATCAGATGCCTCCCTGATGGTATTGCATGATGGATAAGTATCTGCCTGTACTTTCAGCATTGAGGAGACCATTAATTCTGACCAAATCCCCACCTCCATTTGCAGAAATGCAGCCCCAAACTTGCAAGGAACCTCCACCATGCTTCATTGTTGCCTGCAGACACTCATTCGTGTACCGCTCTCCAGCCCTTCGCGAACAAACTGCCTTCTGCTACAGCCAAATATTTCAAATTTTGACTCATCAGTCCAGAGCACCTGCTGCCATTTTTCTGCACCCCAGTTCCTGTGTTTTCGTTCATAGTTGAGTCGCTTGGCCTTGTTTCCACATCGGAAGTATGGCTTTTTGGCCACAAGTCTTCCATGAAGGCCACTTCTGACCAGACTTCTCCGGACAGTAGATGGGTGTACCAGGGTCCCACTGTTTTCTGCCAATTCTGAGCTGATGGCACTGCTGGACATCTTCCGATCATGGCGGGAAGTAAGCATGATGTGTCTTTCATCTGCTGCAGTAAGTTTCCTTGGCGACCACTGCGTCTCACGGTCCTCAACGTTGCCCGTTTCTTTGTGCTTCTTCAAAGAGCTTGGACAGCACATCTGGAAACCCCTGTCTGCCTTGAAATTTCTGCCTGGGAGAGACCTTGCTGATGCAGTATAACTACCTTGTGTCTTGTTGCTGTGCTCAGTCTTGCCATGGTGTATGACTTTTGACAGTAAACTGTCTTCAGCAACCTCACCTTGTTAGCTGAGTTTGGCTGTTCCTCACCCAGTTTTATTCCTCCTACACAGATGTTTCTGTTTCAGTTAATGATTGTGTTTCAACCTACATATTGAATTGATGATCATTAGCACCTGTTTGGTATAATTGTTTAATCATACACCTGACTATATGCCTACAAAATCCCTGACTTTGTGCAAGTGTACCTAGAAGAATTGATGCTGTTTTGAAGGCAAAGGGTTGTCACACCAAATATGGATTTGATTTAGATTTTTCTTCTGTTCACTCACTTTGCATTTAGTTAATTGATAAATATAATCTATTAACATGTCTATTTTTGAAAGCATTCTTACTTTACAGCATTTTTTCACACCTGCCTAAAACTTTTGCACAGTACTGTATATTAGTTACTTGCAGCTATAAAAATGGCTAGAATCTAGTGCCTATTAGTAATTTGGAAAGAATGAAAATATAGTTTATTACTGGCTCACAAAACCATTTACTTCACTGCACTTCCCTATGTAGGTCTTATATACTAGGGTTTAATAACGACATGGGACAGTTTTTTCAGACTTACATCTTCCTACTGGAGCCCCCTTCACACTGCATAATCAGTTTTCTTGATTTAAACACTGTGGCATTCTATATTCAGCTTCTATTACAATGTAGTGGCTGATATAATTGGAAGCCAGTCATTGAGCCACTTCACCTAGACCATGGATCAAATTGATAATGCAGTTGACATAAGAAAACAGATTTAGGAAAAGTTCCCATGATTAAGTACTTGAAACATTTATATTCAAAATAATTTGTTTAAAAATCTAAATACCTTTTTTGCATGTGTGTTGCTTTCATCCCCTGGAATTATAGACAAACAAGTTAGCTTGGACCCTGGGCCTGTACAGTTTTTATCAACAAATATGTTCTAATAATGGGGATCTGTTTTAATAATGTATTGCTGTACTGAAACAGGAAAAAGAATATGGACAAGCAGATAGATACGCAGACCTGGCTATGAATGCTGATAGATATAACCCTGCTGCACTCATCAACAAAGGGAACTCTGTATTTGTAAATGGTGACTATGAAAAGGCTGGAGAGTTTTACAAAGAAGCCCTGAGAAATGACTCTTCCTGCACCGAAGCTCTGTATAACTTGGGTAAGTCATTGGGTAGGTCAGACCTGAAGTAAAGACCACATATATAAAATAACCACTTCTCTGTGCTATGCTTAACCTTCTGCATTCTCTATATGCAGAAGGTTAAGCATAGCACATTGCTGTAATACTGATTTTTATTTTGTGAACTACAGTTGCTTTTCAACCCAGATTTTCACTCTCGGTATGTGTCCTGAATTGCTTTCAATTCTTTTAGCATTTGGCATATATATATATATATATATATATATATATATATATATATATATATATATATATATATATATATATATATATATATTAGAAAACGATTGAGTGTTTAACGGGCCAATCAGCTTCCAGATCTAGCAGGCTTCTATTTTGTATAGATGCCCGCTGGAACATTGAAGTGCTTAACTGTGAATTAAATTTTAAATCAATCCGCGCATAAGTACCAGCTTTTTCCCTTAACATTCCAATCTACAACTAATCTGATAACATAAAAAGCTATTTAAACATTGATACCATGAATGCCAACCACTGTATAAGAGCAACTACTGTTCAGTTACTTTCTGACGCTGGTAATGAAGGCTCAATTCGCAGCTACTGGACAACAAATCAACAGGAAAGACACGATTGGTCCACAATTATGTCATCAGCTGGATCCAAACAACACCCTGCCACAAAACCAGCCAGTCAAATTGCCAACCCTGCTTCAGTTATTTCCGCAACAGCCAATCCACTCCCTGCCAGCTTGAATGACCCCCCGCCTCCAACAAGTTTCGGTGTCCGACTCTATACAACACGGACTATTCAACAATTGTACATGTCCAGATAAATTATAATAAGAAATAGTAAGACCCCAATAATAAATATGTCAGCCAAATAATAATAATAAAAACAGTTTTCTCTACGTTTGTCGTTTTTCTATTCTAATTATGTTAGGGACTATTTTCCTCAGCAGAAGTTCAAAGTAAATATAGGTTTAGGTTTTTTGGGGTTTTTTTTAAAGAGAAAATAAAGAAATAAATCATTTTAGCGATAGAGCCCTCTCGATGCATGCCCTACGGCTCGGGACGCATAACTCCAGTCGCGGTCATCTACCACACGGTAAGCCCGCATCGACGAGCTCTTGCTTAAAAAAAATAATATATATCTATAGATATATAGATATAGATATATAGATATAGATATAGATATACAGTACTGTGCAAAAGTTTTAGGCAGGTGTGAAAAAATGCTGTAAAGTAAGAATGCTTTCAAAAATAGACATGTTAATAGATTATATTTATCAATTAACTAAATGCAAAGTGAGTGAACAGAAGAAAAATCTAAATCAAATCCATATTTGGTGTGACCACCCTTTGCCTTCAAAACAGCATCAAGCATCAATTCTTCTAGGTACACTTGCACACAGTTTTTGAAGGAACTCGGCAGGTAGGTTGGCCCAAACATCTTGGAGAACTAACCACAGTTCTTCTGTGGATTTAGGCAGCCTCAGTTGCTTCTCTCTCTTCATGTAATCCACTGTTGCGTTTTCATTGTGCATCAGTATGTGTATGTGTGTATATATATATATATATATATATATATATATATATATATATATATATATATATATATATATATATATATATATATATATATATATATATATATTATATAGCCACTATAGTTTGGGTTAAGTATGCAGTTTAATGTTAAACCTCAATTTCTGTAATTTAATAACTTTGACCCCGTTCAATGGATTTACATGACAATGTGGATGTGTGCTCTCTTTGGTTAGATCTCTTGATGTGGGCCATTTCGTTCTGCTCGGATACGCGGATTCCGATATCCAGATAGTGAAAAAGAAAATACAAATCTCTGTTTTTTGCTGTTTTTTTTTTTTTTTGTCAGTTTCCAGCTCCAAAACAGTTTGGAATTTTTGTTTGACAATTTTAGGGTACAAGGGGACTGGCCCAGGATAGTGCATTTTTCTGGTTTGGTGAAAAAATATTAATCTGTTTTATAGGGATTTTAAATTTTGGTTCTGAGAATGCTCAGTAAAGCTGTTGCAGTTAGGTGTTTGAACTTGAAAAATAAATTGGCCTCATGACAAAATATCCTTTTTCGCAAAGATCTAATCATCTTTCTTCAAAATTGCCTGAAAGTCATATATCTTTAGTAAACCATGACATGTCAGTTTATAATTGGGACTCCATAAGATTGACTCTAACATTCTCTTTTCATTTTGTGAGTGGGAAATGTGTTTATTTTATCCTTTTAAAATCTTTTTTCGTCACTCGCCTGACAAATGAATTTTTCTCACGAAAAAAGCAGCTGTTCTGGCGAAAAAAGAAGTACTCTGGTGAGAGGAATTTAGAATGTAATTTATTTTGTCATGAAGGGGGATCTTCTTTTGTGAGGTTCTTTCGTTCGCATTTAAAAATAAGTAATTATACTAAATTTATTAGTTTTTGTTCATGAGTGCGAACATCCAAACTGCTAAGTGTATTACATTTTATATGTTACATATTTTAATTGTTATAGTACAATTAAACGTCCTTGCTTCAAAACTTTCAACTTCTTACGTTTTTACATGTTTTTTTGCTGAGAGAGACGGCACAGCTATGGCCACAACTTTTGCATCCATTTGTTTTGTTTTTTTGGATTGAGTCAAAAAAAAAAAAACTAGATTAACATAATTTAGATGTTTTATTTAACATCATGTAATCAAAGAAACTACAGAATGATATCGCAAAAGTCTACCAGAAGCCATAATAGGTGTACAGTAGTATTTAAGACATGTTGGATTTCAAAATGTCACAGTTTTTCATTAACTATGGAAAACTACAAAGCGGTATGTAATTCAGTATGTTAACATAGCATTATTCCACATGCTTCATTCGACTCAATGAAGCAAAATAATTTAATTATATAGGGAGATGCAAAACTTTTGGTCATAGCTGTACTGCTAATTCACTGTATTCTAATAGATAAATTACAACTGTTCATGCAATACTGGCAAAATACAATAAATGTAGCCTCAATTTACGATGATGTATACTGTATAGCGAGATTTGCTTATGTATTTAACCCAAAATATTAATGTGATAGTTTGTTACATATGATGCAACTACTGCTTGGAACTTTTTGGCTAAAGAAAATCTCCACAATGCACAAACAGCATCCCCAAATCGAGGGCTAAAATCCGTTTAAGTTTCAAATTGAACAATCTGAACGTGCCAAATTCCATCAACTTTGAATATTACTAACGGATGGTCAAAATTCAGTATTAAAAAAAAATACAGTAAAAAATACATGCTTTTGGGATATTAATTTAAGTTTGTTCATAGAATGATGTTTTTCGCTTATGAGTTGTAACGAATGCATTTGTACTGTGAGCCAGGTTTTGACATACACATGTTTTTTTTTGTGTTTTTTTTTAAACTTTTTTATAGAAACGTTTTCGTACAAACTTTTGTACTTGATAACATTAATTTAAAAATCCAATTGATGCCTATGATTAATACGTTTTAATATGTTTTGTGACTAATTTGAACCTATTAATATGTTTCAATATTAACAAAATGAGTTAGTAATCAAATTGATTCATCTTGTTACACAATTGATTGATTACTGTCTTGTTCACAGTCATCTTAAAATAATACCAGAATAAGTTTTGTTGAAAAATAATGTTTTTGACCGATTCAGATTTTGCTGCTGATTGTATTTATATTCAAAAGGTTTTCTTTTGGTTGTGCTGCAGGGGGAGGGGGGGCTTTACTTCACAGTCTTTCACCAGGGCTCAGTAAATCGCAGCACCGGCGGGGCATGTGGCTAAGATCGCTAAACACTTTGTGTGGATAGGTGAAGAAAAAATAATCATGTGTATTATATATAAACCTGTGTCAGTGTTTAACGTACATACACCTGTGACGTGTTTAATCAAGTTTACAAAAAGTCTGTTTTATTTTTGTGCTCTATAATAGAATAGTGTCATCTAAGCGCCCTGTTGTTTCCTGCCACTTGTTAAACATCGAATGGAAAGAAAAGGCGAGCCTTTCACTTACGCTGAGTGGTTGGCAGTTTAGCAGAGCATACGTTTCAGTCCCATAGTCACAAAAGCCACCTTCAGATTTTTGTTGAAGTATGATTTTAATTATCACACCAAGTATGGCATAAACCTGGTGAACAGGGGTTGCTTTGCTTTCTAACATTTTGATTGATGTAACCAGAGGGGTGACATTTTCTGTCACAAACTTCAGCTGGCAAAATAAAAAAACACCTCCTTTCTTCAGAACTGATTTAGTTGTACAGCCTGTGACATCTGGCTCCAGAGGCTGACGCTTAGCAGAAAGTTTGTAAACGGTCTCCAGTATTCAACTAAACAGCATTGTATCTTGTATGTCTAAATGAATTAGGAGTAGCCAGAGCAACAGTAGTAGTGCCCTTTGTTGCATTTTGTTAAAGCAAGCACACAGGGTCTCTTTTTCTGAACCTGAGTTCAGTACAGATAATCAGTCTTTCAGTAGCTTGCTGAAGGTACTAAAATGAATGTTCTTGTGTATAAATATGTATTCAAATAACCATTAACTCTTATTATACTCGGTGGAGAATTTGACTAAGCTACTTTCATTTCATGTGCATGTATCCATGTTTTTTAGGATTGACCTACAAGAAGCTGAAGAGACTTGAAGAGGCTCTGGACTGCTTCCTAAAGCTCCATGCCATCCTGCGAAACAGTGCCCAGGTTATGTTCCAGCTAACAAGCCTGTATCCTCTCCAACAACCTAGTCCCTGAGAATCATGGTTATTGTACATACAGGCAGCAAGGACCAAGCTTTGTCAACTATGAGTTTACTGGTCAAACAGTTTTTGAATTTGAGCAACATTTTAGTTTTTTAAATGAAACAGTTATGCAAGGAGCTAGTCATGACAGCAATGGATCTTTCAAATATACTGTAGCATCTGCCCCATCTGCTGTAGATTGCTCCTCTATATATTCATATATATTGATTAACAGCATGTCCAATTACTGTGCATCCCCCCCCCCCCCATTGCCTCAGCCCCCACGGTTCAGGTATCATTGGCTGACCCAGAGCCAGCACAAGAGGACACCCTGTCCTTTGGTGCATCTAAGGACCTGAAGGTCCAAGTATGCATTTTTCCCATCTGAGGATGTGGAATCTGATGTTTTGGCTCCCGTGGTAAGCCCTTCCTTGTCAGAGAAGCTCAGTGCCCTGGTCAGATGAGCTACCATGGCGCTGCTGGTGCCTTTGTCCATGGAAGATGAGCCCAAACATTCTGTCTTTGATAGGGTTGCTGCTGCTATACCAGCACTCAGCCCCGATGGTTCTTCCTGATTTTTTGCACGGAAGTTATGCTGAAGAAGGCCTATGCAGCAGCCCCCAGCCCACAAGCCGGCAAAGCATTGGCGAAACAGGCACCCTCAGCCCAGGAAGCAGGTGCAGACTCATGCAGCCTCTGCTAGGGCTAATGCACCAAACTGTTTTCTGGGCAGAGGTCATGCAATTACCGTAACCACAAGCAGCAGCCGCAGGCTCAAGCCCCTGCGAACAAGCAGCCCTAGGAAAATACCACAGGTCCAGGGCCCATTCTGTCAGGCCCATCTGGATTATAAATAAAGAAATGCAGCTGTAAAAAAAACTATTGTGGCCCAACTCCCAGCAGCAGCATGGAACTCTATTTAACTGACCAAAAATTGTGCTTCTACCTGGGGAATCTGCTTACAGATCTATCCGTAGGACTACGGCTTCCGAAAACACAGATAACCCCTGTGACTAGATTGTAGTCGGGCGAATAGATCATGGTCTTCTTAAGGGTAAAAACGGTACCTAAAGACTGAACACCTTTTAAATTCAGATGTATAATGATTAGGCGTTGTGACAGGGTGGCTGAGTCGTGACGTCAGGTCAGAAGCAGAAACTAAAAACAAACTGACACCAAATACTGCAGTTCAAAACAAAAGACGCGGCGGCGCTGTTTTATTTAAATAACAAAAATAAAATAAAAAGTTCAAACAGAAAACACAGTGCTCACAGAGCAAAATAAAAAAGGTAAACAAAACAAATCTCGAACACAAAATAATAATAAATGATCCAGGTCAGGCTGGGCAGTAGCCTTCACTGATCCTGGATTTTCTTCTACGTTTAGTTTAGTCTTCTCTCGCTCCTCGCTCGCTCTCTCCACTCTTAACACCCCCCGAGTGCAGTGAGCTGCAGGCTTTTATGCAGATGACCATCTCCCAATTAGCAACAAATTAAATCACCTAATTAATTCGGGAGATGGCCACCGTCTGCACAAGGTTTTTAAATGATTCCTAGCAGAGGACGAGCACCAATCTTGCCTCTGCCAGACCACATTTTAAATAAAACAAAACAATAACAAAACCTACGACGCATGGCTCTCGCCGTCATTTAAAAACAATAACTAAATACAGAAACAATAACAAAACACACAGTGTTTCTCCGTCATATAAATACAATAAAACATAACGACAATAATAATAATACAAAACAAATACAAAATAACACAGGGGCGGAGGGGGAAACCCCATTCTAAAAATAAATAAACAGAACACTGTACAGGACTCCTTGCCCTGTTACAGGGGTCTACTTAAATCACGGTAAATTTATGTATTTTTCACGGGTATGTTGCGAAATAAAATTAGGATTTCGCGGACCTGTTTAAACATTAAATAAACCTAAGTTGAGAGTATTTCAGAACACTATAAAGCCTAAAAATAGTGGTACTTGCTTCCTTACTAAAACAGAGTGCTGTCA
Organism: Acipenser oxyrinchus oxyrinchus; assembly: GCA_030684275.1. Classification (NCBI taxonomy): domain Eukaryota; kingdom Metazoa; phylum Chordata; class Actinopteri; order Acipenseriformes; family Acipenseridae; genus Acipenser; species Acipenser oxyrinchus. The sequence continues at coordinate 22,129,588 of CM060253.1, read as the reverse complement.
TTTGTTAAAGGCAAGCATGCAGCATCCCCCAGCGGTTGATTTGCCATATCATTGAGACTGCACGTTCTGCATCCACTGAATTGGCTGGAAGTTAAGGCAAAGCTTTGCCAAGTTATACAGATGTGGAAATCGATTAGAAACAGCCCAAAAACTTGGTTACACAAGGACATCTGGCATACTTTAATAAAGGCAATGTATGCAGCACGTTCGCTGTCATATTTGTCCCATCCAATAATTTATTTTATTAGTACCGAGTCAAAACATAGAGCACGTGGCTATTCGGGTCTAAAATTCCAACTGTGAAAAAGTAAGCAGCAGGTTGAAGCGAGGTGGCTGTGCTGGATCATTTTAGTACTGATTTAACTTGCAGACAGGAATACTTTTTGTCTGCGCTGACTTTCCAGTTTGGTTTCTGAAAGCTGTTTATTTTACATTCTGTTCAGCAGCCTTTGTAGTAGCCTTTTGTTTAATGTGTGATTCTGAAGCTAAATAGCGCTCGATCATATTTTCTCCAAAGACACGTTAAGATATGCAAAATAATTACCTCTGCATGTACAGTTTCTTTGGGAAATAACTTGAAACGATCATCAGCCGAAATATACTTTGCTTTTTTTGTTGTCCATTTCTACTATTACTACTAAACTTTGTCATTTGAATAGTAAACAAGAATGTTAACTGCTTTGGAGAATTTATTTTGAAAATGTGACTTGTGGACATTTTTTGTTTGTTTGTTTTTTTGCTTAAGTGCAGTGCAAAGGAATCAAATAGAGCTATCTACAGAAGGAAGATACGTAGTTTGCGTCGCTTATGCTTGTGCAGTAGTTCATTTAAGCAATGTTCCTTTTTTTTTTCCCCCCTCTCCGTACTTGTTTGTATGCTTTGGCCCCTAAGAGGTGAATTTCGTGGTGACCCCTCAATTTCACGATTTCCGTGAAATCGCGATAGGTAGACCCCTAATTGATGCTTAGGCTGTAGTTATAAGCAAAGAGTTTAATAAGTTTGTCTCTCCTCCTTGCACCGACCATCGGCTGCCTGTTTATCAGGGTCATGCAATGACTACCCTACAAAAAGAAATAACATATAAGAAATATATTGCCCGGTCCAATCTAGTTTCGCCAAGGGCTTCTGGGTGAATCTCGAAGTTACCACTTTTTTCGCACGCCCGCCTCCAATCGGGTGAATCTTGATTGGCCCAGAACTTGAAAAGATGACTGGGCTTAAACCCATTTTTTCAACAGTTTTCACTGAATTTCGGGACTCGCCCAGGTGAGTCTAGTTTCGTCCAACGCTTCAAAATTTATGCTGGATGAATCTGGTTTGCCTGTGCCGTTAATTTGGGCAAGTCTAGTTTCGTCCAAAGCTTCAACATCAATGCTGGGCCAATCTAGTTTTGCCTTTGACAATTATTTGGGTGAGTCTAGTTTTGCATTTCTACACTCTCCCCTGCCAGCTTCCAAGTGCATGCCGGGGTACCTGCCTTGCCTCCACTTCTGACAACAATGCAGCCACAGTGTGCTGGGTTTCCAGCGGCGGTTGAAAAGGCAGGACACCAGGGCTTCTTGTTCAAACCTACATACTGTATGTCAGTGTGACAGGGTTGGCCGCGTGGTGATGTCAGGCGAGATGCAGGAAGAAAACACACAGGCAGTACTGCAGGGCAAAAGAGGCGGAGTGCGCTGTTTATTTAAATAACAAAAATAAAATAAATATTTAAACAAAAACACTGCTGACAGAGCAAAAATCAAGGTTTTAACAAAAACAAAAATCGAACACAAAACACACAGGTCAGGCTGGGCAGATGCTGTCACTGATCCTGTATACTTTTTAACTTTTCTCCTTTCTCCTCTCGCTCTCCCGTACTCTCCTCTGTACACCCACCATGAACTGAGAGCACTGCAGGTTTATATACCGTGGCCGAGGGGTTTAACTAGCTAGTAATTATTCTATTAACCCTTGGCCACAATCTGCATGAGTTTATTAATTACGTGTGACTGCGGATTAGTTTAACAAACAACGCTGCCGACCTCGCCTCTGCCAGAACACATTTAAATGAAGAAATACCTTGTCAGGACAAGTCCATACAGGCTTGTTTTACTTCCCTGTTACACTCCGTTCCAAACGTTACAATTGTGTTCCCACTCCTGCACGAACAAAACCACAAACAAAGGACAGACAAACAGACACAAACCCCCAGGATGGCCATCCCGTTTACATGTGATGTGGGCTATTTGTATGCAGGTGTGTAAAACTACCAATAAGGCATTACAAGGGGACTGAGTGGAGAAGGTACTAGAAAGTGATAAATCAATTACAAAGTGCTAGTCGATTTAATATATAAAAAAACGTGCACTAATCAAATCAAAGTGTACAATTATAAAAATAAAACATATAAGTGACAAATAAATACATGAAATATAACAGGAGCATTATTGACCCTGTTACAATCTTAACTATATTTTAATAGGCCAGGTTCCCAATACAAAAAAAGTGGCTAGAAAATTATTTTCATACTGAAACTTGAGGGGCAAGCTGTTTTTTTGCACCAATTGTTAGCCCTTGGTCTCCTGCATCTTTGATCAAAATATCTCCATGAGTTTTTGTGTGAGAGTTAAAATTGTCATTAGTCCATGTAGTAAGTTTTGAGCTGAAATCTACAGTTAGAGTATATAAAAAAAATAAAATAAATAAATAAATAAAAAACAGTATATTTGAGATAATGTCATATATCAGCAAATGACCACTCATTTGCTTTGTCACTTTCAGGGCTATAGAGTGATATGAAAGACAATTCAATGGAACATAAAACAAGGTCACCAGAGGTCAGTTTATTACATCATCACTTGAGAACAACACATTTTAGATCTACTTTTAGTTCAAACAAGTTAACTCACACTTTAAATCATGTCATACAATAATGCTTTACATCAAGCATTACTGTAGTTCTGGTAGTTTTTTTTTTTTTTTTTTTTAAATGATGAATTTTCCCAAAATGCTAATTTACACAACAAGAGCTAATTAAAATGTTGCTATTTCACAAAAAAGTGGCACGTGTGTCAGCTTCTGACATCCAGACATTCCAGTTAAGACTTAAATAGGACTATATGATGAACAGAACATGTTCATACAATGATGAGCTCCCTTCTGCTCCACCACAGATCATTTATTGATTCATTATGCAAATTAAGAAGAGAATCCAATGAACATCATGGATATCAAATTGCTTGTTGTATTGATAAAAATAATCCACCACATCTCTGGTGGTTCCCCAGTAACTTGCATTTACCATGACATTTTAAAAATATCAAAATCAGAAGCTTGTTATAAATGAAATGATGACATCATAGATCAGAATATTATCAGATTCCTAATTATCTTAACACTATTTTACATGAACATATCAGATCGGCAACAAATTGAAGTCAAAGTTTCCATTTCAGTTATCCTCATCAACGTCATCATCAGAATCTTCAAATAAGGCATCAACCAATGGTTCGGCATCATTACGACAGCCGACGCAGGAACAAAGTTCTGTACAAGCATCTTTGTTTTTGTAGCAGGAGCAACTGTCCTTCACGCATTGTGTCTTTTTACACCCACAATGCACATGATGGAGAACATGGTCAGGTGCAGGGTCACACGTCATCCATTGGATGACCAAGTCATTGTCTTGCATTGTCCAACCATATCCAATTGGACTTGGGGCATTGATAACTTTCTCAGCAGCGCGCCACTCAGTGCACACCTGGTAATTAGCCCTTTTTGAATGGAGCAGCAGAGAATTTGATGTGAGAGACAGAGCCTTTTCATAAGCAATATGAAAACAAAAACTTATATATTGCTTCATTAACACTCTTGCATGGATAGCCATACAGTTCAGTCACAAATGCCTCCAATCCAGAAGCTACATCTTGAGGCAGATTGAAGTCCATCCCAAATTGACCACATAGGTGTTTGTACTGATCACTTTTACAAACCATATCAAATGGATGCTTCTTGCCTTCCCCATGGAAAGCGCTTGTAGACCTATCAATGCTCTACACTTATCGTTGCCAATATTGGTAGAGATCTTGTTGGGATCCAGAGTCCGACTTGTATGCTTTGCCCCTGTCTGGAATAACAGATGACATGTCGTGATCAAGATGAGACAGTACTATTATTGCCACATCTGTGTCTGGACTCTTGGCAAGTATATCACTGGACGTCTTTGTAACATGCTTACAATGAAGCAACAGTTTTGTGTCCAGCTTCCTTGTGGTCGCAACACAGGTTCTGGCATCCATCAAATGTATTTGACATTGTGACATTGCACCCCATGTGAGACAAACAAGACAGTATCCTTTAGGGTAAATGGGCTAGCATTTTGCCACATTTGAAAAAGCAACTCAATGAGAGCTTCTTTGTTTGGGCCACTCATTAAAAGGTTTTTCCATCGCAACGGAAGTTTCTGCACGGCACCACAGATATGGCATACTTGGGATCCTGATACCAAACGCCGCTTGTGTTCTGATGCTTTACTACTGACAGGAGGGTATTTGTCACAAATAAAGTCAACACGGCTGTTCTGGTCACGTTCAGCAATGTGCGCAATTTTCTTCAAGAGATATGTAGCTAGTTCTCCAAACGTACCAGGTAAGTTCCTGGAGAGAGCTTGGATGAAGGTCATATTATTATTATTTGTTTATTTAGCAGAAGCCTTTATCCAAGGCAACTTACAGAGACTAGGGTGTGTGAACTATGCATCAGCTACAGAGTCACTTACAATTACATCTCACCCGAAAGACGGAGCACAAGGAGGTTAAGTGACTTGCTCAGGGTCACACAATGAGTCAGTGACTGAGGTGGGATTTGAACCGGGTACCTCCTGGTTACAAGCCCTTTTCTTTAACCACTGGACCACACAGCCTTCTATGAGGCTGATGAGAGCATTCCTGGGTGGCACTTTGTCAACTAGACAGTTGTTATTGCACTGTTTCCTAATGTGCTTGAGCAAGACCAATTTGTCAGTTTTTGCCAGTGTTCCATTTGAGGAGGCTAGGGGGAATGATACAGGTCCGAGTGAATATGAGAGAATGTCCCTTAAGTCAGTGTTGCATTTTCCTGGCTATAATCAGAAATCTTGTAAACAGCTTGCATGTCCCATTTAGTACAACTTCCTTGCCCTTTGACACAGCAGTGACTTTTTTCAGTTGGTTGGAGAAGGTCTTCAGCTTGTGCTTTTTAATAGTCTCATGAAACTCAAAATACGTGTGCTTATGAATGATGCGCATGCCTGCTCACCATGATGAAATGCATTCTGAAGGTCAGTGGTAATATCTTCAGTGGCCACAACACCAGAGCTAATGAATTGATCGTCTGTTGAACACACCCGATGATTTTTTCAACAGCTTTCTCATCCCTCCGTCTAGCTGGTACATCAAAGTCTTTATGATTTCTTGTCTCTGCATGGAAGGTTGCCATCTTCTCACATTCTCGAACAATGGCCACTCGTTCACAACCAGACAAGATCCATTTAGGCACAGCAATGCGATTTGAAGGTGAAGCCACTTGTGCCTCCTTTAGTTTTATCATCCCTATTGTCTGTTTGATGGCGTGGTCGCATGCCGTAGCAGAAAAGCCATACTTGTCATTCTGCTGCACAACCCACTGATGATCATTGACTATATGGGATGTGATGTTGATAAATTAACCATCTCCATCTAATACGCTGGTAGATAGCGTGAATAGTTGGTACAGTCATATGCAAAATACCACGGCAACATAGATCGAATTGAAGATAAATGTAGCATCCATTCAGCGACTCACTTTCCCCTGATGAAACAAAGCAATGTCTCTACCATTTGGATGTAGGAGGTCCAAAATGAAAATGTTTTGTTGTTGGCACTTTGGTATGCACTGATGACGTCTTGAAAGTCATAACTCTGGCTGAGATTTTCATACAGTGGTGAAGGAAAAGCCTCTACCATGTATGTATGAAACTTTGTAACCTTTTGACTGTGGTCGCCAAAAAGAAATGAGGCAAATCGTAGATGTTCCAAAGCTTCGTACATGAGCTTATGAGCTCTAATGCTGCAATTGTAGTGCTTCCCGTCCTTAACACCATTAATGGAACCAATTGCAACAATTCTAGCCTCAATGAATATGCCAAGTAGACCAGCATTGCGGAACCTGCGCCCAGTGATAGCGAGGAATGACATTGTTGTATGAAATTCACCAAGGCGAATCACTAGTCCATCTTTGAATATTTTCGTTGCCCATTGAATTTCTTGTGCTTTAGTATAAATATTCTGATCAACAACAATGACAATGCTTTGTAGTTTCAACATATCAGCTAGTTCAACACTCACAGGAGAATAGTGTGAATGGTGTCCATTTCCATTGAGGAAGCCTCAGTAACAGGTAGGTATACCACCGTCGATGTCTTCATCATGTCATTGCGGTGGAGTAGGGTGTTGTAATCGGTCTAGTTCGGTAGGTCATTCTTAACTGTATCAAGGTACTTGACAAGGACGTATGCCATGTCATGCTCGAATGCCCTCTTCAAATATGGTTGGTATTGGTCTAATGGAACAAGGTGGTCTGCACCCTGAATCAATAAACCCGTATTTTGCGGTGGTAGGGAACCAGTGGAACTGTACATGAACCTTTCAAAGAGCATTGTTTCTTCTTGAGTGGTTCACGGTTTTGTTCAGTATTTTCAGGAGTACAAGGTTGTTTACATTGAATCATATACCATTGGTATGATGTGTAGTTCCTTGGCCCGTACAAGTCTCTTCGCAAAAATCAATGTTATCCCAGACGAGAATGGTAGGAACTGAAACCTGGCATTTAGCAGGCACATCTACTTGACCTTGGTTAAGTTGCAACCGTGCCAACGCTGTGTCGAATGCCATAATTGTATTAGGAGAGGAACAGTGAAGGCTGTTAGATCTTTTGACTTTGGTTAAAAATCCTGTGTACCATTTAAAACAATCTCTCTGGTACCTGGCCTCTGCGGCCATGCAGTCAACATCACGAATATGTCTTGATTTTTTTCATCCTTCTTTTGTTCAGCTGCCTTTTGTAGCAATCCTGAAATTAAGAAAACACAAATCATCAATCAGAGTTTATCATCATTACACGTCCAAACAAATAAGAGATTTCAATGCTAACTGAATATGTACTATAATTAATCACAAGAAATATCACTTGTCTGCAGATTCTGTTTCAGCCTTGGTCAGAGGAACTTTGACAGTCTTATGGTGGTGTCTGATATACTTGTCCACTTTTTCACAGATGAGGCAGACCTGAGGCAGCACCCTGGTTGCGGTTGATGACCTTATCTGAGATGCCAACCTAAGCAGTTTCTTTTTTAGCATAGCTGTACATGTCTCAAGGACAGTAGCTTAAGTAGAAGCAGTACCAACACTACCAGACACCTCAACTTGGCTAGAGGTTGATGGGTCTTCACCAGCTACATCAGAATGCTTTCGCTTAACTGCTTGATTGATACATTTCATATCAATAAACCTCCTGTAGCACTCAGGGTGGTACACAGTGTCGGATTCTTCAATTTCCTCAAAAGGAAGGTCCAGATTTGATGAACAAGCCTTTGCAAATTCCTGGTCTACACCCCCAATTGCAGCCATTTCTTGCCAGCCTGGCCAAACGTACCCCAAGTTGTTTTTGTTTTACTAAACTTTCTTTTCCATAATTTTTCAAATCTTGGTGCTCAATACACTTGAACTTTTTTTTTTTGGATGACATTTTGAAAATAGCGTGTGTGGAACGTTTCTGAAAAAAAGTACAAAATTTGATATTGCTGGGCAGAGATTTTATCTGAAGTCATAGAGCTATGAAACATGAAAGCTACTAAAATCTTTAGGTAAAATGTTTGCTGTAAAGAAGCACTAACTATGTGCATACCCTTCTATGTATTTTAAATTATGAAGGTTTATCTGCACCGCCATAGTCACCTCCAATGATAAATTCCCTTGCTTGCTAAACAGCCAATCAATTCACAGTTTTTAGAACAGTGACATCAGACCAGATCAAGCGATCATGGCAAGCCAAAAAAAAAGTACTTGGTGTAAATTTCACCAAACCCCCCACCCCCACCAAAAAAAAAATAAAACTGGCATGTTTCAAGTGGAGGTATTTTAGTAGTGTATACATGACACCATGATAGACATTTTAAGAGAAGAAATGGGTTGCCCCCAGATGTTTGGTATGAAATTGAACAATAAGTGGACTGAGCACCCAGCCTATAATGAAGATGAAACAAAAGATTTGAACATGAACATCAACTTTTTTTTGTGTGTGGCGAGTTTGCCTGCACATATGGAGGAGCTAGACTTTTTCACTGGACTTTTTGGGAGAGAGAGCTAATAAAAAGGTTTTAACCACTATTAAAACCAGCCCTGGTGTCCTGTCTTTTCAGCGTCGCCGCTGAAAACCCAGCACACAGTAGCTACATTGTTGTCAGAAATGGAGGCAAGGCAGGTGCCCTGGCACGCACTTGAAAGCTGGCAGGGGAGAGTGTAGAAATGCAAAACTAGACACACCCAAATTAATGGAATGGGCGAACCAGATTTGCCCAGCGTAGATTTTTAAACATTGGACAAAACTAGACTCACCTGGGCTAGTCCTGATAATGAGTGAAAAAATGGGTTTCATCCAGTCACCTTTACCACAAAAAAAGTGGTAACTTCGATTCGCCGGAAGCCCTTGGCTAAACTAGATTGGCCCGGGCAAAACTAGACTCACCAGACCACTGGTTTCGTCCTTAACATTTTCCTTTTTGTAACTGCCTGTAAAAGCAAAACAAAGGTAATTCGTAAGTTGTGATTCGCTAGCCGCTTTGTCTTCTCTGCCTACCACAGGGCATCCATTCTACAGTATTTTACGTCAATATGTAATACATATTGTATACATATTTTCATTAATTGATATTAAGGATTTCATAAATAATCCTTAAAATAATCACATTGTTAGTTATAGAATGATTTAGGTCTACATTAACTGGTTATGAAATCCTAAAATACCAAAATACCCATAATGAAACAATTGTATTTGGGAATTCATAAAATTCACAATAATAATGATTTCCATTACACGAGAGTAGATGTTAAAACTTCATGCTGATTTGAACTGGGCTCTCGCCAAGATAAGCACCAACTAAGACGTAGCTTTACAGTAAACTAATGTGATCCATAGGTGTCTCCATCCATTTGCGCTTCCTTCCACATGATGATGTAGATATCCTTCTGTCAGGTGTTGATGGCTGAAGTGTAAAGCTGGCTCCAGGGATCAGCTTATTTTGCCTCCCTTGCACATCAGCACACACAACGGCTGTGATATAAAATATGTAAAAATATGAAAATATATATTTGCATTTCTTTATTAAACTATCCAAAAATTAATTTGTATTTCTTCAACATACCTCCCAAGAGTTACTTATTTTAAGACAATGGTTTAGTTATCTTAAAGTGAAGACAATTAAGAAATTGAGAATTTTATTTTGAAGAATAACAATTTTTCTTAAGTTTGTTCTTAAGAAAACGTTACTTAAAATTCCTAAGGTTTTTTGGAGAATAGCAGTTCTTAACTTTAAGCCCAAAGAAAAAAGTTTGATTTAAGATGATTTTTTTCTTAAGACCGCTTTCAAAATACAGCCCTGGGTGCTTACCACCATCAAGGCCGGCTACTCTCGGCAGTTTTGTTTCGGCCCTCCTCCCTTTCAGGGCATGATCGTAGCAACTAGGGGTGTGCCAATTTAACCCTTTGCGGTCCATTTATTCAGCGTCAGGCACGTCGGGTCCAATTTATTTTCACACGCTGTTTATTTTACAAGCGCTGTTTAAAAGTAATTTTTTGCGGCACCTCTCTCACTGCAAAAACGATGTAGGGGAGAAGGGATGTCCAATGTTATTGCTCTTGGTTCACAAATCGTCTCAGCATCTGCTTTAGGGTCTGATTAAAGTGTTCCACCAAACCATCCGTGTGTGGATGATAAACAGATGTCCTGATGGGATGTATTTTTAATATTTTGTACACTTGCTGTAACGTGTTAGACAAATCAGTCAGGATTTCCTTGGGGATGCCTACTCTAGCCGTAATCTGCACTAGTTCTTTGGCTATAGCAGCTGCACTAGTGGACCTCAATGGAACTGCTTCCGGTTATCGCGTTGCATAATCTACCACCACTATTATATGCGTACACCTGGAATCAGAAGCTAGCAAAGGGCCCACTATGTCCATTGCAATGCGTTCAAAGAGGGTGGAAATAATCAGCAGTGGGACCAAAGGGGAGGGACGCACTCGACCCGGCGCTACTCGCTGGCAGTCTGGGCATGTGGCTACATATTTTGTCACTTCATTATGAAGCCCTACCCAATAAAATCGAGCTAATATCCATTCCCTCATTTTATCGGCTCTGAGGTGCCCCACAAAAGGGATATCATCCGCCAGCCTCATGACCTCGAGCCGACAAGATGGGGGAATCATCAATTGTGTTACAGGCTGTCCTGTGCCTGTGGCAAGGTTTACCCTATATAATAATTGCCCCTTAACAATGAAGTGCGGAAATACATGCGCTCCAGCTCCTTCAACATCCTTACCTTCAATAGACCGGACCTGTCCCCAAGTGTGCACTAGTGAGGGGTCGTTATTTTGGCCCCACACTATGTCCGCGCTTGAGTGCCACATGTCCGGTATATTGAGAGGGGCTGGAGTAGCTTCTGCCCTGGATGGCCCAGTAACCTCGCCCTCTTGGTCACACTGCGTTCCGACCCCCTTTGACTGGAGTTTGTTACCATCTGAGCATTCTCCCACCAGACCCCAGCCTCGTCTCCTTAATGCTCCCTCCCATTTTTCGGTCCTTTATTTGTTTTTCTAGGACGGAAAACAGGAGAGAACATTTCAGCCTGTAAGGGGAAAATATCACCAATCATTTCCACTTTTACTTTTTCTGCCACGTTTACGTGTATGGTTGAGACTGCCATTAATTTCATTAATTCTTTAAATTTTGGCCAGTCTTTGCCCAGAATAACTGGGTGTGGTAACCTTTCCGGCGCCCCCACTACTAGGTGATGTTTTATCGGTCCTACCGATAAGTATACTTTTAGGGTGGGGTATGCCGTCGTGTCTCCATGGATACAGGAGATAGCCACCTGACCTTGTGGCTGCCATGACACACTGCCCAAGAGAGCTATCCGAATTAAGGTCTGCTCACACCCTGTGTCAACTAATGCGTGGGTTTTGTCAGCTTGTTCATTTTCATGGAGTCATGGAATTTCTTCATCAGCGGGTTGCTCTCAAGTCTCTCAGTTCTGAAGTCAGCATAACTTTGCTCTCCTATTTCATATGCCTTCATCAGATCAGAGGCTATTTCCTGAGAAGCTGCTTTTGCTTTGGAGATAATATTGCAATCCTGTTTCACAGCAAAGGGGTTGATCCAGCATTGTAGTAGACTCACCACTGCTGACACTGCATCTTCATCTTTTTCAATTCTTGATTTGTGTAGCTGTGCATGGTGAATTCAGCTGTGATGTCATATCTGTTCACAGCACCTGGTTTAGGCTGAACCTTGCTGTACCACCTGGAGTCTGTGTCTTTATTTACTGTGACCTCAGTGGTAATCATGGTATTTTGCTATATGTTTGTGAATAAAAATAAACAATATCGAATCGAAATACTGCAAAGAACCTGATACAAAAACAGATTTCAGTTCAAAATAAGCCCTTGAGGCAATTTCCGAAGGTCAAAAACCTACATTTATGCTGCGTAAAGCTAGAGAATCGGCTCTCGGAGAGGTACTACATCAATCATTGTACAGGTAAGAACCAAATCAACAAAACAAGGCATATAAAAAATATGAGATGTTAAGTAAAAGCTAATATCATGAAACACTGGTCAATAAAATACCTACTAATCAAAGGAAACGTTTTATTATCGTCCTGCATTGAAAAGAAAACAAAAGTTACGCATAGGTAAGATAGCCACCAATTGTGTTCAAATAGGCTGCAAATTACATTTAACAAGAAAGTCATATGAAAGATATTTTAATTGTGTAATATAATGAAATTAAAGCCGTATGTTATGTAATAACTCCTCTGAGCGACCGAGTGAAAAATGGCAATCCTGCTCTTTTTTTATTTTTTAAACTGTAACTATATGACATATGTTCGCAGCACAGAAGGGGTTAATACAGCACCCAGAATATTTACAAAAGGTCTAAACTGACCCTGACACATTTCTCAATATACAAGTGCACTGAAAACATTGTATTAAAGAAGTTAAGATATTTAGATTAACTTTTAGCTTAGTTTTTAGTAAAAAACAACTTTTGGAAATTTAATTTAAGGTACTGTAAAATAGAAAGGTTGCCAATGGAAAACCAGTGAAAATAAATGAATGCTGTTTGTTGCACTGGTAAATGCAAGTGCTTGACTGTCTTAGCTGTTAATTTCAATGCCCTAACTTAACCAATAAAAATGTTATGGGAGGTTGATATAAAGACCCTGCTTCACAATTGTAGAAATCTAGCTGCTGGCTAATTGGAGGGTATAGTTGAAAATGCAGTGATAAGACAGATTTGGCAAAGAGTTATGCACTGCCATCACCTATTTTCCATTTCTAGGGGTCCAGACCTTGGTAAAAATCATAGTGAGCCTTCATCCCCCCAAATGGTACTGATGGCCACATTTTGGGGTCCTGGCTCATGGACTAGTTGGAGTAAGTTAATGAGATAATCCTAGTTTATCCTATTCTTTGAAAAATTAAAACACAGGACAAAAAATAGCACAAATCCCAAACTGAAGTTGAACTTTTATTCAAAATCAATCTGATATGAATCGTTTCAAAGTGCACCAAATATTAATCCAACATGCAAGAATCACAAACTGATCTTTTATTCCAAATCAACCGACATGAAAAGTTCATCAGATCTTTTTTTTTATTTTTAATCAATTTTGCTTTGTCGCATGGTTGCTGAAAAGACACAAAACAGTGCTTTTTGACAACCTACATTCGTGACAGAGATATGCCTGTCTTACTGCTTCTTTCAAACGATCAATATAGTTGCAACATCAAATGATTTTTTGTTTTGGAGGCATAGTAACACAGCTGCACTTTTATTAAGACAAAAGAGATGACATCACTGCAGAGGTGGCGTCCCGTGCGTACATACTAGGATGTTGACAGTGTGTGTTTATAGTATCTTTTTTTTATTATTATTTGGGGTCCAGGGGCCAGGTTCATTATAATGAAGGGCGTTATAGTGAGGGTGTACTATTTATATAAAAAAGCTGTGCATTATCCTTAAAACAGAATTTCAGGTATGAAAGTTTAGAGGATCCTAACCAGGCTATTGAGTGGCTGATGCAGCTCATCAGTGTAGCTCCAACAGATCCACAAGCACTGGCTAAACTGGGAGAACTGTATGACAATGAAGGAGACAAGTCCCAGGCCTTCCAGTACTATTATGAGGTGAGCACTTTATATTTATTTCAAAACTAATTTACCTGAGTAAACTTTTAAGGAGACAATGTAGAACACAAAAAATATACAGCACAAAAAATATATATATACAGTACTGTGCAAAGTTTTAGACAGGTGAGAAAAAATGCTGTAAAAGTAAGAATGCTTTCAAAATAGACATGTTAATAGATTATATTTATCAATTAACTAAATGCAAAGTGAGTGAACAGAAGAAAAATCTAAATCAAATCCATATTTGGTGTGACAACCCTTTGCCTTCAAAACAGCATCAATTCTTCTAGGTACACTTGCACAAAGTCAGGGATTTTGTAGGCATATAGTCAGGTGTATGATTAAACAATTATACCAAACAGGTGCTAATGATCATCAATTCAATATGTAGGTTGAAACACAATCATTAACTGAAACAGAAACAGCTGTGTAGGAGGAATAAAACTGGGTGAGGAACAGCCAAACTCAGCTAACAAGGTGAGGTTGCTGAAGACAGTTTACTGTCAAAAGTCATACACCATGGCAAGACTGAGCACAGCAACAAGACACAAGGTAGTTATACTGCATCAGCAAGGTCTCTCCAGGCAGAAATTTCAAGGCAGACAGGGGTTTCCAGATGTGCTGTCCAAGCTCTTTTGAAGAAGCACAAAGAAACGGGCAACGTTGAGGACCATAGACGCAGTGGTCGGCCAAGGAAACTTACTGCAGCAGATGAAAGACACATCATGCTTACTTCCCTTCGCAATCGGAAGATGTCCAGCAGTGCCATCAGCTCAGAATTGGCAGAAAACAGTGGGACCCTGGTACACCCATCTACTGTCCGGAGAAGTCTGGTCAGAAGTGGCCTTCATGGAAGACTTGCGGCCAAAAGCCATACCTCGATGTGGAAACAAGGCCAAGCTTAACTCAACGATGCACGAAAACACAGGAACTGGGGTGCAGAAAAATGGCAGCAGGTGCTCTGGACTGATGAGTCAAAATTTGAAATATTTGGCTGTAGCAGAAGGCAGTTTGTTCACGAAGGGCTGGAGAGCATACACGCGAATGAGTGTCTGCAGGCAACAGTGAAGCATGGTGGAGGTTCCTTGCAAGTTTGGGGCTGCATTTCTGCAAATGGAGTTGGGGATTTGGTCAGAATTAATGGTCTCCTCAATGCTGAGAAGTACAGGCAGATACTTATCCATCATGCAATACCATCAGGGAGGCATCTGATTGGCCCCAAATTTATTCTGCAGCATGACAACAACCCCAAACATACAGCGAAAGTCATTAAGAACTATCTTCAGCGTAAAGAAGAACAAGGAGTCCTGGAAGTGATGGTATGGCCCCACAGAGCCCTGATCTCAACATCATCGAAGTCTGTCTGGGATTACATGAAGAGAGAGAAGCAACTGAGGCTGCCTAAATCCACAGAAGAACTGTGGTTAGTTCTCCAACATGTTTGGGCCAACCTACCTGCGAAGTTCCTTCAAAAACTGTGTGCAAGTGTACCTAGAAGAATTGATGCTTGATGCTGTTTTGAAGACAAAGTGTGGTCACACCAAATATGGATTTGATTTAGATTTTTCTTCTGTTCACTCACTTTGCATTTAGTTAATTGATAAATATAATCTATTAATATGTCTATTTTTGAAAGCATTCTTACTTTACAGCATTTTTTCACACCTGCCTAAAACTTTTGCACAGTACTATATATATATATATATATATATATATATATATATATATATATATATATATATATATATATATATATATATATATAAAATCATATTAATTTCAGTATCTCTTTCAACATTTATGTATAATGTTTTTCCTTTCTATAACCTATAACAAATTTAAGTTTTATCATATATACTTATTTGCCTTAGACACAGTTGGACCAGATGTCAATTAAATATTATTTTGTATGTGTTTTTTCTTTCTTAGTCATTTAGATATTTCCCTTCGAACATTGAAGTTATTGAGTGGCTTGGGGCCTATTACATTGACACACAATTCTGTGAAAAAGCAATTCAGTACTTTGAAAGAGCAGCCCTTATTCAGTAAGTATATTTAACTATATTTTGTATATTTGCCATTATAAATGTCTCAGTTTTTGTACTAGCCCCATAAGGTTATTGCATATCCGGACTCATTCAATATCTCCTGTACTTTGACACTGCTTTCCTCATCAAATAAATCACATTGTTCTCACATCTGGAACAGAACTCTTGGTCGTATCAAATCATGTTTTATATAGATATAGATACCTATATAAAACATATAAAACACACCTACTCAAAAACCAACAGGTATGTTCAAAATTTATTTATTTATATTTATTTATACATTGTTAAAACTTAGTGTGTCCAAACATTATCCCCCTCTGTTTTTCTCCCAGTTTGGAATGCCAAATCGCTTTTCCCCTCATTGCAGCAATTCCCCACCACATGAAGGTTCAGTGGGTGTCCTCCGATCCCACGACCAGTTATACCAGTACTAAAAGTTACGCGATTGTGATATGCTAGCGAGGATGCAGAGGTTGAAGCTGTGAGAGTGTTTCATAAAACACATCACTCTTTTGCGATCTGAGTTGAGAAAAATCAGTAACTTTGTAATCAACTTTAAAACCCAGTGACTGATTACATAATTGCATACAAGGGCAGGTGTGCCATGGAAATCCAATTTTTTCGAATGAATAAATTGATAAAATTATTGTAATGTTTAGTCAACACAAATCCGTTCTATTCGGCAAGTTGGCAGGACATTTAGTCACAAAGAAAATAAAAAGTGATAGATGATCACGGATACAGTAAACACTATTGGGGTGGAGCAGAGAACAGTACAAAGAAATGGATAGATCTAGTGAGCAGAACAAAATTAAAAGAAGGGAGATGAAAAAGACCTCAGGTGAGTAGGAGAAATGGTCTAAATATAATTGGTGAAGTAGCTGTTGCTGGTACTGAGAGAGAATTGGAGTAAACAAAAAACAAAAGCAGATAATGAAGCTCTTCCTTCTGCCTTTTGACCCAAAGTAAGTAAACAAGTCTTTTGTTATCCATCTAAGTAAGCAATAATGAAAATAGATAAATAGTTATGAGTCACACAACTTGTTAATAAAATGTATTATTATTATTATTATTATTATTATTATTATTATTATTATTATCATCATCATCTTACCCACTGTCTCCCAAAAGCCATCCATCACCAGTGTCCCACAGTTTGCCTAAACGAAACTGCCTTTTCTACTCCCAGGGTATCAAATGACAGAATCAAACACAGACATTTTGGCATCTGAGATGGCTTGAATATTAATGGAATTAAAACCTTTCCTGCATTATGTACAGGTGCTCATTCACAGCAGGAGACAAAATTGGTATTTAAGATCCATCTATGGCAAATTTATCGATCTGATAAATCGCATAGATTACAAAATGCAGCACATGTACACATATCATTTGAATTGTAATATAATTATGATTTTTTTTTTTACTATTGAAACTCAGTTAGTTCAGTGTGCACAGTAAATCCAAGATACGTTTTAGATATATTTAAGTTAGATTTTTTTCTGTTTAAATCAAAAAACACGTCTGACCACCCTAAGATTAGTTTCCTTTCAAGTATGAAATGTAACCAATACTGCATGGATATTTACCTCTTAAAGACCCAAAACCAGAATAAGATATATCAAAGCTGCTTGCAAAGCCTGTGACGCAGTCATGGCCCTCCCCCGAGGACATAAAAAGATTGCACACTCAGATCTCAGCGCCATCTTTCTTTTCATGACTGACCTGACAGTTGCCTGTTGCTTATGACTGTATCATTTTTGCTAATTATTGTGTTTTACATAATTTATGCGATAAAAACTATTACAGCTAAATAGTAATAATTTTTTTTTTTATTAATTATGCGTATATTGTGCACTACAGCCTGTTGTTTGTTACATCCCGCAGAGGCCTTGTGCCCCGCGTGAAGCCAGCGGCTTGAGTCAGTCGTTCCCAGGGATCCAGCAACATAAATCGGTTGACTTTGTGCTCCCCCCCCAGACTGCATAGCTCCAGCTGGAGTTAAATGAAATTCTTGTTTTAAATTAAGAGATGTTGGGGCTCCTGAGTGGCGCATCCAGTAAAGGCGCTCCATGTGGAGTGCAGGATGTGCTCTATAGTCTGGACGTCGCGAGTTCGAGTCCAGGCTATTCCTTTGCTGACCGAGGACGGGAGCTTCCAGGGGGCGTCGATCAATTGGCTGAGCACCGCCCGGGGGGAGGGAGGGTTAGGTCGGCCAGGGTGTCCTTGGCTCACCGCGCACCAGCGACCCCTGTAGTCTGGCCGGGCGCCTGCAGGCTTGCCTGTAAGTTGCCCGAGAGCTGCGTTGTCCTCCCACGCTGTAGCTCTTGGGTGGCTGCATGGTGAGTACGCAGTGTGAAAAAAAAGCGGTCAGCTGACGGCACACTCTTCGGAGGATAGCATGTGTTCGTCTTCGCCACTCCCGAGTCAGCGCAGGGGTGGTAGCAGTGAGCTGAGCCTGAAAATAATTGGCCATTCCAAATTGGGGAGAAAATAATAAAAAAATAATAATAATAATAATAATAATAATAATTGTCAACTACATTTTTAGAAAAAAAAAAATATATATATATACAGTACTGTGCAAAAGTTTTAGGCAGGTGTGAAAAAATGCTGTAAAGTAAGAATGCTTTCAAAAATAGACATGTTAATAGATTAATTTATGAATTAACTAAATGCAAAGTGAGTGAACAGAAGAAAAATCTAAATCAAATCCATATTTGGTGTGACCACCCTTTGCCTTCAAAACAGCATCAAGCATCAATTCTTCTAGGTACACTTGCACACAGTTTTTGAAGGAACTCGGCAGGTAGGTTGGCCCAAACATCTTGGAGAACTAACCACAGTTCTTCT
This sequence comes from Acipenser oxyrinchus oxyrinchus, assembly GCA_030684275.1. Classification (NCBI taxonomy): domain Eukaryota; kingdom Metazoa; phylum Chordata; class Actinopteri; order Acipenseriformes; family Acipenseridae; genus Acipenser; species Acipenser oxyrinchus. The sequence continues at coordinate 22,111,217 of CM060253.1, read as the reverse complement.
GTGGATTTAGGCAGCCTCAGTTGCTTCTCTCTCTTCATGTAATCCCAGACAGACTCGATGATGTTGAGATCAGGGCTCTGTGGGGCCATACCATCACTTCCAGGACTCCTTGTTCTTCTTTACGCTGAAGATAGTTCTTAATGACTTTCGCTGTATGTTTGGGGTCGTTGTCATGCTGCAGAATAAATTTGGGGCCAGTCAGATGCCTCCCTGATGGTATTGCATGATGGATAAGTATCTGCCTGTACTTCTCAGCATTGAGGAGACCATTAATTCTGACCAAATCCCCAACTCCATTTGCAGAAATGCAGCCCCAAACTTGCAAGGAACCTCCACCATGCTTCACTGTTGCCTGCAGACACTCATTCGTGTACGCTCTCCAGCCCTTCGGCGAACAAACTGCCTTCTGCTACAGCCAAATATTTCATATTTTGACTCATCAGTCCAGAGCACCTGCTGCCATTTTTCCTGTGTTTTCGTGCATAGTTGAGTCGCTTGGCCTTGTTTCCACGTCGGAGGTATGGCTTTTTGGCCGCAAGTCTTCCATGAAGGCCACTTCTGACCAGACTTCTCCGGACAGTAGATGGGTGTACCAGGGTCCCACTGTTTTCTGCCAGTTCTGAGCTGATGGCACTGCTGGACATCTTCCGATTGCGAAGGGAAGTAAGCATGATGTGTCTTTCATCTGCTGCAGTAAGTTTCCTTGGCCGACCACTGCGTCTCTGGGTCCCTCAACGTTGCCCGTTTCTTTGTGCTTCTTCAAAGAGCTTGGACAGCACATCTGGAAACCCTGTCTGCCTTGAAATTTCTGCCTGGGAGAGACCTTGCTGATGCAGTATAACTACCTTGTGTCTTGTTGCTGTGCTCAGTCTTGCCATGGTGTATGACTTTTGACAGTAAACTGTCTTCAGCAACCTCACCTTGTTAGCTGAGTTTGGCTGTTCCTCACCCAGTTTTATTCCTCCTACACAGCTGTTTCTGTTTTAGTTAATGATTGTGTTTCAACCTACATATTGAATTGATGATCATTAGCACCTGTTTGGTATAATTGTTTAATCATACACCTGACTATATGCCTACCTAGAAGAATCGATGCTGTTTTGAAGGCAAAGGGTGGTCACACCAAATATGGATTTGATTTAGATTTTTCTTCTGTTCACTCACTTTGCATTTAGTTAATTGATAAATATAATCTATTAACATGTCTATTTTTGAAAGCATTCTTACTTTACAGCATTTTTTCACACCTGCCTAAAACTTTTGCACAGTACTGTGTGTGTGTGTATATATATATATATTTCAAAAACAGACATGTTAATAGTTTATATTTATCAATTAACTAAATGCAAAGTGAGTGAACAGAAGAAAAATCTACATCAAATCAATATTTGGTGTGACCACCCTTTGCCTTCAAAACAGCATCAATTCTTCTAGGTACACTTGCACACAGTTTTTGAAGGAACTCAGCAGGTAGGTTGGCCCAAACATCTTGGAGAACTAACCACAGTTCTTCTGTGGATTTAGGCAGCCTCAGTTGCTTCTCTCTTCATGTAATCCCAGACAGACTCGATGATGTTGAGATCAGGGCTCTGTGGGGCCATACCATCACTTCCAGGACTGCTTGTTCTTCTTTACGCTGAAGATAGTTCTTAATGACTTTCGCTGTATGTTTGGGGTCGTTGTCATGCTGCAGAATAAATTTGGGGCCAATCAGATGCCTCCCCTGATGGTATTGCATGATGGATAAGTATCTGCCTGTACTTCTCAGCATTGAGGAGACCATTAATTCTGACCAAATCCCCAACTCCATTTACAGAAATGCAGCCCCAAACTTGCAAGGAACCTCCACCATGCTTCACTGTTGCCTGCAGACACTCATTCGTACGCTCTCCAGCCCTTCGGCGAACAAACTGCCTTCTGCTACAGCCAAATATTTCAAATTTTGACTCATCAGTCCAGAGCACCTGCTGCCATTTTTCTGCACCCCAGTTCCTGTGTTTTCGTGCATAGTTGAGTCGCTTGGCCTTGTTTCCACGCCGGAGGTATGGCTTTTGGCCGCAAGTCTTCCATGAAGGCCACTTCTGACCAGACTTCTCCGGACAGTAGATGGGTGTACCAGGGTCCCACTGTTTTCTGCCAATTCTGAGCTGATGGCACTGCTGGACATCTTCCGATATGAAGGGAAGTAAGCATGATGTGTCTTTCATCTGCTGCAGTAAGTTTCCTTGGTCGACCACTGCGTCACGGTCCTCAACGTTGCCGTTTCTTTGTGCTTCTTCAAAAGAGCTTGGACAGCACATCTGGAAACCCCTGTCTGCCTTGAAATTTCTGCCTGGGAGAGACCTTGCTGATGCAGTATAACTACCTTGTGTCTTGTTGCTGTGCTCAGTCTTGCCATGGTGTATGACTTTTGACAGTAAACTGTCTTCAGCAACCTCACCTTGTTAGCTGAGTTTGGCTGTTCCTCACCCAGTTTTATTCCTCCTACACAGCTGTTTCTGTTTTAGTTAATGATTGTGTTTCAACCTACATATTGAATTGATGATCATTAGCACCTGTTTGGTATAATTGTTTAATCATACACCTGACTATATGCCTACCTAGAAGAATCGATGCTGTTTTGAAGGCAAAGGGTGGTCACACCAAATATGGATTTGATTTAGATTTTTCTTCTATTCACTCACTTTGCATTTAGTTAATTGATAAATATAATCTATTAACATGTCTATTTTGAAAGCATTCTTACTTTACAGCATTTTTCACACCTGCCTAAAACTTTTGCACAGTACTGTATATATATATATATATATATATATATATATATATATATATATATATATATATATATATATATATACTGTACATATACACACACTTGGCTTCCCGCAATATATATGTCTTCTAAACGCCCACAGGTAGATTGGAATTGCTACGTGACACGCAATTGGATAAAAATGTCCTGGTGCTGAAGTGCTTCACCCAATAACTTGGAGCAGATAAACCACCTTGACGTGCTTGTCATGAAAAGTGCTATTGTATTGAAAAGATGGACAAAATACATATTTCCTGAAACTATTTAGGTGAAGAAAGCCGCAGTTTTTGTGCCATCTGATTCAGTACACTACAAAAATAATTCTAGGAACAATACATTTCATACTTTAATATGGGGCAGGGTCAATGCTAGTTCTGTGTAACCAGCTAAACAAATTCCATACAATAATTAAACTAGATAAACAAAATAACACATAACATATAATTAATTACTGCACACACTAGTAGTGCTGAAGTTAAATTCTTACTATTCACTGTCGACTTTCACCCTTGCGAAATGTGTTGTTGACAAGATGCCCATTAATTATGTCTCGGTCTTGAACGTGCACACAGCTGGTTGGAAAGTGAAAATAAATGATCACTGTGTATGTACAACTACGGTAGGTTGCATAAATACACAGAAAAAATGAATCAGGTGAGAAGCTGGACATTTATGCATTTGCTCTACTTACTACTGGTGTGCATACACATGTTAAAAACACACATATTTATATTTATATATATATATATATATATATATATATATATATATATACATATGTACATTCTTTTTAGCTGAATTGATTGTTGTTCAGCTTATGTTAAAATTCCTGCCGGATTCTCATCATCCCCTATTTTGTCCTGTGTATGCTCTAGCCCCAGAGCACCCACTGACTCAGAATGTCTATGGTTATCTATACAATATTAAAGAAATAGGAGCACGCTAAATAAAAGCATGTGCAGCAATGTTCTGTATTTATGGGGTGCTAAAGGCTCAAATAATTGAAAATTAAATTAAATAAATTAAATAATTAAACGCCAAGCACTCATTTATACAATATCACAATACCTATTTTCCTTGGGGCTGTAGCATGAGCATTTATCTATCTCTTCAGTAAAATCATTGCTTAACTTATTGATATACTGTAGGCTTCAGCATATTTAAGCTGTGTTACCGCAATCGTACAGTACAGAACAGTATGAAAATGACTTTAACTCAGTGTAAGCTTTGCGCTTGTAGTATTCACAAGCTTCAGCGTGTGACACCTCCTGGTGAAATACTGTATTTCAGTGGTAATCTGTGACTAACCAGTTTCTAGTCAGATAGCGCCATCTAATGTGCAGAAGATGTAGGACAGGTTAACTAAACTGCATATCACATTGACTTCAGTTTTGTTGTGCTATTTTTATAGCTGCCACTGTAGATCAGACAGAGCAGTGGTCAAAGGTTTAACAGAGTACAGAATAAAGTGGTGTAAATATACAATCTAAGGTGCAAATCAAGTTCCTAACATTACAAAAAGTAGATATAAACATTTGGTCACAGCTCTGCTAAAAATTCCATACACAAAGATCACATTTTAAAAATACAATACATACACATGCGTGCATTGGACGAGTTCCCCTTTTAAATACACAATTAAAATATCACCCATTTATTCTGCCTTGGTCAGCCAACATTTCTCTGTTTTTAGAGTTCTGATCTCTTTTAAAGTAACTTTTGCCTCTCAAACAATGCGGGCACATTTATTATTATTATTATTATGTATTTATTTAGCAGACACCTTTATCCAAGGAGACTTACAGAGACTAGGGTGTGTGAACTATGCATCAGCTGCAGAGTCACTTACAACTACGTCTCACCTGGAAGACGGAGCACAAGGAGGTTGTGACTTGCTCAAGATCACACAGTGAGTCAGTGATTGAGCCGGGATTTGAACCGGGTACCTCCTGGTTACAAGCCCTTTTCTTTAACCACTGGACCACACAGCCTCCTATACTCCCGCTGCCGCTGACATTAGCAGCGAGTGTTGAAATCCTTTATAATTTAATAACCAATGAATTTAATAAAAGTCAGCGGATAAAGGCAGACAGGTACTGCATTTTGTTTCTTTTACCCTTTCTCACCCCCAGCAAATTGCAGCAGGATCAGCCCTCTTGCACTTAGCTTTAAGAAACAGGTTTAAATGTCCCTGGCTTTCTGTTCTTGAGGACAATGCTGGAAACCCATTGACAGAACTACCCTGCAGGATTACCTGAGCTTTCATACTTTGTTATGGTGGACTCAATGTGTCATTTTAAAGTTACAGTGCAAAACCACAAATGACATAAATAAAATAAATTCATTTAAATACATTATTAACACTTGGGTTGGGGATATACAGCAACATAGCCTACTAACATATTTTACTTTAGTTTCAGCAATAAATACATATAGCTGAGTCATAGTTTGATACATATTGCATTTTAGTTGTACAATTGCACTTACTGTTAAGCTTGCATTGTAAACCTGTAAGTTGCCTTGGATAAAGGCATCTGCCAAAGAAATAAATAATACAGTTCATTTGTTAATACAAAAATCTTTTATTTAGTGTTTAATAGATTTTATTTTGCAGTGTTTCACGGTTAATGAGTATAAATTTGTGAATGTGAATTTAAAAGTACTGTCTCTATGTATAAAATATCTGCTGCTTTTGAAGGCATATAGATATATATAAATATTTAGGTCCAACATATTTGGCGAACTTGGTAAAAAAAAAAAGACAATTATTATCCATTTAATATTAGTGCTTTGTCATACTGGTAGTACTAACTTTTTATTTGAATATGTTTATTCATTCAAATTAGGATATATACATACTTTAAATAAATCTGCTTTGTACGGTTTAATAAATTCATAATTGCATTTGTTTCATATTTGTAATACTGTATTTTCTCCTTCATGTTTTTATTATAAGAGAGGATATGGTAAGGAACAAAAGGAGGGGTGCCCCGTCTCCCTAACAAGTAGAGAGCTGTCTTTCTCCGGTACACCTTCCCCGAGGTCCCAGCGGCGGTTGACGATTGTTTTTTCAGATTTCACAGGAAATCCAGAGGATGGAACAAAAGGAGGGGTGCCCCGTCTCCCTAACATGCACAGGGGTCTTGATATGAGCAATTAGAGGGGATGGGCGATTGCTCGCACTCCTGCCCAGGAGAGAGTTATCTTTTTCGGGTACACCTTCCCCGAGGACCTGGCAGCGGGTGTTGTCAAAGCTGAAATTATTTTTTCATGAGTACGACAGATCCTCACAAAAAAAGATCCCTCTCATGACAAAAGAAATCAAAGTCCAAATTCCATTTTCGCGAGAATACTTCTTTGTTTGTGAGAAGAAATATTTTTCATGAGACGAGTGGCGAAAAAAGATTTTAAAAGATCAAATAAACAAATTTAGATAATGAAAGATAATGTTAGTCAGTTTTACAGAGTCCCAATTAAATAGAGACATGTCCTGGTTTACTAAAGATACATGATTTTAAAGTACGGAAAAAGATCACGACAGAGACTCTTGTTTCGCATGGCCAATACTTTTTTGTGCTGAAACATCTAATTTGATTCTAAAGCTGCACTGAACATGTTCCAAACCCAAAATTTCAAATCCTTATAACTCATGAACAGGTGAATATTTTCCCACCAAACCAGTGAGGTACTATTCTGAGTCAGTATCTTTTGTACCCTGAATTTTAGACCAAAATTCCAAGCCCTGATTTTGTATATTTTTTCATTGTCCCTGTCTCGGAATCTGCAAAACCGAGCGGAACGCAGTGGGCCATATCAAGAGAGCTAACCCATGAGACCACACATATAATATCAATAACAAAGCCCTTAGTTATCAAAGCCCACTGCCTGCTCTGTTGATGTAAAGTGCATCACAGATTTACAGTAGAAACTGTTATTTAAATGTTCTGTATTAAACCACAACATGCATTTTTAGTCACACAAGTTGATGGTATGTGTTTTATTTTAGGCCAACCCAAGTAAAATGGCAACTAATGGTGGCCAGCTGCTACAGAAGAAGTGGTATGTTACTGATGACTTTTTTTTTTTATTAATGCTTTGTTAATTAGACTTTAATTACAATTGTTATGAGATATTATAAGCTACCAGCTAGCACAGTCAATACATTTTGTTACAAACTGTGTAACATTGTTCGTTGATATTTTTTAAACGTGTATGATATATATCTCATTGTAATATTTAGCCTATATGACCATTTAAATTATTTCCCCCCAAAATGTAAGTGTTTAAAACTAAAGGATGTTGTTTTGATAATGTTTCTAAGGCCACTACCTGTCATCTAATTTTACAGGAAACTACCAGAAAGCACTGGAGACCTACAAAGACATCCACAGGAAATTTCCCGAAAATGTTGAATGTAATTTATCTCTTCAGATCTGTATTACAGATCCCTATTTAAACTTGTATTTATTTAATGAAAATATAGAAATATAACACTGATAGCCAAGATAATAATGTGGCTCCAGAATGAATGGCTACATTTGGCCACATCCAGTGTGTTGCATTATTGTCGAGAAATGAAACATTATAGTCTTGCTCACTTGTTTATCCTAAGGAAGCTGTGCGTTCGAGTTCACATTCAAATTAACCATTCCAAGGTTCTGTTTAGAGTCTCAGTTTACGAGCAGAGCAGTCAGCTTATAGTCATATAGTCTGACTATTCTGTTTCAAGCAGGTATAATTGTATTAAACCATTCTAATTGTATGATACATCAGTCCATCACATACATGATTTCCAGGTAGTCCAGTCTACATTCTGTATGTTAACTCTTAAGTAAAAAACGGGATGTATAGTTTTAGTTTTCAAAGAAGCAGAGAATATGGAGACAGAATCATGTTTTGCTGTAATTTTTACAGTGTAAAAAAGTGTCTGTGTTCTGTGGTAACTATGTTGATAAAGACTGTATTTAGATCAAATGGTGATGTTATCTGATGCTGATGTCTTCTTTGATGCTCTGTACACTGTAGGTTTGCGATTCTTGGTTCGTCTGTGCACTGACATGGGATTAAAAGAAGTTCAGGAATATGCTACTAAACTGAAGAAAGCGGAGAAAATGAAGGAGATAAGAGAGCAGGTAAGATATCTGCTGCTATTGCTTATTTGACTCTTGAAACTTTAGTGGTTAAAAAATGTAACCTACATTCCAGTATAGTGAACACCAGTGTATTTTATGTGTTAACGTTTAAGGAAAATATTGCCCACTCATTTGTCTTCAATAATTAGATGTGTTTTGTTTTTTAATTACTTTTTTTTCCTCAAAAACATCAAAATCTAAACATTATTATTTGACGTTTTATTTTATTTTAATTCTTTAACTCTTTTATTTTAATTTTTAACTCTTTTTTTATAAATAAATCATTTATGATGCATTTACAATAGATGCAATCATGAAAGTAATTTAAGAACCAAGACATGCTTTTCACTTGAGCAGAATCTTCTTTTTCTGAACAGAATTGTCCCACAACATTTTCCAACAGACTATCAACACTGGTGGGCATAGTCCTCTTTATCCAAATGCCTGTTTTTACCTTTATGCATGTCCCCAGAGTAATTTGGATAAAAGGGATTCTTTGAAAAGAGATTAAGTACAATACTAGATAAAAAAAGGTTGTAATAAAAATGATGATTGTAAAGTGCAGTGATTTACTAGAAAATAATCAACTGTGTGTATGTATGCGAGTATTGTCAGTTTGAAGTTGCTTTTTGAACTTAAGATTCTGCTGGGTTATCAAGGATTTTAAAAAACAGCTGCAGCAAATAACCTGCTGTGTCAGGTCTTTGACACCATGTGTGCCTTTGTTGGAAAGAACTGTCTGAACTTGTGATCTAGGAATTGTAGTTATTTGGTGGACCTGTCTGTATAAGTACAGTCCGTAACTGGCCAACAAATACTAACCAGTGGAAAAAAAAAAAGACCTCGGACAATAAAAATATTATACCATAATGATTTTATACATGGTCAACCGCAGTGAAAACCAAAAAAAACAACCATCAACAGCCGCCGGGTCCTCGGGGAAGCAGTGGTGATGCCACAAAAGTATATTAACAAACGTTATGAATACATGTTAAAAACAACACATATATTGTAATTAAGCCATATATATATTTGCGTGTGTGTATATGCATATTATGCTTTACATATTTCTGCATAGCTTAATTATTATTTGTAGTATTGTTGTGTGGTAATGTTGTGAGTGGTGGGGTGAATAAAGGCAATGTTCAGAACAAGTTTGTCTCAAAATATCCGTATTTATTTCTCTAAAACAGAAACAAAAAGAGCCGTCCCTCTACCAACTATGGTATCGGGGAGTATACAGTGGGTTTACAGTTCCCAGTAACAAAACAAAAACAGAATCAATACTCCAGTCGTGCGCGACAATATGCTCGGTGTCCCTTTCATGGCTGGTGCTGTGCTGGGCTGTGCTGTGTGTGGCTGTGCAGGGGTGAAAAGTGCTCTGGGTGGTTATGCTGGCTCTCTGGCTGCAGCTCCCTGGCTCCTCACTACTCTGCAATAGCAACACACACAAAATCAAAACAATAACAGCACTCCGGCTTCAGATCACATTTCACCGTAAGGGGCTGTACTCACGTAGCTGCGTCCCCTTTGTACTACCAAACTCTGTGATCAGCCCGGCACCATGGTCTATCCAATCACTGCCTGCACTGCAGCCGATCATAATGGAGTTGTTCCGTGCACTTGCAGCTACGCGCTTCCTCGAAAATGGCCGACTTACGGTTCATAGCGCCCTTTCTGGGAGGGAGGGAGATTCGCAGCTCTAATTCCTTCTCTCACTGTCACATGTTGTTTTTAACGAGTATCAATAGTGTCTGTTTCAGTCTTCCCTGATCCCAGCCAACAGCTCCCACAGCATCTTGATGCCATTTTGGTGGCAGCTTTCGCATCACCATTACGAGGGCTGTAAGTTTACTAACAAGCAGGCTTCCCTCAGACTCCTGTGGGTACTGACTGAGTGGTTTTGCCAGTAGCTTGCACAGGTGGGCATACCTGTACATTGCTACCTGCGGTAACAGTGAGCCAAGTAGACCTGTACTGTATCGGTACCAATCTTGCAAGTTCCGTGACATACAGAAGGAGATCTCTCCCTTGTCCCCACCCAGTGCACGTAGGCAGTTCTGACTTTCTGAGGCGCGCGTGCCTGATGGGGACAAAGCACTGATGCTAGATGCCCCTATTACACCAGGGCATACATTTGGTCCCATGGTGGACGAGGTGCTGCAGCGCTCTCACCGCATGCGGGAATCCATGAAGGAGCTGGTTCGCCTGCTTCCCAAGCGATCGCCTGCTGCCAGAGGTGTTCAGAACCAGACTGTAACATTAGTCACCGACCCACAGGATTCTACAGTGGTGTCTCAGGAGGTAAAAACAGGCTATTCGCATGATAGACCCCCTCCAGTTGGAGGAAGGGTTCTACTCCAGGTACTTCCTAGAGCCCAAGCAGGATGGTGGCCTCAGACCAATCCTTAACCTCAGACAGGTCAACCTGTTGCAATCAATCAGTCCTGGCGACTGGTTCACCACGGTGGACCATTTGGCCTCTCCCTAGCTCCCCATGCCTTCTTGAAGTGCATGGAAACTATCCTGGCGCCATTGAGACTAAAGGCATGAGAGTGCTCAATTATCTGGGTGACTGGCTCATTTGTGCCCAGTCTCCAGCATAGGCAGAGGTCCACATGGAACTTTTAACGTTCAAGGTCTTACGGTGAATCATGCGAAGAGCCAGCTCACTCCTTCTCAGACAGCCTCCTATCTAGGAGTTTGCTGTCCACTCTGTCGGACAGCAGAGTGCAGAGAATAGCCGCTTGTTCAGAGCTCTTTCAGCTCAACATAGCGCTCACGGTAGGGACGTTCCAGTGTCTTCTGGGCTTGATGGCAGCAGCTTCCCAGACCCTTCTATTGGGTCTCCTGCGTGTGGTTCAACAGCAGGGTTTTTCAGCCAGCATTGAACCGCGACTGCCTATTGACAGTGTCTCATCACTGTCTAAAGGCACTCTCTTGGTGGAAACAGCCTGCCCATCTACACCTTGGCGTAGCGCTGGGCAGTGTCACAAGAAGCAGGTTGTCCCCACGGACGCGTCCAGCTTGGGCTGGGAATGGCAGGGAGGCGCAAAGGTGTGTGGAACCCTCCTTGGCAGGGTCTCCACGTCAATGTTTTGGACCTGCAGGTAGTTTACCTGGCCTTGCAGAATTTTTTGCAGGAGGTTTGAGGGAGACATGTGCTCGTCCATACAGACAGCACAAGTGGTGGCTTACATCAACCACCAGGGTGGCCTCAGGTCGGCCAGTATCCATTGGGTGGTCCACAAGCTTTTGTTCTGGGCACATGAGAACCTCCTCTCACTGCGGGCAGAGAGGTTCAGGAGAGCATAGTTGGATCTCTTTGCCTCCCAGGAATCAATCCACTGTCCCCTCTGGTTCTCCATAATAGGAGGCAGGGACCCGCTGGCAGTAGATGCTTTTCCACTGCTTGCCCTGCTCTAGTTGTGTCTGGAGAAAATCACGCAGGACCGGGTCAAGGTGCTCCTAGTAGCCCCTTATTGGCCCAGGAGACTCTGGTTTTCAACCCTGATGCAGCTCCTGAGAGGCCAGCTGTGGAGACTGCCCAAGCACCGTGACCTGCTCAGTCAGGCAAGGGGGACCTTATGGCATCCCGACTCATCCAACCTGCAGCTCTGGTTCTGGCCCCTGAATGACTGCATTTGAGCCAGCTGGGTCTGAACAATAGGGTTATTAACAACCTACAAAGTGCCCGAGCAGCGTCTAAGCTTTCCCAGTACGGGTGAAAGTGGGGCATCTTTCCAAAGTGGTGCCTGTCTCGTGGGTTCGAACCCACCACCTGTCCCATGGCAGTTATCCTGCAATTTTTGCAGGACATTTTTGACGAGGGGAGACCCCTCCACATTAAAGGTCTATCTGGCAGTCATTTCGGCTTGTTATGTCAAAATTGACTTGTCTCTCCAGGGGCTCACTTGCTGGCGGGGCAATTTTTGAAAGGGGCTCAGCGGTGTTGGTCGCCTATGAAGGACATTGTTCTTCTCTGGAGGTTAAATGTTGAGCCCATGCATTCAGCTGAGCTGAAATATTTATTGCTCAAAGTGGCCTTTGCAAAGCGGGTGAGTGAGATGCAGGCATTCTCCATTGAACAAAAGTTACGCTCCGTACCAATCATGCCTTTTTGCCGAAGACGATCTTGGCATGCCATGTCAACCAGTCTGTGGAATTGGAGGCTTTCCATCCACCTCCTTTCCCTGTCTGACAGGGAGCGACAGCTCCATACACTCTGCCAAGTGCGGGCCCTGGCATACTATGTTAACAGGATGAAAACTTGGAGGAAGTCCCATGGTCAAGCCCTGTCTAAGCAGAGGCTGTCCAAATGTATAGCAGGCACAGTCAGGGCTACCTGTGAGCTGGCCAACTTGCCCCCTCCAGAAAAGGTCACTGCCCACTCCACCAGGGGCATGGCAACCCCGTGGGCTTTATTCCTGGGTGCATCTGTCATGGACATATGCAATGCAGCGGTGTGGGCTTCTCACCACACCTTTACTAGGTTCTACAGGCTGAATGTCGTGGGTCCTTAAAACTCTGTCTTTGGAACTAGTGTTAAGGGTGGCTTCTCAGTCGACCCTTACAACACAGGCATAGAGGTGAGTTTCTCCCTAAATGTTTTAGCCCTAGCTACTTGTTACTGGGGTTCCTAATGGTAATGCACAAGGTAGCCTTCGGCTTAGCCTTGTAGCATTCCAGTCGTTCTGAAATCTTGCCTTTGCGACGGCTTTGGTACTCTCACCCATGTGGTTATGGTTACATTTTGTACTTGAAAGAGAACGTTAGGTTAGTATCAGAACCCTGGTTCCCTGAAATAGGAAAAAATATGCACAGGTCTGTGACCGCAGTGCTTTTGTTCCCTTGGGGGCAGGCACGACTGCGTCACAGGCTCTGCGATCAGCTTTGTTGTATCTTATTCAGGTTTCAGGGTCTTTAGGAGGTAAATACCCATATGGTTAATGGTTACATTTCTATTTCAGGGAACCAGGTTTATGATAATAGACGAATGTTTCCTTTGTTGAAGAACAGTTGAGCTTTTGTAAATAATGATAAGGTTAGATTGCTGTGTCCCCATCTGATAGACAGATGGAGGTTATAGTTTTCAGTGGCTGTCTTTCACTGCAGATGTTAATAAATCTGTTTTGATCATACAATAAGTAAAGTACAACACATCTTGATGTTTAAACTATGATAACCAATATGTACTGTATATAAATTCAGATTAATTCACACATTAATCACTTATAATGCAAAAATTAACTCTCTTTTATTTTTATTTTTTGTTAATTTTAACACAGCGTGTGAGGTCTGGCAGAGATGGCAGTGCCCGTGGCCACAGAGAGGGCAGTGCTAGCAGTGGTGAGTATGACTGAGACTGCAACATTTACATTTGTCATTTTTTCAAGTTCTACTGTATAACTTTAGAATATAAATTCCCTAAAACAGACTGTGGTATATGACTTGTGATATTGAATGTTTCTTGACATACCTTCAGATTCCTTCCACAGCTCTATATTTTCATCCACAAAAAATTCACATCCTAATTTACAACAGGGAAATACGCACCTATGCAAATACAAAATATTCCTAGTTAGGATTACAGATGTATATGTTTTACTTGCTCAATTTCACCATTAAACCAAGACCAGAGGAAATGAAGCTTCAATTTACATACTCAAGGAAAGGAGCAATTACCCTTGCTATTTGTTTTTGTAGTTCTGTGCATTAAGCTAAAATAATAATCATATATAACTTTTATTTTGATAAATATAAGACCATGTAAGGAAATATACCATATATTTCAAGAATGTATTTGTAAGAAAGCAGTGTGTCACCAATATAAAAAGTAATATTAGTATATAGTATAAGTAATATTATTTGAATTTGCAGGGTTATCATGGATTACATTTAGTTTTTTACTATATATATATATATATATATATATATATATATATATATATATATATATATATATATATATATATATATATATATATAGTATATATATATATATATATATATATATATATATATATATATATATATATATATATATATATTGTATTGCTGTACAATGTTACCTCCTTCAAACGGGGTCACATACTTTTATCACAAGCTTTTGTTTCTACCAATGGCATCCGTTACAGTGATTTATCTTTTGCAAACCAACAACTATTCAAATACTTTGACTCTTAAATGGATATCTGAATATGGAAACTCAGCACTAGGATTTTTCTGTCTAAATATTTGCAACTTGAAGAACAGGGAATATTTATCTTACTAGATAAAACTCTTATTTTCATTTAAACAAATATCAGAAACCTATGGTTCTGTTGTCTACCTAAATACTTTTATTTCCTGAACATTTTTGTTTGTTAAATGAATAAGTTCCAGTTGTACCATTAGTTGTAAGTTTACAAAGATTGCAAGGAGCTAAATCTGCTTTTCATGTTGTCACCATCAACCTGATTTCTGACTTTACAATGTCTAATGTCCTGGTAAGCTGATGGCGATCGATCAAGTAAGCGAGACCCACTAGGTTACTAGCGGTGGAAAACTAAGGTAGTTTGCACTCAGTTGAAAAGCAGCCTGTGTTTTAGTAAGAACTTTTTGTATTATATAGCCTAGTTTATATTTCTGTGTTAAAGAAATCTAAATCCAAATGTTTTGCTTTTATATATTTGCACAAAACTTCAATGTGTAGGATCAAACCCTCCCAGTATGTCAGCCAGCAAGCTGACCAATGGTATGGATCATCGTAGAGTACACTAGTTAAGGAAAAAATAAGCTGACTTTGCATGTAATGAAGGAATCCACTTGTCCTGCACCCAATCCTGTTTTTTTTATACTGAATGCCTTGAGATGCCTCATGTTCAACATGTCTGCAATCTGAGCAAACCAGCTCCTACTAAATTTGCTCTGAAATGATAACTTATTAGAGGAGTTATACAACCACTAAAGTCTGACCTGGGCCCTGATCATTCTTGTACAGAATGAAACGAAAATACAAATATACAGTCGAATAATACTGAATTAAGATTCAGATCTTTTTATTATTTTCTAAACCTTTATTTTAGTGTTAGGTAGACAAAAAATGACTGTCGGATGCAGTTAAAAATAAAATAGAATGAGTTCTGTAATGGATGACAGTTGAGGGCTTGCAGCTGTAGGCTATGTTGTATAACTAACTTGATGTCCATTCAAAATTGCTAATTTACTAAAATAACAATGTTGACTTTGCTAGTCTCTGCTCATGTATGTTTTCTTCTTGGCTCATTAGTGAAATACAGAGGCAGCAACCAACCAGTTGCAATAACCAGTTGTTTCCCAAAAATCTTTCCGGGCAGTAACAGGAGACTTTCATTATTTTCCTAAGTTAAGCCAGTGCATGCCGTGCAGGTGTTGTTATGTGAAAGCAGCTGGAATCCTCATGTGACTGGGCGTATATTTATACTGTAGCTGTCAAATGTGAAATCAAAAACATTTACATAGTAAACCTATACTGTTGCCCCAATTCTAACCCTGGTGTACAATTTTGTGCAAGGGCTTACCTGTTCAAACACAGATCGGGGAATGAATAGTTTTGTGCAGCATTGCACTTTCCTATACACTCTCTTGCTAAATGCAGCATAGTTTTCTTATGGAATTGACATCTAAACCAAATCAAATTTTATTTGTATAACACATTTCATAAAAAAGCTAGTTTGTAACACTAGAGCACTTAAACGAGTTTAACAAAAATTTATAATAATTATAATTTAAAAGGACAAAAAGAAAAACTAAGATAGAAAAGCAATTTTATAAAAATATGTTTTCAATTTTGACTTAAACAGTATGAGTCCCAGCTTCCCTGACAGAAGAAGGCAGAGCATTCCATAATTTAGGAGCTTTACAAGAAATGGCCCTTCCTCCTATGTTATTTGTATTCACCCTGGGAATAACCAGCAGCCCCGCCTCCTGTGATCTAAGAGTGTGGTTAGGAGTATACAGGATCTTAAAATCAATTCTAAATTGCACAAACAGCCAGTGCAAAGAGGCCAAAACAGGAATAATTAGCTGTGATCGAGACACATGGTCTAAGTTTAGCTATATTTCTCAAATGATAAAAAGATACTTTCATAACTTTCCTAATATGAGTCTTGAATCAAAGATTACCCCCAAATTTCTCATTTCTAGTTTTAGTTCTGATGAGAGACTGCTAAAGTCTAACAAGCAATCCCACATTTTTTAGTTGGTTCTGAGAGCCCACCAGCATAACCTCTATTTTATCGGAATTTTACATTAACAAGTTCTGAGACATCCAACACTTGATGTCTGCAAGGCAGGCAGCTAATAACACTCCAGCAGAAGTATTTCCTGGCTCTAAAGACAAATATATCTGAGTATCATGAGCATAACAATGGAAGTTCACTCTTGTCTACGGGTAATGTCACCTAAAGGTAACATATATAACGAAAATAGCAAAGGACCTAAAATTGTCTTTTCACACTAGAAATCCTTAAAATTGACTAAAAGCATGGAAACATGTCCGGAAGCTGTACCATATGCTTACAAGACTTAAGCAGTGAAAATCCTGTTTGTGACGTAATCCTGTAATAGTGCTTTATAGGTTGGTTGTTTGATAAGAAAGGCTATACAAAATACTGAAGCTACTACAAATAAATAAATAAAAAACACAGCTATTGGCAATACATAAATGAATACATAAATAACACAGCCCTTTGCACAGCACAGATATTTTTGTCATCCTTTTACACTTTTGTTATCTTCGTCTTTGGTGATCGGATAGCCGAATGCTTTGAGCTTAGACTTTTCTGTCCCATAGCTATAAGATGCAATACACCGTACACTAGCCTTACGTAGTATCTATCCTCGGTACCTACCAAGGACAAAAAATGTCCCGTTTGTACACCCCAAAATCTATAACAATTTGCATTCATTGAGGAAGATTTGTTTTCAAAGAACAAAAACATGAAAAAGAAAAACAAACTGTTGGTTTCATAAATTTCTTCAAAAAGACAAATACAGGGTATAACATCAGTCCCGGGTGGATTAGCATCTACTGGATCACCAATAACAACTTCATATATATATATATATATATATATATATATATATATATATATATATATATATATATATAGTACTGTGCAAAAGTTTTAGGCAGGTGTGAAAAATGCTTTAAAGTAAGAATGCTTTCAAAAATAGACATGTTAATAGATTATATTTATCAATTAACTAAATGCAAAGTGAGTGAACAGAAGAAAAATCTAAATCAAATCCATATTTGGTGTGACCACCCTTTGCCTTCAAAACAGCATCAAGCATCAATTCTTCTAGGTACACTTGCACACAGTTTTTGAAGGAACTCGGCAGGTAGGTTGGCCCAAACATGTTGGAGAACTAACCACAGTTCTTCTGTGGATTTAGGCAGCCTCAGTTGCTTCTCCCTCTTCATGTAATCCCAGACAGACTCGATGATGTTGAGATCAGGGCTCTGTGGGGGCCATACCATCACTTCCAGGACTCCTTGTTCTTCTTTACGCTGAAGATAGTTCTTAATGACATTCGCTGTGTGTTTGGGGTCGTTGTCATGCTGCAGAATAAATTTGGGGCCAATCAGATGCCTCCCTGATGGTATTGCATGATGGATAAGTATCTGCCTGTACTTCTCAGCATTGAGGAGACCATTAATTCTGACTAAATCCCCAACTCCATTTGCAGAAATGCAGCCCCAAACTTGCAAGGAACCTCCACCATGCTTCACTGTTGCCTGCAGACACTCATTCGTACGCTCTCCAGCCCTTCGGGCTAACAAACTGCCTTCTGCTACAGCCAAATATTTCAAATTTTGACTCATCAGTCCAGAGCACCTGCTGCCATTTTTCTGCACCCCAGTTCCAGTGTTTTCGTGCATAGTTGAGTCGCTTGGCCTTGTTTCCACGTCGGAGGTATGGCTTTTTGCCGCAAGTCTTCCATGAAGGCCACTTCTGACCGAACTTCTCCGGACAGTAGATGGGTGTACCAGGGTCCCACTGTTTTCTGCCAGTTCTGAGCTGATGGCACTGCTGGACATCTTCCGATTGCGAAGGGAAGTAAGCATGATGTGTCTTTCATCTGCTGCAGTAAGTTTCCTTGGCCGACCACTGCGTCTACGGTCCTCAACGTTGCCCGTTTCTTTGTGCTTCTTCAAAAGAGCTTGGATAGCACATCTGGAAACCCCTGTCTGCCTTGAAATTTCTGCCTGGGAGAGACCTTGCTGATGCAGTATAACTACCTTGTGTCTTGTTGCTGTTCTCAGTCTTGCCATGGTGTATGACTTTTAACTGTCTTCAGCAACCTCACCTTGTTAGCTGAGTTTGGCTGTTCCTCACCCAGTTTTATTCCTCCAACACAGCTGTTTCTGTTTCAGTTAATGATTGTGTTTCAACCTACATATTGAATTGATGATCATTAGCACCTGTTTGGTATAATTGTTTAATCATACACCTGACTATATGCCTACAAAATCCCTGACTTTGTGCAAGTGTACCTAGAAGAATTGATGCTGTTTTGAAGGCAAAGGGTTGTCACACCAAATATGGATTTGATTTAGATTTTTCTTCTGTTCACTCACTTTGCATTTAGTTAATTGATAAATATAATCTATTAACATGTCTATTTTTGAAAGCATTCTTACTTTACAGCATTTTTTCACACCTGCCTAAAACTTTTGCACAGTACTGTATATACACATATATATACACACACACACAGTGCCGTGAAAGTATTTGCCCCCTGTCTGATTTTCTGCATTTTTGCATATTTTTGACACTGAATGTTATCAGATCTTCAACCAAAACCAAATATTAGATAAAAGGGACCCTGAGTGAACAAATAACACACAAATTTGATACATATTTCATTTATTTATTAAAGAAAGTTTTGCAACACCCAATGCCCCCGTGTGAAAAAGTAATCGCCCCCTTAGACTCAATAACTGGTTACGCCACGTTTAGCAGCAATAACTGCAACCAAACGCTTCCTGTAGTTATTGATTAGTCTCTCACAGCGCTGTGGAGGAATTTTGGCCCACTCCTCCATGCGGAACTGCTTAAACTGAGTGACATTTGTGGGTTTTCGAGCATGTCACAACATCTCAATGGGGTTTAGGTCTGGACTTTGACTAGGCCATTCCAAAATTTTAAATTTCTTGTTCTTCAACCATTCTGATGTAGACGTGCTTGTATGTTTCGGATCATTGTCTTGCTGCAGGACTCAGCTGCGCTTCAACTTCAGCTCACGGACGGATGGCCTGACATTCTCCTGTAGAATTCTCTGATACACAGCAGAATTCATGGTTCCTTCAATGATGGCAAGGCGTCCAGGTCCTAATGCAGCAAAGCATCCCCAAACCATGACACTACCAGCACAATGCTTGACCGTTGGTATGAGGTTCTTACTGTGGAATGCAGTGTTTGGTTTTCACCAGACATAACGGGGCCCATGTCAGCCAGAAAGTTCCACTTTTAACTCATCTGTCCATAGAAATAATACGAAAGGCTGAAATAACCCGCTCATCAGCAGAATGACTGTAGCTGACAGTCTGCATGAAATTGATTTGCGTGCTCGGAGGCCGTTCAGGGGTAACATGTTGACAGCTGTGAGACGAAATCGTTGCCTTCTGTGGGCCAGAGAACACCCGAAGTGGCGGCAGAGAGACTGGTGGAGGGTTTTATTCACTGATTGAATGCCGTTTGTCTCCTGTGGATGGATGGCACTGGCGATTTGTTCCGACAGATGTTCTGAAAATTCAGCCTCACGCCAAAGTGCTTCAGCCTATAATATTTAGAAGGGCGTTTCAAAAGATTTTCTATTTAACAAGATACTCGACTCCGCTGACTTTCAGTGGAGACTTCCGTCTCACTGCCCGCAAAGCATTGTGGTATATAGAGTTAGGCAAAAAAAATTTTATGGAGAGTCAATGCAGGCGTACGAAATGTTGTTGGTTTTCGCCATGTTAAATTTTCATTGATTAAAACATTAGTGTGTGCTCCCATTGGCTAGAAAGGTTGCAGTGTTTTCGACACAGTGCGAGATTGACAGTTGGAAGTTGGTCTGTTTGTTGGGAAGTTTGTCTGGTTGATTGGAAACTTGCAGGTCCGTACAGCCTTTCGTATTAATGAATTGACAAATTAATTAATTAATGTTTAGATGAATTAACAAATACGTTTATGAATTACTGTATGAATTGACACATTTATGGACGAATTGCTGGACAAATTGACCAATTCACAAATTGACAAACGAATTGACAAACAAATTGACAAACTAACGGCTGGATAGTTTTGGCACAAATGGCTCTCCATATAAATGTGCCAGCAACAAGTGAGCCTAGCGAGTGGGTCTTTCCTGCTGCTGGTAATATTATAACAGCAAAACGGTCTAGGCTTAACCCGGGAAAGGATGATATTTTTTTAATAAGACTATGCGCATAACATAAACGGATACGCATTGGCCTGAATTAATGGAACTTGTCCTTCTTGTGTTGGATATACCCTGTGTAAAATGAGTTGAGTTGCTTCGCTGGTGAGTCGATGCATTTTTCGTACTAAAAAGTAACAAGAACACAGGATAACTGTGATGTTGTGCATAATCATTTAAAAAGAATGCCAATATTACAGTGTTAGAAAATCAAGCTCCACTGAGGTGAATTAAATCTGATGAGGACTAGTTGATGTCTGTGTCTCAGTAGTCCTCTGGAAAGTACTCCGTAGTCCTCTGAAATGTACACACGTACTCTCACAGTCTTGTGTTAAAAAATACAGGAAAGTCAATTTTCTAAAGGGATGTAGCAGTGGTGAATAAGCATTTATAATGCTTACAAAACAGTCACTTAGAACTGAAACCTCCCTTCATCTCCTCTGCAATGCCAACCCCACTTAATGACATTTTCTCCCTTTGCGCGGGATGCAATGCTTTTTGGGCATTTGAATTTACTGAAACACGTTGCATCTTTTTGAGTAAGCATAAATTAATTTTACAAAAATGTGGACATTTATACCGGGTTCTTACCCCCCACCACGAAAGAAGAAAAAAGAGACTGAAGATGTCATTTGCAAAGGGGGCCGGTTGTACGAACAAGGTCAAAAAATAGGCCATGTTTTACTAACCATTTTAAAATTAATAAATAAACAATTACCAAATTAACATTATTATTATTATTATTATTATTATTATTATTATTATTATTATTATTATTATTATTATTATTATTATTTATTTATTTATTTATTTATTTCTTAGCAGATGCCCTTATCCAGGGCGACTTACAATCGTAAGCAAATACATTATAAATACATTATCGTAATATGTTGCTTAAAACATCATAACACAATATATTCATAATAAAGTTGATTTCTTATCTATAAACAACAGTAACATGTTTAAAGTTTGGGACTCGCTGTCTGTAGCTTGGTGGTGTTTACATTAACGTCAGCATATTTTAAGTGATTGGAAGCTGAAATTACTTTTCTTATACCAATACAGTACTGGTGAGCGATAATCAGTTTGTTTGAAAACCAGACTTTAAACACTGATAATAGATGCATAGGTGGCGATTCCGTGAGTGCTCCGGGGCTCAAGCATCAATGGGGGAAAAATAAGGTCCCGCATAGTGCAAATAAATCACCTTTTCTGTCAAATTATAGCGTGGATGCTTCACAACCAGAACTGTTCTGACAAACCGGAAGGCGATCCTTCACAATGTGGAGTAGTGGTTAGGGCTCTGGACTCTTGACCGGAGGGTCGTGGGTTTAATCCCTGGTGGGGGACACTGCTGCTGTACCCTTGAGCAAGGTACTTTACCTAGATTGCTCCTTTAAAAACCCAACTGTATAAATGGGTAATTGTATGTAAAAAAAAAGAATGTGATATCTGTATAATGTGTATAATGTGATATCTTGTAACAATTGTATAAGGGCGTCTGCTA
Source organism: Acipenser oxyrinchus oxyrinchus (assembly GCA_030684275.1). Lineage (NCBI taxonomy): Eukaryota > Metazoa > Chordata > Actinopteri > Acipenseriformes > Acipenseridae > Acipenser > Acipenser oxyrinchus. The sequence continues at coordinate 22,089,313 of CM060253.1, read as the reverse complement.
AGAAATAAATAATAATAATAATAATAATAATAATAATCCATATATACAAAGTCTCTCAGTTTTCTTGAAAAGGTCTGCGTTCAGGGTTGCCACGGGGGGGGCTTGATTTGTTAGGTCTGCGCTATGAAGCAGCAACGAATTACCAGTGATTGGTTGGTTATGGACTGGAGAGAGAGTAAATAGTGATAGTGCGACAGCAGCGCAGGATTTAGTATTTTTTAATTTGTTTTGTTAAAAGTATAGGTAAAATTAAGCAAAACCACAGACGTATTACAATATATTGGACGGAGGTGAGAAAACAACTAGAAAGCCGCAGATGAAACGCTCCGATCCCAGCGGTGCTCCAAAAAGGCGAGCTTATGAGGAAAAGGCCAAACGAGTGTATCACCTGATTCTGGCTGAAATATTTAGTTGACAGATTATTTAGTATACATAAAGCTGGTCTCGTCTTTGTAAACTTCAGTCAGCAATCTGGTAGAATAGCAATGCTCCAAAGAAGCAGCTTAGCCAAAGTGCAATTTCAGTGAATCAAATTGTTCAAGAATTCGCTCAACACCGTCGGCCATAACGAGCCAACGAGTGCAGCTGGGAGAAATCAGTTTCAGCGGGTTATGTCCATTCAGCTCCTGATATAGCTCCCTGTATTCAGCCTGGCGTTTAGCAGAATGTGCAAACCAGTTGTAGCTTTCTATACTCGACATTACTCGACATTACTAGGAAGACTTTGCATTGCTTTGTGGGCAACAATATAGAGTGAGGTTTTGGGTTTTAAGACCACTAAGGTTCAAAAACTTGACAATAGCCTGTGCTATGTCATGTGCCCTAGCTTGTGGTAATTCCACCATACCAAGGTACGTGCTGACTGTAGTACTTTATACAAATGCAAAGGAGTTTTTGCACTGAAATGTCAGTAGATTAATCTACAAGTAGAGAATATGGCGATGTAGCAACATCATCAAGCAGCTGCTGTTTGAAGTATGGTCCTAAGAGTGAGTTAATTAAAGCAGTACATTTAGTTCTATGCATACGAAAAGCCCCTAATTCTTCCTTAAGAATTTCTTTGAATTCGTCAAAGGCATTTATTTATTATTTGTTTATTTAGCAGATGCCTTTAGCCAAGGCAACTTACAGAGACTAGGGTGTGTGAACTATGCATCAGCTGCAGAGTCACTTACAATTACGTCTCACCTGAAATACGGAGCACAAGGAGGTTAAGTGACTTGCTCAGTCAGTGGCTGAGGTGGGATTTGAACCGGGGACCTCCTGGTTACAAGCCCTTTTCTTTAACCACTGGACCACACATCCTCCAATTTATCGATGTATTTGTAGATACATATGTTGCAGTTATGATTTCTCGACGTTTCTGGTCATCTGATATTGTCCCCGATCCAGTGCTTGCTGTTGTAAAGGCTGTTATTGATGGAGTATACGGAGAACAGCGTGCACAGTGTTTATTTCTCCCTGCGTGTGTTTTCAAGTCATGGTAATGAGCACGAAGTTCTAGTTTGCAGTATTTGCACAGTGCTTTTGATTCATCTGTCATAACAGGGGTGATCCAACTTTTTAACTCTGGATCAGACTCCCATTCTTGCCTGTAGATTTTTTTTGTACTGTGACCATTTACCCATCTTGCAGTTTGGCCTAACTGATCTTTTTTAAACGGTGTCGGCCTGTGGCGTGAAGGCGCGTTTGAAATGTGAAGCTCAGAATCCAGTGTACGTCATATCCTTAGAGATCCTGATGAGGTCTTACTGTTAAAATGTTAGATGCTTAGCAACAGTGGTGAAAACAACAAAGGGGTGTGTTCATGTAGCTTAGTATTTTGAAAAATATATAGTTAACTTTTTTAATCCATTCAAAATATACATCACCTTGATGCCTGCACAAAATGTAGGTACAAGCCCAATTGAGCATGAAACTGCCCAATCTGGCAACCCCTCGTTGCGTTTCCCTCGTTTTTCTTTTGTATTTGTTATGCTCTCATTAGTATCCAACCTGGTAGATCCAGCATCCGTCAGTTCTGGCAGATTCTACTGTGTTTGCTGAAGCTGTTTTCTCCCACTGCTAATTAAAAATAAATAAATAAATAAATAAAAAATAGCCAACTAGCTAAACATTTTATTTGTGTCATCTCTGTCAGAGCTTTGTGGTCGGCAAGGTGACACGGCTGAGAGAATTTATTTCCTTTTGCATTTCTTTTTTTTATAATTGGAAGTGTTCTAATTTGAATATAAGTTGTGCCTTTTTGTTTAACTATTATGCACAACAGTGTTTTTAGTTAATGGGTCTTCCGTTAAAAAAAAAAAAAAAAAGTTTGTTCTTTGTTTTGAAAAATAAAACATCAATGCATCGATTATCGTTGAATCGTTAAATGCCTATGCAATAATCGAATAAGAAATGATTTTGCCGATTTGCACCACTAGTTAACAGGTCTAATACATATATGGAGGAATTCTTCATAACAGGATTCTGTGGAATCTGATTTCTGATGTCTACAATTTTATTTTGAAAATAATTTAAGAAGTAATTGCAGCTAAAAGAGGAGCTGATGTTAGGGTGGAGTATTAGGGGGAGGATTTACTAATTCATCTAGGGAAGCAAAAAAAATCTAGGATTGTTTTTATTGGTTTAGATTACATTAGAATAATATGATGATCTAGCCAATGCCAGGGTCTTCCTATATTTTACCTGATGGCTTTTCCATGCAAAGTTTAGATTCCTTCCATCTACGTTCCAATTTACAACTGTCATATTTCAATTTCAGAGTCGTATCATTAAACCATGGTGAGCTTTTAAAAGACACTCCGAGTTTTGACTGGCGCTACAGTATCTAAGATACCAGTCATTGAGGTGTTGTAGGTGTTAACCAGCTCATCTAATGATAAAGACTCAGTAAGTGGCAATGAACTCAATGCGTCAAAATTTTTTACAGCAGTTAAAGAATCAATTACCCGAGTTTTAATTGTACGTTCCATAGTCTTTGTAGTTAAAGGCAGCTCAATCTCAAAGAATGGCAAGGTGATCAAAATAGCGAGAGTAATAGTTTTTGAACAACTAAACCACAAGAAATGACTAGATCTAAAGTATGGCCACGATTATCTGTAGGACTGAGCTTTAACATGCTGGACCTAATCTAGAGAATCCAGTAACCTAAAAAAATTCAGAGTTGGAATCAGATTTAATGTCAACATGAATGTTAAAATAACCCAATGAAATAATCCTATCGTAATTGACAAACAATACAGATAAGAGATCACTAAATTTGGTCGAAAATAGCGACTTAGGTGGGCGATATAACTACAATATGAATAGGTAATTGGTTATTTAAAGTTAAAGTTAACAATTCAAAAGATAAATAACCTTCAACAATATCCTGTTTGATTTTATGTTCAGTGGCAAGTCCAATGAAAGGCAGTTTAATCCCTTCCGAATCTATAGTGGGGCCCCACCCCCAAATAAAAAATGTGTCTCTATCAAAAAGCTTTTCATAACCATACAGTAGCCCCTCACTAAACCGGATATGTCTGTCCAACATTGAGGTGTCAGGTTTAAAAAAATACAGTAAAATCGCACACACATACATTTCTAGTGCTCAATGTATTTTAAATGTATAAATCATTGCGCTGAAATAACACTCATGTGTTTTGGGTAGGCCACACATTACATTATGAAAAAATATATAAATCTGTACAGTACACCTATACCATATGCAGTACAGTAGTAAAAACAAATGAACAACTCCTAGCACACTTTCTTTTTACTTTACTTAGACTTTAGGCTACTGGTATGGTAACACAAAATAAATCATGCTGCTGCATTGTACAAATTGGTGTACAATCCGAATAAAATATTATTTAAAATTGAATTTTTTTTAATTGAATTATTATTATTATTATTATTATTATTATTATTATTATTATTATTATTATTATTACCATTGACAAGTTACAATACTAATTTGTATTATCATGAGTAGCCTATAATCCAAATGTATACTGTCCACAGTGCTAAAAGATGCTCAGAATGAGCTGGAGGGGTTAGCGGCACATGTGTGCAGTCTATTGCTTCCAACACGTTTAGGAAAACCAGAAATATCATAGAGATTTATTTTCAAGGCTTGTAAGTACACCCTGCGTTTAGGGAAAAATAGGTATTTGGCTGTTTGCCTCAAAAAATGCATTGAGCACAACTGGCAATGCACGAGAAAAAGAGGACTGGGAAATGCCAGCAACAATTGCGACTGTTTAAAACATGGTTTCAAAAGTCGCAATTGTCTGGTGCTTTCGTACATCTTATTATAATATTTAAAGAACCCTGATCCACCCCCTATTTTGCGAATTTATACAGGAGTGTCTATAATTACATATTAATCTATACTTGAACTGCAAACAGAAACTGCTGCCGCAAAGCATTCCCTAAAAAGTCGCAAATAGCATTGCTCCTGTCTAGTACATTTCACCCAAGACTTCCAACTCATTTGCAACTGGTTTGCGACTATTGCGACAGGCGCAACACTTTAGTAAACCTACCCCAGAGTTCTAACGTTAAATAAAGCCAGCCGTCAAGAGCATGTGATTGGGCAGAGGTAATAGGGATATGAAGATTACTGTAACACACACCTCTGGGATTGCTAAATGCCAACCAGTTATTTATGAATCCCAACCCTTGTACACACCAGCCAGCCAGCCAAGTATTTATAGCCCCTTATTCTATTGAACATTTATTTCATCCCCTTTACCAATAATAGGTAATAAACAGTTCTGTTCCTTGTGTCATTTGTACCAGCATCTACAATGACCACCGGCTCTTTTTTATAATCATTTAATAATGTGTGCACTCTTGATTCAATGTCTTTGACTTATGCTCCAGGGAGGCAGGTAACAACCCTGTTAAGGGATCTTTACGACTACAATCACTGTCGACAGCATATTATTGAATCACCTAACAGCACCTCACTGCTGTTTTCATACATCACGCTGTCGTCATTGCACAGTGCCTGAAATCTGTTAGATAAATCAATCTCATTTGTATATCAACTGCTCGGTCTCGTCCTCCCCTTCATAATTTTTCTTAGTCACCCAGTCCCCACTTGCTTTCTGGCTATTTTCACGTTTTCAAGTCCCTTTATACACACACACACACATATTTCTAGCTCTTGGTAGGACCTCATCATGTAGCATATCATGGTCAAGATTCTGCTTGCTGTTACACAAATATGGAAAAGTAAAATGTTTTATAAAAGTCACTTGAGTTACAGTTTGTAGTACAGCTAGTACTGTAGCTAACACCGTTTCATAAAAAGGAAAGAGAGACAGAAATCTTATTTATTTATTTAAGTATGTGCTTGTTTATTATTTAAATTACATTTTAGCTGTCTCCTGCACCACTTCATTGGTGTGTTCGGCCTAATACAGGCATTAGCCGGAAATTTTGTCTAGCTCATTTAGTATCTATTACATTCTAACACAATACCTGCTATGTTGCCTCCCATGGCAAGTAGTAGGGAAAACCAGATTTTTACTAATGTGTAGTAAATGTTATGTAATACTTAGTGCAAATTACATTTATAGCCATGTGTCCCTCTCCCACACACACTCTTAACATCATTAATACTTAGAACAAGTATGCAACTGTTCAGTTCTGACCAGGATAGCTACAAATAAAACATAATTACATTTTCTTATTATTTTTCAGCTAGTACCTTGATCTGCATACTGATTAAGTGCATAGAGCACACCCCAGTAAAACTGACTGTAACTGACATCATTGTATTCTGAAAACTGTTAACACACCACACAGTCCACAGTTTTTGGGCTACAGGATTCTGAGCACCTTTAGCTAACAGAATAGAATCCAGCACCATGGATGAAAACCCCTGCAAGAAGTCATGACCACTGGCAAGTTCACTTGGCACAAATTGGCAAGAAAGTAGATCCCTCCCTTGGTTGATTGCAAGTATTAGACTTCATTCTAAAAATACATGTCATTTATACAATCTATTTTCATTTTCATTGGGATGCATACTTAACTGTATCAGCACATCAGTTTATTTTACAATCAAGTTCCAGAAGTGGATACTCATAGCGGAGTAATAGTACAGGTTGAGTATAAAGTTATTTGGCCTATGTGCTTCTGTTGAGTATAAAGTTATTTGGCCTATGGCCTATGTGCTTATAAATGTTTTCATGGTAAAAGCATAGCAAATTGTAATAATGCATAGTGAAAGCATTGTAAAGCCCAGAGGGGTATGGTAAAGCATGGTAATGCATAGGGAAACTGCAAAATGATTGTGCAAATGTACCGTTGTAAACATTTATAAGGGTGGACTTGCTGTAACCTACCCTCTTACTGGTACAATATTTTTTGGTTTTTGCTGTTAATATTTTTGTTTTCACCCACACTAAGCCTTACAATCTTGCTGCATGCTGTCCAACAATGTGATAAATCAAGCCTACTTTTCTGGAAAAAGACAAAAAAACAATCATTACTGAACTCCCATCTTACACTAATTTTTTTCATGGACTGTTTTTTGTTTGTTTTTAGCTTTTTAGTGCTACTTTTTCTATGATGTGTCTTTTTCTCTCTTCCCCTGTCTGTATTGCAGTTTTCTCTCCTGAAAGTATACACAGTCTTTTACTGGAACAGGTGGGAGGTATGTATGTAAGATATGTATCACACATATAACTTTGTATGTGGTGGTATATTCGTTAGTATGTTGAATATGTTTTATCTGTTTGATACAAAGTCCATTTTCTAACGTAAACTTCTTTAGTGTGTCCAAAAAATTCAGTTTGTGTCCAAAAACATTTAGCAAATAGAGATGCGTGTCATTAGTCTGGATTATCACTTAGAGAGTTAGTGGTGATATAAAGCATTTGGTTTTATCTTTTAGTGAAATGCAAAATAGTCTACATATGTAAGACTGTATATAGATTTCATTTTTTCATATTGTTTTCCTACTATTTCACCACACTACAGACCCATGGAAAGTTCAGGAAGGTTGAATAAGGTTAGAGATTTTATTTAAGCATAACCACACACTTTTTTCCCCAACATACCTGTTTTTGTCTTGTCTGACTTCCAGATTTTAAAATCTTAGATCTGCAACAGATGATGATTTTGGCTTTAGAAGTGGCACTCTGTATAGGACCATCCATTCTATGCTGGAAATGGATCATGCATCTGCTATTGTTGTTTTTTTTTTTAAACATACCATTGAAGTCGCGATGGTAATAGCTTATCAATTGTAACAAACTTTCGAGTATCCAAATCATCATCCCAGCAAATTTTAGGCAATTTTCTGAGAGGAATAAAACAATGGCAGCTATAAAACTAACAAAAAAAGGTTTTAGGCAGGAGCAGTTAACCTATTGTTCTGAGTAGTTTTAACTGGTAGTGATATTTTATTCCTTGAAGACATTTTTATTTATTTTATTTATTTATTTGGCAAATGCATTTATCCAAGGCAACTTACAGGTGTTACAGGGCAGTAAAAGGTTACAGTGCAAGCTTAATATTTAAATACAGTGTAGCTTACAATATGAACTAGGATGCAGCAAGTTAGGGTTACAACAAGTTATATCTGCAATGACATGGTAGTGCAGTAGTGCAAGGCTAGTGCATTATCTGAGGATCCAGTAATGTGGTGCATAGGTCAGGCAAGTCCAGTGCATAATAGGAGCGGTAGAGCAAGAGATCTACAAGTGTAGTATAAACAGGTGGGTCTTGAGGAGGCGATGGAAGGCAGTGAGTGACGGAGCAGTTCTGAAGTTCTCCAGTAGCTGGTTCCACCACAGAGGGGCTAGGGAAGAGATGGAGCAGGCACAGGAGGATGGAGAGTGGAGGGCAGGTATGACCAGTCGGCCTGTAGAGGAGGAGCGGAGAGGGCTAGAGGGGGTGTAGGGAGACACAAGGGAATGGAGGTAGGAGGGGGCAGTGAGGTGAAGAGAGCAGTAAACAAGAACAAGGGTCTTGAATTGAATGCGAGCAGATAGGTAGCCAGTGGAGGATGTGAAGCCAAGTAGTGAGAAAAGGAAGGATTCGGTAAATGTTGCTAAGAAAGAAGGGAAGATGTGTTGAGAGAAAGAGAGGGAGGGATGAAGAATAACACTTTTTAGCAGAAGGAGATGGAGAGAGTAATAGTGTCAAGGGATACCGAGGTGGAGGTCAGAGGTGGGAGAGGAAGCAGAAGGAAAGTTCAGGAGGTCAGAGAGTACCTAGCGAGCAGGTGTAAAGTGAGAAGAGGAGGGGTTCCAGGATAGATCATTGAGGTACACCTGTAGAGAGGGGGCGAGGAGAAGAGAGAGTTGGCCTGGAATCCAGGAGCAAGAATCAAAGGTCCGGGTCAGATATAGGTGTGACAATTGAGAATGGGGCAGGGGGATGTGTTCAGGGGGAGGATGTGTTCAGGGGGCAGGGGGCAGGGGGATGTGTTCAGGGGACAGGGGGTGGGGGATGTGTTCAGGGGGCAGGGGGGCAGGGGGTGGGGGATGTGTTCAGGTGGGGAAGGGGAAGATGGACTGGAGAATAGCTTCTGAATGTCTTCTACTTTGGAGCAGAAGGAGGCAAAGTCATCAGGTGTAAAGGAGGAATGGGAAAGGGGTGGAGGTTTGAGGAGGGATGAAAAGGTGGAGAAAAGTCAGTGGGTTTGTTGGCAGAAAGGATGATTTGACTGATGGTAGTGTTTGGCAGAGGTGAGGGCTGTTGAGGAGGACAGGTGGGAACAGTAGTGGTCTAAGTCAGAAGGTAGCTTGGATCTCTCCCATCTCCGCTCAGCAGTGCACAGCTCATTACGGAATGAGTGGAATGTAGAGGATAAGGGCAGGAGATGATAGGACAGAAGGAGTAAGAGTTACAGTGAGAGAAGAAGATGGCCGAGTCTGCTGAAAGCTGGGAGAATGAGTGAATATGGGGAAGAAGGGAGAGAGGAGAGGAAGGAAAGCTGGTTGTGGAAAGGCACTCCAAGGGATTGGTTGACATGTTATAACCGCACACTTAAGGTATTACAAGGCACGACATGAAGTGTGCGGTTATATCATGTCAAATCTGTTATAAAATAATTATAAAATTATTAGATTTATTTACTTTTTTAAATTGACACAACAAATTTAAAAATATCTTTACAATAATATTAAATATCACTACACACAAGAAAATAGTTCCAGTGAAAAGTAAACATTTGTTTAAAAGTTTTATTTTAATAAATTAACATCAGTTTATTCATAAATATAATACATATTGATTAAAATGTGTATTATGTATATAATGTCTGTATATCAATTATATTACCCTATTACGTGCCAATTTACTTTCATTAAACATTTTATACAGTCTCGCTATGATCTGGACTAACTCTTTGGCAATTGCTAATGCACTAGTGGATCTCAATGGTACTACCTCTGGATATCTAGTCGCGTAGTCCACCACTACTAAAATATGCGTATATCGAGAGTCAGACAAGCTCAATGGGCCCACTATGTCCATTGCAATTCTCTCAAAGGGGACCTTAACCAGGGGCAGTGGGACCGACAGGGCCAGGCGAACCCACCCCGGCACTACTCGCTGACATTCCGGAGATTTCACCACATATCGCGTCACCTCACCTTGAACTCCCAGCCAAAGAAATCGAGCCAGTATTCGTTCCTTAGTCTTTTCACTACCTAGATGTCCCGAATAAGGAACATCCTGAGCCAACCACATGATCTCACTTCGAAAAGACTGGGGAACGAGTAATTGCTTTACAGTCTGCCCTTTGCCCGAGGCTTGGGATACTGTATATAGTAATTGCCCAAAAATAATGTGGTGAGGATATGGGAGTGGCCGGTTGCCTTTCACCTCCTTCCAAATCAGCTTGCAGCGGGAACATTTTTCCAATCGCTTCTCCCACTGCCCCAATGGTCTCGACCTAAAATGACAGGGTACGGCAACCTTTTTGCAATACACCACGTAATCATGGCTGTCTGACACCCAATCATGACATCTTATTTGGTGATGGGATATACCCTGTTATCTCCATGGATACAGGAGATGACCACTGAGCCCCGTAACCACCAAGGCACCCCAAGCAAGAGAACTTCCTTAATTAAGGCTTGCCCACATTCAGACTCCACTAATGCGTGGGTGCTCACATTACCAACTCATACATCAAAAAGGCCCCTCCAAATCATTACCCCTTTACTTACCTGTCTCTGGTGTTGGGGAGTGAGAGGCCGCGCCACATTCCATTGCCGCAGGGCAATTTTGTGCGAGGTGATCGGCCTCGTGGCACCAGTAACAGACCTGATCTCACCCAGCTGGGGGCCGACCTCAGTCTCCATTGCTGTGGAGGGAGGCTGTCCGTTGGGTGTTGAGGGGATGCAGGTCCGTGGTGAATAGTGCCTCGCTGAGGAGGGGCCGGAGTCCTAGGTCAACCGGACAGACAGGCCAGTTGAGAAGCAGGCAGGGAGTCCTCAAAACCTTCAGCCAATCGAACTGCTTCCTCCAGCGTGGTGGGGTGGTGTCGACTTGCCCAGGCTTGGGTCTCTGGCCCCAAAACCTGCCTGAATTGCTCGACTTTAATAAGTGGGGAGGCTAAATATATATATATATATATATATATATATATATATATATATATATATATATATATATATATATATATATATATATATATATATATATATATATATATATATATATATATATATATATATATATATATATATATATAAATATAAATAAATAAATAAATGTGCGAATACTGCACCATGAGCAATTAAAAGGGCAATTTTGTTTTGGTCTTCCTTGTTGAAGAAGGTCCGTTTAGGCTTTGGACGACCTTTATTGTTGTTTATTATTTTTCCCTCAATTGAAAGTGAGGAAAATGGCGTATGAATTGAAAAAAATCTAGCCAATACAAATACATTAAAACTTGACAGACAGAAGGTGATTGCAGGTGGAAGACACACAGAATCCAGATAGGATTCAAAACAAAACACAGTGCTCCGGTGCATTAGTACCATCAACATAAGGGGCTGTACTCCCGTGGCTGTGTCCCCTTTGTACTACCAAACTCCTCCCTGTGATCAGCCCGGCACCATGGTCTATCCAATCGCTGCCTGCACTGCAGCTGATCGTAATGGAGTTGTTCAGCGCACTTGCAGTGGTGTATTGAGTTGTCCTTTTAAGCAGAGTGTCCTAAGTCTGCTAGCCTTTTGAGACTAACACTGTTGAAAATATTTAGTCTTGGGTATTGTGTTTTTTTCAGACAGTGGGCACAGTAGCCGTGGCACCAGTGCCAAGGCGGAGCGGATGAATGCCAAACTGCGGTCTTTGCCTGGAGCCAATGAACCTTATGAGGCCAGCAGCAACAAAGACATAGGCAAGTGCTGAACTTCTTATTCCCTTTTGGTTTTATATTCTCACTGATCTCCAGGTCAGAATGGTAGAGCTTTCTATGGTTCTGTTTAAATTGAGGAACATTCCAGTCAACAGGCAAACAGACTGAACATTACACAGAATACAGCTGTGAGGAAAGAGGTTTCATCAGTGCCTGGTCAGTGTTGGCATTCATTTAAGCAATAGAACCCGAAGAAAAGGGCTTTATCATCTGGTAAGGCCCGCCTCGTGTCGTTAAATGTCCTGAGCCAATCCCATGATTGTATGCAGCACTAGTTTTTGTTGCTAATGAATACAAACATTTTCCTAATTATTCCATGAGGTTAATAATGCAGTTTGCTCAGAATTCCATCTGTGGCTGGTAGCCTTCACTCGGGCTTCATCCCAGCGGTGGATGCTTTGTGGGTATTTCCAATTGCCAAATAATAAAAAAAAGCTTTTACTAACATGGAGCTGTTCTTCAGTTCAGGTACCTCATACACAAAAGCAAACATGGTTTCTGAACTGTTTGTAAAACATGTAAAGAATAAAAGTACAGCTAACTTTTTATTTTTTTTTACTTTATTTGCTATACTAAATTTAAAGGGTACATCAGCACTACATGAAAGATAAAACATAAACTATCCCACCTTGCTGTTCTGAATGTATTTGGTCATTGTATAATAATCTGTATGCGTCCAAACACCTGCATAATGCCACACTGCTAAAATCACTGGGCATGCACCAGTACGTTCAGAGTGCATGTGAGGGTACATGCGGAAGTCATGTTTTGGTCATGTGGTCATGTGGCTCAAAAGAAATGCTTGAGAACAGTGATTTTGGACATAGCAGTGTGGCATTATGCAGATGTTTGGCCGCATACAGATTATTATACATTGACCAAATACATTCGGAACAGCAAGGTGGGATCATTTATGTTTTATCTTTCATGTAATGCTGATGTACCCTTTAAATAGATAGGACAGCAAGGAAGCAGAATAGTCTACATTGACAGACAACATTCAGAGGGTGTGTACAAGAACAGAGATGTTCTTTCAACAAGTAGAAAAAAGGTAAACTACACGAATATTGTATTTACGTATTTTTGGGCAGATTGATTTGGAAGTGATTAAACATAGTTTGAAAGATAACAGTCGAGGTCCATTATCAGAGATTAAAGCCCTCATATTGACCAATCAGGTTAAAGCAGGTTAAAGGAAATCTCCGATCCATTTTCTAATATGCAATACTGCATTTCATGGAGCATAAATTGTTCAGGCTTTACATTTTTGCCGGTGAAAGACATGTAAAGCTAGTGAAATAGCCCACATTGCATCCTTGCTTCCTTCTTAGTTTTGATGTTTCAGAACTCACAGTCGTTGTACAAGTGTGCAATGGTAAACACCTTACTTCGAAGTAAGAAATGGGCTGCTTTTCACATTAAAGATTCCTAGCTTTTAATCGAAAACCTCCTCAGGCCAATCAAATTATATCCTTCAAAGTCTCCACATGAGAACGCATGCACTTTACAAATTAAATACTGTTGTTCATTGGGTTAAACATTTTATTTTACAGCAATTTGAGTACTATAACAAAATAAATTATCTGTTTTCTGTAGATGCCTCTTATGTCGATCCCCTTGGCCCTCAAATAGAAAGACCAAAAACAGCCGCCAAGAAACAGACGGATGAAGATGACTTTGCTGATGAAGAGCTGGGAGACGATCTCCTTCCAGAATAACAAGGCTGCTTATTATGTTAATGTACATTTAAGGGTCTTTAAGTGATCTAAACAGATACTGATTTAAATACCTAATTTAGATTATTAAAATAAACACAGGGATATAATAAAACAACATTGTAAACCGTGCATGTGAGTCTTTAGTATAGTTCTGTATGGAAAACACCAGGGTTAGTGGATATAGATCTGCCATTTAGATCAGTTGAATAGACACCTCAGTCTGAACACTCGTGCTATTTATTGCAAACTCATAAGTAGTCTTTGTTATAAATATAAGCCTTGATTATAAAGTTACTTTTTTTTAAATTTCTTCACTATTGGTAAATAAATATTGTTTTATAGAATTGTTAAAATAAAAACAAATTATTGTACAATCTAAAATTGCTATCTTTTGTCTTTCTGATACCCAAATATGCAGCTATTACTGTGTCGTATACTATAAGTGTGACAGTTAATGCAAAAAGAGTTTGTGAGTACTGCAGAAATTGTATGCAAGTTAGGTGGTATGAATCTAGCCTATTTATACATTTTGCAGTAATTATTAATAAACTGTTACATAGAAACCCAATTTTTAAACATTTTTTAGGCTATTGATACCATTCCATCTTTCAGCAGGGGAACTGGCCATGAAAGTACATTTTTATTTTAATTGTAGAGTAAACCCATGGGTGAGAATCATTTTGAAAACTGTTTGTGGTATACTGAAAATATAACTTTAATATATTATTACAGTATTGGTTAGTATTTCATAAATTGAATGCTGTTTCTTCCCAACTAAACCATAAAGGTATATTTACAGTATAATTGTTTTTTTTAATTGTGACCATTTGCATAGATTTTTTTAAAATAAATTGCAGTAGGATATAAGTAATGTTCCATTTCGTGGAAAAATACAGGAGTGTTTGTTTTTTGTTTTTGTTTTTTTTTATAAACTGAATGTCGGTTATTACTGATTTATACCCAGGGTTTTTTTGGTCTACTATCAATATTTTCCTGGTACTATTTTCTAGAAAATATTTTGATTAAAATGCTGTTTTATTTTGACTCCGACATTGTAATAAGCAGCCCTACACTGTATCCTAGGATACAGCAGGTATGTTTAGATGTCAGAGGGTCAAATAATGTTCAGATGTCTTAAGTTGGTTCTCTGTTCACAAACACATTATACATTATCACCTGATTCTGTTGGCCAATGAAAGATTATTGTGGCAATTGCTGGGCGTAGTAACTACTAGCTTGATCAAAAAATAAATTTAAATACACAAAAATATTATATTTTTTATGAATGAGGAAAGCAAGTAATACATTGTTTATTCAGTCGAAGACCTCATTGGTGCAGCAGTAGCTGCACTAGACCAAGTGACATCAAACCGGTTATCATCATTGGGTACAAGTTATCAGAGTGAGGCTTTTGGTAGATTTGTTGCATGCTCTCTGGTTGAAATGCCAGAGCCAACACGAAAAAGAAAAATGAGACTGATAACAGAATTGTGCACAACTTCATGATGCGCTCAAGAGAAGCCCAATTCAATTGCAGTGCTCTGTAAACATTGCTCCTATTGTTCTGTTAACCTCTTGAGTATTAGTGAGCCATATTTTCAAAGCATCTCCTCCATTCTTTAATTAACTCCTATTTTTTTCAAGAGAAAAGCATTTATTAACTTTACAAAACTAATATGAACTATAAAAAATAGGAGTTGACTAAATACTGTACTAAATGCTTTGAAAATATAGTTTTAAAAAAAACATTGTTCGCTTCAAACCATTTTCTACATTTTATTACTTATAGTGCTTGTTTTTTTTATGATCATTCTATATGTAGTACACTGTACACATAAAACAAAGATGTTGACAAAGTGGTGGATCTTGGACCACTGGAGTTGTATTTAAAATACAAAATATTAAGTACCAGGAAGTAGTCTAGTTATTGATAGTGCTGTCTGTGAGTATAAAATAGATAAGCAAGCAAAGTACATAAATGTATTTGATAGAATTAAAAGGAAAACATTGCAGTATTGTCAGTGATGAAGAGGTAAGAATTTTAAATTCTAAAATCGTGGTTTGCAAACAAAGACTGGGACTTTGTGTGTTCTGTGTTGAACTTAAGGAAGGAATGGGATCATCGTTTCTGTAAGTAGGTCTGTTATTTTACTGTTATATGTGAATGAGCTGTACTGCCTGTATTTTTCTGAATAACTTTCTGCTGCTGATTCTAGGGGTGCTCCGCCCATGGTGGGCTTACTGTGCGTGTGAATGGTGGGAGGTTATGTAAATTAGTCACTGTAAATACCAGCCAATGAGCGATAAGAAGGAACCTATATAAACATGGCCTGCACACTTTGTGTGTGGGTGATACCAAGGAGTGTAAAGGAGCTAAGAATTAAACGGCCCTTGTTAGAGCCAAAGAAGTATCCTGGTAGTGTCTTCATTTCCATTGCTGAGAACACACTACACACAATTGTTACAATACATTTAAGCAACAAGATACAACAGGGTGTAGGACCTCTGCAAAAGAATTTGAGACAAAAAAAAGGAAAAGAAAAAAACTCTTTAATGCCATACTAACAAAAAACTGTTCTAGCAAAAGAACTGGAACCTACTGTAAATATATATGTTACGGGCAAAGCCCGAAATAAAATTTAAAATAACTTATTTCAGGCTTTGCCTGGGCAAACCGCGGTCTGCCCACTGTTTCTCTGGCAGAGTCCAAGAGAAGAAACATGGAATAAGCCTTTTGCTGTATTTTCTTTGAAGTTTAAACTGGGAAAAGAATGTTTAGCCAAAGGTGACATTTCCCTAAAAGCACAGGATAGAGTGCAATCACCTTTCAAGTTTCAAAATTTAGGGTACACGAAAGCTTCCCTGCCATCTGGCTGCTTCATTTAATATTGAAACAAAAACTGTCTAACTAACTTAACTAACTCAATCTAAAGCCCAGTTAATTTTGTAAACTATAGTTTCTCATAATGTGTATGTTTCTCCAGCACAGCAATGACCTGTCCTGTCCCCAGTTCATCACTGTCAATGCTGCCACACTGTGCACACATTCCTTGCAGCAGCAATGACCTGTCCTGAACCCAGGTCATCAGTGTCAGTGCTGCCAGGCGGAGTGTACACATCCCTTGCAGCAGGTGTACTTCTTAGGAAGCTATGAAGTGCACATGCTGCCAATGTAATGATTTCACCTTTTTTTGGGTGGGGAGTACAATGGGCTTCCTAAAACATGCCAGAATGCTGCCAAGATCACAAGCAAATTTACTGCACATCTTCGTGCATATATATACAGTGCCGTGAAAAAGTATTTGCCCCTGTCTGATTTTCTGCATTTTTTGCACATTTTTCACGTTGTATTTGGTCAGATTTCTTTTGTGGGTTGTAGTAGTATATAGAGGGCGTCAGAGAAAAAATGACACCAAAGTGTGGTGCTTCTTTCATTTGTTTGGTGTGCAAGGTAATCAAACATGCAGTCTTCAGGTGTGAAAAAGTTATTGCCCCCCCTAGTTAACTCAACCCAATTAAAGGGATAATTAGGGTCAGCTGTTTGAGTACTTTGGTTAACAACCAGGCCTGATTTGGGCCAGCCCTGCCCAATATAAATCTGACTAACTTTGGCCCTTACCATAAGAGTGAAGTTGTCAGCACACAGGTTCTAGAGGCACATCATGCCACGAACAAAAGAAATTCCTGAAGACCTCCGGAAAAAAAGTTGTTGATGCCTATCAGTCTGGAAAGGGTTACAAAGCCATTTCTAAGGCTCTGGGGCTCCACCGAACCACAGTCAGTGCCATATTGTCCAAATGGAGAAAGTTTGGGACAGTAGTGAATTTTCCCAGGGGTGGCTGTCCTGCCAAAATCTCTCCAAGAGGAAGGCGTAAAATCATCCAGGAAGTCACAAAGTACTCTAGAATAACATCCAGGGATCTGCAGGCCTCTCTCACCTCGGCTAAGGTCAGTGTTAACCATCAGAAAGACACTGGGCAAAAATGGGATTCATGGCAGAGTAGCAAGGCGGAAACCATTGCTCACTAAGAAGAACATGAATGCTCGTCTCAAGTTTGCCAAAAAGCACCTGGATGATCCTCAAGAGTTCTGGAACGATGTTCTATGGACAGATGAGTCACAAGTGGAACTTTTTGGCCGACATGGGCCCCGTTATGTCTGGCGAAAACCAAACACTGCATTCCACAGTAAGAACCTCATACCAACGGTCAAGCATGGTGCTGGTAGTGTCATGGTTTGGGGATGCTTTGCTGCATCAGGACCTGGATGCCTTGCCATCATTGAAGGAACCATGAATTCTGCTCTGTATCAGAGAATTCTACAGGAGAATGTCAGGCCATCCGTCCGTGAGCTGAAGCTGAAGCGCAGCTGGGTCATGCAGCAAGACAATGATCCGAAACACACAAGCAAGTCTACATCAGAATGGGTGAAAAGAAATTTAAAGTTTTGGAATGGCCTAGTCAAAGTCCAGTTGTGGAAGGACCTGAAACGAGCAGTTCATGCTCGAAAACCCACAAATGTCACTGAGTTGAAGCAGTTCTGCATGGAGGAGTGGGCCAAAATTCCTCCACGGTGCTGTGAGAGACTAATCAATAACTACAGGAAGCGTTTGGTTGCAGTTATTGCTGCTAAAGGTGGCGTAACCAGTTATTGTGTCTAAGAGGGCGATTACTTTTTCACACAAGGGCATTGAGTGTTGCATAACTTTCTTTAATAAATAAATGAAATATGTATCAAATTTGTGTGTTATTTGTTCACTCAGGGTCCATTTTATCTAATATTAGGTTTTGGTTAAAGATCTGATAACATTCAGTGTCAAAAATATGCAAAAATGCAGAAAATCAGACGGGGCAAATACTTTTTCACGGCACTGTATATATATGGAGCCTTGGTCTCTCTTCCAGGAAGAGCTTGCGCATCAATGATGTGCAATGTATTGTTTGCTAATGCTGAGCTAAAACCACATTTACCCCACACACCACCATCGCTCATATCCAAATATAAAATGAAGGTCCGCATCAATAACAGCCACTAATACCACAGAATGGCTGCCCTTGTAATTATATAAACATGAGTTTGGTGGCTGTTCAATAATGATGTGCTTTCCATCCACTGCACCAATGCACTGTGGAAGCTGCCACAATTCAGCACATTTTATGCTAATGCCCTTCCAGTCTTCTTTGTTATTAGGCACACTCAGGTATCTGACATGAAGAGTGATACAGTGCCTGGCAAGTTTTTACAACAATTTGTGAAAATGTTTTGCTGCTGACCTGAAATGTAAATTCCAGAGACTGGAAAGTCTCCCCAGTTGCCAGAAACCTCAATATAATGGCAAGTCATTCACCAGGTGAGATGGCTTCACGCATTACAGAATCTTGTCTTTTTATAAGACCTCCCACCACCTTTAACAAAGCTCAAAAAGTACTTTGGTCCATTAGAAGCAAGTTTTTATATCCACTACCATCTGCATTTGAAAGCGCCCTTAACAGATTCAAGTAAAAGCCCTTTTGTTTTCTGCACAGCAACCGCCCTCTTGCCCATTTTTTTCTGTTTATTTTTCTTCTTACCCTGGAGCAGTGCACCAGCCATCAAAGCAATGGAAGAACTCACTATTGCTGTTTCAGTATCCGTCTTGACAGTTGACAGTTAAAGCCTGCTAATTAAATAATCAAAATTATTTTCTCTCTTTTAAAAGTGGGCTTTTAACTGGCAGAATTGGCGCCACTAGTCTCATTAAGTCTCCCCTGGTATGCCATACAGTGGCCTGAAACCTAGTCTCCTGAAAACATTTCAAGCCACAAGGTGGCTTCATGTTCCATCAGCTTTAGAAATTGCTTTAACTCTTTGCAGTCCATTTATTCAGCACGTATTAGGCGCATCAGGTCCAATTTATTTTCACACGCGCAGTTTATTTTAGACGCACTGTTTAAAAGTATTTTTCACAGTAAAACATGTGTAAATGGCACTGCATATTAACAGGACACTCAGTAATGCATCTCCACCCTCGCCCTACCCCTTGTTCGCTGTATTTTTCACATACCTCTTTATAGTCGTGCATACCAATAAATCATCTCCTGATCACTCGCTTCATCACCTCAATAATGCGATCCAAGTCATTATTTTATTACTATAACATCTCAAAAAGCTCTGCAAATGTCTGTGATTTTCTTTGAGCGCTGGATGCAGAAGCAACCATCTTGTTTGCTTATGTCCGTGTTATCGCTGTGGTGCCAGGGCTTTGTGTATTGCTCAGATCCGCCCCTTTTTTTTTTTAGGCTTCTCTCAGCTCCTATCGGTCTCATTCGGCCATTGAATGGTTTTCTCGGCTTTTTCCTGAGAAAAAACGACTAGAGACCTGTGCTTTACATCTTTTTGATGATGTCGGACATGGTCCAACATAGGACTGCAAAGGGTTAATTCAGTGGTAACCCCGCTGTAACTAATATGTAATTTTAAACAAGTGTTGAAAGATCTGACATAGAATCTAATATTAGCTATAGTAACTCAATGTTTTAGTGTAAAACTGAAATAAAAATAATTATTTAAAAAAAACGATAGTGTACTTTGTTAATATTAACTGAACCGTGTCACGGTCAACATTGTCTGTCTGAAGAAGTCAACATCAACAGGGGCTCCTGAGTGGCTTGTAACCAGGAGGTCCCCGGTTCAAATCCCAGCCCACTCACTGACTCATTGTGTGACCCTGAGCAAGTCACTTAACCTCCTTGTGCTCCGTCTTTCGGGTGAGACGTAATTGTAAGTGACTCTGCAGCTGATGCATAGTTCACACACCCTAGTCTCTGTAAGTCGCCTTGGATAAAGGCGTCTGCTAAATAAACTAATAATAATAATAATGATTTATTTACAACATACTGAACAGCTCACCGGACACTATCAGCAATGGAAGCGCATGGAGCACATGCAACACAGTGTACGAAAACTTTGGTAGGATCTACAATATCTGAACTAATCTTCTCTGTTCAATAATAAACTAACTTTGCTGAAGAGATTGATCATGGCGGATAAACAGTTACGGCGGACGATGGGCAGATACGGGACGGATTACTGTACTAGGAAACTGCACAATAAAAAAAGCTGCCCAACAAAACATTATCCAATCTCTGACTAGCCCTGTTTTCTTTGCAGCCAATCACAGTAAGAATAAGAAAAAATCGACGCTTCACAGATTGAAGCGTAAACACCCCAATCCAGCTACAATCCAACTGGAACCATCGCCAGAGGCAACTGCTAAAAGGTGCCTATAATATTAAACAAACTGTTTTCTGCATTTCCTTATTTTATTTATCTGTATAGCTTTATATTGAAGTTTTAACATGTTCACTGAGTTTAATAATGTAGTATTAAAATAAAAGTTCTGTTTCTGTGCTTATATTCATATACAGTATATTATATATTTTTGTGCTTATCTTCAAAGTCGTATTGGCTGCGGTCAATAAAGTGAATAAGAACAGCTGTTGTCTCTGATTTTATTTTAATACTATGTTTTTGTACAGTAGTTCAAAGTAACATTGCAGTTAAAATGGAAGGCTCTTTTTTAATTCCTACCCCATTACCATTAAAGACTGTACAGTGTATTTATCGAGATTAATCATGACTTCAAGGTAATGTTGCATTTTACCCCCTGAAAATACATTTTACTCTCATTGTTAAAATTAGAGGGTAAGTTACCCCTAGACCACGGTTTCCAGATTTCCAGTTGTTTTGTAGCCCAAAACGACCTAAAAACTAGCCCAACTTTTTTTTTTTTTCTTTATATTTGGGGGAATCAAGCTTGTTACTACTAAATATAAAACAAAAAGCAATCGAAAACATTTGTGAGACTTGATTTTAAAAAAAACTCTACAGAACCCGTGGCACCACTTCATCCACACAATATTAGCAGCCACGAATCCTTACGAAAGCGCATGCGCTATATCCTAAACACTATCGCAAACACATGGAAGCAGATCAATCACTTAAAGGTACCCCTAACACCAGCCTAATTAGATATCATGACATCAATTAATTGCACCTCAATAAATGGCAAAAATACACACAACAATGTATCTTTTTTTAATAAACACCAACAACACTTAACTATGTGTTAACAGTAGTTGTGCCCCATACATTAAAATCCAACACACATATAAACTTCAAATACTTTTTAACTTACCTAAAGCCTCAACTATGCATCCCAAATTAGCAACTGTGAGAATGCTGGACTGGCAAGCAATATGGGCTACCAGCTTTAATTCACATATTTTAACAGAGTTGTCAACTTGCACCTGACTAAATGCTGTGTCAAATAATGTTTGCGCATTTGAAAAGGGAGACGCGTTTCTTACATTATTTATTTTATTATTATTTATTTCTTAGCAGATGCCCTTATCCAGGGCGACTTACAGTCATAAACAAAAATGCATTTCAAGATTCACAGTACAAGTATTAATACAATTAAGAGCAAGATAAAATACAATGACTTCTGTTCTAGCAAGTACAAGTATATGACAAAATACGATTCAATAACGGAGCAGATAACAGTGTCAGTGATAGTTACATCAGGATATAATTACATACAAAATACTACAGATTAAATAACACTTGTGACAGATTACAGTACTCTAAAGTACAGGATTAAATGCAGTAAAATAGGGAGCAGATAAGAGCAAGTAAAGCGCATTAAGGAAGAGTGATAAAGTGTCCAGAGTGAAAAGAGGAGTTCTACAGGTGCTGTCTGAAGAGGTGGGTCTTGAGGAGGTGCCGGAAGGTGGTCAGGGACTGGGCAGTCCTGACATCTGTAGGAAGGTCATTCCACCACTGCGGGGCGAGGGTGGAGAAGGAGCGGGCTCTGGAGGCAGGGGAGCATAGAGGAGGTCGAGTGGGGGTGTAGGGAGAGATGAGGGTCTGGAGGTAGCTGGGTGCAGTCTGGTCAAGGCATCTGTAGACGAGTACAAGAGTTTTCAACTGGATGCGAGCGGTGATCGGGAGCCAGTGGAGTGAGCGGAGCAGTGGAGTTGCGTGGGAGAAGCGAGGCAGAGAGAACACCAGGCGAGCAGCGGAGTTCTGGATGAGCTGGAGCGGACGGGTGGCGGATGCAACGATGCCAGCCAGGAGGGACTTGCAGTAGTCTAGGCGGGAGAGTACCAGGGCCTGGACCAGGAGCTGGGTGGCATAGTTGGTGAAGAAGGGTGGGATTCTTCATATGTTGCTCAGGAAGAATCGGCAGGAAGAATCAGCCAGAGTGGAGATGTGCTGGGAATAAGAGAGGCAGGGGTCCAGGGTGACTCAGAGGTTCTTAGCTGAGGAGGAGTGAGAGAGTGTGGTAGATTCCAGAGGAATGGAGATAGAGAGATCAGAGGAGGGGGAGGAGGAGGAGGAGGGAAAGAAAAAGTGGTCAGATTTAGAAAGGTTGAGTTTGAGGTGATGCGAGTGCATCCAGGAGGAGATAGCAGACAGACAGGTAGAGATACGGAAGGGGATGGAGGAGTCAGAGGTGGGGAAGGAGAGGAAAATCTGAGTATCATCAGCATAGAAATGGTATGAGAAACCATAGGATGCGATGAAGGGGCCCAGGGAGCGGGTGTAGAGAGAGAACAGTTCTCAGTTTTACTATGAGTTACCAGATCTCTGTGATGTGCTTGGAGTTCACATTTGCAGTATCTGCAAGCCACTTTGCCTCATCGCCAGTACACACCTAATCATTCTTTTAAACCTTTTTCTTTTGGCAGTTGCTATGCGTACGGCTGCTGTACATAGTAGAAGAATTCTATTTCTCCGTCGATGTGTCACATGACTCGAAATTACATCATTAATCTCCTGGAAGGATAGGATGTATTTTATTAATATGGCTACTGCATCTGGAGCAATAACGTGTATGGCTGCTGATTATAAGAATGCTGATGAGCCGCACTATGGCTACAGATGTTACATTGAAGAGCCACCTGATGATGATACCAATGTATACACATGGCGTGTAAATGCTGTTTATTATTTATCGCTCAAAGGCATGTGGTGATAACACATTTTAAAAAAGACTTAAGTCATTCAAACAAACATATTCTGTAACTAGTACTTGCATGCAGTTACACTTTTGTTTACAAAACTTGATTTGATTTTTTGATAGTTAAAATCAGAAATTACGTTTGCCCCCACTACTGTAAGTGGATAACATTGTAAGTAGGAGGCTGTGTGGTCCAGTGGTTAAAGAAAAGGGCTAATAACCAGGAGGTCCCCGGTTCAAATCCCACCTCAGCCACTGACTCACTGTGTGACCCTGAGCAAGTCACTTAACCTCCTTGTGCTCCGTCTTTCGGGTGAGACATAATTGTAAGTGACTCTGCAGCTGATGCATAGTTCACACACCCTAGTCTCTGTAAGTCGCCTTGGATAAAGGCATCTGCTAAAAAAATAAAAAGGATATTGCTGCGCTAGAAAGAGTGCAAAGAAGAGCGACCAGCATTATCCCAGGTTTAAAAGGCATGTTGTATGCAGACAGGCTAAAGAATTGAATCTATTCAGTCTTGAACAAAGAAGATGACGCGGTGATCTGATTCAAGCAATCAAAATTCTAAAAGGTATTGACAATGTCGACCCAGGGGACTTTTTCGACCTGAAAAAAGAAACAAGGACCAGGGGTCACAAATGGAGATTATTTAGGACGGCGTAGCCGATTTTGTTTGTTTTGTTTAGCGTGGACGGGTAGCTCCATCCACAGCACTTTTTAATTAATAAACTTGTGCAGATTGTGGCCGAGGGGTAATAGGATAATTACTAGCCAGTTAAACCCCTTGGCCACGGTATATAAGCCTGCAGCTCTCTGCTCTCGGGGTGGGTGTTCAAGAGGAGGAACGAGAGCGAAGAGAGCGCGCGAAAACTGAATAAACTACAATACAGGAACAGTGACAGCGACTGCCCAGCCTGACCTGTATGGTTTATTTATTATTTTGTGTTCGAGATTTGTTTGTTTACACCTTTTATTTTGCTCTGTGAGCACAGTTTCTTTTTGTTTAAAACTTTGATTTATTTTTGTTGTATTAAAATAAAACGGCAGCCAGCCGATTCTTTCATCTGAGAACTGCAGTACCTGGTGTCAGTCATTTTCCTTCCTGCTTCTGCCGTGACGTCAGACCACTCAGCCACCCTGCCACAGGGCATAATAATAGGAGCATACTATAGACCACCAAATTCAAATGACATGTAGAAAAGGAAAAGCCATAATAATGGGGGATTTCAACTTCCCCCATATAAAATGGGAAATCCTGGTGGGGAGCACGACGGACGAAATTGAAATGGTGGAAATGACAAATGACTGCTTCTTAACGCAATTTGTCAAGGCACCGACTAGAGGGGAGGCATGGCTTGATTTAGTCTTTTCAAATAACGAAGACAGAATAACTAAAACAGAGGTCAGAGAGCCATTGGCAAACTCAGACCACAACATGGTCTCATTTGAAGTGATTTTTAAAACCCAAAAAGCTAAGGTTTACAATTTTAGAAAAGCAAACTTTGAAGGTATGAAACAGAGACTAACAGAAGTAGATTGGAGTAAAACAGAGAAAACATCCACAGAAAAAGGATGGCTGTTTTTTAAAAATGTAGTACTAGAGGCCCAAAACAATTGCATCCCAAAAGTAGACAAATGTAAATCTAAAACAAAATGGCCAAAATGGTTTAATAGATCAATTAAAAAAAATATTCAGCGAAAAAAGGCACTTTACAGAGCGTTTAAAAGGGACCAAAAACAAAGTACACAGAAAGAGTACTTCGAACTGCAAACACAAGTCAAAAAGGAAGTTAGAAAGGCCAAGAGAGAGATAGAAATCAATATTGCTAAGGAGGCTAAAATCAATTCCAAAATGTTTTTCCAATATTATAACAGCAAAAGAACATTCAAAGAGGAGGTTAAATGTCTAAGAGACACAAAAGGCAAAATCATAGATGAAGAAAAAAATAGCAAATATATTAAATGATTACTTTTCACAGGTTTTTACAAAGGAGGACACGGACAACATGCCCCACATGTCAACCTGTTCCTATCCAGTTTTAAATAACTTTTGCATAACAGAGGCAGAAGTGTTAAAGGGACTAGGAGCTCTTAAAATAAACAAATCCCCTGGGCCGGATGAGATCCTCCAAGGTACACAAAGGTACTCAAAGAAATGAGTTATTTACAAACTGCTAACCAAGATCATGCAACAGTCTTGACACAGGGGTTGTACCGACAGACTGGAAAATTGCAAATGTAATACCGTTCCACAAAAAGGGAGACAAAACCGAACCAGGTAACTATGGCATGACTTCTATTATATGTAAACTTATGGAAACTATAATAAGATCCAAAATGGAAAATTACCTATATGGAAACAATATCCTGGGAGTTAGTCAGCATGGTTTTAGGAAAGGGAGATCGTGTCTAACTAACCTGCTTGATTTTTTTGAGGATGCAACATCGACAATGGATAATTGCAAAGCAGACAACGTGGTTTATTTAGATTTCCAGAAAGTGCCGCATAAAAGATTAATTCTCAAACTGAACACAGTAGGTATTCAAGGAAATGCATGCACATGGATTAGGAAGTCGTTAACATGTAGAAAACAGAAAGTACTGATTAAAGGAGAAACCTCAAAATGGAGCGAGGTAACCAGAGGTGTACCACAGGGATCAGTATTAGGTCCTCTGCTATTCCTAATCGACATTAATGATTTAGATTCTGGTATGGTAAGCAAACTCATTAAATTTGCAGACGACACAAAAATAGGAGGAGTAACAAACACTGTTGCTGCAGCAAAGGTCATTCAAAATGATCTAGACAGCATTCAGAACTGGGCAGACACATGGCAGGAGGCTGTGTGGTCCAGTGGTTAAAGAAAAGGGCTTGTAACCAGGCGGTCCCCGGTTCAAATCCCACCTCAACCACTGACTCATTGTGTGACCCTGAGCAAGTCACTTAACCTCCTTGTGCTCCGTCTTTCGGGTGAGACGTAGTTGTAAGTGACTCTGCAGCTGATGCATATTTCACACACCCTAGTCTCTGTAAGTCGCCTTGGATAAAGGTGTCTGCTAAATAAACAAATAATAATGGCAAATGACATTTAATAGAGAAAAGTGTAAAGTATTGCATGCAGGCAATAAAAATGTGCATTATAAATATCACATGGGAGATACTGAAATTGAAGAAAGAATCTATGAGAAAGACCTAGGAGTTTATGTTGACTCAGAAATGTCTACATCTAGACAATGTGGGGAAGCTATAAATAAGGCGAACAAGATGCTTGCATATATTGTGAGGTGTTGAATTTAAATCAAGGGAAGTAATGTTAAAACTTTACAATGTATTAGTAAGACCTCACCTAGAATATTGTGTTCAGTTCTGGTCACCTGCTCTAGAAAGAGTACAAAGAAGAGCAGCCAGAATTATCCCGGGTTTAAAAGGCATGTCGTATGCAGACAGGCTAAAAGAATTGAATCTATTCAGTCTTGAACAAAGAAGACTACGCAGTAATCTGATTCAAACATTCAAAATCCTAAAAGGTATAGACAATATCGACCCAGGGACTTTTTGACCTGAAAAAAGAGACAAGGACCAGGGGTCACAAATGGAGATTAGGTAAAGGGGCATTCAGAACAGAAAATAGGAGGCACTTTTTTACACAGAGAATTGTGAGGGACTGGAACCAACTCCCCAGTAATGTTGTTGAAGCTGACTGCCTGGGATCCTTCAAGAAGCTGCTTGATGAGATTCTGGGATCAATAAGCTACTAACAACCAAACGAGCAAGATGGGCTGAATGGCCTCCTTGCATTTGTAAACTTTCTTATGTTCTCATGTTCTTAACTACCGAAAGCCAGAACTGTGCCTTAGTTCAGTTGATGCCATCTCACTATGTCAGCATACTCGCACTCTTCCCAAAACCACCCACATCACGTCATCTCAGCGTCCCACGTGACCACCTACGGGAAAAATACAATACTGTGCATTTTGGCAGCATGCCGTACCTGAAGGATCCAGCGTGCCGTACCTGAAGGATCCAGCGTGCCGTACCTGAAGGATCAAATCAACATTCATACCAGGCCAGCAACCGAATTACAGCGCAATCCCTTTAACCAAATCTGGTACTGTATCCCAAACAATATTGCAAACATGAAGACAGTTCAATCTTTTAAAGTTATACCACCAATCTAATTACATTATCAACCCGCAACTCCTTAATATTTCCCGCGACTGTGTTTTTGAAGTAGCCCAATTCCTGGCAACACTGCTCCATGACATCCGTCCCGACTCCCGTGGGCATGCGCACTGCACAGTAGGATGTTCTGGGACGTCATCCTCCTGCCTGTTAATGGTGACTGAGTTACCCTAAAGTTTGTGTGCAGGGGGTAGGCTGCAAAAGTTGTCGACATTGATCATTTGTTATATTACAATATTTTTTAACTGTGTATTCACCTTTAATATAACACATTAAATCTAGCCCAAAAAACCTCAAGACCTGTTAAAAGTAGCCTGATATGTTTAACCCATTATCAAATAATTTGTTCAAAAATCAGAACACAAGCTGTATTTATGTTGATACATTACATTTAGACTTAACCTTTGCGGTTAACAACATTAGAGTAAGTTATCACAATAACAGGTAGATGCCAGTTAAAAATGCTCCAAAAAATTACAAAGTAGCTTTCCTCAAATGAGGACAATGGCACTTAACAGGTTAATGTTGGCCAACCTCTAAAAGCATAAGCATGGGACACTTAGCTTTTAAACAATGCCAGATTAAAAATAATCAATGGCCAGTTGTTTGTCTGACAGCACGAAATAAGGTACGTTTTGTAAACCATATGCAGTATCTGATTATTTTTGTCTTAACGGCATTACATACTGGCAACCCGACAAATTGTAATTGCTATTGCGGAGGGAGGGGGAGGCAGAGACTTACGAGCAGGGCCAGGCTCACACCACTTCCTTCCATCGTGCACCAGTGGCTTCCTGAAACCCCAGCTACGGGATTATTAGCATGTACACTCGGAAATAGTTTTCAAATTCGTTGCACCGTGCAAATCCGGGCAAATTTCCAAAGACCACTATGTCAGTTAGATTTTACCAAGGCTGGCAGCTTATTGAGGCTGTTTCCTCGTCTTGATACACCACTTCTACAAAGTATCCAATATGCATGGTAATAAGGTAAGAACAAAAGTAATAGTATTAAAAAAAGTAGAACAAATAAAATAAAAAGTGGTATTGAAATTAGATGTACATATCTATAGCGTTGTATTAGTGGTTGCAGTGGTGGTTCTAGATCCAGATTTTCCACATGCAGAAATAAAAGGAATTAGGAATGTAGATTAAGTGTATTTATTAGTTTTATGTGTACTGGGTTAAACTGGCATTGTTTTAAAAGCAGAACGTTGTTTTTCATATAATACTAATAGTTTTGTTTTAAAGAAAATAGCCTTAAAAAAACATGAGCAATGCAGAGGCTACTCCATGCCTCAGGACTTACATGCTTTCCCCATTTATGAATACTTAGTAAAGTAAAAATATACAATATAAAGTGCGTGTGACCTCTTTATATGGAATTCAGAGTGGCATATTCCTCTACAGCACACTAGTTAAGTAATACCAGTTGAAAATGTATTGAAAGCTGTTCACTTTATGTTTAGTCACTTGAGAATATTAATTGTCACATGTATAATACTATCATCTTTAGCGTATTTAATCTGCGACTAGAACTGTATTTACTAAGCCTTTTCAGTGCTCTATAATGCTGTACATAATAAAAGACGTTTTTAAAGTTAAGAATCGTATTAGAAATAAAAGTTTAACTAGTCAATAATAAGGGTTACAGCAAATGGTAATTGTGGGTGAGGTCAGGCTTTTAAACCTTAGTTACTTGAAGTCAATTTTATGATCCTTTTCCATTTTAGAACCACTACACATAGGACAGCCTCGTTTTTTTTTATATATATCTAAATGCAATAAGCGCAAAGTAGCGCTAGTGGTTTATAGTATACTGTGATGTAACTCCATAGCACTACAGCCAATATTTATTGTGGGTAGAGCCAAATCATTCTTATTTCATAACTGTTTTAGAAAGACTACGTTCTGATTCTACCACTTGTTCAAAAAGCAAAAATGATCACAAAATGTTGTATCCATGTGGGTATTTGCTTGAATTAGGGATGAAACACCTTGTTTACATCTAAAGGCCCACAAAAAAGTCGTCCATATCAGATGCAAATTGTTTTTAATCCTATATTAGTATTTACACTTACTGTAAATTATGCTGTATTTAAATATTTCTCTGTAACACCTGTG
Organism: Acipenser oxyrinchus oxyrinchus; assembly: GCA_030684275.1. NCBI lineage: Eukaryota > Metazoa > Chordata > Actinopteri > Acipenseriformes > Acipenseridae > Acipenser > Acipenser oxyrinchus. Next base: position 22,059,906 of record CM060253.1, on the reverse strand, counting down.
CATGGCCTCAGATAAAGGCATCTGCCAAATAAACTAATAATAATAATAAAAGTTTGCTTATTAAAATATTTTGGCTTGCCATTAGTCTGATACTGTTGACTTTTCAAACACAAGAATTCACATAATGGCAGTATTAGCATATAAACAGTATCAGCATTTAATGGGTGGTTTTAGAGACCCAGAACACCATAGTCTTGAATTACATTACATAAGGTAACATAAGATAGTCCAAGATTAGTGATAATTAGAGGTCAGTGTAATCAGCAAAAGTTGATTTTTCTTTGTCAATTTCAATACTTTTTCAACAAATATTTAAGTCCCCAGTGTCCTGAACATTAAGGGCCACCAGCAACAACATACAACACTACAAGCAGTGCTGTTAAATGTGCTTTTTATATTGTTCTTTTCAGGGCACTGTGACCTACTCTTTAGGGTACTTACAGTTGTAATGTGCTATTTTACATCCTTAGTCAAGGCAGTATATTTAATTTGACAGCTATACAGCCTTCAGCAATAATATTATTTACTTGTCATCCAGAATCCGGCAAGCTAAACTGTGCGAAGCTCAAACTGTGTCCTGTCTTGCAGCTTGCAGTTTGTTTACCACTGAGGCCTCCTTGCTTTTTGTTGTATTTTAGTTTCCAGCAATACTTGCTGCTGTCGCAGCCTTTTTTGTACTGGTCAGCAATTCGGAGTGTGCAAAAGTAGCCAAGCGGCCTCCACGCATTCGGCCATGTCTGGATCTACCGGAGGAGATGCTGGAACAGATGTTTGGGAGGCTGTCAGCAGGCATGTTCAGTGCTTTTCACCACACGCTGCAGCTCGCTCCTCTGGAGAAGGAGAACCTCACCTGCCCCACAAACGGGCACCCTACCTCTGATAAGTCCAGACTCCCTGTGAACATCCACAGCATCTCTCCATGGGCTTACAGGTAATACTCACTTTCTGCACACAGTAATGGCAGTGCCAAAGAAGGGAAGAGTAAGCAGTGTGGAGTAGTGGTTAGGGCTCTGGACTCTTGACCGGTGGGCCAGGTGAGGGACACTGCTGCTGTACCCTTGAGCAAGGTGCTTTACCTAGATTGCTCGCGTAAAAACACAACTGTATAAATGGGTCATTGTATGTAAAAAAATAATGTGATATATTGTAACAATTGTACGTTGCCCTGGATAAGGATGTCTGCTAAGAAATAAATAAATAATAATAATCCTAGAACCTGTTATCTCTAACAGCATTATCAGTGGTGTGCTGAGTGTTTTTTTCTTTTTGATTGGCTTTTATACTTAACTTTAATACAATTGTATAGAATTAAAAGTTCTTTGCTTCCTACCCGTCCACTCTCAGTGCTGACAATGTATGCCCAATGGCCTTGCTACTTGCTTAAAAAAAAAAAAAAATTGTTATATTGGAGGCGGTCCTACATATAGCAAGTACATATGTCACACTTTTTACATTTTTCAACATATCTATAAAACCGCTTATCCAGTTGTATTAAAACATAGTATTAATATTTAGTGTATGTTATTAAGATTATTAGATTCTGGGGCTATGGTGGTGTCTCATACATGTATCTCGAGAACATAAGATTCTTCCAGTCATTTGAATATACTTTACCATGATACTAATACCTCATTTGCTTACCTAATTACATCTAGCTCATAAATACCATTTTACTTTTATATTATATTATATATATATATATATATATATATATATATATATATATATATATATATATATATATATATATATATTTTTAAATAAATAAATTTAGTTGTTGCCAATTATTTATTATTATTTTCTCACAATTTGGAATGGCCAATTATTTTATTATGCTCAGCTCACCACTACCACCCCTGCGCTAACTCAGGAGGGCGAAGACGAACACATGCTGTCCTCCGAAGCGTGTGCCGTCAGCCGACCGCTTTTTTTCACACTGCAGACTCACCATGCAGCCACCCAAGAGCTACAGGGTCAGAGGACAACCCAGCTGTCGGGCAGCTTACAGGCAAGCCCGCAGGTGCCCGACCAGACTACAGGGGTCGCTGGTGCGCGGTTAGCCGAGGACACCCTGCTGATCTAGCCCTCCCCGGCCAATTGAGCGTCACCCCCTTGAAGCTCCCGTCCTCGGTCGGCAAAGGAATAGCCTGGACTCGAACTCGCGACGTCCGAACTATAGAGCGCATCCTGCACTCCACGTGGAGCGCCTTTACTGGATGCGCCACTCGGAACACCTTTTTTTTTTACATTTCTTATTCTATACATAATGTTGATATGTCATGGTTATAAGAGAAAGTTGATGAATAAGACGTCATAGGAGAAGACGCTCTTGATTTCTTAAGATTTGTAAGTTCCCTTCCCTTTGGAAAAAAGCCACATCAATTACACCATAGAAACCAGCACAGCACAGTTCTATTTTCAACAATGTTGTAAAGACTAGAAAATGGTCTGGAGAAAAAGATGGTCTTATAAAAGGTATCAACTTCAACTTTGTTTCTGCATTAACAGTTGAATTTCATAAAATAATTGCTTTTTTTTCCCCCCGTTGGATAGAATTTCGTATGACGCCACAAGATACCCAAAATACCTCCCAGAAGCCTACTGTCTGTGCAAGGGCTGCCTGGCTGGACCTTTCGGAGAGGAGAGTTTGCAGTTTCGCAGCACCCCAGTCTACATGCCTTCCGTCATTTTACGTCGTACCCCGTCCTGTGGCGGGCTATTACACAGAAAACTACATTTCCATTGCAGTTGGATGCACTTGTGTGACAGGGCCAGAGAAGGAAAGAGAAGGCAATAACTCTGTTTTAGATAAAGGAGAGCTGAAACCTGGTATTGACAAAGGGGATGAATCTCAATAGAAGGAAAATTAAGAATGGAATAGCTTTCAAATTATAAAAATACTTCTGATTTTGTCAACCATATTAACGCCACTACAAAATAAAAGTATTCCTAACAGTTTGATAATATTCATTAATAGTATTAGTACTGCAAAAGTGTATTGGCAAATTAACATTATTGTAACTGAAATGATGAATATATATATATATATATATATATATATATATATATATATATATATATATATATATATATATATATATATATATATATATGCTTCAGTTTACATTTCTGAATATGTTAAATAAATACTTGTAGACTTAAGCTTGTAAGCTTAACATTAAAAGTTGTTGAGGACTTACTACAGTCCACAGAAAGCTAGAATAAGGAAACATAATACATGCAAAAGGAGCTATTAAAAACTAGTAGGTAGTAATGATTTGTATTAACTTTTTTGTCTTGTTTTATTGTAGTGAACTGGGGATGATTTAAGGTAGCATACAGTAATGGGTTTATATGAATGTATAGTTTCATGTGCAGCACCGTGGTCTGTAACTATATTTTACAGCACATTAAATGTATCTGAAATACCTGACACCAAGAGACATGGACCAAACACTATGTGTACAGAAAGATGTTACCTAGCATCAAATCACAGTGGACACCTAACGACTGGATCTTTATAAACCTATCAGTCTTGCAGTACAACCATAACTTTCAGCCATGGTTCACACTAGCAATGCATGTCTTTCTTTTAATGAAAACAGGGTTATAATTAGTAAATCTTTCCAGTGTACACACACACACATATATATATATATATATATATATATATATATATATATATATATATATATATATATATATATATATATATAATAAATAAATAAAGCATTTAGCAAATGATTACATGTGAGGATATTGCTACAGATGGCTGTGAAATCCAAAGTCGAAAGACAAGAATATAGAAATGTTGTTTATTACTCTATGTGAAGCTTACACATCTTTTCTGTTGACTTGCATTATTCATTTAAATAAAATGCACATTAATGACTAAAAAAGTGTTTTTTAAAAATATTTCAAAATAATCCAATTAAGAATATATAAAATCCAAACGGTAAATGCACTAGCCCAATATTTATTATTTACATAATAGGATTGTATTTGATTTATCCACAAGATCCCTGAATTCATAGACACCTTGATATGTTCTTTTATTACATATCTTGAAAACACTGCCACCAAGTGGGAATGCAGAGAAATTCCTCAACACATTTTCCTGTCAAATTATATTTTGGGCAATTTAACGAAAGATTTATTTTATGCTGTTAAAAGTTTAGGAAGCAGTATGTGTGTCATACAAGAGACAAATGGAAAACAGCCACTGCTCACAGTTAAATCGCAGCGGTTCGCAACTTTCTAGCAGCTGTACAACACCACTCCAACAACCTTTTTTTAAACTTTAATTACTTTTGACAGTTAAAATTTAAAGAAAATATTTCTGAGGTACCAGTTCTGTGGAGATTGGGTACATTTATCAAATTCGGAATAGTCCTTATGCAATATTCCTGTTCCAGAAGGCTGTCATTGACTATCTTATAGCAGAGATGCCTGCTATGACGTAGCAGATATTTCTCAATTTAGAGATGCATTTTTACCATTTAAAATGCATGCTTCTTGAGTGATGTACAAATAAACAAAAACAAAAAGATGGGGACTCATAACTTTCAATTTCTAATGAGTGATATATGACATTATTGGTAAAACATTATGTATTCCATGATGAGAAAACATTGCACTGTAACTTAATAAATCTGTCCCCAAATTGTGTTTGGAATACATCCATTTAATGACAGACAATTAAAAGTTAGGAGAGCTTAAGTCAAGAGTCTAGACTGGATTCATAATTGACGTAGCACCTGAATTCATTGGCCAGGCTTCTATTGTGTTTCGGGATAAACTTGCACACCTTTAAACCAAGGAGTTTTGCTGCCTGCTCTTCCATGACAGCACCTGAAATAAGATGAAAATAATATTTAAAAATCGATACCAAACTGCTGAATTATATATAAATAACAGTGTTGTTTAAATACATTACAAAAACTCTTACACACAAAACATATATTGCACCTGGATTAATTTGCTACAAAAAGCAAAACTGCAGGGATACATTAGAAGTATTTTAGACTGAAAGGATACTTAATAGATAGATACAAAATAACAAACCCTATATCATCCTGTTATATTACAGTCTGTACTTACCTGTACATAACAGGATCTTTCCCTTGGTAAGGAATTTGACAGTCTGTGCAGTTTTGCTAAGACACTCTTCAGAGAGGTAGGGCGGATCAGCGACAACAATGTCAAAACTGTTCAGTTCAAAATGCTCCGGCAAATTGAGAGGATTTTTATAGTCATAGAACACAAATTCATCTCCATACACTGAAAATCGTCTGTCGTACTCCAGCACAAATGCAGAAAAATCCTCATTCTGCAACTCCTTCAATTTCTGATAGATGCTTGGAGCACTAATGCAGGCAATTCTGGAAAACAGGAGTCATTGTGAAACACATTTGAAAAGGTGCTGAGGAAATGAAGAATGAATAAATATGGGTTGTCAAAGAAATTTAGTTGTGTGGTCACAAGGAATAAACAAAAACAATATGGGCTAATTACAGACTTATCCCATTTTCAACCACAATATTTGGTCATGTGCCCCAAACTTGGTTTTCCTAACATTATACAAAGAAGACTGTCTGATACTGATATTTTCATGTACAGACACACAGCTCTAGTTACAATCATGAAACATGGTCTTCTGTTAATCTGACAACTGTAAGATATTACAGACAAGATTTTTCAGCAGGGTGAAAAAGGAGATGACAAATAGCAAACCAACACTTCACACCTATTTTAAAAATTACAGAATATAATTAGGAAGAGAAACTCATAACATCTAGATGCTGGTTGGCTCATAACTAGGCTTGCTACTATTCGATTTTTATTTTTTTGCCAAGTCGACGATTAATATCGACGTTTATTTTAGAAAGAATTTACTTTTTTTCAATCTTTATTTTTCAATTCAAGCAGAGAATGGGTGAAATCGACCTTTATGCTTTAAAAAAAAAACAGACTTTTATGCCATTGAAAAAACGTCTCATTTACCGAAATCCCTTTATCATATTCAACATGCAACAAAACCATGGTTCAACTTTCTAATTGAAATAACGTTCAGTCACAACTGAGCTATACATTTAAATTATTTGGAGTCTGCGCTCCCCCTCTCCTGCTTCAGCACAGCTGGACTCAGAGTCACTGCAAGGCAAAGCAGACGGCCCCGCTTCGTCCTGCCGCGGAGACTTCAGCCATCTCTTGCACCCCATTTTCAAATCAAACTAGTAACTGTCACTGTATACCTAAAGCAAAAGCTTACGTACACCTTAACCCGCAAATTTCAAAGTAGGCGCTTTGAATGACAGGCGCTGTAGCTGGCAAATGACAGCACTCTAGCACTGCTTCAGTCAACGAGATCTGTCAGAACAGGGTGAAACAACAGTACTAACGGACCACTGAGATGACTGACAGCGACCCCCAGCCCTTCTGAGTGGAACGGAGACAGGACAGATAGCAAGTATAAAAACTACACAAACTAGAGAGGATTTCTAAATGATTATTTTTGGTAAGAATATAAAATATAGTAAGTGGTCTTACCGACGTTTATCGTATATAAATTTATTTCAGTCAAACTCATATTTTTTGGGAATTCGATGTTTAACTGATTAATATCAAAAAGTAGCAAGTCTACTCATAACAGCACATATCATTGGAACATGAATGATTTCTGTAAATGACTTACTTGCCACCCTTTCCAGCTGCAGAGATTACTTCTTTTGCCAGCCTCTCTGCCGTTTCTTTACTATACCAAAACTGGCTCAGTTGCTGTTAAAAGAAACAAGTATGTCAGTAACCTACATAAAAGTAGTATAATAGACGCATACAAACACATTAGCATTGGCAGGAAGGAAACATTCATGACCAGCAGCTCCTTACCCAGTCCTCCTCAATGGCCCCAACAGAGAACTTGTCAACCACAGAGGTCTCTTTTTGCTGCTGCTCCAAATAAAACTCTTGCAGAGCAGCCAGAGCCTGTGCAGAGAGCTGAGGGCTGTCATCATCACTGTCAAACATTGCAGCCTCCTTGAGGAAGGGGGGAAAAGAGTTTATATTAAGCACTTGACTGATTCCCACATATCTGCAGATTGTTTCAGATCACTCAAACAAACATTATTCTAGTTGATACAAGACACGGACCGGACCCAAATTAACCAGTTTAAAAAAAAAAAAAAAAATCTCAGGTCTGCCTTCTTGCTCTCGAAAGCCTACAATTAAAAGTACAGTATTGAAAATATTGTTGATGTATTTATTATGTTTGGCATATTAAATATGTAGACTAAATTCTAATGTTCAACTTGTATTTAATTACGAAGGCACTACAGGTTTGTTATAATGTAATTAGCACATTTTTCGTAGTCTTCCTTCTCAGCATGTTTACATCTTGTGACACAAACGTGCATTATGATTGGGTTGCATTACGTTGTTGCCTGTGTGTTGCCAGCTTGTTGAGGGCAGGCTTGTCTCCCGTGTGACCACTGCAAACTGCAAAGCAACAACGCAGGCAACAAATGTGTTCCTCTTGTTGCCGTTGACAAAAGTTGCCCGTGTGACCTGGCCTTTAGGGACTCCAGTCTGAGTTTAGTGTAAATCTGGCTCTGGGCACTCAACAATTAACACCTATTCACTCTGTTCACAGTATAGAAATTACAATGATATATATATATATATATATATATATATATATATATATATATATATATATATATATATATACACAGTACCAGTCAAAAGTTTGAGTACACCTGTGTGAAACAAGGTTTTTCATGATTATCTATGCTTTTAACTGTATAAACTTGCCTATATACACTTAATATTTCATTATATGATACGTGTACTTATATAAGCTGATAATCATGTGAATTGCATTCAAAAATTTTATTTTTAAATGAAAATGTAAATCTTGTCAATTTCAATGAAATGGTCACCCAAAGCAAGGGGATTTCAGTCTGAAGCCCAAGTCAGTTAAATGTCTGAAATGTGTATAACACGGTGTTAGAACACTGGCCTAAGTATAAAAGTGTCTTTGTTAGATGTTCTCCAAGTTAACTAGCATGTTACCTAATTAACCTTTTGTCACCAATTATTGTTAACAGGTGAGGGTCCATGATTACTATAAATATAGGTAGCATAGGCACAAGTTTGTCATTCCTGAATGTAAGGGAGCAGAAATGGCAAAATACGCTCAGTTAAGCAAAGAAAAAAGACAGTCTGTAATTACTTTAAGAAATGAAGGTCAATCATAAAGACAAATCGCAAGAACTTTGCAAGTGTCTGTAACTGCTGTGGCCAAGACCATCAGATTTGAAGAAACTGGCACTCATGAGGACCGAACAAGGTCAGGCAGGCCAAGGGTGACCTCAGAATCAGAGAACAAGTTCATTCGAGTCACAAGTCTGCGAAACTGGCAATTAACTGCCCCTGAAATACAAGCTCAGCTAAATGCTACTAGAAGTACAGATGTTTCAACATCAACTGTTCAGAGGAGATTGAGTGAAGCTGGCCTAACTGGAAGAATTGCTGCAAAGAAACCATTGTTAAGAGTGCAGAATAAGAGGAAGAGACTTGCCTGTGCCAAAAAACACAGAAACTGGACGTTTGAGGAGTGGAAGTCGGTCTTATGGACCGATGAGTCAAAATTTGAAATATTTGAGTCCAACCGCTGAGTATTTGTAAGACGCAGAGAGGGTGAGCGCATGAGTTCTGCATGTGTGGTTCCCACTGTCAAGCATGGAGGAGGCAGTGTCGTGGTCTGGGGTTGCTTTGCTGGTGACAGAGTTGGTGATCTTTACCAAGTCCATGGCAAGCTCAACCAGCATGGCTATCATAGCATACTTCAGAGGCATGCCATTCCATCAGGATTACGGCTAGTTGGGCAGTCCTTAATTCTTCAGCAAGATAATGACCCAAAACACACCTCAAAGTTGTACAAGAACTATCTGGCGAAGAAGTAAAGTGAAGGACAACTCAATCTAATGACCTGGTCTGCCCAGTGTCCAGACCTCAATCCCATAGAACTTGTATGGGACGAACTGGACAGAAGAGTCAAAGCAGAGCTACCCACAAGTGCCCTACATCTCTGGGAATTGCTGCAGAAGAGCTGGGAAGACATGTTGGGTTATTTCCTGCTGAAACTTGTTAACCGAATGCCTTGTTTGTGAGGCTGTTATTAAGGCAAAGGGTGGCTATTTTGAGGAATCCAAGATTTTCAATTTTCTTGAACATTGCTTTGATACTCCTTATGTTTTGTTTTGTATATTGTAACATGTGTTTTCATTTTCAAGTATTTACAGAAACGTATACGACGTAAAACATTGTCAATTATGAAAAAAACCTAGTTTCCAGCAAGTGTACTCAAACTATTGACTGGTACTGTGTATATATATACAAACACACACAGACATACATTTTACATAACACTGAATACAAATCTTTCAAAACTATAAAACACGTCACAGAAAAAAAAGTATTTTAAAATAAGTGATTTTTAATAAGCGATTTAATGTGCTGTAATTTTAAAAAATGCTTTAGTTTTCACTTTTAATAGCAGTAGCAGCAGCTGCATCCATAGTTTCGCTGAGGGCGGGGTAGTATTAAAACAATGCTTGGTGCAGTACAGGTCTCGCAAAACATTTAACAATTCAAAAGTACAGTACTACAATTCAAATACATGCACAAGGAACTGCTCGTTTTGGAATTCATCCTTTAATAACTGGGCTCGAGAACAAAAAATAATACATTCCCTTCCGGCAAACCTTCATCATTGTTCTTTGATAAGCATTCTAAAATGTAACAGTCTATGATCTATTTGCAGTGGATCTATTTTAATAACAGTGTGCCTCCGTACTGTTTTACCCGACACGTGCCGGAATTTCTGGGTTAAAGCTTCTTTTTTTTTTTAATCACACATGTAGTAGTTAATATTAGTTGTATGTGTAAACTATGGCTGTTAACGTCTGCAGGTGGATACGGTATTTATTTTTAAAACACCACATCTGAAAACATAACTCACCCGAAATGCAAGAGAGAAACGTTTGTGCTTAGCTCCGAGACAGTCAACCTGGCTGCGTCACATGGTAAAATGGACACAAGCACCAATGCAGTAAAACCAAGGCCCTGCGTTCACGACACTTTTTTGCCGGCTAGATTGCAGACAGGAGTCTGCGCGTAACGTCACGGTCTGTGCAGACGCAGCGTGGACAACTTTGGTAGATGAACAACAGTTCTGAGCAGAACCAAAATGGAGATGGTGTTGGGAGAAATTCTAATCGCAGAAGTGGATGCAATCGAAGTTCCCTTTGTGCTCCACCAGCTTCATAATTTACAGCATGATCAGAAAATGTATAGTAGAAACAGTCCCTGCTATAAAGAGATAATATAAACGTATGTTTTGTGATGTGAGACAAATTAATGAGTATTATAACGGGCAGGATTCCCCCGCCCTGTCACAAAGGGGTTGTTAGACAGTATTGTATTTTGATCTGGGACAAAAATAGTTCACATAGGAGGCTGTGTGGTCCAGTGGTTAAAGAAACAGACTTGTAACCAGGAGGTCCCTGGTTCAAATCCCACCTCAGCCACTGACTCATTGTGTGACCCTGAGCAAGTCACTTAACCTCCTTGTGCTCCGTCTTTCGGGTGAGACGTAATTGTAAGTGACTGCAACTGATGTATAGTTCACACACCCTAGTCTCTGTAAGTCGCCTTGGATAAAGGCATCTGCTAAATAAACAAATAATAAAGTACTTGCACACATGGTCACATATCTCACTTCAACTACCTGTTATTAAAGCTGATTTATTCTCCTTAATTCAAAGTAGGTTATTCCCAGTCCCTGATAGCCTTTCATCAATAACCAATTACACATGCTGAAAATAACAGAGCGGTTTTAGGTTCATTTCAACCGTTTAGCATTTTTTTTACATGTTTAAACCTTTAGAATAAATATCTGAATATTTGAAAAGTATAATAACTGTGTGGAAAGAGTCAAATAATTTTAATTTGTATGACAAATCATTCATAAGATAATTAATGACATGACTCGAAGGCGATTCACACCCCCTGACTAGGTGGCAGTAGCACATGGAGTGAGGATTGTATCTGGTTGCTACACACTTCTTTGTCAGCCAGCGCTCGTCTATTGTTTTGAGCCGCGGCTGCTCCAGCGCAGTACCTCTTGAGAAACTGTGCGGCTGTGCAGACTTTTAAGCCCGTGGATGCGTGACCTAGTGACGTCTTTTCCGGCTGAGTTCACGCAGACGATGAATTTGGACAGGTTTTCCGCAGAATCTGCGCAGACTTAGCAAAGTCTGCGTATCGTGAACGCAGCCAAAATCTTACTTTGGTCAACCAATATGGCGGCTTGGAAAAGAAAAGCATTGCTCTTCTTGAGCGTGACGTCACATCCGCGGTTATTGTTGCTAGGTGGTTCCAAACAAACAGGCCAGTCTACAATAAATGTAATTTAAAACATCAATACAATTCTATAGTAAGCGGTCGTTTTTTTTTAATATAAATCAAATTATACCTAGTGAACAGCACAGTGCAGTGTTTTGTGGCAGACTGCAACCACCATTCAGAAAGAGAAAACTGAAAATGTAGTCTTAACACCCTTGTCATCTGTCAGCCATATCTGTAAAACATTTAACAATTCAAGGATGATGATAACCATTGAGCCTTAAATGGTAAGCAATGGTAAATAATGGTAGCAAATGGTATTCTTAATGCTAGAAAAATACACAATGGTATTTCAATGGTACTTTTTTGTATACCATTAAGTCTCAGTAATATTCGAATGGTATAAAAATTGTAGCCTAAATGTAGACAATGAATGGAGAAATGTTGTGAATGATGTCAGAATAATAATAACCATTAGTAATATGTTGTATACAATGCTTTGAGTAAATCTGTGTTATTTTATAGACGTTTTGGGCTAATATGAATTTCAAAATAAAATTTAAGTGGTCAACAGTATATTTGTATTTACTTGAAAAAATATTTTACACTGTGTAACATTACAATGTATTTGTTGCCTGGGCCGATCTAGTCAATTAACACCAAACAGACACTAGCCATGCAAAACAAACAGTCCAGCAGTCCTGCGCCAGCACCCAGCCACACTGCCTATTAAATTGGTTACTAAATATTTTATGTTTTTTTTTTTTTCACTATTTATGAGAACATACACTCAGATGTATTCATCATATTATTCATTTGCACTTTTATTGACTAATACACTGATACATAATTTCCATGGAAAATTAATTGTTATGAGCCGGAATATTTCAAGTATGACTTTGTTTACCCTGTTTTTATGTCTCTGTTTGGTACTTCCAAAATCTTTTTAAAAAATCGTTTGTCCATATCAGGAAAAAGATTGTTGCTAGTCAGATAACGGAATACTGTTTCAGTATAAGAAGCTGACACGGTCATTTAAATGGGCACAAGATGACACGAGACATTCTCCCGAGGTGATCCTGCAGTGGCAGTTGTTTTTGAAAAAAAAACTCAAACTTTCAAGGTAAGTGCTATTATTATACTTATATTTATGTTACACCTTTACACATTTTATAAGGATATGTGAACTATTTGTATTAGTATTATTTCTACAATGTAGCAGATATAAGCTATAGCTCAAGTAAAGTACAATTCTGTTTGTGCTATAACCAAATTATTTTCTCCACACAGACCGAGCTAAAGAAAAATGAAATAAAATAATGGTACTTATTGTTAGATTTTTTGGAAGAACAAACAGTTGAGATAGTGAAGTCGAAATATTAAGAAACAAGTGAAGACGGACTAAATTAAATTAATCTGAACAACTAAACGTTAAAATGTCTTTTGTGAAATGACCTGGGGAGGACAAATAATATCCAGCAAGGATATTGGAATTTGCAGGTATGCTTTGTATTTAATACAGAAAAAAATCTTCCTGTCATCCAATTTATTGAATGAAAAATTCTTAATTATTACAGATAGCTTATCTGAAAGTGCTCATATCCATGAGCGCTCAATGTACACGGTGATTAGAAAGTAGGTTTACCACATCAACGCTCTGTGCCAGTATCTTTATTATAACTTGCTTGTATAGCGTTTATTACAATGAACAAAGAAAATTAAGAAAGCGGACCATACTTCAGCTTACCAAATGGGTCTGTAAGTTTTAAAAAATGAATAACAAATAAACTAGTTATATATAGTCTATATATATATATATATATATATATATATATATATATATATATATATATATATATATATATATATATATATATATATATATATATATATATATATATATATATATATATATATATATATATATATATATATACAGTACTGTGCAAAAGTTTTAGCCAGGTGTGAAAAAAATGCTGTAAAGTAAGAATGCTTTCAAAAATAGACATGTTAATAGATTATATTTATCAATTAACTAAATACAAAGTGAGTGAACAGAAGAAAAATCTAAATCAAATCCATATTTGGTGTGACCACCCTTTGCCTTCAAAACAGCATCAAGCATCAATTCTTCTAGGTACACTTGCACACAGTTTTTGAAGGAACTCGGCAGGTAGGTTGGCCCAAACATCTTGGAGAACTAACCACAGTTCTTCTGTGGATTTAGGCAGCCTCAGTTGCTTCTCTCTTTTCATGTAATCCCAGACAGACTCGATGATGTTGAGATCAGGGCTCTGTGGGGGCCATACCATCACTTCCAGGACTCCTTGTTCTTCTTTACGCTGACGATAGTTCTTAATGACTTTCGCTGTATGTTTGGGGTCGTTGTCATGCTGCAGAATAAATTTGGGGCCAATCAGATGCCTCCCTGATGGTATTGCATGATGGATAAGTATCTGCCTGTACTTCTCAGCATTGAGGAGACCATTAATTCTGACCAAATCCCCAACTCCATTTGCAGAAATGCAGCCCCAAACCTGCAAGGAACCTCCACCATGCTTCACTGTTGCCTGCAGACACTCATTCGTGTACGCTCTCCAGCCCTTCGGCGAACAAACTGCCTTCTGCTACAGCCAAATATTTCAAATTTTGACTCATCAGTCCAGAGCACCTGCTGTCATTTTTCTGCACCCCAGTTCCTGTGTTTTCGTGCATAGTTGAGTCGCTTGTTCTTGTTTCCACGTTGGAGGTATGGCTTTTTGGCTGCAAGTCATCCATGAAGGCCACTTCTGACCAGACTTCTCTGGACAGTAGATGGGTGTACCAGGGTCCCACTGTTTTCTGCCAGTTCTGAGCTGATGGCACTACTGGACATCTTCCGATTGTGAAGGGAAGTAAGCATGATGTGTCTTTCATCTGCTGCAGTAAGTTTCCTTGGCCGACCACTGCGTCTACGGTCCTCAACGTTGCCCGTTTCTTTGTGCTTCTTCAAAAGAGCTTGGACAGCACATCTGGAAACCCCTGTCTGCCTTGAAATTTCTGCCTGGGAGTGACCTTGCTGATGCAGTATAACTACCTTGTGTCTTGTTGCTGTGCTTAGTCTTGCCATGGTGTATGACTTTTGACAGTAAACTGTCTTCAGCAACCTCACCTTGTTAGCTGAGTTTGGCTGTTCCTCACCCAGTTTTATTCCTCCTACACAGCTGTTTCTGTTTCAGTTAATGATTGTGTTTCAACCTACATATTGAATTGATGATCATTAGCACCTGTTTGGTATAATTGTTTAATCATACACCTGATTATATGCCTACAAAATCCCTGACTTGTGCAAGTGTACCTAGAAGAATTGATGCTGTTTTGAAGGCAAAGGGTTGTCACACCAAATATGGATTTGATTTAGATTTTTCTTCTGTTCACTCACTTTGCATTTTGTTAATTGATAAATATAATCTATTAACATGTCTATTTTTGAAAGCATTCTTACTTTACAGCATTTTTTCACACCTGCCTAAAACTTTTGCACAGTACTGATATATATATATATATATATATATATATATATATATATATATATATATATATATATATATATATATATATATATATATATATATATATATACACACAGTTGTAGTCAGAAGTGTACATACCCCAATGGAAATTTATAATTTCTCAAAAACAAAGAATTTTAGGAAAAATCTTCTGTAGCAAAAATTTTGCTTTTGTGGATGAGGAAAAAAAGTTACAACAAATAGATGTCTACAATTATTTATTTCAGCATTTTTTTGGCAAAACTCCAAAAATGCCAATTCAAAAGTATTCATACCCTTAGATTCTATTGTCTATTGGCTTGTGCTAGAAATTTCAAAATGATTATGCAGAACCTAATTATGGAAAAGTCTAGAAAATGCTGGATTGTAGGTGAACATTCTTAGAGAGTATAAAAGGGTTAGGCATAGGCTGATTGCTGTCATAACCAATAAGTCAATATTGGAAAAAGTAATCAGCTATCTGAAGACCTTAGGCAGAAGAGATGCGGCAACCGCGGATTGGAGGAAAAACTGTTGCACTCGCTAACCAAGGGGGCGTGACTGACGGTACAAAAGGGGGCGTGGCTAAGCGATCTGTTCCTTTGTTATGGTTGAGAGAGAACCGCTGAAGGAAAAGAAAAAGTAACCGTGAGTGTTTAGTGTTTGTTTTGTCTTTTCAAATTGTACTTGTTTCTTCTTATTAGACAGCTAACACGTACCGGGAGCTGTCGCTTAAGGCCAGCACCAACCTGGACAGCACTGCACTACTGTTCACTAATAAATTGTATTTCACCACTTGCACGTTAGCACTCACTCTGGACTTGTGATCGTGTGTTTGTGTCTTTGTGTGTGTTTATACTGTGTATTATTTCAGGACTGTAACCTGTGGTTTAAAAGTGTGCAGTACACATTGCTGTGTATTGCCTGGGATTATTATTTACGGTCGCCATGACCTGGATTTAAAACGGAACCAATAAAGAATCGTTTGGACTGTGAACTTTGTTGTCTGTCATTTGTTACGCATTGCATCACTTCTACACCTGCGCACTGCAAACCACTTTGCCACATCCTGTCACAACACTCCCTCGGTCTGGAAGAAAGAAGGTTCTTTCACCAACAACAAGTAGAAGAATTGTGAGGAAGGTTAATAACAATTGAGATTGACTGCCAAAGATATTCAAAGTGAATTGGCTGCAAGTGGAACTGGGGTTTCAACCATAGGTCGACTATTGTATGGTGAAGTTCTCAATGGTTGCAGGCCAAGGAAAAAGCCACACTAAGGAAAATATCACAAGTTTGCAAAACAGCATTTGAAGGATGGATATGAGTTCGGGTCAAAGGTTTTATAAAGTGATTAAACAAAAATCGAGCTATTTGGTCATGCTGATAGTCGTTATGTTTGGAGAAAGTCTGGTGAGGCATACAAAGAAAAGAACACCATACCTACTGTCAAGCATGGAGGTGGTAATATCCTTCTATGGGGCTGTTTTTCCTCTAATGGCACAGGAAATTTAGTTCCAATACATGGTAACATGGATTATATAGCATACCAAAAGATATTGGCTAATCACCTTGGTTTAAAGCGCAACTGGATGTTCCAACACGACAATGATCCAAAGCACACATCAAAATCTACTTCAGAATCACAGCGAAAAAGAATAAAATCAAGGTTCTATCTAAATCCGATTGAGAATCTTTGGTCTGAGTTGAAGACGGCTGTGCACAAGAGAAGTCCTCGGAATTTGAATGTCCTGGAACAATTTTGCGTTGAAGAATGGTCAAAAATCACTAAAGCTCATTGACAAATATCTTAATCATTTAAAAGCGGTTATTATTGCTAAAGGTGCCTCAACTAGCTATTAATTTAATTTTCCTTGTCAGGGTATGAATAAAACATTCTGAAATAAATAATTGTAAACTATTTGTTTAACTTTTTTTCCTCATCCACAGAAGCAAAACTTTTGGTACAAAATATTTTTCCTATAATTATTTGTTTTCGAGAAATTTGTAGAAATGATACATTTCCATTGGGATATGTAAACTTTTGACTACAACTAGCTCAAAGAGCCAGCTGCCCAATGTTTCTATCTTTCTCAAGGGAGCATGTGTTTGAATCAAAACATTGGAGGTATTTATAGGTTTTTGACGACATGACAACTATTTGTTATTGTTTATATTCAAGTCCATGATTTATTCTTACATGATTTAATGGTGTTTTATACAGTGCGACATCATTTTTAATTCTGTCTTTAAATTTGTATTAATTATAATTAACATTATTTTATACAAACTTATATTTATGAGGATCAGCCTTGATTTGGCCTCCCCAGCGCATCAGCATGCACAACTTTTGATTGAATTTTGTTTATTTATTTATTTAAATGTTATATATATTTATTGGAGTTAATTAGGTCATTATTTTCTGTTGAGTCCCGCTGGCATAATCGTGTTCAGTCTATTTATCCATTTACTTTCTTTTATTCTTCTATATGCCACACTGTCTAATTTTAGCTGTTCTAATACTACAAACTTTACATCATTTATGTCATGTCCTTGACTGGTGAAGTACTGTACTATTGGTTCATTATTTATTTATTTTTTATTTCTAATTAATGAAAGGTGGTTCTGAATTATTTTATTAATTGTTCCAACATATTTTATTTCATCACATTTTTCACAGGCTATGTTTAATTATATTTTTACTTTTGTCCATGTATTTACACACTTTACATGTATTGTGCAAGTATTTGTAGAATCTGTTCTGTCAATATTTTTTTTATGTTTACTGTGAACTAAAATATCACCTAAATTAGCTTCTCTTTTGAATGCTACAACTGGGGGCTTAAGAAATACTTTTAAAAATGTTTCTGAATTATGTAGAATCTTTTGACCTTTTTATCTCTATTTTTACAATCTAGTAGATCATTTATTTTTAGTTTATCCACTTTTCTTAACTACTAAACTTTTTAAAGATTTGTTTTTAATACATATCTTTGTTTTACATAGTCACTTTCTTTTGAGCATATTCTTTGTATTCTTATTCCTAGACCTTTTGGGATTGCCCTTTTAGTGCGTATTGGATGTGCAGAGGACATGTGTAAATACTGGTGCATGTCTGTAGGTTTACAGAAGAGGTCAGTCTCAAGTGAACTGTCTTCAAGTTTTACTATGGTATCTAAATATTCTATTTATTTTCTTGTCCATCGAAGGTCCACCGTAATATTACTGTATATTTAATTTGCCATTTTATGAAACTGGAAAATAGATTTTTTGTCCATGTGTCCAAACCCCAAAAATATCATCTACAAACGAATGTATTCTAAAGGTTCTTTCCGATTTTCAAAGTAATTGTTCTTCCCATTTACCCATATATGTACTGGCAAAATGCATTCCTAATTTAGATCCTATTGCTGTACCATCGTTTTGTTTGTAATTCTTATTAACAAATGTAATATAACTGTTTTCTAAAACTACGTTGATCATGTTCAGCACCTCTGCTGTTGGTATTGATTTATCTAGTCTATTATCTAGTGCTTTTTGACAAGCTTCTAAAGTTTCTTTACAAGGGACACTTGGGTACAAGGATTTTACATCCATACAAAATAAAATTGTATTCTCTGGAAGGTTGTGCTTTAGTGATTCAAGTCTCTTTAAAAATGGTGTTGTATCCTTAACATAGCTTGGTAATTTCTCAACGTGTGACCCAAGTTGTTTTTCTGCTATTTCAGCTATTATGTGTGTTGGATTATCAGTCGTGCTGACTGTCATTCGCATAGGGTGATTTTCTTTGTGCATTTTAGGATTTCTTCTTGCTAGGCCTGTTCTTACATTATGTGTCTGCATGTATTTTTTCAATTCTTTTGATATAATTCCTTTATTGTATAGTCTCTCTGCAATTTCCTTAACCTCTTTTACCGATTTATTGATCTTACTGCTTTTAACTTCTTCATATGTATCTGTATTATTTAATTCATATTCTACAGATTTCATATAGTCATCTGTGTTCATTATCACTATTCCTGAGCCTTTATCTGCTGGTCTTATCATTATATCATCATCATTTAACATAATTTCTTGTTTAACTACTTCAATATACATATCTAACCATTTATCTCTTCCATCCGCAGGAGTCCACGTGCTTGTACTATTAACCTTAATCCCATGCTCATAATTACCCTCTGAATCTGAGATGACCAGTTTATCTTTATCGATGTATTTTTTTAATTGGTATAAACTTAAGTCCTTTACTCAATACTGCATTTTGGGATGTGGTTAAAGTTGTACTTGATAAATTAAATACTATGTCTTCCTTCTTATCTTTAGTGTACTTGGTACCATTTCCATTTTTGGGTCTCCTATCTTTATGTTTTGAATTCTCTGTCTTAGTCATGTTTAATTCTCTATTTTGCATTTTATTATTTACTTTAAACTGGTTTATTTTTACTGTTTTAGATTTATTTTGATTATCTTTCTTAATTATGCCACAGTATTCAGATTTTCTTCTGGTTTCATTGTCTTTAAATACAATAACTGAGAAATGGTTATTGTTGTATAAAAGATTAATTGGATCGTTCTTATTTTTAATAGTTTCTATTGTGCCTTTGTATTTAAAACAATCCTTATTCTTTAAGTTTATGTATACATGTATGAGCCTATTTAGGAGGTCTACAGCTGTATTAGATATTTTATTTAACATAATGTAATCAAAGTAACTACAAAATGATATCACAGAAGTCTACCATAATAGTAATATAGTATTTCACGTTAGATTTTGAAATGTCACATTTTTCTATATACTTATATTTTTTTTTTGTCAGTATATAGAAAACTTCAAAGCGGTATGTAATTCAATATGTTAACATAGCATTATACAGCATTATTCGACTTTAGGGTGATGCAAAACTTTTGGCCTTTTTTGGCTATACTTTTAACACCCCAAACTTCACTTTATACAGCTGTTTCCATGATTTGTGTCATTAATGCATTTTTTGGCCCCCCTACATTTTAATCGTACCAAAATATTCCTTAGGTTCATGCTGCTTAAGTTGCAGCCTGAAAGGGGCCAGCCAGTACAGTGTTAATAATAATAATAATAATAATAATAATAATAATAATAATAATAATAATGCTGCAAATAGCTTTTTCAACAGCTTAAATGTTTTTATTTACATTAGGATAGTGTATTCTCCTTGTAAATTATATCAACAGAAATATTACATTAAATAATTCACATGTTTTGTCTATTGACATATACTTAATTACTTTGTTCATTCAACTGAATAAATCAGGAAATGTGAAAATGTGAAATATAGGAAAGAATGGAGCTGCTCCAGAACCTCAGCTCTGGCTCCATGCTCCGGAGCGCTCCAGCATCCCGAGCTCCAGCTCAGGAATCTGGCAAGCTCCACTAAAACACCAAGGGCTCCATAGCCGGAGCACAGCCAACCCTATTCTGTAGAACTCCAAAGACAGTACGGAGTTAGCTGTGTGCATGTTAATTGAGCAGATGTATACTAGGCATCCCAAATTGAGGTATAATAATTGGGCACAATAAAAAAATAAAAAATAAAGAGACATTCATTTATTTATAAGTGCTAGATGTCATAAGAAGAACATAAGAACATAAGAAAGTTTACAAACGAGAGGAGGCCATTCAGCCCATCTTGCTCGTTTGGTTGTTAGTAACTTATTGATCCCAGAATCTCATCAAGCAGCTTCTTAAAGGATCCCAGGGCGTCAGCTTCAACAACATTACTGGGGAGTCAGTTCCAGACCCTCACAATTCTCTGTGTAAAAAAGTGCCTCCTATTTTCTGTTCTGAATGCCCCTTCATCTAATATCCGTTTGTGACCCCTGGTCCTTGTTTCTTTTTTCAGGTCAAAAAAGTCCCCTGGGTCGACATTGTCTATACTTTTTAGGATTTTGAATGCTTGAATCCGATCACCGCGTAGTCTTCTTTGTTCAAGACTGAATAGATTCAATTCTTTTAGCCTGTCTGCATATGACATGCCTTTTAAACCCGGGATAATTCTGGCTGCTCTTCTTTGCACTTTTTCTAGAGCAGCAATATCCTTTTGTAACAAGGTGACCAGAACTGAACACAATATTCTAGGTGAGGTCTTACTAATGCATTGTAAAGTTTTAACATTACTTCCCTTGATTTAAATTCAACACTTCTCACAATATATCCGAGCATCTTGTTGGCCTTTTTTATAGCTTCCCCACATTGTCTAGATGAAGACATTTCTGAGTCAACATAAACTCCTAGGTCTTTTTCATAGATTCCTTCTTCAGTTTCAGTATCTCCCATATGATATTTATAATGCACATTTTTATTGCCTGTGTGCAGTACTTTACACTTTTCTCTATTAAATGTCATTTGCCATGTGTCTGCCCAGTTCTGAATGCTGTCTAGATCATTTTGAATGACCTTTGCTGCTGCAACAGTGTTTGCCACTCCTCCTATTTTTGTGTTGTCTGCAAGTTTAACAAGTTTGCCTACTATACCAGAATCTAAATCATTAATGTAGATTAGGAATAGCAGAGGACCTAATACTGATCCCTGTGGTACACCACTGGTTACCTCGCTCCATTTTGAGGTTTCTCCTTTAATCAGTACTTTCTGTTTTCTACATGTTAACCACTCCCTAATCCATGTGCATGTATTTCCATGAAGCCCTTCTGCGTTCAGTTTGAGAATTAATCTTTTATGCAGGACTTTGTCAAAAGCTTTCTGGAAATCTAAATAAACCATGTCGTATGCTTTGCAATTATCCATTGTCGATGTTGCATCCTCAAAAAAATCAAGCAGGTTAGTTGGACACGATCTCCCTTTCCTAAAACCATGCTGACTGTCTCCCAGGATACTGTTACCACATAGGTAATTTTCCATTTTGGATCTTATTATAGTTTCCATAAGTTTACATATAATAGAGGTCAGGCTTATTGGTCTGTAGTTACCTGGTTCGGTTTTGTCTCCCTTTTTGTGAATCGGTATTACGTTTGCAATTTTCCAGTCTGTGTCAAGAGACTATTGCATAATCTTGGTTAGCGGTTTGTAAATAACTTCTTTCATTTCTTTGAGGACTATTGGGAGGATCTCATCCGGCCCATAGGATTTGTTTATTTTAAGAGCTCCTAGTCCCTTTAACACTTCTGCCTCTGTTATGCAAAAGTTATTTAAAACTGGATAGGAACAGGTCGAACATCTATGATTTTGCCATTTGTATCTCTTAGACTTTTAAACTCCTCTTTGAATGTTCTCTTGCTGTTATAATATTGGAAAAACATTTTGGAATTGGTTTTAGCCCCCTTAGCAATGTTCATTTCTATCTCTCTCTTGGCCTTTCTAACTTCCTTTTTGACTTGTGTTTGCAGTTCCAGGTACTCTTTCTGTGTACTTTGTTTTTGGTCCCAATTAAACACTCTGTAAAGTGCCTTTTTTCGCTGAATATTTTTTTTTTAATTGATCTATTAAACCATTTTGGCCATTTTGTTTCAGATTTAGATTTGTCTACTTTTGGGATGTAATTGTTTTGCGCCTCTAGTACTACATTTTTAAAAAACAGCCATCCTTTTTCTGTGGATGTTTTCTATATTTTACTCCAATCTACTTCTGTTAGTCTCTGTTTCATACCTTCATAGTTTGCTTTTCAAAAATTGTAAACTTAGCTTTAGTCATTACTTTTGGGGTTTTAAAAAACAGTTCAAATGAGACCGTGTTGTGGTCTGAGTTTGCCAATGGCTCTCTGACCTCTGTTTTAGTTATTCTGTCTTCATTATTTGAAAAGACTAAATCAAGGCATGCCTCCCCTCTAGTCGGTGCCTTGACAAATTGCGTTAGGAATTGCGTTAGGAAGCAGTCATTTGTCATTTCCACCATTTCAATTTCGTCGTGCTCCCCACCGGGTTTTCCCATTTTATATGGGGGAAGTTGAAATCCCCCATTAGTATGGCTTCTCCTTTTCTACATGCATTTCTAATGTCATTGTACAACAGATTATTTTGCTTGGCATCTGAATTTGGTGGTCTATAGCATGCTCCTATTATTATGCCCTTTGAATTTTTGTCCATTATTCTGACCCATATTGATTCGGTGTTGTTTTCTTTGTCCAGAATTAACACCTGGGCTTCAAGACTACACTGCCGTTCAAAAGTTTGGGGTCACTTAGAAATTTCCTTGTTTTCCATGAAAACATACATGAAATGAGTTTGAATAGGAAATATAGAAAAATGAATAGGAAATATAGTCATTGACAAGGTTAGAAATAATGATTTTTAATTAAAATAATAATTGTGTCCTTCAAACTTTGCTTTCGTCAAAGAATCCTCCATTTGCAGCAATTACAGCCTTGCAGACCTTTGGCATTCTAGTTGTCAATTTGTTGAGGTAATCTGAAAAGATTTCACCCCATGCTTCCTGAAGCACCTCCCACAAGTTGGATTGGCTTGATGGGCACTTCTTACGTACCATACGGTCAAGCTGCTCCCACAACAGCTCAATAGGGTTGAGATCCGGTGACTGTGCTGGCCACTCCATTATAGACAGAATACCAGCTGACTGCTTCTTCCCTAAATAGTTCTTGCATAGTTTGGAGCTGTTCTTTGGGTCATTGTCCTGTTGTAGGAGGAAATTGGCTCCAATCAAGCGCGTCCACAGGGTATGGCATGGCGTTGCAAAATGGAGATAGCCTTCCTTCTTCAAGATCCCTTTACCCTGTACAAATCTCCCACTTTACCACCACCAAAGCACCCCCAGACCATCACATTGCCTCCACCATGCTTGACAGATGGCGTCAAGCACTCCTCCAGCATCTTTTCATTTGGTCTGCGTCTCACAAATGTTCTTCTTTGTGATCCGAACACCTCAGACTTAGATTCGTCTGTCCATAACACTTTTTCCAATCTTCCTCTGTCCAGTGTCTGTGTTCTTTTGCCCATCTTAATCTTTTCTTTTATTGGCCAGTCTGAGATATGGCTTTTTCTTTTGCAACTCTGCCTAGAAGGCCAGCATCCCGAGTCGCCTCTTCACTGTTGACGTTGAGACTGGTGTTTTGCGGGTACTATTTAATGAAGCTGCCAGTTGAGGACCTGTGAGGCGTCTGTTTCTCAAACTAGACACTCTAATGTATTTGTCCTCTTGCTCAGTTGTGCACCGGGGCCTCCCACTCCTCTTTCTATTCTGGTTAGAGCCAGTTTGCGCTGATTTGTGAAGGGAGTAGTACACAGCGTTGTACAAGATCTTCAGTTTCTTGGCAATTTCTCGCATGGAATAGCCTTCATTTCTCAGAACAAGAATAGACTGACGAGTTTCAGAAGAAAGTTCTTTGTTTCTGGCCATTTTGAGCCTGTAATCGAACCCACAATTGCTGATGCTCCAGATACTCAACTAGTCTAAAGAAGGCCAGTTTTATTGCTTCTTTAATCAGCACAACAGTTTTCAGCTGTGCTAACATAATTGCAAAAGGGTTTTCTAATGATCAATTAGCCTTTTAAAATGATAAACTTGGATTAGCAAACACAACGTGCCATTGGAACACAGGACTGATGGTTGCTGATAATGGGCCTCTGTACGCCTATGTAGATATTCCATTACAAATCAGCCGTTTCCAGCTACAATAGTCATTTACAACATTAACAATGTCTACACTGTATTTCTGATCAATTTGATGTTATTTTAATGGACACAAAATTTGCTTTTCTTTCGAAAACAAGGCAATTTCTAAGTGACCCCAAACTTTTGAACGGTAGTGTATTTCTTATGTATAGCGCTACCCCTCCGCCTCTTTTGTGCTGCCTGTCTTTCCTATACAGTGTGTACCCACTAATATTATATTCGTCTCCATCACTCTGAGACAACCAAGTTTCTGTAAGACCTATCACATCATAGTTACTTGTTAGTGCAGTAGCTTCAAGTTCTAACATTTTGTTTCTGAGACTTCTATCATTAAGATAAATACATTTACTAGCTGTCTTACCTGAGTTGTTGACTTTGTTTTGATGTGGTCTCCCTTCTGATTTTTTTGTTTTCTCCCCCTTCCTTTCTAGTTTAAATGCTTCTGGACCTGCTCAAGGATCATTTCTCCGAGTAGATTGGTTCCTTTTTTGTTTAAGTGCAGTCCGTCCCGCCTATATAGATAGTCCTTGTTGTAGAATGTGCGCCAATGCTACAATGTTCAATGTTTCATAATCTGAAATGTTTAGGCTTTACAGGACTTCACTTTCTAAAACCATCAAACTAAATAAGGAAGAAGAGGATATATTGTGAGTAGTGTTGAATTTAAATCAAGGGAAGTAATGTTAAAACTTTACAATGCATTAGTAAGACCTCACCTAGAATATTGTGTTCAGTTCTGGTCACTTCGTTACAAAAGGATATTGCTGCTCTAGAAAGAGTGCAAAGAAGAGCAACCAGAATTATCCCGGGTTTAAAAGGCATGTCATATGCAGACAAGCTAAAATAATTGAATCTATTCAGTCTTGAACAAAGAAGACTACGCTGTGATCTGATTCAAGCATTCAAAATCCTAAAAGGTATAGACAATCTTGACCCAGGGGACTTTTTTGACCTAAAAAAAGAAACAAGGACCAGGGGTCACAAATGGAGATTAGATAAAGGGGCATTCAGAACAGAAAATAGGAGGCTCTTTTTTACACAGAGAATTGAGGGTCTGGAACCAACTCCTCAGTAATGTTGTTGAAGCTGACACCCTGGGATCCTTCAAGAAGCTGCTTGATGAGATTCTGGGATCAATAAGCTACTAACAACCAAACGAGCAAGATGGGCTGAATGGCCTCCTCTCGTTTGTAAACTTTCTTATGTACTTAAACTGGATATCTCCCCCATATCAGTTGAGACTGGTTCTGTTATTCAGGTTTTCAAGATTATTATTATTATTATTTATTTAGCAGACGCCTTTATCCAAGGAGACTTACAGAGACTAGAGTGTGTGAACTATGCATCAGCTGCAGAGTCACTTACAATTACGTCTCACCCGAGAGACGGAGCACAAGGAGGTTAAATGACTTGCTCAGGGTCACACAATGAGTCAGTGGCTGAGGTAGGATTTGAACCGGGGACCTTCTAGTTACAAGTCTGTTTCTTTAACCACTTGACCACACAGCCTCCTCTAAGAGCGATGTGGTCAACAATATTTCATTTTTAAATGATCTTTTATTTAAACACTGAGACATGCTTTTTTAAAAATTGTAAATTCTGTCAAAATTCCATTAATTAATAAAAAGTGTTGTGTATTTCTGCCGAAGAATGTTGTTTGATTATTTCTGCAGGAGAACCAACTCCAAAATGTAGAGTTCGTTCAATAAGTTCACTATTGCTGTTTGTTGCACTTTTTTGTATATTTTTAAAATGACAAATAATTAAATAAAACTTTAAATCAATACCACAATATAGAAAGAAAGAAGAATCCTGACCGAAGCAAGGCGAACGTTTGTTTTGCTACGAAGCTCTTGGAAACCTCATTTTTACTGTTCAATCTTTTTCAAGTTACTGTTTTTGTAATAGTAAACCCACAAAATTAGGCAGGTGTTTTAGCATAAAATATAGAATATTTACTAGTGGAGCATTTATTAAGTACAAACACAAGTAGCACCAAATGGCATAACCCAGTTACAGTGACATATCTGCACAATACTGTACAGTGCCTATAATTCCAATATGCAGCTTAATTAAGGGAAGTGCTAAACAAACACAAAAAATAACATGTAAAAAACATTTTATAATATGGCTTGTTTATTGATAGATATATTTACCTGTACATATTAGCAGTTAAAATATTACTTGCTAAAGGGGCTCCCGGGTGGCACATCCAGTAAAGGCACTCCGCGTGGAGTGCAGGATGCGTCCTATAGCCTGGAGGTTGCCAGTTCAGGTCCAGGCTATTCTTCTGCCGGCCATGGACAGTTCCCAGGGTACAGCGCACAATTGGCCGCGCACCGGCCGGGGTGGGGAGGGGTTAGGTCGGCCAGGGTGTCCTCATCTCACAGCACACCAGCAACCCATGTAGCCTGGCCGATGAAAAGAAGCAGACGGCTGACGACACACGTTTCAGATGATGGGTGTGTTCATCTTCGTCTCTCTTAAGTCAGTGCAGGGGTTGCAGCGGTGAGCCGAGCTTAAAATTGGGCATTTCAAAATTGGGTATAAAAACAATTGGCGATTCTAAAAAAAATATGTTCCTTGCTCGGCTTTGTTTTAAATGTAGTGCTGGATTCTAGAATGTTTTTCACATTTTGTCATCAGACATTGCTGATCTCAGTTAATCACAGCGAAACCAGCTGCTATGAACCAAACTGAAGTTGTTTTGATATTGGACATTCGCAGTACACCGTATAATACTACAATTATAGCGCCAGCTTCAACCGCTCCTACCAAAAAAACTAAACGGAGGACTTCTTTCACATTTAAAATCCACGTTTTTTCAATTAAATAAGTTTCAGCATGTGGGGTTGCTGGGAAGGAGGGTCAGAAATACATTACATCAGGGGTAGGCAACCCTGGTCCTGGAGTGCCACAGCCACTTCTAGTTTTTGTTTTACCCAACCCCTAATTGATTCAATGATTGGCTTCATTGGTCAGAATTACCATATGTTCCAGGTATTTAGCAATTGATGATTAAGAGATACCTACAAAACCTGCAGGATTGTGGCACTCCAGGACCAGGGTTGCCTACCCCTGCATTATATAATGGAAGCGCAGACTGGCTCCGTGTGTTCTATGAAGTAGGAGAGTGTTGTTAGTGTTGATTGATTGATTGATTGAGACTATAAAGGGGGGATTGGGGAGTTAAAGACAGAGGATTGTGCTGGAGTTGAGCTGTGAGCTGCGAGCTGGGAACTGTGAGCTGTTCTGGAATCGACTTTCTGATCGCCATGATTTGCTAATAGCCTGGGTTGTGAGTAGAGTAATCACAGACTATACCCCCATAAGAATCGTTACTGTAACTTTTGAACCCCAAAATTTAAGAAAGGGAAAGCATGTGGGGGGTTTTCTGACAGAGGTGTCTGTAATACAGGAGCTAGAAACCATGAGCGGTCATGGGCAAGTGGTTGTCAGGCTGGGACAATCTGGCTGGCCTGTCAATACTCTATTACAAGAACATGGATTAGAGGGGCGGGACCTAAGTTCCAGGGAGATGGGGGAAGTTAAGCATCTGTTGCAAGAAAACGTATCTGATTTTAGTTTCAGTGATGGTGAAATTCGAGGGCGAGGAAAGGAAAAAGGTGAAATGCAAAATGTGCAAGAAAATTCTTGGATATAATCAAACGATGTCTCGTGAAACATCTGAAAATTTACCACAATGAAAACATTTGGAAGGATCCACAACATGTTTATTTTTGTTTACATTTAAATGTGTAACATTGCTTCCCTTATTACTGCTGCTACATAGTATTAATACCTTTATATCTGCAAATTATATATATTCAATCATTCAGCATTTGCTCACTTTTGAGGGTAATTTAGTTTATTTACATACTTCCATTCATACTTTTTCTTTGAATTAAAAAACAGGCCAAATTGTAAATAGTTTTGTGATGCAATAAATATGCTTGTTTACACAGCAGTATGTGGGAGTTTCTTTATCTTTTATTTATTGGAATCAGAAATCGACAGGAATGGCTTTGGTAATCAATTTTTGGAATCGATCCCATCGATTCTCAGATTAATAATGGATTCTGGAATAGACTCCAAAAACTTTGGAATTGAACACCCTTACATGGAGCCGGCCAAGAACGCTGCCTGTGGATGCAGTCTGCACATGCGTATCCCTTACTCATACTCCTGCTGAAAGCCCCTTCCAACCTGCCCCCTACTCACCATGCTCCGATCACACCTGTATGGCATAGTCAAAAGCATGGA
The DNA here is from genome assembly GCA_030684275.1 of Acipenser oxyrinchus oxyrinchus. Taxonomy (NCBI): domain Eukaryota; kingdom Metazoa; phylum Chordata; class Actinopteri; order Acipenseriformes; family Acipenseridae; genus Acipenser; species Acipenser oxyrinchus. Next base: position 22,031,091 of record CM060253.1, on the reverse strand, counting down.
ATGCAGATCGTGGGTGTCAAAGTATGCTTCTGATATCAACGAGAAATAAATAACAATACTTAAAAATAAAAAAAAAAGTCAGCAGTGTCCTCATACCTGAGTGTGGAATTACTGGGTGAGTGGCATGAAAAGGAAAGGGAGCCTTTGGAGAATGTAACTACAGGGATATTTTATGGATTGAGTCCTTGAGCACTGTGGCCCTTGCCAATGTTGCTGAGGGTAGTGCACTTAGCTAAACGCACGTAATGGACACATTCTGCATATTGCAAGCCTGTCATGCTTATCACAAAACTTAGCCATTTTCAATCAAATTTGGCCTTTACAGCAATTCAAATAATCTTGTGCTTAAGCAAATGAAATTTGCGCACATGCATACATTTGTATCTAATGTTTATCATTATCACATGCATTAGGGTGGCTAATAAGCTAAATATTTAAAAGGACCACTCAGTACATTTACATGACAAACTGTTTTCTGAAAACTGAATCAGAAAATTGATTTTCTTAAAACGTCACTTTTCTGTGTTTATATGATTAGCGATAGAAAATCTAATTCAAATTCAACTGTATACATGGATTGAAGTACTGTAGTAGCCTAAGTACGATTTGAAGACCGGACATTTCTGCGATAGAAAGGAGACCAATCCAATATAGTGCTTTATTAAAGTGTCAGGTCTTAAATTCAAAGATTACTATCCTATACCTCTATTCAGATTCCCCACAATGTGCAATCAGACTTTCTAACAGCTCATCCTGTTCTATATATTACCAGTTTCTTTTGCAGACATTATTTTAAATTATCACGTCATTTTAAAGCTGGAAAACATTTGCTGCTTCAGTATGGGCTATTAGCAAATACATACGGACTTTAACAAATGTATTACTTTATCCCTAACTAGACAAATGGATGCATGCAGACTGACTACAGATTATTATTATTTTCTGTTTTCTAAAAACACGTGCAGTACGCTATCAGAAAAAGTTTTCCGGAAAGTGTGTTTACATGATATACATTTTGTTAGTTTTCGGGAATTTAATCGGAAATTTCTTGGTGCTGTTTTCCGAAAACTTACTTTTGGAATATTCCGATACATTTTCCAAAAACTGTGTTTACATGACTTTTGATATTGGAATTAGTTTTCCGAAAACTTAATTTTCCAAAAAATATTGGAATTCTTATGCTAATGCTGTTTGCTGGGAAGTAAGTTTATGATTTCTCTTCTTCTGTCTCCATAATTTTGACAGGTATCACACAAATATGAGTACATGTTACCTATTCAAATTAATTTACATTTTTTGACTTTCTTGTTTTCTGTTACAGTACTATCCGTTTTTTTTCTTTCTTTCTCAGTATTAGCCGTGATCCCGCTTATCAAACCGCTATTGCTCCCTGTCTGGACTGATCTGATTTTTTGTAACGTGTTTTTGTAAGAACTGCAAGTCGTCCTGAATAAGGGTGTCTGTTATAAGAAAATACATACATACATTAACAACAACAATAATTAATAATATTAATAAACCAGCTGGAATTACCTGATTATATATATATATATATATATATATATATATATATATATATATATATATATATATATATATATATATATACATATACACACTACCGTTCAAAAGTTTGGGGTCACTTAGAAATTTCCTTGTTTTGAAAGAAAAGCAAATTTTTGTCCATTAAAATAACATCAAATTGATCAGAAATACAGTGTAGACATTGTTAATGTTGTAAATGACTATTGTAGCTGGAAACGGCTGATTTGTAATGGAATATCTACATAGGCATACAGAGGCCCATTATCAGCAACCATCAGTCATGTGTTCCAATGGCACGTTGTGTTTGCTAATCCAAGTTTATCATTTTAAAAGGCTAATTGATCATTAGAAAACCCTTTTGCAATTATGTTAGCACAGCTGAAAACTGTTGTGCTGTTTAAAGAAGCAATAAAACTGGCCTTCTTTAGACTAGTTGAGTATCTGGAGCATCAGCAATTGTGGGTTCGATTACAGGCTCAAAATGGCCAGAAACAAAGTTCTTCTGAAACTCGTCAGTCTATTCTTGTTCTGAGAAATGAAGGCTATTCCATGCGAGAAATTGCCAAGAAACTGAAGATCTCATTACAACGCTGTGTACTACTCCCTTCACAGAACAGCGCAAACTGGCTCTAACCAGAATAGAAAGAGGAGTGGGAGGCCCGGTGCACAACTGAGCAAGAGGACAAATACATTAGAGTGTCTAGTTTGAGAAACAGACGCCTCACAGGTCCTCTACTGGCAGCTTCATTAAATAGTACCCATAAAACACCAGTCTCAACGTCAACAGTGAAAAGGCAACTCGGGATGCTGGCCTTCTAGGCAGAGTTGCAAAAGAAAAGCCATATCTCAGACTGGCCAATAAAAAGAAAAGATTAAGATGGGCAAAAGAACACAGACACTGGACAGAGGAAGATTGGAAAAAAGTGTTATGGACAGACGAATCTAAGTTTGAGGTGTTCGGATCACAAAGAAGAACATTTGTGAGACGCAGACCAAATGAAAAGATGCTGGAGGAGTGCTTGACGCCATCTGTCAAGCATGGTGGAGGCAATGTGATGGTCTGGGGGTGCTTTGGTGGTGGTAAAGTGGGAGATTTGTACAGGGTAAAAGGGATCTTGAAGAAGGAAGGCTATCACTCCATTTTGCAACGCCATGCCATACCCTGTGGACGGCGCTTGATTGGAGCCAATTTCCTCCTACAACAGGACAATGACCCAAAGCACAGCTCCAAACTATGCAAGAACTATTTAGGGAAGAAGCAGTCAGCTGGTATTCTGTCTATAATGGAGTGGCCAGCACAGTCACCGGATCTCAACCCTATTGAGCTGTTGTGGGAGCAGCTTGACCGTATGAATGCGTAAGAAGTGCCCATCAAGCCAATCCAACTTGTGGGAGGTGCTTCAGGAAGCATGGGGTGAAATCTTTTCAGATTACCTCAACAAATTGACAACTAGAATGCCAACGGTCTGCAGGGCTGTAATTGCTGCAAATGGAGGATTCTTTGGCGAAAGCAAAGTTTGAAGGACACAATTATTATTTCAATTAAAAATCATTATTTCTAACCTTGTCAATGACTATATTTCCTATTCATTTTGCTATATTTCCTATTCAAACTCATTTCATGTATGTTTTCATGGAAAACAAGGAAATTTCTAAGTGACCCCAAACTTTTGAACGGTAGTGTGTATATATATATATATATATATATATATATATATATATATATATATATATATATATATATATATATATATATATATATATAACTTGCTTGACAAACCTGGGGGGCAATTAATTCAATTTAAATAAAACTGACTGAATGGGCAGTGGAATAAGAAAGGAGCACCTTTTGTACATTGACTTTACATTCAAAATGCCGACAGTAGCCTAGCCTACTACTGCATAAGAAGTGTCTTTGATATTGAAATCTATGTGAATGCAAGGTAAGGAGGTGCAAACTGTTGCTTCGATCTAGGGTTGATATACTGCTGTATGTGTCTATTAAAGTAAAGCTTTCCTGCATTATACAGGTAGTTTAGTATCTGCCGGCTCGGTCTATGTTACATACCGACGGTATGTACTATGATACCGTGCTGTACTCTTGATTCTGTTTTGGGAGTTATTCTTTCAGCGCCAAAAAAGCATGTTTGAAAGTGATTAGTTTTCTTTAGGTCTGAAAGAACAATCATGATTGTAGCTTCCCTGTTTATTTTTTAAACATGTATTAACACTAGTGATGCTGCTATCACAATCGTTCTTTTGAATATAATCATTATATAGATGTGGACGGAACCTTGTATGATCGCTGGGTGTTTTCCATTGTTGTAGTACCTCGGAAAGCGTCTGCATTTCACTTCAGTGATTGGGTGAGTGAGTGCTGGAGTGATGTGCGCAGAGTTAAGGCTTGCTTTTAAAAGCGTTATTTTGTGCCTCATAAAACTGGTTTTGTGCTTGGCGCATAGTTTAGAACATGGCAGGATCTTGCAAATTGTTGGCCACTCCCACCAAATTGCGCTATGCATACATTATATTTGTGCATAGAGGGGCAAAATATACCGAGCATCAAAATAAGCGTATTAATTATATTTGAGCATCAAAAGAAGCGTATCGCTTATATGGGTGATTCTCACCAAATCTTGTCTGTTTGTGTTTTTCATGTGCAAAATGAAAAAGACTTTTTCCACCAACAATTTATGTTAAATGCTTGGAACAAAGTCTCAAGTATATTATGCAAGTACATTTTATAATTCAAATACTTTAATTTTGTATTTTTTTTAACATTTTATGTGATTAAGCAAAACAAAATCTCATTACCGTAACCAATTCATTTTACATTAAAAACATAGAATTATATATTTCTTTGGCAATTTTGTGATAAAATTGCTTATAACAAAGTTATTTTCTTAAACATATCAACAATTCTTCATGTATTTTTAAATAAATATAAAAATATCCACACTTTTGTCTCATTACCGTAATATGACAGATTTATCAGATGTCTTCTTTTGTTTTACTTGTTTAATTATGGATATTAAAATACACATATATCGATGTAGAGGAAATCATTTGTATAATACATTTTCCTTGCCAATTTCATATTAGTTTTAAAACATTACCTCTATTTTAAAAATAATAGCCTGTTCTTGTAATGATATAAATGTGACGCGGATGAGATGATATATTACGGTAATGAGTTCAATATACATTTGACTATTTTAGGAATTTTAATCTTTTAGTCTCTAAATTATTCAGTGATATAACACACGTGACTTTTTAAAAAAATGGCAAATAGATAAGAGCTCTGTGTGATATGTGAGATTTATTATATATATATATATATATATATATATATATATATATATATATATATATATATATATATATATATATATATATATATATATATATATATATATATATATATATATATATATATATATATAGTACTGTGCAAAAGTTTTAGGCAGGTGTGAAAAAATGCTGTAAAGTAAGAATGCTTTCAAAAATAGACATGTTAATAGTTTATATTTATCAATTAACAAAATGCAAAGTGAGTGAACAGAAGAAAAATCTACATCAAATCAATATTTGGTGTGACCACCCTTTGCCTTCAAAACAGCATCAATTCTTCTAGGTACACTTGCACACAGTTTTTGAAGGAACTCGGCAGGTAGGTTGGCCCAAACATCTTGGAGAACTAACCACAGTTCTTCTGTGGATTTAGGCAGCCTCAGTTGCTTTTCTCTCTTCATGTAATCCCAGACAGACTCGATGATGTTGAGATCAGGGCTCTGTGGGGGCCATACCATCACTTCCAGGACTCCTTGTTCTTCTTTACGCTGAAGATAGTTCTTAATGACTTTCACTGTATGTTTGGGGTCGTTGTCATGCTGCAGAATAAATTTGGGGCCAATCAGATGCCTCCCTGATGGTATTGCATGATAAATAAGTACTGCCTGTACTTCTCAGCATTGAGGAGACCATTAATTCTGACCAAATCCCCAACTCCATTTGCAGAAATGCAGCCCCAAACTTGCAAGGAACCTCCACCATGCTTCACTGTTGCCTGCAGACACTCATTCGTGTACCGCTCTCCAGCCCTTCGGCGAACAAACTGCCTTCTGCTACAGCCAAATATTTCAAATTTTGACTCATCAGTCCAGAGCCCCTGCTGCCATTTTTCTGCACCCCAGTTCCTGTGTTTTCGTGCATAGTTGAGTCGCTTGGCCTTGTTTCCACATCGGAGGTATGGCTTTTGGCGCAAGTCTTCCATGAAGGCCACTTCTGACCAGACTTCTGCGGACAGTAGATGGGTGTACCAGGGTCCCACTGTTTTCTGCCAATTCTGAGCTGATGGCACTGCTGGACATCTTCCGATTGCGAAGGGAAGTAAGCATGATGTGTCTTTCATCTGCTGCAGTAAGTTTCCTTGGCCGACCACTGCATCTACGGTCCTCAAGCGTTGCCCGTTTCTTTGTGCTTCTTCAAAAGAGCTTGGACAGCACATCTGGAAACCCCTGTCTGCCTTGAAATTTCTGCCTGGGAGAGACCTTGCTGATGCAGTATAACTACCTTGTGTCTTGTTGCTGTGCTCAGTCTTGCCATGGTGTATGACTTTTGACAGTAAACTGTCTTCAGCAACCTCACCTTATTAGCTGAGTTTGGCTGTTCCTCACCCAGTTTTATTCCTCCTACACAGCTGTTTCTGTTTCAGTTAATGATTGTGTTTCAACCTACATATTGAATTGATGATCATTAGCACCTGTTTGGTATAATTGTTTAATCATACACCTGACTATATGCCTACAAAATCCCTGACTTTGTGCAAGTGTACCTAGAAGAATTGATGCTGTTTTGAAGGCAAAGGGTGGTCACACCAAATATGGATTTGATTTAGACTTTTCTTCTGTTCACTCACTTTGCATTTAGTTAATTGATAAATATAATCTATTAACATGTCTATTTTTGAGAGCATTCTTACTTTACAGCATTTTTTCACATCTGCCTAAAACTTTTGCACAGTACTGTATATATATATACACACACACACAGTGCCATGAAAAAGTATTTGCCCCTGTCTGATTTTCTGCATTATTGCATATTTTTGACACTGAATGTTATCAGATCTTCAACCAAAACCTAATATTAGATGAAAGGGACCCTGAGTGAACAAATAACACAAAGATTTGATACATATTTCATTTATTTATGCAACACCCAATGCCCCCGTGTGAAAAAGTAAATCGCCCCCTTAGACTCAATAACTGGTTACGCCACCTTTAGCAGCAATAACTGCAACCAATCGCTTTCTGTAGTTATTGATTAGTCTCTCACAGCGCCGTGGAGGAATTTTGGCCCACTCCTCCATGCAGAACTGCTTCAACTCAGTGACATTTGTGGGTTTTCGAGCATGAACTGCTCGTTTCAGGTCCTGCCACAACATCTCAATAGGGTTTAGGTCTGGACTTTGACTAGGCCATTCCAAAACTTTAAATTTCTTGTTCTTCAACCATTCTGATGTAGACTTGCTTGTGTGTTTCTGATCATTGTCTTGCTGCATGACCCAGCTCCGCTTCAGCTTCAGCTCATGGACGGATGCCCTTTAATTCTCCTGTAGAATTCTCTGATACAGAGCAGAATTTATGGTTCCTTCAATGATGGCAAGGCGTCCAGGTCCTGATGCAGCAAAGCATCCCCAAACCATGACACTACCACCACCATGCTTGACCGTTGGTATGGTTGGTTCTTACTGTGGAATGCAGTGTTTGGTTTTTGCCAGACATAACGGAGGCCATGTCGGCCAAAAAGTTCCACTTTTGACTCATCTGTCCATAGAACATTGTTCCAGAACTCTTGAGGATCATCCAGGTGCTTTTTGGCAAACTTGAGACGAGCATTCATGTTCTTCTTAGTGAGCAATCCCATTTTTGCCCAGTGTCTTTCTGATGGTAGAGTCATGAACACTGACCTTAGCTGAGGCGAGAGAGGCCTGCAGATGCCTGGATGTTGTTCTAGGGTTCTTTGTGACTTCCTGGACGATTTTATGCCTTGCTCTTGGAGAGATTTTGGCAGGATGACCACTCCTGGGAAGATTCACTACTGTCCCAAACTTTCTCCATTTGGACAACATGGCTCTGACTGTGGTTCGGTGGAGCCCCAGAGCCTTAGAAATGGCTTTGTAACCCTTTCCAGACTGATAGGCATCAACAACTTTTTTCCGGAGGTCTTTTTCCGAATTTCTTTTGTTCGTGGCATGATGTGCACTAGAACCCATGTGCTGACAACTTCACTCTGATGGTGAGGGCCAAAGTTAGTCAGATTTATATTGGGCAGGGCTGGCCCAAATCAGGCCTGGTTGTTCACCAAAGTACTCAAACAGCTGATCCTAATTATCCCTTTAATTGAGTTGAGTTAACTAGGGGGTGCAGTATTTTTTTTCACACCTGAAGATTGCATGTTTGATTACCTTGCACACCAAATAAATGAAAGCAGCACCAAGCTTTGGTGTCATTTTTTTCTCTCAGACTCCCTCTATATATTACTACAACACACAAAAAAATCTGACCGAATACAATGTGAAATACTTTTTCACTGCACTGTATATATAGAGACTGATATGAAAACCTTTATCTTTAAATAGAAAATGTCTTCCTTTCTGAAACTACCTTTCTCTTTCCTTTATTCTGTATTCCTCTAAAAGCTCAGCACTACTGTAGATCTTTCCTCTGTGCTTCTGAACCCTTGCTCGTGCAGCTGCTCTCTTTCTTACACTGTCTGTCAATCTAAACAAAACAATGTTTTTAATGCCTAAATTTAAAAAAGCTAAAAAAATAAATAATTCACCAATAATCTATGATGCGATGTATATCTAATACTATAAATACAACTGTTTTGTATAATATGCCTTATAGTTACCATTACTGTAATTCTACCTCTCATTACTGTAACGGGTCTCATAACTGACATGGTAATGAGAAATGAGTGTAACGGTAATGAGAAGGCCTACCTTAATTCTGTAAATAAAATGTGTCAGTCACTTTGACTTTGAGACATTTTTACTTTGAAACCTCAGGCTTTTTTATGGCTTTTCTATAGCCAGTTAATTTTTCTTAAATCCTAATTAATTTCTTATATTTTACAAATTATGGTAATGAGATTCAAAACTGTAAAACATAGGATAAACCAAGGTAAACTGTGAATTTAAAAGAAAAAGAGCACATGTTCTCACGTTGTGTCCATCTTGAAGCTTTCCTCCTTGCTGGAGCATCATGGGTAAATAAAACTTGATTTAAATACTTCCTGGATTCTCTGGAGAAACTTACACACGTAGTTTTTCTCCAAAAAAATCAGTAATTTTAAGGTGTACTTTTTTAACCCAAAGATTATAGTAAATTATGAACCATTCTGAACAAGATACATATTTATGTCAGTGACATTTCTTATTTTTTTCATGAACAAATGCTTAAGAAATATAAAAAAAACTTCGGACGCATTACTGTAATGAGATTTAAAGTGGAAAAAGTGTTAAAAATGTGTAAAATGAGAAAACACAAAACATTTTTATTTACTAATAGCAAAGAATTGTCCTTCTCCTTTGCAATGATTATATTTTTTTGTTACAATTATGCATTCTTAAAAAGTTATCCACCACGGACATGGTTTTACAGCCAGTTGGTGAGAATCACCCATATATTTGGATAAAATTCACTAGATGTGATCGAAAAATGACAAACTCTGGCTGGCTGTGAGCACCCAAGATGGCGAGCCACAGTACGCTGCCCTAGTCCAGCCTCCAACATGCCGATTGCGAAGGCTGCTCTTTTGACAGAAGTGGCATATTGTTTTTTCTGTGATTTCCTTTATTGCGTTTATTCAAACTTGCAATTCAACAGCTGAAATCACTCCATATCCAGTGTCCAATCAACTGTCTGTGCCTATGTTTCAGTCACAGTCACTCAAGCGTGTCATGGTCAAGGATGACTGATCCAGTTATGGGAGCACAGCAAAGTAGCCAAGACTGAAATGTGTGTATCATATCCATTACAAATAGAAAACAAATATGCATTCAACCTACAGAAACAAACACACACTCTGCAATAATTGCAAAAAAACTTTAAATTTAAAAAAAAAAAGACACTATGCAAGAGCCTACTTCTCCTGCTGCCTTCAAGCCAAAGCTAAGTAGCCAGGGTTACACATGGACATACTGGGATATGGGTAACCAGGAGATTCCTGAAAATATAAAATCGAATGTTACTGTCATCCTACTGTACAATATTTTCATGTCATGTCAATTTAGAGAAGGAAAAAAAAAGTATTAAAAAAAATTTGTATTTTGATGGGTTTTTTCTTCAACACATTTACATACGCACCAAGCAAGAACACTTATTAATGCCCATAGCACTAGCGTTTATGAAAAACGGGACAACGAGCCAAAAACAGGATATTAAACTTAACTATATATTATAATAAAGGTTTGTACTTACTCCCTCGCCATTCTCGTATAATCCTCATGCAGCTGATTTTTTTTTCTTTTCATGCAATGCAGCTAGCCTATCTAAACAGAGCATCTAGCCTATCTAAAGTGTCCGTCCCCCCCGACAAATACATAACTACGATAATGCATTTATTAAAAAACAAAGTAATCTAAATAATGTCCTCTTAAGTCTAGTAGGCCTACTTCATGCTCGCTCCAGTGTGTACTGAAGCTAGATTTACCGGCAGTTGAAACAAGAGTGGGTCAGCTCAACAAACTAGACCGATAGGCTACAGACAGTAGAATGTCAGTGATTCTTATACAAAAAACTGAGTGGTAGGAACTTCTGCAAATCAACCCACGGTAACTTTTTTTTAAAATGGAGGTTGGATCGTCAACTAAACTCAAAACCTGATTGTACTACGACTGTCAGTGATGACTCAAGAAAGCGGTTGGATGTAATTTATGGATATTTCTCTATAACGCATTTACATTACATAAGACCAATGCAAGAAATTAATAGTAAGTTTATTCGGGACGAGCTTCGTGAACTGGGGACCGTTCCACGGACATTATTTGCCCAGGGACACAGTACCTCATCCGGGGACTGTCCCCGGGAAACGGGGTCGTATGGTCACTCTACCATATTCAAAGTGTGTTGGGGAGAGGTGGTAGCGGTGTTAGGTGCCTATTAACACAACACACTTATTTCGTAGGTCGATCTTTATATCAGTATAAATATAGAAGTATTTAAAACTATATAGATCAAACAGATGATTACTATGTCTTATTACTAACGTATTTGTATTACACAATTTAGTGGAAAATATTAAAATAAAAATGTTGTCGGGTCCATTTCAAATAAACGTAATGCAAGGAAATGGCCATTCACAAGCTATTTTGTGTTTTGAGGTTTTTATACGGTTTTGCTGTCTAAAATGAAACATTTAATTTGTAATACCTTAAGTTCACGGTAAACCACAGCGATGAATACATTGATAGCTTAAGTAAATCACACAGAGAAACGTTGGGTTACTTGCCGTAACCCTGGTTCCCTGAAAGAGAAGACGACCACCAACATTATGTATGGGATATTCCTGCCCTTGAGGTAGGTATTGCTGAGCTCTCTATACCAGAGCTGCCGAAGGCCCCTTCCTGGGATGACGCACTCGTTATAAAACCGTCACGCACCCCTTTTTCCATCGAACCCATAAGCGACTGAAGCGACCTCATGGTTGGTGGTTGTCTTCTCTTACGGCAAGTAACCCAACGCTCCCTTTCAATTTCGAAGATGACCACCAACATTATGTATGGGATCATGTATACCAGAGCCATCGCAAGGGAGAAGGAACGGCAGCATATAAGGGACGCACAAGCACTGTCTAACCCAGAGGTTAGCGGTGTGAACTTACACCCTCAAGGACCCTTGTGTCTACAGAAGGCAAGGCAGGATCTACCACATTAATACGGTAGAACCTGGAGAAGGTATGCGGCGTAGCCCAGCGAGCCGCAGTACAAATATCAGACATCGAGGCACCTTTAAAAAGGGCCCAAGATGTAGCCAACCCTCTAGTTGAGTGTGCAGCTACCCTACCAGGTGGGGGCAAGCCAGCACCATCATACGCAGTCAAGACTGTGTCCACAATTCAGTGTGACAGACACTGCTTTGAGAGGGGCTGTCCTAGAGTCCTTGTTCCTTGTTCCAAAGAGCTGGTCAGATTGACGCAAAGCTTTTGTCCTAAGTACATAATATTTCAATGCCCGCACTGGGCAGAGGAAATTCAATCTCTCATCCTCCGTTGAAGCAAATGGAGGCAGATGAAAAGACTCCAGTTCCACAGACTGGTTAACGTGGAAAGCTGTAATCACCTTGGGGAGGAAAGTGGGATTGGTGTGCAGCGACACCCTGCTTCCATCCTCCCAAACGCACATGCAGGAGCTGTGCACAGACAGCGCCTGCAGCTCACTGATCCACTTAGCGGAAGTGATAGCTAAGAGGAAGTCTGTCTTCATAGACAGGTACTTCAGCTCTATGGAGTTTAAGGGCTCAAACAGGGCCTTTGTAAGAGCCTCTAATACAATATTAAGGCTCCATTCGGGGAGAACAGTCCTCCAAGGAGGGCGTAACCGCCGTGCGCCTTTAAGGAAACGCGTAGCCAAAAAATGCGAACCCTGAGACATAGAATCTATGGGGGAATGGCAAGCAGAGATAGCCCCTAAATACCCCTTCAAGGTGGAAGGTGACCTTCCAGCATCAAGCAGTTCTTACAGGAACTGCAATATGACTGGCATAGGGCAAGTGATGGGGTCATGGTTTCTAGCCAGACACCAAGCTTGAAAATACTTCCACTTATAGGTATACAAAGACCTAGTGGAGTCCGCCCTAGCACTCTGCATCGTACTCACAACCGCGTCCAATAGCCCTAGGGCTAACCAGCGGTCCCTTTCAGGGGCCAGACCCACAACCGGAACCTGCCTGGTTCTGGGTGCCAAAGAGAGCCTTTCGTCTGACTGAGGAGATCCAAACGAAGTGGAATCTCCCAGGGCTGGCCGTGCAATAGCTGGGCCACTAGGAGAACTGATGCTTTCTCTAACCTGACTTTCTCCAGAAAAGCCGGGAGCAACAGTATAGGTGGAAAAGCGTACAAAAACGCTTTGGGACATTCGTGCGCTAGGGCGTCTACGCCGAGTGGACCGCCTAAGCGATGGAGGAAGTACCATAAAGAGCAATGTGTCGTCTCCGCCGAAGCGAAGAGATCGACCTGCACCTCCCCAAACCATTCCCAAATCCGCTTCACCGTCTGAGGGTGGAGACGCCACTCTGACGGATGTGGACCTCTCCTGGAGAGGAGGTCCGCTGCCCAGTTCACCACTCCCGGAATGTGCGTCGATCGCAGGGACAGTAGGTTCCTCTGAGCCCATATCAATAGCTTGAAAGCTATACGATGCAACCCCGGGGACCGTAGGCCTCCCTGGTGGTTGACATACGCTACCACTCTTGTCAAAACAGGGAGAGGCAATCCTGAATAGCTGCAACTCTGTCGTCCGACTGGTATACGCACATTGTATTGGAGTCCAGCCAGAGCTCCAGATACGTGGTGCACTGCACCGGTGTAAGCCGACTCTTTGTATCGTTTAAGGTGAGGCCCAGCCTGACCAGATGCTCCGTCACAACCGCCGTGTGGGCCAGTGCTCCCTCTCGTGACTGGGAACAGATCAACCAGTGGTCGAGATAGTTTATTACTCTGATCCCCTGCAGCTGCAGGGGAGCCAGGATAGTGTCTATGCACTTTGAATACGTACGCGGAGCTAGGGAGAGGCCGAACGGCAGCACAGGAAACTCGTACGCGCTTCCTAGAAAGGAAAAGCGCAGATACTTTCTGTGCTCTGGATGAATGGGAACATGAAAGTATGCATCCCATAAGTCCACAGATTGGGTCTATGTAACGAATGGCAGCCACTTCTTTCTGAAGTACCGAGGCTTGTAGAGGGTCTGTCATGAAAGTGTTTGTGACACCTCGAAAGCGCATAGCCGGTTTGCACGGTTGCGAGCACCCAGGCATCTGAAGTGCAAGAGCGCCAGTACTGCAGCTGTTGTGCCAAAAAAGGGGTCTGAGGCCGCCAGACCTCAGAGGCCCTGCTGGGGCTGCCGAGGCTGAGTCTGGGCAGTTTGGGGTGATCGCTTAGGGCGCTGGCCCTGAAAGCGACCCCTGGGACGCTGGTTTGTGGACCGACCACGACCTGTGTACCCTCTGCCCGCCGATTGGCCTCAGTTATGTGCTGTTGTGCCCTGAAAGCGATGCCTTAGGTCACCAAGCGGAGCTGTGGGGGCTGGAACTGTTCTAGTGACAGTTTGAGTCTGAGGAGCTCGCCAGCGGCTCGACCTACCCCATGAAGGGGCATGGGGACGGAGCAATGCGGCCACCTGACGGGACACCTCGCTTTCCCGGTGGGTTTTCTGCAAAATCTCCTCCACAGTTGGCCCAAACGTGTGTCCCGGGGATATGGGCGCATCCAGCAGCGCAGCCTTATCCGCATCAGGGACCCTGGCCTGTGACGGCCACAGCTGTGTACGCGCCACAATTAAAACTAGCCAGGCTCCAGCCCAGGGCTTGCCCTTGAAGACCGGAGATCTGCAGCAGTGTACCGGACAGGAGACGTAGCTCCGAGGCCACTGGCTCAGGGAGTGGGGCCTCGCACAGTACACCATCCAAATACACGGTCAGCACACTCGCTGTTTTAGCTAAGCAAGTTGCCTGCGCTTCTGTTGCGTACGCTCGCTTCAAATGCATCTCCGTCACCCTGCACTGAGGGTTTGGGCACGCCGGGAATCTCTGAGGACGAGGAGCCAGCGCCTGCATCTGGAACACGGACTGGCGCGGTTCTGCCACAGGTGTCCAGGAAACCTGCAGGAACGCTGCAGCACGTTCCATGAAAGCCGAAACCGAGCTGGACAATGGGGTGGTACTGGCTTCTGACACACACTCAGAGCCAGGCTCTTCCTCCGCAAGGGTCTCCCCCACTTGCATATCGGAAGAACAGTAAGTTACAGCACCCAAGGCCGCTATGGATAGCGTGTCCTCTTGTGCTAGCTGAGGCGACCTTTCCCACCCCCCTTGCACTCCCTGGGGGGAAGGGAGGTATGGTACCTGAGGCTGCAGCGGGGCCTGGACAGGGGCCGGGGCCACTGGAGCCTGCATGGTCAATCGCTTCAGGACCTGGGCCATCTGGGTCTTGAGGTCCATAATGTCCCTCGCTGGCTTCGAACGCTTCACCCATTTTGTGTGCAGAGACGGGGAGCGGCTGCGGGTGGCCTGCGCGTTAGGAATGTCAGGCAGGGAGTCCGGGGACCGGACATCTGGGGCACCTAGGGCCGCTGACGGTCCCGCCGCGGAGGACAGGGAGCTCTCTCTCCTGGCTCTCTCCAGACGAGCCTCTTTCAGTCTAGGCTGAAAGGCCTCGCAGCCAGTACATGCCATGTCCCTCTCGAGGGCTATGGTGGCATGTGGGACGCCCAAGCACTACACACAGAGGGTATGTTTATCCTCCAGTGGGATGATGGCGTTACAGGCTGTACAAGGGTGGGACCCCAACATGGGCCTGGTTTTGTGCATTAGCACTAAGGTACTGCTTTCACTGTGTTTAACACTAGCAAGTGTTAGCGTAGTGTATATATTCACTAGCGCTACAGCCGAGATATTAACACCGCGTACCTTGCGCCGGGTACCGTGGGCACAAAGTGCACCGTGTACTACGTAGCGTATGGGCACTAGTGTACAACCAACTATGCCTGCACCGTGTACTATGTACACCACGTGCAACGTGTGAGCTGAGCTCCGTGCGCACCGAGTATCCTATTCCACTAGGTACTGTGCAGCACCCAGAGCTATGCGCTAGTAGGGCAGAACTTATGCAACAAGCGCAACATGCACTACCTGCACTGCTTGCCTTGTGCGTTCCAAGCGCCGTGCGCAGTGGGTACCGTACACTACATGAACTGCGTACCGTGTGCACCGTGCGTAACTGCACTAGAGCGGTAGAGGTGCTAGCATTTGCGCACCATGTGTATGCAGGGCCGAAGCCGCGGTGGGTGAGTTTGAGCAGACAATAAAATATTACAACTCTATATCAGAAAGATAGAGAAAGAGAGAGTACACCGTAGATTACATGGCCCGACTCACCGCAGTGGTCGGGCTCGGCCAGCGGCTCCATTCGACAGCGGGGATACGGCAAGGCCTAGCCCCGTGGAGGAGAGCGCTGCTGGAGGTCACTTGACAGCAGGGATATGGCCAGGCCTGGCCCCGAGGAGGACACATGTACTCTCAAGAAGAAAAGACAACCATTTGCGGATGACTGCACAGACAGTCGCTCACATACAACAGACAGATATAAAGAGTGGCCTACCACGCAAGCGGGGAGACCACTGAAAGACAGAAAGATAAAAGGACTCGGTCTTTTTCAAAAGTCGTTGATTCCAGGAAAGCGGCAAGCCAGCTTTCAGCACGAATGCCAGGGAAATACAACTGACTCGAATTGTCTCAAGAGGCTCTTTTCTATCAACACGCTCAGCTCAACACAAAGGTCTTACCATACCGTCTTGAGAGGGAAAAAAAGGGAGATCTTCCTGTGAGTGACGGTTTTATACCCTTGGTGGGCGGGACCGAGTGCGTCATCCCAGGAAGGGGCCTTCGGCAGCTCTGGTATAGAGAGCTCAGCAATACCTACCTCAAGGGCAGGAATATCCCATACATAATGTTGGTGGTCGTCTTCAAATTGAAAGGGAACTTCGACAAAACACTCACACATGCGCATATCTCAAAATAGTGCAAAATTCAGCAAGGGGCAAAATTCATGACGATAGCGGAACTGTCAGTGTGGAAGAAACTCTCCCAATTGGTGAACATTCTGTTGCAGAGTAGAGGAGGTTAAGTATAATGCTCGGCTCAGATCAAACCATTTTCAATCATGGGGTTTCCATGCGGGTCAATTTACACGTGAAATTGAGGCGCCGTCAGGGACATAATTCAAACTGACACCTCATACACTACACACTGAAATTGCATGCGGTACTGTAATGGGGATATTGGGGGATATGGGGGTACTGTAATGACGTATGCACGAGACTGCAGGAAGAGGGCGGCAGTCCCGTGGGATCTGCCTGCCAGTCATGGCAGTGACACAGAGAGGTGGGGAAGAAGGTGTGTGAGCTTTCCCCCTCTCTGAGTGGCTGGGAGGCGGTCTTGGGGGGGATTGCTGGTCCTATAAATTAATACTTTGTTGTTTCCTCAGATCTTCCCCTTTAGACCTATACAACGAGCAAGCGGTCGCGCTGCTCGGCAAGACCGCGGACGGACGGGAGAAAACTTCCACAAGAACGTAAAGAAAATAATTTAAGGAAATAGAGAGAAAGTGGGGAATCCTTGGGCAGACCCCGATATTGTTTTAAGTCAGCTGAGGAAACAGCATAGTGTAGGACGGAGGCCCGAGTCGTACGGGTAGCGGCGACTGGGGATAATCACGCTGCAAAGTGCAGCACCTTTATTTTGTAGTTTTCCTTACTGTGTTTTATTTTCGCTGTTTCTTTTAGCCTTTTCATTTTCATTATTTTTGAGCACCTGCAAATGCACCTGAACTGTACCGAGTACCCTGCCGTGGTATTCCTGTAGGTTCTGGATACCATAGTTGGTAGCCAGACCACGAACAACAGCGCCCTCTGCGGGCTAAAAGAAATCAGTACAAATCCTATATACTGCATTTCACAAGAACAAATAAATCATTGCATATCCCTTGGATTCAGTTGGCAAAGTATTGCTAAATGCATTGGAATACACATGCGTACTCTTCTTACAGCTACAAAATACACCCAACGCTGGGGAAACATGTGCTTGGAAGTCTAAGAGGAAGAATCTCCGTGTTCAGCGTTGGCGTGTAAGGCAGAGTTTTCGAGATGTTGACCCCGTTGGGAGAGCTTTCAGACGACGTATGGCAATTCAAAAACTGATTTATAATGTCCAATTTCCTAACCAGCTGTGGAATGTAACCCTTTTAAGTTTTAAATGTCTTAAATATTTTTAATTATTTCAAACATTTGGGGGTCCTATTAATTACCACAAAGTACCCCAAAGTATGAAAACACCTCAATAAATACCTGAAAACACAAAATGTATGCTGATTTCTGTAAGAAAGTGTAGCTAACAAAACAAGTATGTCAATAACAAACATCCTTCACTCAAGCTGGAAAGTCAAAATTAGAGCTATCAGTATGATACAAAAAGTCAACCATTACATATATCAACAGTATTCATTCATTCCTCCACTGGCTACCTATCTCTGCTCACATTCACTTCAAGACTCCTGTTCTTGCCAACCGTTCTCTTCACCACCTCCTCCTCCTCCTCCCTCCAATCCCTTGTGTGTCTCCCTACACCCCCTCTAGCCCTCTCTGCTACTCCTCTACTGGCTGACTGGTCATGCCTTTCCTCCACTCTCCATCCTGCCGTGCCTGCTCCTCCTCTTCCCTAGCCCCTCTGTGGTGGAACCAGCTCCTGGAGAACATTAGGTTATTATTGTAACTCTGGTTACCTGCAATAAGAATATTAACCATTACAAATGTGTGTTTCCCCTTAAGACACCGGAACCTGATAAACTTTATACCAAAGACTCTCGTCAGAGCAGGGTGATGTATAAAGCAGCTACATGCCCTGGTAACATTGTTGTTTTCCTTCAAGAACTGCGACCTCGATGTAAATGGTTAATATTCCTATTTCAGGGAACCAGGGTTATTATAATAACCTAAACACTCCCTTTCAAGTAGGGAATATTAACCATTACAAATGGGTGAAGTATACCCAAGCTGTCATAAGGACATGGTATACAAGACTGAGCTACAAAGCTAGCAAGCTCGCTTGAGCTGAACAGTATTCCAGTAAACTGAAAAACATTTAAGATGAACTCCTCTAATGTTCTGATGGGAGGGTGGACTGGGAAGCCGTCCTCAGTATTCCAGTGCCAAATCCAGGATTCTGCAGGTCCACAACATTCAGCCTGGCAAATGTATGGGAGGAAACCCAAACTGCTGCACTGCATATTTCCTGGATAGATGCACCTTAGAATAAAGCCCATGAAGTTGCCTGACCCCTGGTGGAATGGCCGGTGAGATTCTCAGGCGGGGGCAGATTGGCCAGTTCGTAAGCAGTCTGGACTGTGCCTGTCAGCCATTTAGACAGACGCTGTTTAGACAGAGCCCGTTTCTGTGACTTAACAAAAATTGTTACAACTGCCTGTAGCTTTTAGTCCTGTCAACATAATACGCCAATGCCCACACTGGGCAAAGCGTATGGAGCTGGCGCTCCCTGTCAGATTGGAAAGGAGGGGGATGGAAAGCCTCCAATTCCACCGACTGGTTAACGTGGAAAGCAAAGATGGTCTTCAGCAAAAAATCAGGGTTAGTACGAAGGGTGAACTTCGAAACTGAGAGTGCCTGCATTTCACTCACCCACTTAGCGGAGGTGATCGCATGTAAGAAAGCTGCCTTGAAAGGCAAAAATTTGAGCTCAGCTGAACGCATGGGCTCACATGGAGGTTTTTGTCAATGCATTAAGCACTATATTTAACTTCCAACGAATAACTAAATCCTTCACCGGTGGCCTAAGCCGCCTGGCACCTTTCAAAAATTGCCCAACCAGGAAATTAGCTTGTGTGGAGACAATCAATTTTTACATAGCACACCGAAATGGCTGCCAAATAGACCTTTAGAGTAGAAGGAGATTTCCCTTCATCAAAAAGGTCCTGTAAAAATTGCAGTATAACTTCCATTCTGCATGTCGTGGGTTTGAAACCATGCGACAAGCACCATGCCTGGAACACTTGTACAGGTAGAGGCTGCCCTAGCGTTTTGTAGTCTACCACCCTGTTCAATAGCCCCAGATGGCTCAAATGTAGCCAGTCATTCAGAGACCAAACCTAGAGTTGCAGGCTCGATGGGTTGGGGAGCCACAAAGTGCCCTGTGCCTGACTGAGCAAGTCGCAACACATCGGCAGTTCCTATGGCTGGCTGTTTAAGAGCTGCATCAGGCAGGAGAGCCCGGTCCTGTCTGATCTTCTCCAGACACAGTGGGAGTAGCACAAGTGGGGGTAATGCACAGAGTAGACACACTGGCCACAGTTGCACAAGCGCATCCACCCTAGAGGTCCCCCCTCTCCTATTATGGAGAACCACAGGAGACAGTATGTGTCGACTGCTGAGAGGCAGAAAGGTCCACTTGTGCCCTCTCGAATCTCTCCCAAATGAGGCTCACAGCCTCGGGATGGAGTCTCCACTCTGTGCTGCTGGGGACGCCCCTCGAGAGGAGGTCCGCAGCCTAGTTGATCACTCCTAGCAGGCGAACTGCCTGGCCACTTGACTCAAGTACTCGCTTGAAGAAAGGAGCACACAAATCACACAAAGTGATGTCTATCAGGGCCCTTGAGCATGCTCAGGACCCAGACATATAGTGCACTGAACATATTTGTTCTTTGCAGGCAGCTTGGTCTTGCAAGAAACACATGCATGGAACCCAGACATGGCAGTAGTGCAGTGCACATAGCACAGTTACTGCAGTCGGTGCTGACTCGGTGCACTCCATACCGACACTATGTACCAAAACAGAAACCTCATTCCCAGCGGGACCTGGTGCGACAGGTCGCAGTTACTGTTAGTGGTATGTTAGCAGGGATGCCCAGCTGCAGAACAGCCACTGGCTGAACTTCTAGTCAGTACAAACACAAGACTAGAAGCAACCTGCACTGAAGCAGTAATACTGCTAATGGCGCATTAACAGGGCTGCCCATCTGCAACAACAGCCATTGGCTAACCATCCAGTCAGTCACAAGACTGGAAGCCTGCTTGAAAAAATAAGCCCTTGTAAAGGTGTGCTGGATAATGTAGTATACTTACCTCTCTGTAAGAAAAAGAAACAAATATATATATATACATAACCGTAGAAAACATAAAGTGAAAGCAACGCAGTCCTTTTAATAATGCAATATATTATCAGTATTAATTATTACTATTATTTATTTATTTATTTTTAAGGTATCAGCCGGGTCAAGTCTGTCAACTTGCCGTGCGAAGGTTCCGTAAGGGACGGCACTGGAGAAACAGGCTTCCCACGGCACACAAGGCTGCACTGGGACATATCCAGCACTAGGCTGTAATACAAGAAAAAGCTGGAAATAAACATTTTACTTCAGTGATTCAGTAAATAAATTCAGCACTTTAAAGCAAAGGCTAAGAAAGCACTAAAAGGTATATAGAGAAAAGATAATGCTTATCAATTCTCAGACATATCGGACTCGGCTGAAAAGGAAAATGGCGATGTTACCAGGGTGCGTAGCTGTCTTATGCTACTGGGCGGAGAAGCAGCTGCGTCACCCTGCTCTGACGAGGCTTTGGTATAAAGTTTTTCAGGTTTGGGTGTCTTAAAGGGAAACACCCATTTGTAATGGTTAATATTCCTTACTTGAAAGGGAATTTCAGAACTGCTCCGTCTCTCACTGCCTTCCACTGCCTCCTCAAGACCCACCTGTTCAGACTGCACTTGTAGATCTCTTGCTCTACTGCTCCTATTATGCACTGGACTTGCCTGACCTATGCACCACATTACTAGATCCTCAGATAATGCACTAGCCTTGCACTACTATCTCATTTTAAATATAACTTGTAATTCTAACTTGTTGCATTCTAGATTATATTGTATTTTAGTCGTATTGGCACTTACTGTAAACTATTTACAGTATTTACATAAAGCTTGCATTGTTAGCTAAAATTACTGAGTAAATGTGAGTTTGTATGATAGAATTATGACCAATATCATAATGTTTGTTGAAGTGAAAATATAAATGTATTCATAATTTTTAATCTGTGCTTTCCATATCATGGCCTAAAAGTTATGAAAATCGGTAGCACTGGTAATTTCTCAGATTGATATGGCAAAATATATTATTACTTAGTGTGGTTACTTGATATAAACCCCAATATTATTCTCAAGTGTGTTTTTTTAAAGTTTAAAACAAAGCATTGTTAGGTTATATAAACACCAATAATATTTTTTACATTCTTTATTTTTTCTTATTTGGAGAATTCATCGTTGCCATTTAGTGGTTGCCCATTTATTTATGTCCCTTCATTATAATTTATTGTTAGTTTTTGGAGCATTTTGTTAATGGCATGTGTGCAACACACAACCCTTACTGCATTTTTAATTTGTATTTCGTTGTTCTAAATTTCTTGAAATCGACGGTTCATTTTTTACACAACAGAACTCGCACACGTTTGGACCCACACACACACACACACATCACTCTTGTTGCATGAAACTGGGTTCCCAGATTTCACTTTCTGCTGGTGTTAATTTAACACCTCTGGACTTTCAGATTGTTACCGTCCTTTTTGCACTGCCGTTTGAAACATGCAATATGCCGGCTTTTTTAAAATGTGTATTATTAATTACAGACCACTGTCCTAACACACTAATATTGACACATGTTTTTAAAGGGAGAGGTGGCATTTTGGGGGGTTACAGGCTGAACCCAAAAAGACAGCTACCTAAAAAATGTTGTGTCACATTTGCGACCACTTTAGTCGCAGTCTGCATCCCTGCATAGTTGTCATAGTTTCTATGTTTTCTGCAAATTCTCAAATGAAACTGGGTACAAAAAGAGACTTCAAACCTGACCCATGCCTACCTCTAGTTATTACCCAATGATGGGCTCTGTTAGGAGGCAAGACCAAGTGTAAAGAAAATCGATCTGTGTCTTATTAAAAAAATTAAATAAACATTGTTATAGATGTACATATTAGTATATTAGATTAGTTTACAGGTCTGCTGTTTTCATTGGAGTAATCCTTCCATTACAACAGGTGCTTCCAGTTTTGAGTGGCGTTAACTTTCATAGACTTGCATAGAAGTCTGTACTGTTGAAAGACTTAGAAGCTTCCACTCCTCAACAGTAATATACATATTCACCTAGCCATATACAGCTGGAAAAAATAACTACACAGCAGCTGTTTCCCCCCCCCCAAAACTTTATAGTAAAATATACAAAGAACATGGCTACACCATGCAACAGGCTTGCATAAACAATCCGATTAAGAATCTTGCTTGAGTCTGATTAATCACTCTTCATTCAGGAGTGCTACATACATTACAAAAAAAAATGTTTTTACAATAAAGTGTAAAGGAAAACTGGTCTGTTGAATATCATAATAAAAGATGAAAAAAGAATGAAAAAAGGATATATATCAATGCAAATTTATCAACACAGACCCCATATACAACTAATAGTGTTGTGGTTCTCAAAACATTTACATTCCTGTCAGACTACACACAAGTCATACAAAAAACACACAACAAAAATGAATAGAAGAAAAGTTATCTGTACAAATATCGGTATTTGCTTAAAACATGAGAGAAAGCAGAATGGCATTACAACCCAGGTTAAACAAATTGGTAAAGGACAAAAAAACAAAACAAAAAAAAAGTGGCACCACATGAAATTTATCATTTCTGACTCTGCCAGTAAACCATGTCATTACTTTGAAATGAAGTTATTAAAATCATAGTACAATCTTGAAAAGTCATGCATTTCATTGAACCACAATGTTGTCAGGTAATGTTGTAATTGTTTTCCTTTAATTCTTGTAAGATTTATTTGCCACTTACTGGATAAGTGTTGTAATCATGCTCTCTCTCATATATATATATATATATATATATATATATATATATATATATATATATATATATATATATATATATATATATATATATATACACAGTACTGTGTAAAAAGTTTTAGGCAGGTGTGAAAAAATGCTGTAAAGTAAGAATGCTTTCAAAAATAGACATGTTAATAGATTATATTTATCAATTAACTAAATGCAAAGTGAGTGAACAGAAGAAAAATCTAAATCAAATCCATATTTGGTGTGACCACTCTTTGCCTTCAAAACAGCATCAATTCTTCTAGGTACACTTGCACAAAGTCAGGGATTTTGTAGGCATATAGTCAGGTGTATGATTAAACAATTATACCAAACAGGTGCTAATGATCATCAATTCAATATGTAGGTTGAAACACAATCATTAACTGAAACAGAAACAGCTGTGTAGGAGGAATAAAACTGGGTGAGGAACAGCCAAACTCAGCTAACAAGGTGAGGTTGCTGAAGACAGTTTACTGTCAAAAAGTCGCACACCATGGCAAGACTGAGCACAGCAACAAGACACAAGGTAGTTATACTGCATCACAGGCAGAAATTTCTAAGGCAGACAGGAGTTTCCAGATGTGCTGTCCAAGCTCTTTTGAATAAGCACAAAGAAACGGGCAATGTTGAGGACCTTAGACGCAGTGGTCGGCCAAGGAAACTTACCTGCAGCAGATGAAAGACACATCATGCTTACTTCCCTTCAAGAATCGGAAGATGTCCAGCAGTGCCATCAGCTCAGAACTGGCAGAAAACAGTGGGACCCTGGTACACCCATCTACTGTCCGGAGAAGTCTGGTCAGAAGTGGCCTTCATGGAAGACTTGCGCCAAAAGCCATACCTCCGACGTGGAAACAAGGCCAAGCTACTTCAACTCTGCACGAAAACACAGGAACTGGGGTGCAGAAAAATGGCAGCAGGTGCTCTGGACTGATGAGTCCAAAATTTGAAATATTTGGCTGTAGCAGAAGGCAGTTTGTTCGCCAAGGGCTGGAGAGTGTACACGAATGAGTGTCTGCAGGCAACAGTGAAGCATGGTGGAGGTTCCTTGCAAGTTTGGGGCTGCATTTCTGCAAATGGAGTTGGGGATTTGGTCAGAATTAATGGTCTCCTCAATGCTGAGAAGTACAGGCAGATACTTATCCATCATGCAATACCATCAGGGAGGCATCTGATTGGCTAAATTTATTCTGCAGCATGACAACTAATTCCAAACATACAGCGAAAGTCATTAAGAACTATCTTCAGTGTAAAGAAGAACAAGGAGTCCTGGAAGTGATGGTATGGCCCCACAGAGCCTGATCTCAACATCATCGAGTCTGTCTGGGATTACATGAAGAGAAAGCAACTGAGGCTGCCTAAATCCACAGAAGAACTGTGGTTAGTTCTCCAAGATGTTTTGGGCCAACCTACCTGCCGAGTTCCTTCAAAACTGTGTGCAAGTGTACCTAGAAGAATTGATGCTTGATGCTGTTTTGAAGGCAAAGGTGGTCACACCAAATATGGATTTGATTTAGATTTTTCTTCTGTTCACTCACTTTGCATTTAGTTAATTGATAAATATAATCTATTAACATGTCTATTTTTGAAAGCATTCTTACTTTACAGCATTTTTTCACACCTGCCTAAAACTTTTGCACAGTACTGTATATATATATATATATATTTTTTTTTAAAGAACCTACATTTTTGTAAGGTATAATAAATAAAATTTTACAATTACCCTAATTAGCATTTTTCACTACCCTGTCTAGTTGTTTAGTTTAACTTTTCATTTCCAATACGTTTTCTGAACATCTGTTCGGATACAACACTAAAGAGTAACCCTCTCCTCCATGCTTGGTCTGCTGTTCGAGGCTACCCTCCACTCTCTTTGCTGACAGTGTCCTTATCAAAAGGAAGTAACTAACTCATTACATATCAACCCTTTGTGACTCGCATTGTGTGCTCAACAACACTGAACACTATGAAAAACAGGTTTACTTTTACTAATGGTGCTTCTAATCATTTAGAGACTAAAAGACAGTGTTGTATCACTAATAGCAGTTAGATTAATTTGTAAAACTTAATTTAGAAAATTTACAAATGTCATGGTTATCAAAAGTTTCAAAATCCTAACAGGCTACATGGTATCAGTAAATATTCTTTATATACTGAATTCACATTTACATATCTACAGTGCCGTGAAAATATTAAAAAGTCTGATTTTCTGCATTTTGCACATTTTCACATTGCATTTGGTCAGATTTTTTGTGGGTTGTAGTAGTATATAGAGGAGTCAGAGAAAAAATGATACCAAAGTTTGGTGCTTCTTTCATTTGTTTGGTGTGCAAGGTAAATCAAACATGCAATCTTCAGGTGTGAAAAAGTTATTGCCCACCATAGTTAACTCAACCCAATTAAAGGGATAATTAGTGTCAGCTGTTTGAGTACTTTGGTTAACAACCAGGTTTGATTTGGGCCAACTCTGCCCAATATAAATCTGACTAACTTTGGCCCTACCATCAGAGTGAAGTTGTCAGCACACAGGTTCTAGAGGCACACAATGCCACGAACAAAAGAAATTCCTGAAGACCTCCGGAAAAAGTTGTTGATGCCTATCAGTCTGGAAAGGGTTACAAAGCCATTTCTAAGGCTCTGGGGCTCCACCGAACCACAGTCAGAGCCATATTGTCCAAATGGAGAAAGTTTGGGACAGTAGTGAATCTTCCCAGGAGTGGCTGTCCTGCTAAAATCTCTCCAAGAGCAAGGCGTAAAATCGTCTCTGAAGTCACAAAGAACCCTAGAACAACATCCAGGGATCTGCAGGCCACTCTCGCTTCAGCTATGGTCAGTGTTCATGACTCAACCATCAGAAAGATGGTGAATGCTAATCTCAAGTTTGCCAAAAAGCACCAAGATGATCCTCAAGAGTTCTGGAACAATGTTCTATGGACAGATGAGTTAAAAGTGGAACTTTTTGGCCGACATTGGCCCCGTTATGTCTGGCGAAACCAAACACTGCATTCCACAGTAAGAACCTCATACCAACGGTCAAGCATGGTGGTGGTAGTGTCATGGTTTGGGGATGCTTTGCTGCATCAGGACCTGGTTGCCTTGCCATCATTGAAAGAACCATGAATTCTGCTCTGTATCAGAGAATTCTACAGGAGATTGTCAGGCCATCGGTCCGTGAGCTGAAGCTGAAGCGCAGCTGGGTCATGCAGCAAGACAATGATCCGAACACACAAGCAAGTCTACATCAGAATGGTTGAAGAACACGAAATTTAAAGTTTTGGAATGGCCTAGTCAAAGTCCAGACCTAAACCCCATTGAGATGTTGTGGCAGGACCTGAAACAAGCAGTTCATGCTCGAAAACCCACAAATGTCACTGAGTTGAAGCAGTTCTACATGGAGGAGTGGGCCAAAATTCCTCCACGCGCTGTGAGAGACTAATCAATAACTATAGGAAGCGTTTGGTTGCAGTTATTGCTGCTAAAGGTGGCGTAACCAGTTATTGAGTCTAAGGGGCAATGGGTGTTGCATAACTTTCTTTAATAAATAAATATGTATCAAATTTTTGTGTTATTTGTTCACTCAGGGTCCCTTTTATCTAATATTAGGTTTTGGTTGAAGATCTGATAACATTCAGTGTCAAAAATATGCAAAAATGCAGAAAATCAGACAGGGGCAAATACTTTTCAGGGCACTGTATGTATACATCTTTAACTGTATATAATTCAGAAAAATAAAATCACCCACAGAAGAAACAGAATAATGTACATTAAAATCCGGAGGTACTGCAAATGTGTTTTTGTCTCGATTTAGACATAGTAAGTACAGTATAATATTCTATAAACCGGTGAGATACCATAGGTACACTCATGCTTGTATCGAGTGTTTACATTTTGACAACATTAACCTTTAGTCAGTTCTAATAGTAAAATATTGAATAGCTTGTTGATTGCAATGGGATATGTTACATTTTAAACAGGCTTATTTATAATATAGGACACACAACAGTTATAAGTGGAATTGAAAACAATCTATATGGACGAGGTTGAAACATGAATGGCAATGTGTAAAACTATCTATTAAATGTTATATTGGGCCATGTAAAAAAAAAAAAAAAAACTTACGGGAAGTTCTGCTAAGGAGTGCTTTTTAGCATGTTTTGACTAATTCAATCAAGTCTGCAGTCCATTTGATCCTTTTCAATATTGAGAGGGTTAAAAGTCCCAATAAAACCTCTTTATCTTAACATTATGTATATAAATTGGTCTTTAAAACACATTTAATAAAACAGTATTTAATGTTTTGTGAATGGGGCCCAATATCTCCATCCATGGTATACAGTTGCAGACAAAAGTATAGACACAAATTAATATGACAAAGACCATTGGAAACAACAACAAAAATAACAAACTTCAGTAATTTCAAATATTTGTACGACAAAAGTACTGGCACCTTTGCATTAACAGTCTCATTTTAAAATATATTCTTTGATTGAAAACCATTACACAGTAATTAAGCTACATTATAAAGTCAATAGTCAGAAAAGTGATAATTATTTCCAACATCTATTTGAAGCAAAACATTTTGGCAACAAAGCAGATGATAGTCAAGACAAAGGAGTTGGATTAATGTTTAACAAAAGCACTCGTAACAGACTACAGGAATTTGCTTCAAAACAGTATAAAAAATATGGAAAACCAAAATGCACAATCTAAGCAGTAAGTTGTATGCACGAAGACCTCACTGCAAACCATGTTTAAAGAATATTAATAAAAGACTGTCTTAAATAAGCCAAGAAATATGAACAGGAATCTTGAAGCATACATCAACAAAATTCTCTGTTCGATGAGACTAAAATACAACCTTTCACCAAAATAAACCATAGCATGTTTGGAGAAAACAAAGGTAAAGCCTTCAATGAAGAAAACCTGGAGGTGTTTCGATCATGATAAGGGGGTGTTTTAACAGTTCAGGGACTGGAGACAGTCATGTGATTGAAGACTGAATGAATGCAGCCATGTATCAAAGTACAATGATACCATCCACTCATAGGCTGATTGGCAGACAGTTTATCTTCCAACACGACAACGACCCAAAACACATGGCTAGTCAACTCTGGAATATAAAACACAAATAGAAGTTTTGTCCAATCTCTCTGAGCTGAAGGAAATATTAAAAGACAGAATGGTCCAGATTTCATCAACAAGATGCAACATGCTGGTTATGAATTATCATACGTGCCTGAAAGCCTCAGGATTATTGCCCACATTGCCAAACAGAGAATACAAAAGCCAGAGCACTTCATCGCTCTTCCGTAAGTGATCAGAGTACACCCCTGATCTCAAACCCTAGTGCGCTGAAACTGACCTTTGAAACTTACAAGTGTAAGAAGTTGTCAGGATGTTAGCAATGAAGAAAAACTACAGGTACGTTATTTAAACAGTTGAAGCAACACGTGGGGACATAACGCAATTTACTTACTCTTTAACCTCTTACCTTGAATTACAGTTTAAGCATTAGGTGCCAATACTTTTCTATGCAACTGTATATTTGAGGAGGAAATCTAAATAATAGCTGGTATCTGGAGTAATGACTCTCCTCATAAAGTATACATTTTAACTTATTCCACTGTGAACTTAACTGTTGATACATATATGGTTTTGGTTCTTTTCTTTGACCGCCAGCCTCCCCAATATTTTTGTCTGCAATATCCTTTGGTTTATGAATGGGCACCGTATTTACAATTCACAACTGAAGGAAACAACTTTTGTCAGATCATATAAACACTCTTACAAATACCTAACTATTAAACCCTCATAATTGGCTTTCATGTTATTATTTTTTATTTTCACAGTAGGATGCAATCTGATGAAAGCCAATAACCCAAATCCAGAGATATTTGTGAAAATATTAATTTAAATGTCACTACAAGCTCCATTCTTTTTTATATTAACAGTCATACTTGATTTTGACACACAAGATTCATCCATTAACATAAATCATTAATTGGAAAGGTTAGCCTGTCATTTTCCCTTTAGAATTTGATTGAAAAAAGATCTAACACGAACATGTATGCACAGGGAAAATACTTTTCAATTGTCTCAAATATTATATATATATATATATATATATATATATATATATATATATATATATATATATATATATATATATATATATATATATATATACAGCTCTGGAAAAATTAAGAGACCACTACAAAATTATCAGTTTCTCTGGTATTTACTATTTATAGCTCTTGATGTTGTGCCTAAAATGAACTATTTTTGTTGTTATTATATAGAACTAGGGAAAATATTTTCTCCCAAATTCCAAATAAAAATATTGTCATTTAGAGCATTTATTTGCAGAAAATGACAACTGGTCAAAATAACAAAAAGATGCAGTGTTGTCAGACCTCGAATAATGCAAAGAAAATAAGTTCATATTCATTTTTAAACAACACAATACTAATGTTTTAACTTAGGAAGAGTTCAGAAATCAATATTTGGTGGAATAACCCTGATTTTCAAGCACAGCTTTCATGCGTCTTGGCATGCTCTCCACCAGTCTTTCACATTGATGTTGGGTGACTTTATGCCACTCCTGGCAAAAATTCAAGCAGCTTGGCTTTGTTTGATGGCTTGTGACCATCCATCTTCCTCTTGATCACATTCCAGAGGTTTTCAATGGGGTTCAGGTCTGGAGATTGGGCTGGCCATGACAGGGTCTTGATCTGGTGGTCCTCCATCCACACCTTGATTGACCTGGCTGTGTGGCATGGAGCATTGTCCTGCTGGAAAAACCAATCCTCAGAGTTGGGGAACATTGTCAGAGCAGAAGGAAGCAAGTTTTCTTCCAGGACAACCTTGTACTTGGCTTGATTCATCGTCCTTCACAAAGACAAATCTGCCCGATTCCAGCCTTGCTGAAGCACCCCCAGATGAGTCCAATTTTCAGCTTTGCCCAACACCTGGTCGCCTAATGGTTAGGACGGAGACCTGGAGAGGCCTACAAGCCACAGTGTCTCGCACCCACTGTGAAATGTGGTGGAGGATCGGTGATGATCTGGGGGTGCTTCAGCAAGGCTGGAATCGGGCAGCTTTGGCATGAATCAAGCCAAGTACAAGGTTGTCCTGGAAGAAAACTTGCTTCCTTCTGCTCTGACAATGTTCCCCAACTCTGAGGATTGGTTTTTCCAGCAGGACAATGCTCCATGCCACACAGCCAGGTCAATCAAGGTGTGGATGGAGGACCACCAGATCAAGACCCTGTCATGGCCAGCCCAATCTCCAGACCTGAACCCCATTGAAAACCTCTGGAATGTGATCAAGAGGAAGATGGATGGTCACAAGCCATCAAACAAAGCCAAGCTGCTTGAATTTTTGCGCCAGGAGTGGCATAAAGTCACCCAACATCAATGTGAAAGACTGGTGGAGAGCATGCCAAGAGCATGAAAGCTGTGCTTGAAAATCAGGGTTATTCCACCAAATATTGATTTCTGAACTCTTCCTAAGTTAAAACATTAGTATTGTGTTGTTTAAAAATGAATATGAACTTATTTTCTTTGCATTATTCGAGGTCTGACAACACTGCATCTTTTTGTTATTTTGACCAGTTGTCATTTTCTGCAAATAAATGCTCTAAATGACAATATTTTTATTTGGAATTTGGGAGAAATGTTGTCAGTAGTTTATAGAATAAAACAAAAATGTTCATTTTACCCAAACACATACCTATAAATAGTAAAACCAGAGAAACTGATAATTTTGCAGTGGTCTCTTAATTTTTTCCAGAGCTGTATATATATATATATAATTTGAGAGGATCGAAAAATATTTTCCCCTATCCTAAATATTAACAATAACAATAGCTTTTAGGCACAACATCAAGAGCTGACATTTAAATACAGGTTACGAATTGGGTAGTTAAGTATGGATTTTATGTTCATAATATTCAAAAGGCTGGTTCTTTAACTTCAGTTCCAACTGTCTATGACATCTTTTTATTCTTAGGGTAAGGATAATCTTCACCAAGAGATTCTCATGCAGGAAATCCACTACTGAAGTAGTGACCTCTGCAGACACCATCAGCTGACACACACAAAGTAAGTCTAATGCAGCCTGAAATCATTTCAAGTTGTGTGTCTGGCTGAGAAATGTACATAACTGAAACATGGTACTAATATGGCTGATCTAACACAAAAACAGCACTACAAGAAAAAGGAAAAAATAATAAAGATTATGTACAATTTTACATTTTGTAACATCTTTGAAATTATCAAGATTATTCTAAATGTTTTTTTCTTTATTAATGTCCAAACTAAAATCCCTGTGTATTAGAATACCTTTGCATCATTATTGCTAAAGCAATGTAGATATCAGTTTCATTTGGGGGGAGTAGGGGTACTGGTAGAAACATAAGAAAAAAGATTTATGCTTCTGTTCCCCAATATGGCTTTAGCAGACCTGCATGGAGCTCCATTTTCTATTCGTAACTAAAGTCCTTTTCCTTCTTTGAAATGTCATCATCAGTGGTGGCCTCATATAAAAATAATAATACGAATGCATTGTACCTCCTAGAGTTAAGGCCACATAACTCTTGACTTTTACATTATGGGAAGCAGAAATGGAAAATAAAAAAAAGACGACACACCCTTTCCTTCGGGTGGTATAAAATAGTATTTTGACAGCCGCAGTACTACACAAAACTACAAACCTGCCTTTTTTTTTTTTTTTTTGAAAACACATTTTACACCCCCAGAGTTAACAAAAGCGATTTGGTGTTTTATTCATCATTGTATGATCACATACCTACAGCCCTGCATGAAGAATAAAGCTTCTCAAAGCTGTTACATGTTTTTACTGTTCAATAATGTCTAGGTTCAAAAGAGGGCTCAGAAATGATGGATCTTTCTCTTAAGACAAGTTTGTTCTGGCCACTTAGATGGCTGGTTCCAAAAAACTAAAGGCACTCTGCACAAACTCTTCTCTGTGCCTATTCATCTGCACATGTTTGGAATTCACAATGGCCTTTAACCTTGCTCTGGCTATGTAAACAATATTTGGAGGAGGAAATAAATGTGAATTCTAATTGTTTACTCCCAGGCCGTCAATACTCTTTTAGCCATCTTGTACCTTCGGCAAACAATACAAAAAAAAATATTTCAGCTTCAGCAGTTTCTTGTCCAGCAGTGCAATATTTCACCAAAGTCATCATGTTGTTATTTTACACACAGCAGGCCCCCCACAGTTGCAACAAACTCCTCCAAGCTCTTAAGAAATGCCATCTTTTGCTTGCGGTCCAGGGTGGGAGGGGAGCTGCTGGCCGTGAGCTTGTTGAAAGCATCAGCTAACCGCTGATAAATCACAGGGTCTTGTTGGCTTGACAACAGGGATTCCACCAACTCCGAATACTCTGCCTGTTAAAATGGGAAACAGAGAAGTTTTACCTGTGTGTTACTGTTATACGGTAAAGAAATCAAAGAACTGGAGGCATGCTAAAGTAGAACTGCAATCTATTGGTACACTGTGCTTGGCAAGTGAAAGAAGCAAAGAAACAGTTACACTTCAGCATTGTTTTTATATTTCCAATAAATACCCTCACTGCTACACACAAGGAACTCCCCATTTCTAAAAGAACAAAGCTTTTAGTATCCTAAAAAAAATCCACAGGCTAATGAGAGAATCATGCAGCTACATGATTAAAAAAATAAAACAAAAAAGTCGGTTATTTTATGTACTTTTTAAAAAAATTTTTATTAAGTTTGTCTCAAGTATTCACGTTAGAAAAAAAAGAATCAATCTCTTATGTCCCAAGATGGACACATCCTTGAGGTACACCTGTAGAGAGGGAGCGAAGAGAAGAGACAGCCATGCAAGGAAACCTCGAAGGAACGATTAGAGAGACAGGAGGAAAATCAGGCAAGAGCAGTGCCTGAGATCCCCAGATCAGAGGATAGGAGAACAGCATGATTGATAGTGTCAAAGTTGAGGAGGATTGGTGAGGGGGTGGGGGTTTGGAGGAGGATTGGGGAGGGGTGAGGGTTTGGAGGAGGATTGGGGAGGGGTGGGGTTGGGGGTTTGGAGAAGGATTGGGAGGGGTGAGGGTTTGGAGGAGGATTGGGGAGGGGTGGGGGTGGGGGTTTGGAGGAGGATTGGGGAGGGTTGAGGGTTTGGAGGAGGATTGGGGTGGGGTTGAGGGTTTGGAGGAGGATTGGGGAGGGTGGGGGTTGGAGGAGGATTGGGGAGGGGGGTGGGGGTTTGGAGGAGGATTGGGGAGGGTGGGGTTGAGGGTTTGGAGGAGGATTGGGGAGGGGTGGGGGTTTGGAGGAGGATTGGGGAGGGTGGGGGTTTGGAGGAGGATTGGGGAGGGTGGGGGTTTGGAGGAGGATTGGGGAGGGTGGGGGGGTTTGGAGGAGGATTGGGGAGGGTGGGGTTGAGGGTTTGGAGGAGGATTGGGGAGGGGTGGGGGTTGGAGGAGGATTGGGGAGGGGTGGGGGTTGGAGGAGGATTGGGGAGGGGTGGGGGTTGGAGGAGGATTGGGGAGGGGTGGGGGTTGGAGGAGGATTGGGGAGGGGTGGGGGTTTGGAGGAGGATTGGGGAGGGGTGGGGGTTTGGAGGAGGATTGGGGAGGGGTGGGGGTTTGGAGGAGGATTGGGGAGGGGTGGGGGTTTGGAGGAGGATTGGGGAGGGGTGGGGGTTTGGAGGAGGATTGGGGAGGGGTGGGGGTTGAGGGTTTGGAGGAGGATTGGGGAGGGGTTGAGGGTTTGGAGGAGGATTGGGGAGGGGTGGGGGTTTGGAGGAGGATTGGGGAGGGGTGGGGGTTTGGAGGAGGATTGGGGAGGGGTGGGGGTTTGGAGGAGGATTGGGGAGGGGTGGGGGTTTGGAGGAGGATTGGGGAGGGGTGGGGTTGAGGGTTTGGAGGAGGATTGGGGAGGGGTGGGGTTGAGGGTTTGGAGGAGGATTGGGGAGGGGTGGGGGTTGAGGGTTTGGAGGAGGATTGGGGAGGGTGGGGGTTGAGGGTTTGGAGGAGGATTGGGGAGGGGTGGGGGTTTGGAGGAGGATTGGGGAGGGGTGGGGGTTTGGAGGAGGATTGGGAGGGGTGGGGGTTGGAGGAGGACTGGGGAGGGTGGGGTTTGGAGGAGGATTGAAGAGGGGGTGGGGGTTTGGAGGAGGGAGGAAAAGGTGGAGAAAAGTCAGTGGAGGTTGATAGTGGAGGACAGGATGATAGATTGATAGTAGGAGTGTTTGGCAGAGGTGAGGGCTGTCGAGAAAGGAGGAGAGGAGGGAGCAGTAGTCAATCAGAGGGTAGCTTGGACTTCTTCCAAGCAGATATACTTGATTTACTCTGACACAAAAGATTCTTCCATTAAATAAACATTAAGGGATGACCGGAGTGTAGAGAATAGCAAGCCCTGGGGAGGGGTGGAGCAAGCTGGCTGGGAGACGATAGGACAGGAGTCAAGAGTTGCGCTGAGAGAAGAACAGTGCCGGCTTAGGATTTACTGGGCCCGGGTGCAAGACATTGAAGTGGACCCCCTCAACCCCCAAAAAAATAAACACGCAGCACAACCAAAGACAACCTTTTTAAAATAAATACATCAGCAGCAAAATCTGAATCGGTTAAAAAAGTATTCTTTTTTATTTTCCAACAAAACAAATTCTAACGTTATCCAAGATGACTGTGAACAAGACAGTAACCAACACTATATGCAAACATTTTAATAAATCCACTGTGTAACAAGATAAATCAATTTGATTAATAACTATTTAGTTAATACTGAAACATATTAATAGGTTCAAATTAGTCACAAAACGCATTAATCATAGGCATCAATTGGATTTTTTAATTAATGTTATCAAGTACAAAATAAAAGTTTCACAAAAGGAATTTTGTGAGGCGGACACACAGACATGTTCAGCTTGTTCGTTCCTAGTCGAAATGAAGCCTGCTGAATAATGTTATGTTAACATATTGAATTACAATCATGCCGCTTTGTAGTTGTCCATACTTTTAACGAAAAACGGACAACAATAAAAAACAACTGACATTTCTATTATGCTGCCTTCCGGTATACTTTGTGATATCGTTCTGTAGTTTTTTTGATTACATATTAAATAAAACATCTAAATGATGTTAATATTTTTTTTTTTTTAAATTGTCTCAATCCAACAAAAAGAAAATGTAGGTGATGCGAAACTT
The DNA here is from genome assembly GCA_030684275.1 of Acipenser oxyrinchus oxyrinchus. Lineage (NCBI taxonomy): Eukaryota > Metazoa > Chordata > Actinopteri > Acipenseriformes > Acipenseridae > Acipenser > Acipenser oxyrinchus. Next base: position 21,995,625 of record CM060253.1, on the reverse strand, counting down.
TTGGCCATAGCTGTACCTGCGAGGCTTCACCATGTTTCAGCGTGTGCAGACCGGGCAGTTCGACCGAACAGCATGCTCCACAGCAGGAAGGTGGAACGGTTTCGCAAAAGTTGCTCAGTTCTGTTTGGTCTTGAAATTTCACCTTTAGGATCACATCTCCCAACAGAGCAATCACATGACTTTAACAGTGACCTATTGCCAGAGCGCTTGCTGTGTCCCGCCTCCAGATAAACAATCCGTCAGCTGTGATTTGCGAATTTGAGTTTTGATTGACAGTCCACCAATACTACCTTCCTACGGTTTCTTTTTCTAATCACAGTAGATTAGACAGCACCTCATTATGTCGTCATTAAAGTAGGCCCCCCCAAATGCTGGGTCCGGGTGCAGTTGCACCCCTTGCACTCTCCCTGACGCCAGCCCTGGAGAAGAAGAAAGACTCATGGTACCCGAGTCAGCTGAAATCTGGGAGAGGTGGATGGGAGAGAGGGTAGAAGAAGTGAAAAGGAGATGAAGGAGTGGTCCGAGAAGGAGAGGGGGGTGATAGTAGGGAAGAAGGAGAGCAATTTCTGGAGAAAATCAGGTGAGGCTGCTAGTTTACTGTGTTCTAATAATGATGCCAGGTGGCTCTTTAAACTTTGTGGGAACCCCTGTGACATTATTTATAAACTAAGACAGGGGCTCAATTTAAAAATGATGGTTCGGCTATCCTTATAATATCCTTACAATTAAAAAACACATCACATTTGTTTGTTTTGTTAATAGATACTTCTAAGGATAGCTGCATTATTTATATTTTACTTAATAACAGTTTGATACTAAAAATGCCACAACACAGAAATGCAGTATTCCAGCAACATCTACAGTCTCAAATGTATCAAGCCTATTACATTACTTTTCTAATAAGACAGAATACTGTAAACTCCCGATTGTCAACCCCCACAACTGTAAATGAAAAATGAAGAGGTATCAGTGTGATGAACAGTTGATGACTGGGACGCATGATCAGGATGTACAGAATGGTATAGAATGTAGCTTTTCAGAACAAGGGAAAATATAAAGTGTGACATATGTACATATCCTCCTGCAGGGGAAATGAATCAACATCTAGGTTGGTTAAACTTCAATAAAAGTGTTAATCAGTGTGCGCACATCATCTAAAAGAATAGCTTTTTAAAGAGACAAAATCATCCAGAGCTATTCTACTGTCAATAAATACTGAATTTTAAAATACTGAAAGAAAATGAACAGATTTTATGAAAAACATTTAAAACTAGAAGTCGTTCAATGTCTTCCGTTTGCCATAAAAAATTCAATTTTTTAGTATTTCTAAATAGACAAAATCCTATGAAAGCCAGCTGTTACACAAAATTCTAATGTACCTACAGTAGCAGTAAAGGCCGCTACACACCAGATGCAATGCGACACAATGAATAGAACCTATACTTTCACACCACAGGCGACACAAAATAAATAGTATTGAATCCTATTTTTTTGTGGGACAACTAGGGAATAGGAAACAGCTTCAATGCACGGTGTCCAGCAGGGTGATGCAGTATCCAAAATGACAGGAGGAAAAAAATAATACTTATGAAAAAATAATCAGAGCTTTATGACAAAGATCATCGCAATTATAAAGATACAAAGATGAAAGATAATATATGGGAGTCAATTTAGAAGGAACTGGATAAGCCTGGTGTGCATGATTTATTGCCAAATATGTTGAAATACCGTCAGAGAAGACACTCATAATTTCCACATCATGTTGACGAATATGTACCAGTCTTGATCTGTCACATCACGTCTGTGTCGCTTCAGGTTTGAATGGGCATGTCACTACAAAAGTATCTTGTCACCCGATGATAAATTGCATGTGTCTGGTGTGTAGTAGCCTTTAGGCCATCTGCCTTTTAAGGACACATTTTGTTGGTTCCTTGACTTGTCCTAATAGCAAGGTTTCACTCAAAGATTTTCCTCTTACCTGATGCAAACAAACTAATGTGTACAATGCTTCGCCTGCAGCTACGGTCATCTCCGTGTTGTGTTTCTGCAACACTAGCATGTCAAAAACAAGCTGAAAAGTTAAAACAAATAAATAAATTTTACTCCATGAACAGGCAAATTATATTACATCCACATTTCTCAGATCACATTGTCAATTATTCAATACATGTAGAATGGTTTACTGTTTTATTAGATGTAAAAAAATTGCAGTAAAGTACTTTAGCTGGAAGGTGCTCAGTGCAGATTGCTGAATGAAACCAGGGCATACTATTGAACCACAAGCAGACACCGATAGGCAGTGGCTGGGTTTAAAATGTTAACAAACCTTTGTGCCGGTCCTATCTTTGGAATACCCTTTTCAACCTGAAATGCTATTGCCTTGATATTTATTATTCACATAACAGTTGACATTAATAAACTGTGAAATGAAATCAAACACCACTGAACACAGATGAAAGTGAGGAGAAACATTTAAAAAAAAAAAAAAAGCTTAAGTGGCAGGAATCTGGGATCCACTGCCATGTTGGATTTTTTGCTCAGGAACCCACATTGAATGAAGTTAAGATTCAGATTACACCTGAAATTAGAATGTATCCCAAATAATAAGTGAACTTTAACTGCTGGATTCACAAACCCAGAGATGCCAATACTTGAGAGTGAACAAAACAGCACCTGCCAAGCAATATTAGGTAAATTTTTTTAAATTTTTTTTTTTGACAAGTCAGGACTGTAACATAGGGTCTGTGAAACTTGATGCAAGTATCCAGTCAAATAAAATAAAGTAAATAAATAAATAAATAAATACAAAGCTCAGCAACTGTCACAAATGTGTTAATAGCTTTAAAAAAAATGAAAGATTTGCATTGATCACATCAAGAGCCCCGGGGGACTGAGTAAATGCAGAAAAAACCACCAATCAGCGGAGATTTTTCACTCTGTTAACATAGAAAATGATAAAATATACAATTTTCAACAGCTACCTTAAGGAAGTGCCTGGTTGCAGCAAAAAGGGGCGATTCTGTCTCTTGCGCCTTAGCACACTGCTCCGCCAGTGGGGTTAAAGCTTCTAAACACAACTGGCTGACTTCTGAGCTCATCCTGTTTGCAGTGGTTAAGGGAAATGGCACTGTATTGCATTAGCACTACTTTCTCCAAAACTTGATTTTAATAGGAAGGCATGTAAGATTTGTCTCAGCCCAGTGTATTATTGTCATAAATGACCAGAAATCCTTTAAAATAAAAATAAATACATACATTTTCTTTAAATATTAAAGCAATAGCATGTTTTGGAGTATGAGAAAAGTTATTTTAGATGACATTAACAGTTTTACGTGTAGCCACCTGTTCCATGTGTTAATTTCAATGCTTGTTAACAAAATTGAAATGTAGTCAAAGGATACGAGGTCATGCCAAGCTCCAGGGAAAACATCAGGCTCTTAAAGAGATCATCCGGTAGCTGTGGAATTTTCTCAGGGAAGATCTCGCAAATGAAGGTGATGAGTTTATAATACTGGTTACACAGAGATGGAAACTATTGAAAACAAGAGAGTTAAAAATAAGTGCTACCAGCCACCTTTCCAGAACACAACAAAGTATAATTTTTTGCTATTGGTTTTAGGAGGAGAACACAGGACCAGTTGTAATGAGAACTGATTTCACAGGAGAATGACTTTACCCTGGATTGGAATTCAGTAGGTAACCCTGACAGTTGTTTTTTTTTTTTTTTTTTTTTTAAACCAATTACTGATTCTCTTTGGCAGTCATGAATTGTACTTTGTTATGTTTTTCAAACTCTCTATGTACACATTTTACTTAAAATTAATTACAATAGATTTTGTGTAAATGGACTTAAATACACCAGACATTTCTGTTTTGAAATTTTTTTTACAGTAATACTTACTTTTAGCAGATCTTGCGACATAAGTGGCAGCACTATATTAACTCCATATAGTACAACATCTGCTGCCGATACTGATCTGTCTGCTGCCTGACCTGGTTCTTGCCCTCTGAAAACTTCATCTAAACAACAGAGAGATGTTAGTAAGTGCAGGTCATATAGGCTTATTTTAATAATACAGACAGGTTAGTATATCCCTCGGCAAATTCAGACACACTGTCTGTTTCCCAACAATTAATTAAGGTAGTTTACTCAGAATCTAAACAACATGAGGGAAGCAGTAAACTCTAACACCTAAAAGGGAGACCTTTTAGCAAATTAGGTAACGACCCAGACTTCCTGGCCTCTCAAAGGTCTTAAAAGTGCAGATATAACTAGGTAAAGGGAAAATATATTTTGGAAATTAAAAGATTTCAAACTAAATAAATAATACATTAGTCCATAGGTGTTAAACACAGAGACTAAATAAATATATCCTGAATCACACAAATCAGTAATAAGATAACATTAAGAATATCAGAAATGAACTAAATTAAAGCTCTGATCTCTTGAAGATCTGAATGCTAGGTTTAACAAAAAAAAGAGACATTTTTTTGTTTGTATGACTGCTGTGTGTATTAAATACTGTTGAGCGTTGTGGATGACAAATGCACTGTATTTATTTTGAAAGGGATTATAGTACCTGCTCATGGCGTAAGATTTGTAAATATAATATTAATTTTAGACCTGCAATATAATATTTAAACACGTGAACATGCAGGCTCAAAGAAACAGGTCGCTTTGCATTTGTTTATTATTCTTTCTTCAGTTCATTTGAGCCGCAAAGTGTGCGTAACCAGCATTTCACCGGGAGCCGCACTTGAACTGGAAAAGAGCCGCGGTTTGGCCACCTCTGATATAGAGGAAACATTATATTTTTATTGGTGTCAGCATTCATAGGTGGATGCAGCAATAACAAATACTGCACGTCATGTTTTTTCATGGCATACCTTGTAGGGATGTGCTTTTGGTAAATTTTTATGAATGTATAAACACTTTGCAGTGTCAGCGTTTAAACCATATCTACATACACACACTCTTTATATTACATTCTGATACTGACAGCCCTGGTTAGTAATTTCTAAGCAAATAAACACTAAATAAGCAAATAACGTTTTAACATCGCAAAGACTTAACTACAAAGTAAAAAAAACACATACACAAAGTATATCTACTTTATGGTTGTAATTAAAGTAGCTATTTTCAGATAGTCAGCAGAGCAGAGTAGTGGTTAGGGCTCTGGACTCTTGACCGGAGGGTCGTGGGTTTAATCCCTGGTGCTGCTGTACCCTTGAGCAAGGTACTTTACCTAGATTGCTCCAGTAAAAACCCAACTGTATAAATGGGTAATTGTATGCAAAAATAATGTGTAAAAAATAATGTGATATCTTGCAACAATTGTAAGTTGCCCTTGATAAGGGCGTCTGCTAAGCAATAAATAATAATAATAATAATAATAATAATAATAATAATAATAATAATAATAATAATAATAATAATGTTTTTAGAATAGTGTGTTTCTTAAAGGTTCATTTAACAAAAAACAGGAACCTATTCCATTTTTTTGTTGTAGTTTTTTTTTTTTTAAGAAGTAACTTTGCTCAAAATTCTATGGTTTAAATAAACAAATAAAAAAATAAATAAATTTAAGAGATGATCACCCCCCACTGTACAGCGCTAACGTAAAATGGCTACAGGAAAGCGAAAGCAAGTTGTGCTTACAACTGAAAAAAAAAGTTGGAAATACGTTCACTTCTGGAAAAGGTAATTACCAGGGATAAAATAGCACAATATTTTGGAATTTTAAAAGAGCACTGTGACTGAGCACTGTGGACTGAAGTCCATAGGTGGTAAAGAGCACTGTGACTAAAGTCCTAATGTTGTTGAAGCCAACACCCTGGGATCCTTCAAGAAGCTGCTTGATGACATTCTGGGATCAATAAGCTACTAACAACCAAACAAGCAAGATGGGCCAAATGGCCTCCTCTCGTTTGTAAACTTTCTGTTCTTATGTATGATATTAAAAAGTCTTCCTCAGAGATTTAAGTTTGCGGTCTTTGATAGTAGGGGTGTCTCAGAGGTCCTTTACTTTAGTGCAGTAGTTCCAAAATACAAATACAAAAACTGTACTAAACTAAACGGCCGTTCGGTCCAAACGCTTACAGAACAAGTGAAAAAAGCCTTCCACCTATGGGAAGATTGGGGAATGGGGTCCACAAGTCTGTGGTAATTGCAACTTTTTCTCCCTTTTGAAAGTTTTGTATGAACAGCTGCAGCACAATTTTCTTTTAGTTTTTCCAGCCTCGCTGTTATTGTTTTATTAGTTGGCACAGTATTGGGATAATCTTACATCGATTTAAAAACTGCTGCATTCACGATTCACATGCACTGTGCTCATAGGGGATAACGTGATCACGCCCTGTTCAGCCAAATCTATAGCAAATGTTGTTATGGATGTTTGCTTTTTATTGCCATCAGTAGCTCCATCCACAATAATTCTTAATGTTTTAATTTCATATGGTGAAACATTGAACATACTTGTATATAATTTTGTTTTAAACACATGCCGTTCCACTAATTTAGAAGCAGTATATTAAAATAAATATTAATTTTAATACAACTTAGGACAACACTGCACTGAAGACTGTCATTCTGTCAGTACAACTACCGGTAGGTAGCCTTACGATGTTTTTAATTACTTATATATAAGCTTAATAGTCACCAATTAAGAAATACTTTTAAAACGAATACATTGGTTAGTTTATCCTATTTTATTTTAATGCCATACGTCATGGTGTTCCATGACTTAGTGGTATCTTGTTAATGTTTCCATTTTCAGCCCCTACCGGTGTCACTGAAGTCGATGAACTCTTTGGAGAGCAGGTTAGTGAGCAGCTCCATGATCAGGAGAAGGTCCTGGTACTGGTCCTCCTCTGCAGACATGTCTACTCGCTTCCTGCCAAGGTTGTTTTTGGAATAAACTTGCAGCAGTGTCAGACAGGCTTCGTACAGCTTCATTGATTTGGACTGCAAAAAAAAAGGGAATTTTACAAAATATTTTTAGCAAGAATAATTAAAGACATTACTAGTTGGGTAACTCTTGAACTGTCTTAAATTGACTCTCTGTTGAAAGACATTGAAGCAACACTATATTATATTTTATAATATTTATAAACTAATAATTGACTGGACAAGAGGAATTCTACATTTTTACCAAGATATTCATGAAGCAATATCAGCTAGCGTATTTCAAACTGCAGTTAATAACGGAGATGCACTGGTAGGCTTTGTAGCATTAAAGCACATTTATTATTTAAATTTACAATTTTACTTTTATCCAACTATTATACATTTTGAAGGTATAAATATTTTCTTAAAAAACTGTGTTTAGAGCGAGAAACAAGGTATGGAGACGTTTGTCTAAAGACCATGAAATTAGTAAAATATAATTAATAAAATATATCTCTTTCTACACTATTATCTATTGTTTGGTGTCATATTTCAGTTTAGAAGAACAGGAAAAGAATATGAGAAGCCTATATTTATATCCTTAAAAGTTACATTTTGTACTTTGATATACCACAAAATTGATGATAAGCAGAGAGGAAATAAGCCCATAAAGCACTTCCTGAAGGTCAAAGTATCCTGCAATGGTGTTCCCGTATACAGGTACTTTTTTTTGATGCTGTGGAACTGTTTCAGTGCTGCCTAATTGAAGTGCTTAATTTGAGAATACCAGCATTTCTAGTTTGCTCCTATCCATAAAATATTTATTTATTTATTTATTTATGTATGTATTTATTTAATTAAATAAATACATAAACAAATAAATAAAAAGTACTCCTCTCTCTCTCTCTCTCTCTCTGTTACTTAGTCAATAATAAATAACCAATAAATTGAGTTACCAGGTGATCAAAAGTACACACCTTTCAGGATCTAAATATAGGCATCTCATATTGTTTCCCCTTTCTTCTAATCTATAACACCAAACAATGGATAATAATGTGTAAAGGGTTTATTTTACTAGCTTCAATATCTCCAAGGAACATAGTTTATTCTGACCTGAAAAGGATAAAAAAATATATATCCTGTAGGTTTTTCATTAAATCTGAAAAATAATCAAAATGACTTCAGTCACAAGACGAGAGAATGTAGAGCATCAACTGAAACGTGGCTGTTAGCCCATTTACTCACCTCTCCTAGATAGCAAATTTGTTTATGTGCAACTTCAACAAACACTTCAATTATTAAGTTAACAGTCTCTGGAGTGTTCTTGTAAATCTCCATAAGGCCGATGCAGTTGTTTAGAAAGTCCATTAAAAAGTTAAACAGAATAACGACATTATCTATTTGCGTCGCCTCTGCAATGCCACAAAGTGCCTCTAAGGTGGCGATGATCTCCTGCTTCACCTCCTCCTCCTGACAAATCTGCTGGAAATTCTCTTGGTTGATAACATTCATGAACCTCTGCTGAAGAGGCTGAAGAACCTGCAAAGCAACGCCGGCACAAATTATCACTGAGACTGCAATTTCTGTCTAATGACAGTCACAAATCAGCCATTTTATATGCACAAACACAATTTAAATCCCTTTCTTACTCACTAGCTTACTGATGTTGTCTGGTAACAATGTAACATAATGGGCTTGGGTCACTAAGTCAATTCCATATTAACAATATTGATGACTTACTCAACACTGCAGACCAGTATACAGGTCTAGGAAATATACCCACACAAAACAGTCCTGCTACTTCTTAGGCCAATCATCAGTTGTATAATGAATGTTATCACATGCTTATATGGGTTAATATAAAAAAAGATCTGTAACTAGATGACTAGGGAATTCAAAGTGGAAACATTGGAGGCTGCTATTTGTGCTATAAGATCCTATTGCACAGCAAGATATCCTTGCAGGGCTCGATCAAGGCCTGTCCGTTTGCTGGGACATAAAAAAAATAAAGTGGACTTCCAACGTATTCAGTGGTTCGTAGGACAAGTGCATCATAAATATATTTTAACAACAACACCTTGTATAATGAAAGCTGACGCTTCCTGTATTGATGTGTGCCGGTATGTATGCAGTGGTACAGTAGCTAAAGATCATAGAGATGCTGGGAACCAGTGAACACCACTTCTGCAGTGTACATAACATACCGGTACCTCTTGCATCTCACTAATCAAACTGCAGTTTCAGACAGTCGAGCGCAGTACTATTATGGGATGTAGATGCGCGTTCAGCGGGCGACTGTACATCTAGAGCTGGAGTTTTATTTCGTCGTTGTGGGATGAATGGTAATAGTGGACGACATGCCGCGCAAACCCAGTTGAAACTACAGATGCACCGATCATCGGATTGGAATTGGAGCTGATTATTAATAAAATAGCATAAAATAGCTTTCTTTTGAGTCCCATGTTAAGAATACCACCAAGATTTCCTTTTTCCATCTGCGCAACATTGCCTGACTAAGATCCTCCCTTACAGCTGTTGATGTAGAGAAACTGGTACATACGTTCATTACCTCTCGTTTTGATTACTGTAATGGACTACTAGCAGGGGTCTCTGGTAAGCCCCTGCAGAGACTCCAGATGGTCCAGAACGCAGCAGCCAGGGTTTTAACTAGAACCCCACTCTGCTCACATCACCCCTATTTTAGCATCCCTTCAATGGCTCCCAGTAAAGCAAATCATTGATTTTAAGATTCTTTTACTCACGTACAAACCCCTGAATAATCTAGCACCAGCCGATTTAAAATAACTTTTAATTTTCCATGCCGTGTTTTAAGATCTGGGGTCCAAAGATTGCTGGTTGTTCCAAAGACGAGGCTGCGAACAATGTGAGATTGGGCATTAAGCCAGTTCGCGCCTCGTCTTTGGAACTTGCTTCCCTCGCAATAAGGGAAGCTCCGCTTTTAAAAACACATCTTTTTACTATAGCTTTTTAAATTACTTTTAGTTCTGTGTGTGTTTTTATTTGTTTATTATTTATATCCTTATGATTTTCCTGTAGTGCTGTTTTATTGTTGCTCATTATTTTTGATTATTTTCATTTATGTATGTAAAGTGCTTCGTGATCCCCGAAAGGCGCTATATAAAATCAATAAATTATTATTATATTATTATTATTATAATCTGTAATCTGATTTTTACTCTCATTATCACCGATGATGATAATCATCATCATCATCATCATCCTCCCCTACTCTTGAAAGCTCAGTCAATGAAAACTCGGCATTGGTCAGAGCACACTGCTGCAGGTGTGGCGACTCGTGGTATGAAGTGCAATCTTCTTTTTATTATTTTATTTTTTTGCAAACTTGGAACATTAACACTGTATGATAATAGATTTTGTGTTTATGTATCAGGTGCGGATTCAGTCCAGTTCACATCGGTTCACGTGAACCGGTCATAAAACAAATATCAATCCACACTAAATCAACACTCCAACATTTTTCATTAATTTATTTAAAACAAACAAAGTAATAATCTGAATGTGATGCTTTCCTAAAACCTATATTATGCTGGTGCTCTGTTTCATTTGTCAGTTTTTTTTTATTTTGTACATTTTTTATTTCGTATGCCCAATTACTTTACCCCGATTTTCTCCTAAATTTGTAATGTCCAATTATTTTTTCTCCTCATTGCAACGATTCCGCACACAGCTCAGGAGACCTGAAGGTTCAGTGGGTGTCCTCCTATCCCATGACCAAGCCAGCTTCCTCTTTTACACCCAGGAACTCGAGTGGATGTCAGCAAGAGGACAAAGGCCAGCCCTGCAGGTGTCTGCTGTGAGCTCACTGGGCGCCTGGCCAGTAGGCTTCGCTGTGGTGTGATGAGGAGAAGCAGTCCCTGCTTTACTTCCATAACCCATGGGAGCGCCAGAGCCAATGCGACGCTCCCTTCGAATCCCCAGCAAGACCGGCGACTCCAGCACAGCCAGGACGTGAACGTGCTGTATGAATCTCTCTGCACACCACATGGCTGTGCTTTTACCATCCCACCCCTATCACTTCTGATTAGCTAGCTGTAGAAAAGGTAGATCTTCTATTGGTTCCAAAAAAACTCAGGCATTATTTTTTTGTGCATCCTTGTGCTATGCATGCGATGTGGTTTGCAGTGCTGTTCTTTAGAAAAAAAACATTAAGCGTTACATTTAGTGTAGTATACTACTGTACATTTGCATATTAATCATTCTGTTTATACATATGCTATATATATATATATATATATATATATATATATATATATATATATATATATATATATATATATTCTTCTGTGTTGCGGACAATCAGTATTGTTTGCAGACAACCAATGATCTGCCTTGAACTTGACTGTGGGACAAGTCCCTTAAAACCCTACCTTGCATGGTAAAATGCCAACCAGAGTCAATATGAATCTATTACACCTTGAAACAGTGATCTAGTCAAGACCAAATGTACCGAGACCAAGACCGAGACAAAACGTACCGAGACCAGGACCGAGACAAAATGTACCGAGACCAAGACCGAGACAAAATGTACCGAGACCAAGACCGAGACAAAACGTACCGAGACCAAACGTATCAAGATCGAGACTAAGACCGAGACAAAACGTACCGAGACCAAACGTATCAAGATCGAGACTAAGACTAAGACCAATATATTTTTGTTGTGACCAACCAAACTAAATAAATTTTCGCTAGAACAATAAATTATTTTTTTTAAATAAACACAAAAAATGCAACAACTGAAAAATGTGTTCTATTGACTTTTTCCAGTTAAAATCAATTCACTTACACACTGCACACCCTGAAAAGGTGTATAAAAACATTTACATAAAATATTTACATATAATTGGAAACATCTTAAGAGAATTTTGAACTTGAAACTTGAATCTGCAATTATTTTACAACCTTTTATACCCCAATTAGGAAATTGTCAATTATTCAACCTAGCTCATTGCTGCAACCCCTGTACTGACTCGGATGAGATTAAGTATGTGGCTGGGACATGTGGAAGCCGAGAGACGCTAGGATCCTTCCGAACTGAGCTTGACACTTGATACAATCACAAGTGTTTGTTGCATCTCAGAAACACCAGAGATGAGAGAAGCTGCGGTGACAGTTTCGCTCGATGTGGTGTTATGATCAGGCCCCCCTGGCTGAAGACGGTTTCGCTAGATATATCAGCTATACACATGTAACCTAGAAAAATAGAGTTCCCCACACTTTTATCACCTTTGTGTTACAATGCAGGTGCGCAGACATATTTTCTTTTTTGGCTCGACAAAAACATACATAATTCCAAAATTATACAACCTAACCATGATGGAATGCCAATAAAAGATGCTTTTTTGATTGTTATATGTTTTAAATAAATAAGAGAAAAGTAATGTATTTATAGCCTAATATACAAACCAGTAAATTCCTAGATTAAAACAGGTCCCAGGCGGGAGATTGGTCTTGAAAACAAGAGGGTCCTGATCAAACGGAAGACTTGACATATATGTACAGATAATCATATTTGTAGGCATTTGTGTTACTGACACAATTTTGTTAAGGTAACTAATATATTACAGGAAATGTATTTGGTGGCAGGAGGAAAGTTTGCTTCATGGGAGAGGCTGAGCGAAGTCTGATGCGTTAAATTTAGTAATTTGAATGCTGCTCTAGAGTACAACGGCTACATTATTTATATATAATAAGAGGAAATAAAACAAATCTTGAGAATCTCTGTGTGCTGCCTGCTATCAAGACCAAGACCGAGACCCAGACCAAAACCCGAAGTGCCGAGACCGAGACCCAGACCAAGACCGGACGTGCCGAGACCCAGACAAACACCCGACGGCCCGAGACCGAGACCCAGACCCGACGTGCCGAGACCCAGACCAACACCTGACGTGCCGAGACCGAGACCCAGACCCGACGTGCCGAGACCGAGACGAAGACCAGACGTGCGGAGACCGAGACCCAGACCAAGACCCGACGTGCCGAGACCGAGACCCAGACCAAGACCCGACGTGCCGAGACCGAGACCCAGACCTAGACCCGACGTGCCGAGACCGAGACCCAGACCAAGACCCGACGTGCCGAGACCGAGACCCAGACCCGAAGTGCCGAGACTGAGACCCAGACCAAAACCAGCCGGCAGACCAAGACCAAGACCAAGACCTTAAAATGTAGCCTGGAGATCGGCCTTGAGACTGAGACCGGGTCTCGAGACTCCATCTCCGCCTAGAAAGTGAATGCAATATGAGCAAGTCATTTTTGAGCGAGTAAATCTTTGTTAAACATGTACATTTTAAAACATATTACTAGGAACAACCTAGTAAAACTGAGGCTTTCTGATAAGAGATTAAAATACTTAAAGGAGAATAATAATTACAAACTAATTAAGAAATAAACATCACTCAGACATACGTTACAATTATAGGGCACCGCTAGGCTCCTTTCTAGGACATTCACTGTTTAAAAGAGTATTAGGAAAGCATTCTTACTTCAGTCCAGTACTGCTGCTTAGCTTCTGAATCCATGTGTGCAAACCCCCCTAAAACCAGGGCCTTCATCAGGGTTCTCTGCACCGAGCCAGAAAGGGAGTGCAGCGGAGGCGTTCGATTGGCAAACTGCTTGGCCAAATTCCACCAGTTCTCACACTGGATTACTACATTAGCCCTTAAAGAAAAAGGAATTGGTTTATTTGTAAGATTTATATGGTAGCGGTTAGTGCAACAGAGCTAGAAAACCCTAATTCAGCTGCAATGCGATGGGAGTCTTGCTTAAAATAGATTTTAAACAGATTTTTTTTTTGTTGTAAAAACTATCGACTCGTTTTGCTAAAAAATAAAAATGCCATATATAACCAATAAAGCCTGAATTTTGCTAAGACTGAAATTGGTTAAAAATAAACACTGAAATGTTAAAAAACATAAACACCAAAAACCTTATGTTTACCATCCTCAGACATGTAATGCATGGAACTGTCTCAAATATTGACCTCATCTGACATTGTGTTATTATACAGAAATGTCTTGAAAGGGGTACTTTTATATTAAATATGTACATAACACGGACATCATGGCGTCCATGTTACATGCGCAACTTCACATGTATCATTGTATTATGAAGAACGTTTCAGAAAATAGTACATAGTACATATTAAAACCAGCAATAAGCTTCATTTATATATTTTCAGTTATGTATTGTGACATCCAGAACCAGAAATTCTAAACCTGTACTGTCTTTAACACGCAGAAAAATATTAAGTTATTTAAAAAATATTTACATTTAAAACTGTTTTGAACAACATATAATCCTTTGTGGAGTGGAGCTTATTATTATTATTTATCTAGCTGCTGCCTTTATCCAAGAATAGTAAATAAAAGCAAAATACAATCTCCCAGCTCAACAGAGACATGCTCTGCTATTGCGTCTTGGTTACCCCCGCAACCAATCTATTTATTAATTATTGATTATTATGTATGTATTTTACTTCAGTCTCAAATAACTCTTAGGATATTTAAATACATAGACGATAGTATTTGTAATGTTGGATTTATACAACACACAGGGAATTAAGGTTTCGGCTATTTGAATATGAACGGGAAAAGAAGCAATAGGAAACAAGATTTAAATTGTATGAAAAGAGAGAAAGTAGCTTAAGCTGCTTCTTAACAAAATAAATTTATACTGCACTGTTAACAGTAAAAAAATAAGAAATAGTAAAAGAAAAAACACCGTAGTTTAATAATGTAAATGTCTGATATGCATCAAATAAAAATGAAGAACCTTGTCCCAACGTTGCAAAAGACTCCAGTACCGATTGGTGTCAAAAGTATCTTTTCTTTCGAAATAATAAATCAAAAGCAATGTTTAACAATATATTAATTAAAAAAAGACTTAAAAAATACTATTATTCAATTTCAAACATAACTGTTCTCCTTTTTTCTCCATCTTTATTTTTGCGGACCCAGCGTTACTAACCTACCGAAAACAATGTTGGATACCAATGTGGAAGAATATGCCGAGTTAAGCAGATTCCCACATCAAGCCAATACTACAAAAAACAAAATAAAAAATTCTGACATTGACGCCAATGGGGAGTAGTTCATTAAAATGTTATTCTAGATATAAATAACTTCTATTTAATGAGACCTCAACAATACACATTTTATAAAATAATTTAAAGCACTGCATTCTGAGCCAGAGGTGTCATTTTGGGGGGCCCGACAGAGGCGGCTGCCCTCTCCAAGCTCACCAGGGGGGCCTCCACATGGCAGTTTCTGTGAGAAGTTAAAAGGCTTAAAAAAAAGTGTTCATGCTTCGGGACATCGAACGTGCAGGGACTAGCCTGACATTAATGTAACGTTGTTGAATGAAACATTCTCCTTTTGCTTGCCAAAAGCTGCAGTGCGACTATGTTTTAACTAAAAAAATGCCATAGCAACAGCCTCTCCCAAGTTATCGTGATAATTTGCATTTGTTGAAATTCAAAATTAAATGATAGCAGCTGTTGTGTACGTTGTGTTACAAAAAAGAAAAAAAGGTACGCTTTAATGACAATTCTGTTCAAGTGTTTATGATGTGTTTTGCGAACTTGTCAGTAAAAGTTCTTCGCTTATAAGATCTATCACGCCACAGCAACTAAGCTGATTTCAAATAGCAAAATAATAGCCATTGTCATTTCAACTAATTAACTAAGAGGTTACTGAGTTGAAGAGGGGAACAAAAATCTAAAGTCGCACCACCAGTAGTTGTTATTATCTTTTTGAGCTGGTACAACTCTAAAAGGATACTTGCTATTTTACTGATGTAAAGAGTAAGCATGTCGTTTTCTGTGTAAAAGAAATGACCGTAACTTATTTTATTGTTGATTAAATCACTCCTGCAGCAAGCACACAATGCAGTGTTTTGATTATTTCAATCATTCCCGTTTCAGGGGTACAACAATTGCATACATACTGCGTTTATGTAAATGAAGCGTAGCATTTATCTATTTAAATTAACACAATTTTATTTTGACACAATACCTCTTTTAAAGCTAAAGACTGTATTTCATAGCATTTCTAGTCATGCTCTGCTTAATGTTCATTTACGTTTTTTCTTTTTCATTCACAAAACAGATGTACATTTGGGAAATTTTATTTAATACTGTAGACAAAAATGTAGACAAAGCTGCTAATCTGATTAGAGGTGACAAAATGGACTTGGAGGGTGTGACAGAGATCGAATGATTCTTGGTGTTAGATGTCCCTTCTGACCTGCGAGGGTGCTGTGTAAAGGGAACAGTACCCTGAACTGGATGGCCCGACATCATTCCCAGGGTTAGGAGGAAGTCGGCCATCTAAAAAGGGGGCGGAACTACGCTACACTAAATCATTGACCCTGAAGGGAAACAGTGGAATCCGCAGACTGGAAGAGCAGCTGCACTCGTTTACCAAGGGGTCATGGTATTTAAGGGGACGTAGTGATGAGATCTGTTCCTTTTGTAAATGGCTAATGACCAAAAGGAGAACCTGTATTGTGAACCATGAGCGTTTTGTTTGTCGTTATTTACAATACTGTTGAATTGTTATTTAGACGGCTAACACGATCCGGAGCTGTCGCCAAAGGCCAGCACTAAACCCGGATCAACAACACTGCACTTTGTTTCACAAGGAACTGTATTCACTACGAGCACTAGAGCACGCACTGTGGACTGGTGTTTGTGTTACGTGTGGGTGAATTAACCCTTTGCGGTACATTTATTCAGCACCTGTCAGGCGTGTCAGGTCCAATTTATTTTCACACAAGGTGTTTATTTTACACACGCTGTTTAAAAGAAATTTTATTCACAGTAAAACAGGTCAATAAACCAAACTCCTCAATAATGTTATCCAAGTCATTATTTTATTATTATAACATCTCAAAAAGCTTGGCAAATGTCCGGAATATTCTTTGAAAAATGAAGTTTGTTGCAAAGTTTTATTATTATGAAGATGGGGCCCCTAAATGCATTCTTTCCCCCCAAACCTTTTGTAAAGCGACGAGTGACGACCCTGTTCTGAGCGTACAGATACTTACATTTAGCAAGCAAATTAGGATAATTTTTTTTAAATGTAATTGACACCATAGGTATAGTGCGAAACCTGAATTTAGATGATCTATAACACCATATGCATATTTTAAAAGCATATTGTAGTCATTTTCAGTAAAATAACACATTGAAAACGTATATAACAAAGGAGTTTACCAGTTTCTTTTCATGACAATGCACTGTTTGTCAAGGTTTTTAAATATAACTAAAAAGTTAAAATAATGCAGTTAAGCTTTTTGTGTGTGTATAACGTACCAAATATTTAAAAACATTTACCTCAATAAAATAACTTTTCATAATAAAAATAAACTTGAACAAATGTTACAGTGCCTATTGGTACCAAGTATTGGAGACTGACCCTTATGACTGACCCTTTAATTACTGAATTTAGATTCTTGTTTATAGGATTAATATAAAAGATACAGCAAGCAGCAATACATTTTTGAAAGATGAAAATGAACTCCTGAGCCAAATAATAATTCACATAAAAGCTGTATCAGAGAAAGACACAAGCAAAATGATAGAAATCTAAAACATTTCCATTTTTTTAATTTTGGTATTTCATGTTATTTTGAAACTGAAGTGCAAATGCATGATCACTGAAATTTTCCATGCTTAATTATTTTGTGGGTGGCATTGACACGCAGATCAAGTACTTACCTTTCCCTTCGTTCTACCAATGTGACCAGCAATTCCACTGTGTCATTTGCCAGGTCTGGCTCTGAACTCCACACCGACAGGTTATTAATGACCTTTTCAAGAATATATCCCACAATCCACTGGGCACCTTCAGTGTCTGCACCAAAGGCAGCACTAAATGGTATGCTTATCTAGAAAATAAAATGGATATCAAATCATTCATGCTTAGTTCCATAAAAGTTAAATAAAATCGTAAGTAAAAGTATGGCCCTGTATTACAGCCATTAGGTCATTAAAATAGGCCCTTTGGATCTTAATGGATATGTAGAAAACAAGAAAACATATTCTTACCTGGTCATATAACTTCTCATCTACTAACAGGTATGTTTTGGACCATCGTTTCAGGAACCACACTATATCCTTTCCCATCTGCGGGCTCAGCAGGTCTGTCAAGTTTGCTCTCGTTGCCCGAGACTCCACTTCTGAAGTTCTCAAAACAGAAGACAGTAACCTGAAACAGAAACAATGAAGAAGACACAAGCCATGAAACAAAATCTCAAAAACTAGAATACAAAGAGGTGAGTTTGCAACTCTCAATATTCAGACACAGAGGGACACAAGTGTGATGCAAACGTGCCTTACTGCAACATAGCTCCCAAAACCATTGTTGGAAAAACTACAACCAGAAGTCCTAATTATTTTTGGAGCTCAGCATATTACCTTACCCACGAATACAGCAATAACAATATGTTAATTTTAGTGATCTAAAATCGGCAATAGTATTTAGATCCACCAGCATTTAGATTAAATGAATAAACCCTCTTCGACCTTGTATAGTGCGGGTGAGTCTGTAAACCGGTTTTGTGGTTTAGGTTCATTACAGTATTGATAGCATTCCTGTTATGCTACATGGTTAATACTATGTTTGTGTTGCTACAAAGTAAAGGAAAAAGTCATTTTCATATGACCACCTTTTTATTCAAGGTCTTGTACAAAACAAGTCTCAGTACTGCTCGGCCTTCTCACCTCGCACTTCAACATTCCATCCACTTCTACCTTGCTGTCAATCACCATCACCACAGCCCTTTTGCCTTTGCATTTTTCTACGGCAAAAGTCAACATTTTTTGACTACAAACATGCTTCTAAACCAATCTGTTATATTTTCAGCATTAGCAAAGTGTCTGAGGAAGATCTTTTTGTCAGCTGATACTGTATTCTGAAAGGGGTTTTGAAGGAACGACACAGAATATGTCTCAATTAGCAGAGACACGGGACTGCAGTGGGACACCCTATTTATTCTCAAAGTAGTTTAAACATGTTATTTACAGTATTCAAACTTTTTCAGGTAAGTAAAGGAATCTTTTTCTTTTTTTCAAACTCCATATGTGTAATAATCATTAGTAACAGCATTGGAAGCTGACTTGTGCAATGTCACGTGAACTGCAGATTTAAATCCAATAATCGTACGTCTTAGCATTAAAATACTATGGTTTTGCTGTAAGTAATTTATCTACCCTGTGCCAAAAATAAGTAACTCGTCACTGCTCTTAAATAACCTGTATAAATGCTTGTGTTTTAAACAATATGAATGATCATTTCCTAATTCTGTTTACTATCAACTGAACAAAGCACTTCATTTATTTATTTTGTACATTATAATTTTTCTAACAAACAAACTGCAGCACCACATTGTTTTGAGCAAAGGGTATAGCATAATAATTGAATAATAGATACTGTGGCAGTATAACATATATTATACAACTTTAGGGAGTTAAAGTTTCTGTTTTAGAAAAAATATATAAACGTAAAATTATATGCCTTTTTTTACGTTGTTGTAATAAATATAAAAGCAGCCAAAGTTTAAATCATTCCGTGAAAGGAAGTGTAATTTCTGTGTGTTCATTTTGTAATTTAAGTAATTTACAGTAATAAATCTAAATTTTTAGTAAGCCTTCATTTTAGAACTTGCATGAGTCCTGTATACTGTGATATTAAGGCTACCACAGTATTCTTTTGACGGTTATCATACCGTGGAAATGTTATACCGGCCCATCCCTATTATACAGTACATCTTGGTCTACAGCTAAAAACTTTAGCACTGTTTTACAGCACTGGCAAAATCTTTTCATAATAACATATTATAACAGGTTGCTGGTGTTGAGAGGTTTTTCTTGTAAAACATTTAAATACAGAAAGGAATTCCTCCACCACCCAAAAACAACAAAAAACAGAAACAAATAGGCCATTCTTTCCCCTCCATTTCAGCACATAGTTTTGTTTTGAGTGCAGGACTTGCCTGATAGCTGAATCTGTCCTGTTACATCCTGGGATAGAAGATGCCTTCTCCCCAGGGGATCCCAGGACCTGAAGGGTTGTATTGATGTCCACTTCAGTCGAATGCTTGATGGAATATTCCATTATCTCTGGAGGTATAAGAGGGGTCTCGCCCTGAGTCTCATCAGCCAAGAGACAGCCTATGTAAACAGATCACAAAGCCTTTGTCAAAATGTTTGTTATTAAATTTATTTGGTATATTTTAGTATTTATAAATTCCGCACTATTGAGTGTTTAACCCCTTAAGGTACACAACGAATTGAGCGGTTGTTCAAGAGGTTTCTTTTGAAAATACATATGAGAGTGACTAAAGCATCACAAGGAAACTGACAATGTCCTGATCCAACCTGTCAATACATTTTAAACACTGTTTTGTGCACCTCATTTGAAAAAAAAATTAAAATGTCCCTTGTACTTTAAAGGGTTAATAGTTATGCATTATACTTCAATTCAAAGGGCTGCCATAGCCTGTATTTGAATGTTTTCCTTTTTTACATTTCTAAATTAATACAAATTAATAGGAATGTACAGTGCTTTGTCTTCAGATTGGCCTTCAATGCATAATGTATTAGTTCAGAACACTGACAATATTACTCCTGGATCTACTTCAATCAAAATAATAATAACATGGGGATAATTGATCATCTACCCTGTAGCTTTCTTTAATTCTATTCAGTAATTTAATTCTATGAGTTTTTCAATTTTCTTCATTGGCCTCTACCCAGTTAGAACAGAGAATTATAGTCCTACTTTATAAGCATTACAAATATGTTGACAAAAGATCACACAACCTAGGTACTGTTTTTCATATGATTAAAGAAGGCTTAGTACCAAACATCTTCAATATGTTTCTTAAGTCTCTTAGCATGAATGGACTGGAAAAACAGACCCCTACTTGTATAGTAAAGGAAATGACTAACCTGTGACTAGAATAAGCCAGTGAATATCTTCATACAGCTCATCCAGCACTTTGTTATCTACTGAGCCAGATCCTGGAGAAGCCAGCAAGTGCTGCTGATGCCGTTGTAACTGGCCGTGGAGCCTTGTTACTCTGTCCTCCAACAAACTGACAAGATAAAGTCCATGTTACACCATCAATAAGAACAAACTGTATTGTGCAATTCATTCATTTCATTTGAAATGGAATTATAAGTCAAGTCCCCTTTGGAACCTATTAGCAGTAAATACACTTACACCTTCGCTGTAACATGGATTTCACAATGTCAAAGACAAAGAATTTAAACCACAACAGAATATATAGAAAAACAGATTATATACGTCAATATCAGCTTTTTGTCTGTTATACTGTTTGGATGTATTCGGTGGCTACCAGCTGAGAGTTTTCTCTTGCACTCTGTGTCCCTTTGCTCACAGGCCTGACACAGCATAGTGTGTGAGAAATATACTAAGAGGTAGTCTACGAACACTTACATCAGGATAGCCAAATTATGTTATGTGCATTAATACAGTACATCTAGGGGTCATTTTATATGCACACTTAGGAGAATAGCAATCTAAAAAACTAAATGGTACTTATATTTTGCAAGTCTGACAGAGGTTTTCTATGATTTGGGCACATCAATCCAAAAGGAAGTACAATGAAGCTACAAATAACTAACAGTTACCTTGTGAGGAGAGGTATGCAGTGGTCAGCAGCTATCCTTCCCAACATGCCTATACTGGCCAACTGGTCTGAGAACAGCTCCCTGTCATCTTCCTGCAGCTCATTGATTTCTTCTTCTTCTTCTTCACAGGAGGCCACTCCATTAGCAGTCTAAGATTAGAGGAAAGAAATGGTAACGCTTTGGCACTAATGACGGTGGAACTGGATTACTCTCACAACCTCAGAAACACTCACTCATAGATAAGGTTACATTTATAAGAAACTTTACAAGAAAAAAAGACCAGCATTTGGACTTGTACCTGCACCTGCATCAATGTACCTGAAATGTAAATGTACATTTAAGCTGAGATCTGTTGTTCATGGGTAACACAGATTTTTTTTTTTGCCTGTAAATAAGCAGCTGGAAAATAACCTAATGAAATGCATATATTTTTATTTATTCATTTTTTATAGAGACAGCCAGACTGGAAGTAGCAAACTCAGCATATTCTAAGCATTTGATAAACTGGGTAAATGTGAATTATTAGTATTAATATTTATTTATTTCTTTCTTAGCAGGTCGCCCTGGATAAGGGCATCTGCTAAGAAATAAATAAATAAATAAATAAATAAATAAATACAATAATAATAATAATAATAATAATAATAATAATAATAATAATAATAATAATAATAATAATAATAATTACTCCCTTTAAAGCACAAATTCATATCTTTTATAAACCCCAGGGTAAAAATGATAATAATCTCACCAAATTCCTTGTGCCTTCAGGCGCTGCAAGATGGCACTGAATGTAGGAATTGAAAACCTGCACAGCATGCTGGATAAAGAAGCCTTTATGAAAATGCTTCACATCTTGCACTAGCGTGAGCCAGGACTCCAGGAGTTTGTCATAGGCTTCCATGTATACCATATCATCCTTGTCAAGCTGCAGAGACACAACATCAAAATCAACCTGCTCAGAGAGATTAGGACATAAAAGCCTGTAGCTCTTATCTGCAAATAATATTGTTTCCTAAAATGTAGGCCATTAGAAGTAATTCCCAGTATACAGAATAACGGGTGGTTCTGAAGCTACTGTATAGTCTTGATTAGCATGTCATTATGTTGCATTACAATTGAATTTAATAATTCAAGCTATAGATACAAAACGCAACAGCAACATAGCTACTAGTGCAACTGTGCCTTAGTTACATCTACCATATTGCTGTGTGATGCCGATATTCTTTAAACAAATAAATCAAATAGCAGCTGTGTCACGTAAATCACAACAAGAACTAAAGACAGTAAGAGTAACAAAAAACAAGTATTTTTAATATGTATGTATCTACCAAAACACAGAACACTGTTCTGCAAATTGCTTCCCACCATCCCATTTAGGTTTTGGATAATTACCACTTCCTCTAAGGCAGCACTTCTTCCAAAGGAACAAGTGAGATGCGTGAGGCAGTTTACAAATGAATTGAAGAGCTCACTGGGAATGGCAGTCAAGTTACTGCGAGGGAACATAGTTATTAAATTGCTGATAATGTTGGAAATCCCCACAGCTTCTGAATCCTCTATTTCAATCCTGGAAAAGATAAAAAGAACAGGGGCTATATTTAACATTCTTGTGTGCGCAAGTATTCCCTTCTAAACCGTGCGTACACACATTCCAACAGAAAGTATGTGATTTATCAACACAGACGTCTGCGTGAGAACGTCCTTAGACTCACGGACACTCTGGATCACGAGCACAATCATTTCCTCGGGTTAGAAGGATGCTACTGCAAGACAAGTTCAAACTCCTATTAAAATTGTAAAATAATAACGTTCTCATTAGGTTTATGTTATTAATTGAAATTGCCATGCTTCTGACATAATTCTTTCATAAATTATTGCCGTTCTATATCAAATATGCCATGGTTATTATTTAAGGAGAAGGTAATGTTTTGTGACTGCCTTGTTTGAGATGTACACTGGTAATTACAGAAGACATTAAGCAGGTGTGTAGGCTAGAAAGAAATACTTTTTTTTCTTTTATAAATAATTCACATATGGGAATACATTTGAAAATGGATAATCTTGCACTTCTGGAAGACTGCTTCCAAATGGCAGCTATGGAATTGTGTGAGATGTTGGGTTCTAGGTTGCACAGACCAACCAAGCGCACACATCCTATTCCTGCACATGTTCAAGTTCTGTCCACTACTATTGGCTTTGTAGCTACTGATAGCTTTCAATGGCAAGATTGATGAATCAGGATTTAATTCTGCATGCAACAATTCTAAACTTCAAGTCATTTATTTACGCACAAATGATAAATATAGGCCTAGTTGCCTAAAATGAGCTGAGCTTGATTTGAAAAAAGCACATGAGCTTTAATACAGTGAAATAGTGTCATTATTATTATAAACTGGGTTTGGGATGATAATTCAAAATTAGATTGAAACATGCAGGGCTGATTCAGGGCAGTGAAGATAGTTGGCTATCAGTTTTATGACAGATGAGAGTAGGGATGTTGCACAAAGCCATCACATGCTCAGAATCCTAACAAATAAATTAACAAACAAAAAAAACAAACATTGGGAGTATGTCAACACCAGGACTAACATTACCCTTACACTACACAGATATATGGCTACAGGCAATGAGCTACAGGTCAGCACTCGGATATACATTCACGTCAGTCATGCTTTACTGTCCTTGTATTAAGAATAAAATTAATCCCCATGTAACAATTTATTTCATCATCCATCACAGCCCATGTTTTTTTTTTTTTTTCTCACATACGCAAATCAGTCTTTATATTGTGCAGTTACACAGTGCAGCAACAACAAAGCGAACGAGACCAGCTACTGTAATGTAAAACAGTCATTAAACTTTTTTAGATAGTGTGATGTACTTTTTTAAAATCTGTGATCTTTAGTTGCTTTTGTACATTTTTATTTGCACGTAAACTGTGGTATTAGTGCGTCATCGAGCACTATATAATGCAATTTTGAATATTGACTTCGGACACTGTTTTAATTCTGGAAACTTTAAAAAAAAAGTATATGTTTTGCTAAATTGCATTTATTACCTTTTACTTTTTGCGCAGTTCTGTGCATGAGTAACATTTTGATTTAATTTTGTTATTGGGTCATTAATGGGGAATTTTACATACTGCTACAATACTGTCCACGTGTCCATCAGTCTCTCTTGGCAAGTGATATTTTCAGAGTATCATATCGTTTTGAATTAAAATACTTCTGTTGTACCAACAAAACCAACTACAGTACATCTAAATGGAAGTCTACTTATTTTAAAACAGTCCTTTCAGCTATGTATTTTTGACATTGTATCTTTTTTGTGTTCCCTGAAAAACGGACAAGGGTTGAAACAGCCAAAATGAAATAAATCAGATATGCGTCACTTTTAACCGTCACTGAAGTCAAAATTTTATAGGGTTGGATATGTGTGCTGACCTGTACTAAGCAGCTGATTAGACCAAAACCATTAATGTCCTTCTACCAAGTGAAGACCTGAGAATATAACAGTTACCCCATTTACACTAGCCAGGTCTTTGTTTTTTTTTGTAGTGTAAATGCAGCCATCCCAGGTCCAGCTGTCCTAAAAGTGCCACTCCAGAGGAGGTCTCTTCAACAGTTTTGTTCCTTTTTTTGCTCTACTGTGAACACATCGGTCCCTGAGACGGCTCACATTTGCCAAATGCAGTCCTTTGTTTAAAAGTAACATGCTTTAAGATCTGTACTTAGTGCTTGTTTAATTGTATACATTATGGCACAAAATTATACACGAGATTGTTTCTTTTTAGCCATTAAACAAATTTCGCTTTTGTTGAATAGCAAAAACAAATGTGAGTTATTGTTTACATTCACATACAAGAAGTTTTCAGACGGATGTGTAAATGTTTACAACACCTGTTTCTTTAAATGTTCAAAATGCAAGTTGAATGCTTCACTCCATTTCTGATGGCAAAATGAAATCTTAATTAGCATGAAATGACCACCTTGAAGTAGAAACACACAAGTGACAAATTACAGGTTTCTTGTTGATTTAAACGCTTGCGACTGTTTTGGGAGGGGAAATGTCTTCACGGAAGGTCATCGGGTTCTGTGGCGGAGTGTCCCGCCCCTTGGTTTATTATTTATTTATATTATGATTTTTATATGTTTATATGACGGCGAAAGCCGATGGTTATTTGTTATTTTGTATATAGATTTTAAAACCTTGTGAGGATGCGTGACTGATCAGCTACTGATTATTTAACTAGCTGACAGTCACGCATCCTTATTAAACTCGTGCAGACTATGGCCGAGGGGTAATAATTAATTAATAGCTACTTAACCCCTCAGCCAGAATATAAAAGCCTGCAGCTATATGCGCTCAGGGGAGAGTGTACAGAGGAGAGTACGGGAGAGTGAGCAAGGTGGGAGAGAGATTTAAAACCTAAAACAACTGCTAAGCACGCTGGTTTTATTACCCCAGCACGATACTTATTTGTTTATTTCTATTTATTTGGCCAGCGTGCCCTTTTGTTTGTAGTATGTTGTTTGTTTAAATCTTTTGTTTGTTTATCATTTAATAAAACACTGAGCGCCGCAGCGCAGCAGTTTCACCACCACCATTCATTGTTTTGGTTTCTGGTCCATGACGTCACCACCCACATGCCACTCAACAGCTCGGTCACAGGTACGCACAACAGTTCAGTGCTATGCACGTGCACATGGAGCCAAAGGCAGTCTTGTGCTCAATTGTAAACAGGAGCCCGGATGATAAGAATCTTTTAATCTGATTGACTCTAAGCAAGCTGAGGTCCGACAGTGTAAATACATGATTTAAACACTTAAAAGTAACAAATATTAAACATACCCATTTATCATGCTGAGTAATCCTTCTACCAAGCGGGCTAAATAGTTAACCTGGGCACTCTCATCTGGGAATACAGGCCCATGCATGGATGCTAACTGTGCCAGACACTGCAAGGAATCCTGTGCCATGTCTGAGTCTTCCCGGATCTTACGATGCACCTGAAATTAATAAGAGCAAACATCACTTGCAAGAAAAGAAACATAAAATCAATAGAGTAATAGATACATTTGCCATCAATTCAGCTGTGCATCACCACTACACTTACAACTCCAAAATACCTTTAACATTATTTTTGGTTCTCCGTTTCAAGTTCTGGTTTGGTGTTGTATGGATAATATATTTTAACAGAAAAAAACACACACACGCTATAATATCCCATACAATAACCACTACTCGTATATAAAAACGCTTGCAGTGCAGGTTGCTAGATTCGTAGCTCCACATCTCAAAAGTGAAGCAATCCTGTGTCAGAGCAGAACTTGTTGTGTAGAGTACTCTAGATGCCATGCATTGCAAAACAAAAACAAACAGATGCCAGACTTTCTAAAAACAGCAAGGATGACAGCGATGTATATGATGCTAACTATGGCGGCGTTTACATGCACAAGTCATGAGAGTTTTCCTCACAACGTGTTTGCTGTACTTTTCAGGAAATGCGTTGCTATGAAGTTCTGATTTAGGGAAAAAAAACCAAAAACGGCCGTACCAATGCAGATTACTCAATTGATAGTCATTTAGGGGTGGGGATATTTAAATGTCTGTGTCTGCTTGCCAAGTAGGAAAAGAACGACTCTGAATATCGTGAGGAAAGCTTCATGTGTTGCCATGAAGATAAAAACATTTAACGAGAGAAATTAATTCATGTGTTATCGCACACATTCTGAATTAGGCTGCGCTAGCTACTTGTTTGTCTGGTTACCTTTCCAACACACACAAATTATATAAAATATAATTTCTACTAAGTTTCTACTACTTAGAATTTATATTTGTGTGTTTGTGGAACATCTAAAAGTTACATTTCATTAATACTAGAACTGCCTTTTACAATACATGTTTTTATTTTGAATATAACCTACAATATTCAATTTTTTTAAAATATATACAAGCCTGTTGTTATCTCTACTGGACCTAACAGCCATCAATTCCTTTGTTTTGTACATGAAATGCACCGGGGAAAATATCAGTAGGAGAGATTTCATCTTGAAGCTAGCCACAGCACTTCAGCAGAAACATTTTGATCAGAAAACTGCAAAGCTGTAGGCTGCAGCAGCTCAACCTGGATTCTGTGCTGCGAGTGACACACATGCAAGATAAATCATGTTACTTTCGTTTTAGATTTAAAACTACTTTTGTTTTTACAGTTTTGTATGTACATAAACCTGTTTACACACTAGTTTCTTTTGAAATGTTTATTTTATTATAGTTTTTCATTTTTTGAAGTAGTGCTTTATATGTGGCAAGTTAGAAAACTCTTTTATGTTTAATTGTTCATTTAAATATGGTGTTTCGGCTATGCAGATGTTTGATATGATGTGCTTGAATAAAACTTTAGTTTTATCTAATAGTTTGTCTTTCATTTTAATTTTGATGATGTTTAAAATGTACCACGATAATGACTGGCGTCGGCGGTTGTAGTTATGAGTATAACCGCGGCGGTTCTAGTGTTAAAGTAGTCCATAAATGTACATTTTGTGTGTGTGTTTGTGTGTGTGTTGGGGGGTGTCTATGTTTTGTACAGCCTTTCTGCTGGAGATTAAGTGAGATTAAGTCAGAAGAACAGGATTTTGACTGCTGAAATCTCGTGAGCCACAGCACGATTCCTGTTCAAATTTACATGGGTTTTTACAGCTATTTTTATTGTGAGAAAGCAATTGACCCTGCCCTGAGTTTATGCTGCAAAAAGGACGTCCTTTTGCTGTTTCATGATGTATTCCCGTGACAACGTCACACAGTTATGACTGTAGAGTTGATTTTCATGTACATGTAAACCCGGCCTATGTATCAACTTTGCTAAGTTAGGCTAAATCAAAATACATGAAACTGAATGCCTATTTGCAAAGTAATTCTTTTTAGAAAGAAAACAATAAAATAAATAGGCTCTAGTACAACTAGGAATTACTTTTATACAAACGGATAATTTTTCCATTTACTGGCTTTCCTGTCGGTGTTTATTCAGACAGTGGACAACTGGTAAACTTTGACAACTGTGATACTCTGTGCTTTGCTTTGTATTTAAGCAGCTGAACCTGAGGTGTTGACCTAGTTGACTTGTGTGACCCCCATGTATCAGATGGGACTGCCCAGAGGGAAACACACAACTAAACAGATATGGGGATTAAGTTTCATCAAACAGCCTAAAGACTACATTAAAAAAGTGAGGGAATAATATCAAAATGGGACATTTCAGAATTTTGATCAATGTGTTACCAGTCACCATGGCAGGAATCCATGTTTTTGGGTCAAATTAAGAACAAATGTCCCACCCTTCTTTTGTGTGCCCCTGCACTTGTGATGCAGCTTGCTCACTAAAATCTGCTACTAAGTTAAAAAGATGTCAAGTACACAAACATTTGGCTAGTGCCTTCATTTTAAACTCCAAACTAATTACATTTTTTGCTGTAGTTTTTGTACTGTATTAACTGACTGGTATGGTGAAATTCAGTTCCGAAGAATATTTTTTTATCCTTTGCGCTGAACAACTAAAGAAGATTGTTGTGAATTTAAAAACGTAAATGTGTTTGGGTGGGCTTGAAGAAAGTAAGAAACAACGATTTGATTAATATTGTATAGTGCTGCATTATGAGTTCTAAAACACAGCATTACCAAAAAAACACACCCTAGGAATACAATAGTGTTACCATCCAGAAGCCACAGGTCCACAATTTGGCAGCCGTATAAGGTCAAAATGAAGAGTAACACTGGATTTTTCTAAAGGAGTTTCCATTATGGTATCTGACATATTAATAGTTGAAATAGTGGCTGTGGCCACCTAAATTAATAAAATGCCTATAATATGCCAATTATAAAAACCATCTATATCTTTAGACTAACTATATAAAAGCAACTTCCAGGTTCCAATAAAAAGCTTGGATGCTGTTAATTTGGTACATAATCCTACTGTCTGTGTCTAATCCTAATGTTGGTTTACAGAGGCCTCTGAACTTTGCAACTCGTGTCTAAGGGTCGATTTTCAGTCTCGTGGACAGAGTCAGTTGAGTGGAACAGCTGCTGGCTTTGCACAGACAGCTGCTTCAATTTTCTATCTGGCTTCTATTTCTCTAGGAAGTTATTCACATCAAAGATAAAACTTTTACTTGATGTAGGTACACTTTGGACCACAAATGTCTTAGAAAAACTGGTCTTGGCATTTTAGCAGGCTAAGAAAGAGAGATCCAAGAACATTCATCAATGATATCAACTGGTAGTGTTAAGCTCTCCTTTACATATCCAGTTTAAGATTATTTTAAAACTTAGTAGATACATAATAAACTGTTGTTTTTTTTTAAATGTTGAATGGAATACTTATACAGCATTCCTAGAATTCAGCATTTGTATAGTACATTTCTAGTTTATATTTTTATAGGTTTTAAGAAACAAAACGACATTTAACGAATAACACATTTGGATTTGCTTACAGTTTACTAATCGTAGTTGTTGGATCTTTGTAAATGTTTGTACAACAGTATATTGTTTATTTCTCTTTAAATGACTACAGACAAAATTCCTAAAGCTTTATCAAAAGCAAAACACCACAACTTTTTTTTTTTTTTTAAACTTATCACTACCTGCATGTGAAGATTAGTTCTTCACAGATTTAACTTTACAAAACGCAAAATATATAAACCAACATATCAATACATTTTGAAAAAACCTGGAAATTAGAGAATACTCACAGCACATACAGTACATAAATAATGAGCGCATAGAAAGTATCCAAGATCACAGTATATACTAAATAATCATACTTTTCTAGGTGCTTCTTCTCCAGCTTTAATCATAATAATTTAATCAAAATATATAAGCCTGCTAACAAAGTGTGGCTGGGGAATGAATGCAGTTCAAGAGGAGAAATGTGACTTACTGTAAAGAAGAGTTCCATGACTCTGCTATCCAGGAAGGTCTCCCGCCAGGACTCTGTTGGTTTTAGCATCACATTTTGAGAGGATTCGAACATAGCTATATAATGCCGGCCCAGTAATCCAAAGTCAAGGTCAACAACAGCAAGGACTGGGGGTTATAAAAGAAAAAAAAAACTCCCGGGTCATAGCCGGGATCTGTTCACAAGAGAATGTAATGGAAACTCACTATAAGCCTCTCCACATACACTACATAGCGACTGCATGAGGCCAAGGAATAAAAGGTATTAGGGTTTGGAGAAGGGAGACTCCTTTAGGAATGTGGCATTCCACAAGGCTGTGATCACTTTGTCAACCAGGGTGCTGCGTGTGTCAATGGGAAAGGGGCCTGTGGCCACACTTAGAGTAACAGGTGTCAACATTTACAAGAGAAGGGGAGCAAAGGCTACTTTTTGTTTTTTTTGCCCACCCCCACACCCACCCCACAAAAGTTTTGGTTTAAATTTACAAAAGCAATTCTGAATAGCATTCCCAAATAACTCACTGAAGTTAAGAGACAGAAATATAACAGCAGTTAAATTAAAAAAGGTGTCCATATCATAGTCTTAAGTTATTTACTTTTTATATATATATATATATATATATATACAGTACTGTGCAAAAGTTTTAGGCAGATGTGAAAAAATGCTGTAAAGTAAGAATGCTTTCAAAAATAGACATGTTAATAGATTATATTTATCAATTAACAAAATGCAAAGTGAGTGAACAGAAGAAAAATCTAAATCAAATCCATATTTGGTGTGACCACCCTTTGCCTTCAAAACAGCATCAAGCATCAATTCTTCTAGGTACACTTGCACACAGTTTTTGAAGGAACTCGGCAGGTAGGTTGGCCCAAACATCTTGGAGAACTAACCACAGTTCTTCTGTGGATTTAGGCAGCCTCAGTTGCTTCTCTCTCTTCATGTAATCCCAGACAGACCTCGATGATGTTGAGATCAGGGCTCTGTGGGGGCCATACCATCACTTCCAGGACTCCTTGTTCTTCTTTACGCTGAAGATAGTTCTTAATGACTTTAGCTGTATGTTTAGGGTCGTTGTCATGCTGCAGAATAAATTTGGGGCCAATCAGATGCCTCCCTGATGGTATTGCATGATGGATAAGTATCTGCCTGTACTTCTCAGCATTGAGGAGACCATTAATTCTGACCAAATCCCCAACTCCATTTGCAGAAATGCAGCCCCAAACTTGCAAGGAACCTCCACCATGCTTCACTGTTGCCTGCAGACACTCATTCGTGTACGCTCTCCAGCCCTTCGCTTAACAAACTGCCTTCTGCTACAGCCAAATATTTCAAATTTTGACTCATCAGTCCAGAGCACCTGCTGCCATTTTTCTGCACCCCAGTTCCTGTGTTTTCGTGCATAGTTGAGTCGCTTGGCCTTGTTTCCACGCCGGAGGTATGGCTTTTTGGCCGCAAGTCTTCCATGAAGGCCACTTCTGACCAGACTTCTCCGGACAATAGATAGGTGTACCAGGGTCCCACTGTTTTCTGCCAGTTCTGAGCTGATGGCACTGCTGGACATCTTCCAATTGCGAAGGAAGTAAGCATGATGTGTCTTTCATCTGCTGCAGTAAGTTTCTTGGCCGACCACTGCGCTCACGGTCCTCAACGCTTGTCTCGCTTCTTTGTGCTTCTTCAAAGAGCTTGGACAGCACATCTGGAAACACCTGACTGCCTTGAAATTTCTGCCTGGGAGAGACCTTGCTGATGCAGTATAACTACCTTGTGTCTTGTTGCTGTGCTCAGTCTTGCCATGGTGTATGACTTTGACAGTAAACTGTCTTCAGCAACCTCACCTTTGTTAGCTGAGTTTGGCTGTTCCTCACCCAGTTTTATTCCTCCTACACAGCTGTTTCTGTTTCAGTTAATGATTGTGTTTCAACCTACATATTGAATTGATGATCATTAGCACCTGTTTGGTATAATTGTTTAATCATACACCTGACTATATGCCTACAAAATCCCCTGACTTTGTGCAAGTGTACCTAGAAGAATTGATGCTGTTTTGAAGGCAAAGGGTTGTCACACCAAATATGGATTTGATTTAGATTTTCCTTCTGTTCACTCACTTTGCATTTAGTTAATTGATAAATATAATCTATTAACATGTCTATTTTTGAAAGCATTCTTACTTTACAGCATTTTTTCACACCTGCCTAAAACTTTTGCACAGTACTGTATATATATATATATATATATATATATATATATATATATATATATATATATATATATATATATATATATATATATATATATATAGATATATATATAGACACACACACACACACACACACACACACACACACACACACACACACACACAGTAATGAACCATACCAACGTGTTGGACAGCTGGCTCTTTTAATTAAAAAGAAGCCCCAGTGACTGCTCAGGGATGTTTAAAATAGTTTTAATGAGCATCACTTGTGAAACACACATCTAACAAAGTATGAAACAAGCACATAAGGTTCAGATTACACCTGTGGTTCAAAATTCAATCCATAAAATCCCGTGTAGTAATACAGGGTCTAATTGAACAAGCTTAACTGGGCTTTACCAACGGATTATAGGGACTAAAATGCTCAGCATGGATGTGGAAGAACACCCAGAGGATTAATCTAGAATGAAGACATGGTTCTACCAGACATCCCAAGACATAACATGGATGGAGACATTCAATACTTTATATGTACCTAATCCGCTCTTGTCAATGTCCCTGTTCAGGTTGTAAACCTTTCAGTCAATTTCACTCTATTTCAAGATCACATCCAGTAAAATAAAGTTGCACACCCTGTGAAAATGACCAAGATTACTTTTTTTTTTAATGAATAATTGTATTTGCTTGGCAAATATACCTCAATGTGAAGGATCTACTTGCTCAGTACCAGTAATCTATTTTGTTACTCAATAAAATTATATAATTTCATAAATTACAACATCTTTTAAACCAAGTTAATTAAATGCTCCTTCCTGCAACTAAGCGGTTTCGCGCTATTCTCATACCCTAATATTTATTCCTTTGCACTTTTATAAAATGGTCCGTGGTGTGCCATCCTGTTTAAGTGGAACTGGGTCAGAGTGATAAACACAAAGTGAAATAATTCCTCTGAAAGCTGCAGACATATTTGTGGACTGTAGCACTACCAGTGGTACAACATGAACTGTAGGAGAGGGAAGCCATACAGTGTTCTACCTTCACAAATGTTAATGGAAGACTAATGAATCATAAGAAATAACAATCATTTATTTTTAGTTAATTTTTACAATTGAAAAATGGGAGAAAAAAAATCAGGTCAGTGATGTTAGGGGAAAAATGTGTATTTCTAATTTTCACCAATGTGACTGTTTTGGTACTGCATGCTGTTACAAAGCAAATAAAAGGCAATACAGTTGTTCAACGTATTCAACAACTGACCAACAGCCTCTCATATTGTTACTGTCTCAATGAAATTCAACATTTCAACACACTTTAAAGTAGTGTTATCCCACACTCAAGCCTTTTCATACATAGGCGTAACATGGACTGAAATTCAGGCAGCTTTAGCCATTATATAAACATCTGCAAAATACAAAATCATGCCACAACCATATTGCAATGATGAAGCCAACAGAATTATATATGCAAGGGTTTAAACAGAATAGTATTGCCATATTCGCTAATGTGCTCATCACTGCTTAAAACTTTGTATACAAAAAACACCCTTGTACATAGGAGTCAGTGTTCTTCAATGAAAACAATTTATTTAGAGGCTGTTTGCCAGGAATACAAGCCTGTCATCCTACTCTGGATTCAAGGTGGCGTGCTTTTTTGTTTGTTTACATTGAACATAGAGGGGTGTGTACTTACAAAGCATTTTCAAATCTGATTAGCTGGTAGGATGGGACCAGTAAATCAGATGCTAGTTAACATGAGCAGGAAAAGAAGAGCACGCCCACTGCTTGTCTGGCAGAAATACTGTAAATAGCATGGCAGGGCGTTCCGTGCATTTTCGTTGATAAACGTAAATGTTATTAACTACGTGCGTTACAAAAATGTAATTATTGAATCGATTATCCCGTATTTATATTGATGCATAAAATGAGGAATGGAATCGATCAAAAAAACGATTTTCGATTTAATTGTAGCAGCAGTAGTCTCTGCTTGCTGTGCAGAAGCGAAAAGATTGTGATTTTTTTTTTTTTTTTTTTACTATTGGCAGCCAAAAAAGCTCATTTTAACAGATTATTATTAAACTCCTTATCATGTTAGCTCAGAGTATTAGGCCATTTCTGCACTGATCCTTTGAAATGATATTAAGCTGGGCTGACTATCTTAATATTAATATAATGATAACAATAACATTGTTTTTGTTTTTTTATAAATACCTAAAAATACAGTTTTAGCAAACAGTCCCGTCCCCTTTGACTCCAATTCAATAGAAGTAGCGATATCTATTTAGTTTACCGATCTGAACAATAAACCATTAAGCTACAGTAGTATATTTAACAGATCTCATTTGTATGGAGCGAGGTAAAACAGTGGTGTACCACAGGGATCAGTATTAGGTCCTCTGCTACTCCCAATCTATATTAATGATTTAGATTCTGGTATAGTAAGCAAACTTGTTAAATTTGCAGACGACACAAAAATAGGAGTGGCAAACACTGTTGCAGCAGCAAAGGTCATTCAAAATGATCTAGACAGCGTTCAGAACTGGGCAGACACATGGCAAATGACATTTAATAGAGAAAAGTGTAAGGTTCTGCAGGCAATAAAAATGTGCATTATAAATATCATATGGGAGATACTGAAATTGAAGAACCAACAAGATGCTTGGATATACTGTGAACAGTGTTGAATTTAAATCAAGGGAAGTAATGTTAAAACTTTAAAATGCATTAGTAAGACCTCTTCTAGAATATTGTGTTCAGTTCTGGTCACCTTGTTACAAAATGGATATTGTTGCTCTAGAAAGAGTGCAAAGAAGAGCAACCAGAATTATCCTGGGTTTAAAAGGCATGTTGTATGCAGACAGGCTAAAAGAATTGAATCTATTCAGTCTTGAACAAAGAAGACTACGCGGTGATCTGATTCAAGCATTCAAAATCCTAAAAAGGTATAGACAATGTCGACCCAGGGGACTTTTTTGACCTGAAAAAAGAAACAAGGACCAGGGGTCACAAATGGAGATTAGATAAAGGGGCATTCAGAACAGAAAATAGGAGGCACTTTTTTACACAGAGAATTGTGTAACCCTGGGATCCTTCAAGAAGCTGCTTGATGAGATTCTGGGATCAATAAGCTACTAACAACCAAACGAGCAAGATGGGCCGAATGGCCTCCTCTCGTTTGTAAACGTTCTTATGTTCTTATGTATTCTCATAACCCTGGTTCCATGAAACAGAAATGTAACCAGGTTATCTGTATGTTTTTGATTAAGATCAGTATTTGGAAAATGTTACCTTGAACTTTGTGAATTTAAGAACCACTTTTTGAACAATTTTTTGCTTCTCAAAAATAGCCTGCATCTTAAATTCAAGTACAGTATAGTGATGCGTGTATAAAAACATGCCAACAAAAGACTACCTGAGTACAAAAGCAGCAACATAACTTACTGCCGAGAAAAGACTCTAATCATCGATGACATACAGGAAGCCATTTTCAAAGAAGTGTCATTAGCTTCCTGAGGAATTCGAAGAGAACAATTTCAGCGTTCCTAACAAACAGTACCAGCTTGGACAGAAATGCTGATCAGACCCCCGTATGTTTCAACATGCCAAGCAATACCACAGTTCACCAATTGGGAGAAAAACAGGTAAGAGTAATCACAACTGGAAGTGAGAAGCAGCACATAACTGTAATTGGTTTGTATCTTTGTAAATGAATATTTATTTGATGTTTTATTTTTTCCTCAAATTGAGGGTGGGAAATTTGGGCTGCGTCTTAAATTCGAAGGAATACAATATTTCATTTTAGAACATGTCCTTCTGTAGTGACCTAATCTTCAGCGGGTGACACCTGCTGGTGAAACATTGTATTTCAGTAGTAATCTGTAATAAACCAGTTTCTAGTCAGGATAACGGCCTCTAGTGTGCAGAAGATGCAAGACAGGTTAACTGAATTACATATCGCATTGACTTATATTGTTGTGGAGAATAACACGCCATTCTGGTGATCGCTACCACTGTAGGTTTGCGCTTGGAACAAACCAGAAATATTTAAAAGGGGAAAAATCTCAAATACATTTGCATTCAAAAAGAGCTTTACAGGAACACTTGTTGTAATTGAGGCTATTGCAAGTTATTTTAACCTTGTACACTTTAAGAAATGAATATGATTGTACACTGATGTTTTTAATCAGTGGGGCACATTTTCATCACATCTGGTTAATGTAAAACTAGATCAATGTAAAATAAATTTTTTGTCAGTTGAAATACTCCATGAGGCATATAGAAAAGTTAGAACAAAGACCACATAGTTATCTCAACTGTATCAAAATGTAAATGTGCAGCTCCTGTGTCTTTGAACTTCACTTTCAGCTGGCTTTAAAATTTGAAGCACATAATATTATAAGTGAAGGATATAGTTAGGTGGAAGGAAGTTCCAGCTCAGGACCTGATTGGCAAGTGCAAGGTACCGCTGAAACACTGAGGACATCTGAGCGTTCATGTTTTCTCTCCGACTGAACTCCTGCAGAACTTCTACTGTGAGCATGAAAATCTGCCGTAGATCATCTTCCTGCCATGAAAACAAATACGTTTCTTTTTCTAAACTTCAGAACTCACTTCATATAAGGTGAAAGGGCAGCCATCAAATATTATACAATATATATTATATATATATATACAGTGCCTTCTTGAAAGTATTCGGCCCCTTGAACTTTGCGACCTTTTGCCACATTTCAGGCTTCAAACATAAAGATATGAAACTGTAATTTTTTGTGAAGAATCAACAACAAGTGGGACACAATCATGAAGTGGAGCGAAATTTATTGGATATTTCAAACTTTTTAACAAATAAAAACTGAAAAATTGGGCGTGCAAAATTATTCAGCCCCTTTACTTTCAGTGCAGCAAACTCTCTCCAGAAGTTCAGTGAGGATCTCTGAATGATCCAATGTTGACCTAAATGACTAATGATGATAAATAGAATCCACCTGTGTGTAATCAAGTCTCCGTATAAATGCACCTGCACTGTGATAGTCTCAGAGGTCCGTTTAAAGCGCAGAGAGCATCATGAAGAACAAGGAACACACCAGGCAGGTCCGAGATACTGTTGTGGAGAAGTTTAAAGCGGTTTGGATACAAAAGATTTCCCAAGCTTTAAACATCCCAAGGAGCACTGTGCAAGCGATAATATTGAAATGGAAGGAGTATCAGACCACTGCAAATCTACCAAGACCTGGCCGTCCCTCTAAACTTTCAGCTCATACAAGGAGAAGACTGATCAGAGATGCAGCCAAGAGGCCCATGATCACTCTGGATGAACTGCAGAGATCTACAGCTGAGGTGGGAGACTAGTGTCCATAGGACAACAATCAGTCGTATACTGCACAAATCTGGCCTTTATGGAAGAGTGGCAAGAAGAAAGCCATTTCTTAAAGATATCCATAAAAAGTGTCGTTTACAGTTTGCCACAAGCCACCTGGGAGACACACCAAACATGTGGAAGAAGGTGCTCTGGTCAGATGAAACCAAAATCGAACTTTTGGCAACAATGCAAAGCGTTATGTTTGGCGTAAAAGCAACACAGCTCATCACCCTGAACACACCATCCCCACTGTCAAACATGGTGGTGGCAGCATCATGGTTTGGGCCTGCTTTTCTTCAGCAGGGACAGGGAAGATGGTTAAAATTGATGGGAAGATGGATGGAGCCAAATACAGGACCATTCTGGAAGAAAACCTGATGGAGTCTGCAAAGACCTGAGACTGGGATGGAGATTTGTCTTCCAACAAGACAATGATCCAAAACATAAAGCAAAATCTACAATGGAATGGTTCACAAATAAACATATCCAGGTGTTAGAATGGCCAAGTCAAAGTCAGACCTGAATCCAATCGAGAATCTGTGGAAAGAACTGAAAACTGCTGTTCACAAATGCTCTCCATCCAACCTCACTGAGCTCGAGCTGTTTTGCAAGGAGGAATGGGCAAAAATTTCAGTCTCTCGATGTGCAAAACTGATAGAGACATACCCCAAGTGACTTACAGCTGTAATCGCAGCAAAAGGTGGCTACAAAGTATTAACTTAAGGGGCTGAATAATTTTGCAGCCCAATTTTTCAGTTTTTATTTGTTAAAAAGTTTGAAATATCCAATAAATTTCGTTCCACTTCATGATTGTGTCCCACTTGTTGTTGATTCTTCACAAAAATTACAGTTTCATATCTTTATGTTTGAAGCCTGAAATGTGGCAAAAGGTCGCAAAGTTCAAGGGGCGAATACTTTCATGAGCACTGTATATATATATATATATATATATATATATATATATATATATATATATATATATTCCATCTCTATTACAAGGTAATTTTCTATTAACACAATTTAACACTGTATATGGTTCTAGGGAAGACAATGTCACACAAAACGGTTATGGCAGTATAAGAATAACTCAACTTTTGTGTCTATACAGTTTTGATTCATTTTCAATAAAAGACAAACTATTTTATTAGTTATGATAAGGCAGGTATACATAATGACATACCTCAAAAGTCTGGAGCCCTCCTGGTCTTTGTTCCACCAGTACACACTACTTCATTGAACCAATTTAACCTTCTTCCAGCTCTTAATCTTTTAATTTAATGATATATATATAAAACCTGTAGGACTCCATGTTTTGTGCACCTCTGTCATTGATAGTCCATGAACAGGACTATCACATCTCAAGCACTTTCCTCAGTTGAGATATCTGCTGTAGGGCACCAATTTAACCAGGCACTCTATTGGACAATCCAGACCAGGGTTAGAAACGACTGATATCTACCAGACCCCGCTTCTCACTTCCAATAAAATGGATTTCTAATATTACTTCACAATGGTCCAGCTGCTGTCACTATTCCTTTATATTTGTATGTAGAAAGAAAGTGACTTACCTGAAACAGACGTTTACAGCTACCATGGAATTCCATGCTAAGTCCAATATTGCTGGTTTTACTAGAGCTGGAAAATTCACTCAACAGTGCTGTGAGAATGGAGCAGGCCAGTGTCTGCTGTAAAATTGAAAGACAAGAACAACAGTTGAGTTAACAAAAGCATTGCGCAAGTGAGCATTAGTTTCCAAGCATTCATAAATATACTAACAGTGTTTATTTTTTCATCCAGTATTTGCAAAGGAAACTAATGCTTTAAGATAAATAGAATAGTTTAGGCAGGTGGCCTCAGCAGGCTAGTGCAAATACTATTTTATTCATAGGTGTGGAAAATAATTTCATTGCAAAGGACAAAGGTCTAGAATATAGGAATTCTGTCAAAAATGAAAGATTTACACCAAGTTGTTTCACGAAACCACAGGGTATAGTTGCAGAAATTAACTTATGCCACAGTTTTTTTTCCCAAATGTGTGACACTGATTTCTCCTACTCAGCATTAGTGTGACACAGGAATCAAACTTGAGTTCTGTCCCATCCCATCCTATGAAAAACTTTTAATTTAATTTTTATTCCCATTCTGTCCCACCAGAATTTTTCCCATCCGTACATAAAAAATATTTCCATTCCAGTCCCATCTGGTCTTGTCAAAAAATGTCCTGTCCCATCCTGTCCCGTGATATTTAAGAAAAAGAAAAGAGACGGATTTCTTTAAACCTCTCACTGTAAGCAGGGCCACATTAAGTTTAATGGGGGCCCTCTTTGCATATTAATTTCCTTCCCTTTATCGTTTTACTACCACCACACTCGATTAACATTAATGTCAAATTATTCAGTCTTAGAGGATTCATATTTGACTTGATTCAATGTTTGAAATAGTGCCAGTTTTGAAAATGAGCATTGGCCTACAACGTTAGTTACTGGCAGTTTCAAATACAAAATGGGAAATGCAAACTGCACTCTTATATGGAAATGTGTTGCCCTTATATCTTACGAATATGTACTTGTATAATAGGTTTGTAATATATATGCAGTCAAAAAATGTTTAGCAAATAATACAAGGATAGTACACAGTGCTTTCTTATGGAATGTTGTTTTTATTATTTGTGTAATGCTACAGTTTTCGTCTTGTTATTTTATTTTATTTTTGGGGGGGACCAAATGAGGCAGGCTGTGTTTTAAGACAACCTAAAAACTTCATGGAAACCCAGTTTAAGAAAGCTGTATGATATCAGTAAGTCGCGCAAGGACAAATTGGAACTTGGGCACAAACATTTAAATATAGCCTCCCATATTTTAATATGAATTAGTTTATTAGCATTTGGAACGATTAATTTCTCAGTATAAAAAAAAAAACTACATGGAAACACACACACACAACCTGAAATTACTACCAAAATAGAGTGAGAAAAAGGTGGGTTTTATTTTTCCATGGAGATTGCCCCACTGTAATCCATATAAACCTAGGTCGTTTCCTCCTGTTGATTTCTCTGCAATGTATTTTTCGAAGTACTGGTACCTTCACACACATTTGTTCGTACTTGTATTAAATAGTGTGTCAGCATTGGTGTTTTGTTTCACATATCTTCCTCGCGATGACGCTGTACTTGTTGTGTTTCTGCTTTTCAGCGTCTCTCTCATACTTCCTAGGTGCTGCTCTATCAGACATTTTTACAGGTTCTGATCTGCGTCACGTTCATGCCGTGGCACACCTGATAAAAGTGGCTTGATCGGCAGGTGAAGTGATATGATCAGGGCTACTCCAACGCAATATGGCTTGGTAAAACAGACCTGTTCCGTCCATACAGGTAACACGCTACTTATTTATTTTTTAGGCATTTTATTACATATTATATTTATTTTTGGGGGCCCCTCAAAAACTGAGGCAGGGTCTTTTTCGAGTTACTCTTTTTTCTTATGTTTTTCATTCTCATCCTGTTCCTAGTTGAATTTTTAAAATAGCATTCACTGCTGGTATATTACCTATTATAAGAATAACAAGAACCACACAATCCTACTTCAACCGTTTTATTATGCATAACGTGTTGATAACAGAAAAAAAACCCACAGTCTTTTGAGTTTCACTCCAACTTGAACTCCCAATAAGTTGATTTAATCCAATTATTTGCAGAGGTTGACATATTTAAAATTAGTTTAGGTCTTTTACAGTTCTTTGTAATGGTCTTGAAGCAAGCTAGCAAGGGTGGGCAATTGAATGG
Source organism: Acipenser oxyrinchus oxyrinchus (assembly GCA_030684275.1). Taxonomy (NCBI): domain Eukaryota; kingdom Metazoa; phylum Chordata; class Actinopteri; order Acipenseriformes; family Acipenseridae; genus Acipenser; species Acipenser oxyrinchus. The sequence continues at coordinate 21,953,752 of CM060253.1, read as the reverse complement.
GTGGGCTAGTGACATCACTAAATGGGGTGTGTCAATTAAAATGAGTGTCGTTGATACAACGGTTATAGTGTCTGTCTTGGTAAATATATGGTTTTACAACATTTCATATTGATTGGTTTAATATTACAACATCTAAAGTTCTTGTAGCTTGTCTGACAAACTAAAGTTTGGTACTGCTCTTCCCACAGCTTTCAGTTGTGCTCCCACCCATTCCCGCAGCCTTCAGTTCCACTCCCATTCGTTCCAGTGTGATATAAAACTTTATTCCCGGTCTCACCATTTCCCGCCAGTTTCATTTCCGTTTCCATCCATTCCCGCAAACATAAATAGAAATGTAGTCCCATACCGTGGGTCCTGTCATAATGTCACTCTCTATTCTGCATCCACTTTTAACACGAGTACCTTTTTTTAAAAAAAAAATTAAAAAAGTGGCAATACAAGATCATTTCAGCAAATATACCCTATGGTAGTTACATTACATTTGAAACAACTAGTAATGTTTTCATTTTTGGCCATGACTAGCAAAATTCCCATCTTATAAACCTTTGTCCTTCAAGTATTTCACAGGTTAGTGACAAAAATATTATTATGTGAGAGTCACAATGAGAAACAGAGGTCACACCACCCACTGTAGCCCAAGGGCCTGTACACGGTTTTGACTTCAAAGAGACTGGCTGAAGTCCTAGTCTGCTTGGTGCCAGGGGTGGACACAGGGTCTGGGATTTTAAACGGTCATTCTTACTGGCAAGTGTCCATGGGTTAAAGGGAAATATGCACACTATCTCCAAACATACCACAGATTAAAGCATGGACAATGCTATTTATATCCTGGTACATGCAACAGCTGAAAATTGTGCAGTTTATTCATCAGCTGAACCTTTCATCTGACAATCAGATGAGGGACATTTTACATTAACTTTTCTTTTGTACATGGTCGGCCTGTTGTGTGTGTAAACGGACACACTTAACTATACAGACGGGCTGGCACCTTTAGGTTGAACTGCCTGAATCTGCGTTTGGTCAATTCTCTGTAGAGCAGAGATAAGATGACTGCATGTGCTGAAAAGAAAATCATGTAATTGACACATTTCTTTTCATTATGAAACTATCTTTCACGCAATAAATTAATATATTGTACAGTACAAGAAGACTTGTACAAATGTCTTCATGTAATTTGACTTTAAAAGTTTGCTTACTGAAGGGTTATCAACAAGATACTGAACACCTTGAAATAGAAATGAAAACCATTACTGAATGGGTATTTAGCTCCTAAAAACCCAAATCCTGAAAATTCTATACCAAAGCTGCTCACCGAGCCTGTGAGGACTGCGCTCACAGATCTCAGCATTTTTCCGTCAAGCCTGCAGCAATCATCGACGCAGCGACCTTGAAGGTTAATGGTTACATTTCTATTTCAGGGAACCAGGGTACGAAATGTAACCATTACCAAACGGGTCAGTATACCCAACCAGTAGCTAGGGCAAGATTGTCTAACAACCGGAATGCTTCAAGGCTAATTACCATTCGGAACCACAGTAATTAGCTAGGCTGAAAAAACTGAGGGAGAAACTCACCTCTATGCCTGTGTGGTAAGGGTCAACTGTGAAGCTGCCCTTAACACTCTAGTTCCAAAACCAGGGTTTTGAGGATCCACGACATTCAGTCTGTAGAACCTAGTGAAGGTTTGGGGAGTAGCCCACACCGCTGCATTGCATATGTCTTTGACAGAAGCACCTTGGAATAAAGCTCACGAAGTTGCCATGCCCCTGGTGGAATGGTCAGTGAGCTTCTCTGGAGGGGGCAATTTGGCCGGCTCATAGGCAGTCCTGACTGTGTCTGCCATCCACTTGGACAACCGTTGCTTAGACAGGGCTTGACCATGAGACTTCGCCCCACAACAGACAAAAAATTGTCCGGACTGCCTCCAACTTCTCACCCCGTCAACATAGTATGCCCGGGCCCGAACTGGGCAGAGCGTATGGAGCGGTCACTCTCTGTCAGACTGGAAAGGAGGTGGATGAAAAGCCTCCAATTCTACAGGCTGGTTGACATGGAACGATGAGATAGTCTGGTAAAAATGCATTTGCCTTGTGATAAGATGTGATTTCATACTTTTTCATTATGTAGAAAACAACGATTTATTTTGTTTAGAAATAAAACTAACAATTGACTTGTATTTTTAAATAATTCATAATGTGATGTGATTTTATTACTTGTCATTTAAAAACAAAAAAAAGTGGTTGTCTCAAATGCCTCTTGATTAATTGGGACAGCCGCTTATTTTGGATATTTTTACTCCTCCTGAGATGTCCTGATTAAGCGGTGCTGACTGTATTACTGCCATAGGACAAGTCGTGGGGTCGAACCCATGAGGCAGACACCATGTCTGAAAGATGCCCCACTTTCCCCATAGGATGTCTGGGAAAGCGTGAGCTGGCTCTTCGCATGATTCACCATAAGGCCCAACCATTGTAGATGATTGAGTATTCTGATGTTCTGATGCCTTTGAGTCGCAATGGGGCCAAGATAGCTTCCATGCATCTGAAGCTAGGGAAGAGACCAAACGGCAAGACTCGGAACTTGTACGCTTTTTCCTTGAAAGGCGAACTGCAGGTACTTGTGCGCTGGATTTCTGGGGATGTGGAAATAGGCGTCTTTCAGGCCCACCATCGTGAACCAGTCGCCTGGCCTGATTTACATTTTGAACAACATTTTGAACCTCTTTTGGCTCAGATACAGGTTGACCTGTCTGAGGTTGAGGATCAGTCTGGCCACCATTCTGCTTTGCCACTAGGAAATACCTGGAATAGAACCCTTCATCCAACTGGAGGGGATCGATCATGGGAACACCATGGGAACAACATGATAGAGCTGCTACCTCCTGAGACACCACAGCGGCGTTCTGTAGGTCCGTGACTGATGTCGTCGTCATTCCCTGAAAGGGAGGGGGACCGTGCTTGAATTGCAGCAAATAGCCGTTCTGAACGATAGGAAGCACCCAGATATCTGTGGTGCACTGACGCTAATAGTCCTGATGGCTCCCTGAGAAGATGCCCTGGGCCTGTGGCTGCAAAATTCTAGGGCTGCTGCTTCACCTGTGGCTTGACCTGAAGCTTCTGTCTCTGTGCAGGGTGGCTGAACCTATTATAGCCTCCGCAGGCTGGTCCTGAACATCGCTTGCTGGGGCCCTTAGTGGATTCCCATGTGCGGTGAGTGCTACAGCATCTCATCCATTGCGGGACTGAATATATGCCCTGGAGTGATTGGGACGTCCAACAGCGATGCATTATCCCAGTCAGACACACATGCCTGAGAAAGCCAAAGCTGCCAGGTTTCTGCCTATAGCCTGTCCCGTGTGTCCAAACTCAACAAGTTTTTGTTCACCAGGCGCAGCTCATCCAACTGTCGTGAAGGTCTGTGGTTCTTCAGAGAAGGAGAGCAGCAAGAAGCGGCCAGGATGCTATTGTAGATCCTTAGCCGTGCGGCAAATGCCCTAACTGAATAGGCTCTTTTGAGCATCACCTCAAAAACCCGGCACTGCTTGTTAAGGTAGGCAGCATCCTTGGAAAGGAGCACCAAATTAGGCACAATGGAAGTCTCATCAGGTGGCAAATAGGCCAGGACCAGCTTTTCTGCATCATGTATCCTATATATAGGGCGTTCATCGAACGGGAAACAGCAGGAGCTGGTCTGGATGGTCCTAGGAAGACTGGATTTCATATAAAAAATCTGGGCGAACAGGGGGGATATGGGAAAGGCGGTAGGCTCGTCAAAAATTGATTGCCTTGTTTCTCCTGCTGTAGGCCAGGTTGCAGTGGTCCTCTTGATTAGCGGTACAAGCTTTGCCAATAGGGAGAGCTTAACTGCAGGGGAAACAGCTGTGCAGATGCCTTTCCAGCCGATCGGCAACTTTTCTTCCTCTTCCACGCGGAGGGGAAGGAGGCAGAAACTCAAGGAGGATGAGGAAGACCGTGAAGGTGGTTTCCTGCTTGGGCTACTTTCCCAGGATCGTCGTCCGCTCTTCCTTGTCACAGAGCCATGGGGTGAGGACGCAGCTACCTCTCAAAGAGAGGGTGATGGGGAAGAGCGCTGAGCAGGAGTAAGGAATGCAGAACGCTCATTAGAGCTGCAGGATAACCGCTTCTCAAGCATACGCTTGGAGAAAGGGGCACAGAATTTGCAGAAGCTGTGATTAACCAGTGCCTCCTTGGCATGTTCTGGCCCCACGTAGGAAGAGCACCTGCCGTGCACGTCCTCCATAGGCAGACTGGCCTCGCATAATCACAGGGATAGAACCCGCGCATGATGCAAGGAGCAGGCAATGCAATGTACAGTAGAGGGTTGTACAGCTCTGCTACTATATATAGACCGGGCGGGTCAAGACCCGAGCAGGCTGTTTCATGTCTTTAGCACTGGGTCGGTACAGGGACGGCGCCAGGTCAGTACCGGTTCGGCAGCTTTATCACCGGGCTGGTACCGGGACAGTACTGGTACCGGTGTGGTAGCCTCAGTCCTGGTTCAGTACTGGGTTGGGGACCTCGGTACTGTTCGGTACGGGGGTTGAAATTGCAAGAAACAACCAAAGCGAGTATCTTGGTCCTGCCCAGCAGCTGTTCTTGCTACAAGTGTGCTGAGCACTACGTTGCAGACAGGCCTGCGAGTATTCTCTGTACAAACTGAAAAAAACCACAACAAAAACAGTAATTAAACATTTAGATATATATTATAAAACCTCTCATTCATAGTGCTAAAAAGCAAAAACGAGATTAAATAAACTCCGGCTGGAGCTTATTTAACCTCGTAGCCTGGAAGGAGAGCACAAAGTCAGCCGACTTACGTTGCTGGATCCCTGGGAAGGTGCGACTCGAGCCACTGGCTTCACAAGGGCCAAAAGGCCGCAGTTGGATGTAACTAGCAACAGGCTGTAGTGCACACAATATGCGTAATAGAAAATTATTACAGTGATTTGTTTAATGTCACACATAATTTGTGAAAAACACAAAAAATGCAAAAAATATATACCGATAGAAGCAAAAAAGTACTTATCTGAACAAGGCTCTCCAATCAGGTCATGACTGTGTCAGGTTCAGTGAGCAGCTTTGGTATACAATTTTCAGGATTTGGGTCTTTAGAGGTTAGTACCCATTTGGCAATTGTTACATTTCATACTTGAAAGGGAACTCGCTAGTTAATTAAAAATGGTAGAAGAACAAAAACATTCAGTGGATAGTAATTTGAGTAAGGGATTGACGGTACACAGTGTTAGCCTGTGATCTAAGAAAATGCACTGGAAATAGCGAAAGTTTTAATCAAACAGATATTTTTGGTTTATTTAATGGTTTGCATTTGTATACATAAACCGTAATTGATGTGCGCCTATCGATCACCAAATGAATAATCACTCGGATTACTTACCACTGTTGGATTTCCACTGCTTATTAACTGACTGACTTCATGGAAAATGCCCTTGCAGTCAATGGATTTGTCTAATGATCCACGCTTTACAATAACTGCTACCGCTAGTAAAATCTGCTCCCTCACATATTTCTGAAGGCTGAAAAAAAAAAAAAACAGAAAAAAACAAATGGGGACCAGTAAAACAGAAGATATAGATAAGAAAACAGTATTGTTTCCAGTACATCCACCCAACTTGTATTGTATTTAATTACCTGCAATTGTCATTGAATTTCAACTTAAATGTTAAACGCCACATTATTGCCGCAGTTTAAACAAGTGCTTAACAAGGTATCAACTATTAGAACTAGAAGAATTATCATTGGCCATACACTGAAGATCTTTTGTTTTGCTTGTTTTTTTCCACTTTAATTCAGGATTATGTTAATAAAAGGTAAACAAAAAGGTAAGAAAAAGGTAAAGAAGTTGATTTTAAAACTGGTTGGCTCTCCTTTAAGGATGTAAATCTATGTTTATAGATCAGGGGCCATATTTATAAAGGGCGTTTACATTTAGGCTAAGAGTTATAGGCGTGCAAATTGGAGTTGAGTGTGTCTGGCTAAAAGGGCTTTCAAAGAAACTTCAACCAGTATTCAAAAAACTATTTAAACACCCTTTTAGCTGAACCCGTCTAAATAAACCTGCAGATGAAAGTGGTTAGTAATCAATTGCATCTGCACACTGGTGGATTAGCCAACGGTGTAAAGCAGGGGTTCTCAACCTATGGCTCACGACCCCACTTTGGGTCGCTGGGCTATTTCCTTTGGGGTCTCAATCTCGCATGCAACAAATAGCAAAAAAATCAGAAACCTGAATGACAAGTTGCAATACATAAAAAATACAGTACATATAATCAAGTGCAGCTCATGTTGAGTCGGCGGTCCCTAATACTGCAGTCTAACAATTGTACTGCCATATATAAGCGAATGTGCTTAGAAATACAAGCTTACAGCTACAACTATGAAGATAAATACCCACCAGTTAAAATCCTACCACAGCTGCTAAAATCCCAAACAAATTCAAATCTAGTTAAAACCTAGATGGGAGAGACACTGCTTACCTTAGCGGGTGTGGAGGCGAGGTGACGTATGTTATATTTATGTTTTGCTGTTTTGAGTTGACTTTAAGTTTGTTATGTTTACAGCTGCTGACAGAAGTTAGGGCAGTATGTTTGTCTCCTGTGCGACGTGGCATTATCACACTGGTATTTGCTCGTAAATTGAACTTATAAAATGGCTGATGCGACGGCAAGGAAAAGGAAATACTTGGATGAGTACTTAATTATGTATTCACTTTTAGCCATACATCTGGCATTGAAAAGCCACAGTGTGTTATTTGTAATGAAACCCTCTCTGCTGAGTCAATGATTAAAGCCATACAATTTGGTTTATTCAGTTTGCAACTTGACGATTCCACAGATGTTACAAATTGAGCTCAACTGCTTGTTTACATACGATGTGAAAGATGAGGACTTCAAGGACAAACTTCTTTTTTTGTAACTCTCTGGAAACAGACTGAAGCGGTGAGATGTTTTCTAAAAAGTTTTTTTTTTTTGGAAGAGCACGGTATTGAGTGTGAAAGTAGTATGTGGAGTCTGTACTGATGGAGCTCTTGCAATGCTGGGCTCCAGATCCAGAGTTAGGTGAAGGATGCGTCATCGACTGCAACTGGAACCCATTGCATGATACACCGACAGGTGTTAACTACATATACATTGTCTTTTTATCTGTGAGAAACATTGCATTCAGTGATCAGTGCCGTTAACTTTATCAAAGCGCATGCCCTCAACAGCCATCTGTTTTGCCAGCTTTGTAAAGAAATGGATGCTTCTCATGAAGTTCTCCGCCTTCACATGCTAGTCCTACGGCTATCCAAGGGCAAAATGTTGAAGCGTGTAATTGATCTGCAAGCTAAGATGAACGTGTTTTTTGATCAAAAAGAAGTTTCAGGCAACTTTCAGTGATGAAAAATAGCTCAACGGAATGGCGTACCTAGTGAATGTGTTTGTGCTCTTAAATGAACTTAACCTGTCACTCCAAGGACCCAATGCCCCATGTTGAATAAAATCAATTAATTTGCAGTTTAGAGGTTAGTTAAAAAAAACGGGCTTGTTTTAAAGTGTGCCGAGATTATAGAGCCTGAAAAAAAAAAAAAAAAAATAGAAAATGGGTCTGGGGATGGTTGAGAACCGATGGAATGTAAAAGCAATGTTAAATGAAAATGTATTATTATTATTGTTTATTTAGCAGACACATTTATCCAAGGTGACTTGCAGAGACTAGGGTGTGTGAACTATGCATCAGCTGCAGAGTCATTTACAACGTCTCACCCGAAAGACGGAGCACAAGGAGCTTTAGTGACATGCTCAGGGTCACACAAAGAGTCAGTGACTGAGCCGGGACTTGAACCGGGGACCTCCTGGTTACAGGCCCCTTTCTTTAACCACTGGACCACACCGCCTCCTATGTGGAAAGGAATGTGGGAATGTAAACGGCTATGCTGTTCCAATCAGCACATTTAAATTCCAGGTCATTTTTAGGAAATTTTAGTCTCAGGAAAGGCTGGTCTGCACCCTTGAATTATTAGACCCAGACATGGAAACTGCAGGTCAGCGCTCTTGCTCACGTTTATTCATACAAAACAAAATAACACAAAACACTATAAACAAACTCTTCAAAATTAACAAAACAGCACCCAACTTCGGCTATCACACTGCAATCTTTCTCTTTCTCGTTCTCCACTCCATGCTCTCCTACACACTCACAGTGCAGAGCCTATGCATGTAGATTTCGCTGCAATCCACGTTTAAAGAAAATTCATAAAACAAACAGTCTACAATTTGCCAAGAAATATGAACAGGAATCTGAAACATTCAACAAAACTATCTGTTCCAAGGAGACTAAAATATAACTTTTCCCCAGAAATAGACCACAGTATGAAAAAAGGGAAATGAAAAATGAAGAAAACCTTATACCAACAGTTAAACATGGACGTGGATCGATCATGATATGGGGGTGTTTTAGCAGTTCAGGGACTGGAGATATTAATGTGATTGAAGATTGAATTAAATGCAGCCATGTATCAAAACATTTTACCAAGTACACTGATACCATCCGCTCGTAGGCTAATTGGCAGACTATCTTTATGATAATGACCCAAAGCATATGGTTAAGTCAACTCTGGAATTATTGAATCAAATCACCAGATCTCAATCCATTAGAAATGCTTTGGATTGATCTGAAAAAAAGCTGTAGTTAAGCATAGTGAGCATTGTGTGTTCAATCTGTCTGAGCTGAAGGAAATATGCAAGACAGAATGGTCCCCGATTTCACCAACAAGGTGAAACACACTGGTTATGAATTATCATAAACGTCTAAAAGCCATAATAAAAGCAAAAGGAGGATAGCGAAATACTAAAGCAGGGGTGCCAATGCTTTTGTCATGAACAAATACCTTAAATGAAATGTTTGTTTGTTTTTTGATGAAGATTATTTGTTAAAATTACTAGAAATTGAGTAAATTTTGCTTTTTGTTTTATTACATTTTCTAAAGTTTGCTAATGCTTGTCCTTAATCTGTTACCGTGTATTGTGGTATAAGAAGTGCAGGGTGCCAATACTTTTGTCTGCAACAGTAAACACACAGCTGCACTTCAATATGCATTCAAATCATATTATGCATAAAAAACAGCATACATAACAAAACAAGTTAAAAAGGTTAAAAACTCCAACCCTTAGGGGAAAGAAACTATGCCAATATAACCAACGCCATCATCAAAGTCCTGAAGATGGGGGCACATTTTGGCAGTTCGGCAAATTAACAGGAGCCACGCTTCTTTTTTTGTAACACTTGGAAGACGGAAAACAAGAAAATCATATTTCTCCAATACTGTAATAAGCAGGATGCTAAAAAAGATGCACGTATCAAATACAGTGCTAGAAACAAATGTATTATACAAACAAACATATTGCCACAAAGTTTCATGGTTGAATCATTATAAAATTGTATACTGACTGCACAGGACGAATATGTAGGGCTAAATCGATCATTTTAGAAGCAATATATATTTTCTACACCTCTTAGCAATATCAGGTGTACAGAAACTGAGCTATAGTGGTAGCCTACAGCATTCTTTTACATAACTAAGGATAGATGTAAAATTATAAAATCATATTTTTTAATACTGTAGAAATAATAAGCAGGATACTGCAAATAATGCAGTTATCAAATACAGTGAGCTGATTCAGGGGACTTGACTTGAACGGGTTTTGAGAAGGTGCCTTTGCACCTCATTGATGCTGATGAAGGGTTAATCCAGGGTTTTCAATTAACTTTAAGGTATGTGGCACTTACAAGGTAGTAGGGGGCACCGATCTCATTGTAGCGCGTAGTGCTGATGGGGGACAGTGTGGGAGGGCGGTGTCCCCCCTCCTACTGGGACCTTTTTGAAAAAAGGGATTCAAATGGTGCATTCTGGTGCAATTTTGGATGGTTTAAGCATGTGCTTGACTAGTAGTGATCTGCTTGTAGTGTCTGAGAAAGTACTCCATTAGTACAATGAAGGAACTTTATTTCAGCACTGCTCACAGCAAGGCAAGATCAACAAGAACAATAGACTTTTGGAGCATCAAAGCCCCTGCAATATAAGACTGGCTGAAAATGTGTGTGGAATTGGTGACCGCACCTTGTGTACAGTAATATGGGAAACAGCATGCTGCAGCTCCCATGCTCCGTGTTAGTGAAGCCCTGATCTGACAGCACATAACACAGAAAGCTCTTCTGATTACATGTTACGGTTTATTTTTCAGTAAAAAAGTTTTTTAGTTAGTTCTGCTATAATTTATATTAAATACACCCCAGCAAGCACATTGTCATATAATGTAGATATTTAGTGCAGTCAAGCAAGCTGCAGTACATTTCATTTTTAATTCCCTAAATATTTCTCAGGTTTTTTTATTCTTCATTACAGCCTTTCATTAAAATATTTTGTTTATCTTAAGTTTTTTGTTAATGGCACTACGTATGCAACACACAAACTTTAAGTGTATTTATATTTTAGATTTTTGCTGTTCTAAATGTCTTGAATGCAACGGTTCATTTTATAACCTTTTTTTTTTTTTTTTTACACAACAGTACTCGCACATGTTTGGTCTCTTTCGCAACTGTTGCATGAAACCGAATCTTAATATTTTTTTAATAAAGTAGCCGGCCTTAAATATAGTATTAGACGGTGGATCTGCATTGAATATTCCTAACTCTGCTGGAATGACAAAATTAAAAAAAAAATAATAAAACCAGTTTTAGTACTTTTCATTTGACAAATTAAAATATGATAAAATATAGGATCATGGAGGTGGTATAGTTTCTGTAAATCTTTCTATTCTTTAGTTTAATTGGGAATACTCTATTTATTTCACAGAGTTGATGCACTGTTGACAATGCGCGATGACATACATTCTTCCAGTAAAATTGACCAATTCCCGGTAGGTCAATCCAGTCCATTCATTTATGGCGGATTGCGCACATCGAGATCAAGATTCGACCCAATCTAGGATTGACTAATCCAAAATTGGATCCTGGATTAATTTCTGTTGCGCAGATCAAGATTGGTGGCGGATCTGCGGATCCGAGATCTAAAATCTAAAATTCACCCGTTAATCCTGGATTGAGGTTGTCTGTGACACTGGTGACACACGAACATCGTCTCGTGAAGTGGTACATTAGAGCATAACCATGGCTACAACAAGTAAAACTGTTGCGTTTTCTTTATTTGAGAAAAATCTGTTATCAAATTTATTTCTTGATAACAAATTATAAAGAAATTATAGAAAATAAAAAGACGGATAACGTAACTTTAGCACGGAAGGAGTCAACCTGGGCAAAGATCAGTGCAGAATTCAATTCCACAGTGGAGTAAACTGTCGGGAACTGAAGCAGTTAAAACTATTATATAAAAATTTAAAAGCTAAAGCAAAAAAAGACGTTTCCAGGGAGAAACGAGAGCAACACATGACTGGCGGTGGACTTCCACCGACACCAATAGATAGCATCTTAAAGAAATTTGCTCAGTTTTTGCCCCAACAATTTGATAGTCTACCAAATCCATACGATGATGATGCCTGTTTCAACAAGGAAGCTTCCACCGGGGTAGGCTTCGGACAGTTGTAGAAAACAAACAAAATAACATTTATTATATTCCGTATCAATAGCCTAGATTATACATTTACAACTAAATATTGCTATTTACCTTGATAGCAAGTCCATGTGCTGATTAACTCATTTATGTTTGTGTTATTAATTAGAATAACCAATCAAAAACTGAATGAACTAAAACATTTATTTATTTACAACACATTTTCTTAGGTAGTCGACGATCTGCCAGATAGCCCGGCTCCCGACGTCGCTGTCTGTACTGCTACTAGCTCGACTCTCGTAGAACAAGACCCGCCTACTGTCACTTCACCGCCTGTAACAAAGCGAAGAAGGGAATCAGCTGACCCTGGCCCAGCCATCCTGGAGATGGCTCATAAAGAGCACACATTGAAAATGCGGATCTACGCATTGAAAGAGGAGAAATTAATGTTGCAGATAGCTGCATTGAAAAGGAATGGGAAGGAAAAAATGTATATCAATGTGTACAGAATAATAAATACACTTCTTATATCTTACATGGCATCTGTTTTTTTCTCTAAACCTACTGTTGAACGTAATTGTTCTGTTTATATTAAATATACCGCCCCAATAAATCGCTACTGCAATAGCTAAACTCCACTGGTATATAATGGTGGTGAAATAGTAATCAGTTAGGCTATTTTAGCAGTGTTTAACTGCTGAAAAACTGTGTTAGCAGCTGCTGTCTCATCGCCTGTCCACCTTGATGCCTTTCGTGCACATGAGGCAGGGGGACGGGGTCATCAGGAGGTGCGTCTGTTTCAAAATCCCGAAGCCCCGCTAGTCTACTGAAATTATGCAAAACTGCACATGCAACTATGATCACGAGTGACCTTTCCAATTTAACACGAAGTCCAAATGCTAAACATGGAAATCGCTTTTTAAGAACTCAATGTCCGTTCAATAACATTTTTTGTCTGTACATGAGCCTTGTTAAAACGTCTTTCAGGGCCAGTTGCAGGGTTTAAAATTGGGGTCATTAAATACTGCCTACTGGGGTAGCCATTGTCACCTAACAGTAAACCTCCAATCTCCTTATTTTCAAACTTGGCACAAACAAAACTGTTATCAAATATTCGAGAATCGTGTGTGGATCCAGGCCATCGAGCGACTATGTTGGTAATAATTAGCTCTGTATTGCAAATCATTTGCACATTGATTGAAAAAAACCCTTTACGATTCCGAAAGATTTCAGCACTATCGCCCCCTGGTGAAATTATTGGCACATGAGTGCAGTCTACAGCACCTACTACAGCAGGAAAACCTGCTCTAGCAAAAAACAATTGCTGTATACGATGGCTAGTAATGCTTTCTCTCGTTGGAAATTTAATATATTGCTCATGTAGATTTGCTATAGCTTCAGTGATCCTGTGAATTACTCTACACACAGTCGACACATTGACATGAAACAGGTCCCCGATTACTTTCTGAAACGACCCGGTGGCATAAAATCTCAGAGTAAGTAGCACTTGAATGAGTGGAGGAAGAGAGTCTTTTTTGTCTCTGTATCTAACTATTTGTGGTTTTAAAATATTAACCAATTCCGTTACACTTTCTTTTCTCATTCTGTATCACTGTATAAAACTTTTGTCACTAAATTCAATAAAAGGATTGCTACGATCACGAACAACACGATATCTAACCATTCTTGCATCCCGAATTTGCCTAACACGTTCAAAATAACTGGCCATCTTCACGAAAATCCAGACTCAATCCACCTAACACCAGGATTGGAATGTAATCTAGGATTGAATTTGAATCTCGATCTGCGCAACGGAAAAAACGTATCAATCCAGGATTCTGATCCAGGCTGAATCTCGATGTGCGCAATCCACCCTTAGTCTTTAATCATTAATTGTCCTCTTTAGTGAGATCCCAGGTAGTAAAGTTCTTTGAATTTCAGTCCTTCAAAATAATCAGAGTTTTCCTTCAATTTTAATTTAAATCACTCACAGCGCCTCCTCGATGGTATTTGAAACTGACAGTTAGTATTGCTCGTTTTCTCTCTCTCCGACTGCAAAGTTAATTATCTATGTGGGTATTTGCTGGATGCTATTAGCAGCGGGCAGTTCCAGTTGTTAATTCCTGCTCTCCATTTTCTGACTAACTGTACAAACTCACACTGAATCAAAGACAGCTTCTACCCAGCCCTTTAAGTTTTTTTCAAACTTACAACATCTCTCATTGCTCACAATAACCATATTGGATTTGGCACTTCTAGGGAGTCGAACTTGGTCATCCAGTGGGCCTCAACCCTATCAGTGCTGCTATAGACATCAAGCTAGGCTCTCTCTTTCTCATCTTTTTATTACAATTTTACTTAGTGGAAGTGACCAACTACCCTGCGTGTTCTGGGAAAATTAAATTACTGCAGCAGTCATGGCGAATGCTGGAGAGAGAAGCTTGAAGTGGAAGTATTTTGGATTTCAGCCAGATGACAACCGCAATCCTTTTGAAGGCGGACAATCAAAATGTTAAAATTGTTTTAAAAGAAGTAAAAAACTAAAAAGGAGGAAATGCCACCAACTTATTGAAACATCTTTCAGATTGCTACCCCGATCTCTTTGCTGAAGTTTATTTTGACTAGTTTCTTCCGTTCTTTTAGTTTAAGTGAATCCCAGTGCATATTACTTAAATAATGTGATATCTTGTAACAATTGTAAGTCGCCCTGGATAAGGGTGTCTGCTAAGAAATAATAAATAATAAAACTCTACCTCATGTCCAAAATGTTTTTATATTCTTTGGATTTTGTGTTAATCTGTATTTTAGGTGCACGTAATGTGATAGCTGTGAAAATCCTGTGTTTTGAATTGCATGCATGAGCGGTGGAAAGACCAGGATGAATACAGACTTCACTGCCAGCATATCAGTTTCCCTAACACTACAGGATCAATGTGACACATCACCTGCAGAGGAAAGCACAGGACCTAAAGCTTCCGAATCACACTGCAAAAGTCTACCAATGCAGACGGCTACAGATTCAGCATGAAAGCAATAAAAAGTACTTGCAGTTTATTATAGTGTAGCCAAGTGGTTGTCTTTTGTCTAATTTACTTTCTTTCCAACATTTTTAACAACCAAAACGAGCATGATGGGCCAAATGGCCTCCTCTCGCTGGTAAAATGTCTTTTGTTCTTATTTAAGGCGCACTGGGGCATTGTTTTGACAGAGACATTTGGCTTTAATACGCTTAAACAGAATTCTATTCTAATAGCATGCAAGTCATCTACATTAGTGGCCTGTTTAAGAAATGTAGCTAAATATAATGCTTAACTTTGAATTTTTCACTATTGAATTGCACGTTAGCAGTGTTTTTAGTAAAGCACCTGGCTAAATATAGGAAGCTCTGGCATTGGCCAGATCAACTTATTACTCTAACGTAATTGAAACTAATAAAAATAATCCTAAATTTCTTTTTGCTACAATTGATAAATTAATTAATCCTTCTCCAAATAGTTCCAGCCTTGATACTGGTTTTATTACTAGCTGTAATGACTTTGTAAAATCACTTTAAAATTAAAATACTACACATTAGAAGTCAGATTCCATAAACATATTCTATTAAGTTGTTGCACAGTATTACCTATTAGTGCCTCTAAGGCTACTAATGGAGGTTTTTTCTTTGATTACCCTTCAAGAGCTGACAGTTCTGATTCAGCACATGAGAACTACAGCATGTTCTCTTGACCCCATTCCTACAAAATTATTAAAAAACGCTCTTGGAGTTATTACATTTTAAAAATTATAAATAGTTCTCTTTCTTCTGGTATTGTTCTATAGGTAGCTATAGTAAAGCCAATGCTCAAGAAACACAACTTGAATCCTAAACTCATTAATAACTACAGGCCCATCTCCAATCTTCCATTCTTAGACAAGGTTTTAGAAAGGGTTGTTGCATTTCAAGTACAAAGTTTTTTAACTTTTAACCCTTTGCGGTCCATTTATTCAGCGCGTGTCAGGTCCAATTTATTTTCACATGCAGTTTATTTTAGACGCGCTGTTTAAAAGTATTTTTTCACAGTAAAACAGGTTTAAAAGGCACTGCATATCAACAGGACACTCAGTACTGCCTCTCCAGCCTCGCCCCCACCCCGTTCGCTATATTTTTAAAATAGCTCTAAATAGTACATACCGATAAATCATCTCTTGATCACTTGTTTTAAATCACCAAACTCCTCAATAATGTGATCCAAGTCGTTATTTTATTACTATAACATCTAAAAAAAGCTCTGCAAATGTCTGTGATATTCTTTGAGCGCTGGATGCGGAAGCAGCTATCTTGTTTGTGTATGTCCTTGTTATCTATGTGGTGTCGGGTCTATCAGTATTCATGAGATACGCCCTTTTGTTTTCGGCTTCTCTCGGCTCCTATCGGTCTCACTAGGCCATTTAATGGTTTTCTTGGCTTTTTCCGGAGAAAAAACAACTAGAGACCCGTTTTTTGCGTCTTTTTGATGATGTCGGACAGGGTCCAACATTGGACCGGAAAGGGAAAATTTAGGACCGCAAAGGGTTAATGGTGTATCTGAGAAATTTCAGTCCGGATTTCGTGCTGCACATAGTACAGAGACAGCCCTTGTCAAAGTTGCAAATGACCTACTGATAAGCTCTGACTTGGGCTTTCCATCAGTTCTAATTCTTCTTGATCTATGTGCTGCTTTTGACACCGTTGACTCTCCATCTTATTAAATCGGCTCAAATACTTAGTGGGACTATCCGGCCTTGTCTTATCCTGGTTTCAATCTTACCAATCTGGTAGGTATCAATTTGTCTCTATTGGGGAGGAAAACTCAGCATTGACCAAAGTTGATTGCAGTGTTCCACAAGGTTCTATTCTGAGTCCATTGCTATTTTCATTATATATGTTACCACTGGGTGATATCATCAGGAAACATGGTGTGAACTTGCACTGTATGCAGATGACACCCAGCTATATTTGTCTTTAAAACCTGATGATACTTCTGTTGGGGTGTTAGTTGCTGCTTCCCTTGCTGACATCAAGTGCTGGATGTCCCAAAACTTCCTAATGTTGAATTCAGATAAAACAGAGGTTAATGTTTGTAGGCTCCCATAACCAACTAAAAAATGTAAGATTGCATGAGTTTGACCCTAGCAGTATTTTATCAAATCCTAAAGCTGAAATAAAAAAATTAGGGGTTCTCTTTGATCCTGATTTATCATTTGAATCTCATATTAGTGAAGTTTCTAAAGTATCCTTAAATCACTTGAGAAACAGCCAAAATTGAGACCTATTATCTCCTTATTTGATGCAGAGAGACTAACACATGCCTTTGTTTCTTCAAGAATTGATTACTGTAATGCACTCCTCTCAGGCATCCCAAAACGTGCGGTGTCCCGCCTACAGCTTGTTCAGAATACCGCTGCTAGAATTTTGACTAAAACCAAAAAAAAATGACCATATCACCCCTGTTTTAGCCTCCTTGCTCTGGCTCCCTGTTCAATATAGAATTGATTTTAAAATCTTATTATTGAACTATAAAGCCTTGAATGGAGCTCTTACTGACCGCGTATCTCCCAAATCACACTCTTGGATCACAGGAAGCGGGGCTGCTCGTTGTTCCCACGGTCAATAAAATCAACATGGGAGGTAGGGCTTTTTCTTTTAGAGCCCCTAATCTATGGAATGCACTACCTCCTTGTGTTAGGGAAGCTGTGTTTGTGGGTATTTTTAAGCCTAAACTTAACACATATTTATAAAATGGCATTTCTATCTTAGTGGTTTTAATCCTCCTGCACTAGAAGACTGACTGTACATCCTCTATGCTCCCCTGCCTCCAGAGCCCGCTCCTTCTCCACCCTCACCCCGCAATGGTGAAATGACCTTCCTACAGATGTCAGGACTGCTGAGTCCCTGACCACCTTCCGGCGTCTCCTCAAGACACACCTGTTCAGATAGCATCTGTAAACCTCACAACTCTCGACTATACTGGACTAATGGCACCCAATCGTACCAGTACTTGGATCAGCTTGTACGTGCTCATACTGGACTTTACTCGTATAAGCAAATAGTTTTCATTTAAGTTAACTGCTCTTAGTCGAACCCGCTGTTACATGTAATTATTTACTGTATTCTCTATTTTTTGCTCTTATTTGAATTTGATCTTTAGTAGGGTGATCGAAAGCCTCCAGCTCCACCGATTGGTTGACGTGGAAGGTAGAAATACATTTGGGCAAGAAAGCAGGGTTTGTGCGGAGCGTGACCTTGGTCCTGAAAAACAGACAAGCTTTCGCCACAGAAAAAGCTTGCATCTCGCTCACGTGCTTGGTGGGGGTGATGGCAAGCAAAAATGAAAAGACAGATGCTTCAGTTCGGCTTAATGCAGGGGCTCAAAGAGCGGCTTCATGAGTGCCTCAAGCACTACATATTAAGCCACCACTGAGGAACCCTGTCCTTAAGGGGAGAGCGCAGCCTCCGAGCCCCTTTCAAAAATTGCCCCACCAGGAAGTGAGCTCCTGTGGAGTCAATTTTAACATGGCAAGCAGAAATTGCTGCCAAGTACACCTTCAATGTCGAGGGTGATTTCAAAGAGGTCTTGCAAGAACTGTAGAATGACTGGCATGGGAAATGTAGTGGGGTTGCAGTGTCACGTCAGACACCAGGTCTGGAGTACAGTCCACACATACCCATACTTGGCTCGTGTAGAAGAGGCCCTGGCATTCTGAAAAGTTGAAATAACTCTCTGAGACAGCCCTAGCTGGCTAAAATGCAGCCGTTCACAGCTGTAGGCTCAATGGATCGGGGTGCCACAGGGTCCCTCGTGTCTGACTGAGCAGGTTGCGGTGGAGAGGCAGTTGCCAGGGGTGGTCCTCCTGGGTCAGAACTGGGCTACTAACAGCACCCTGGCCCGATCTCGTCTGATCTCCTGACACATTGGTAGCACTGCTATAGTGGGAAGCCGTACAGTAGAGCGCTCGGCCACTTGTGGGCCATGGCGTCTACACCTAGCGGAGCCTCGCTCTCCTAAATGGAGAACCAGGAGGGGACAATGAGCTGATTCCAGTGAGGCAAAGAGATCTAAGTCTGCTCTCCCAAATCACGTTCTCCACGTCAGGGTGAAGTCTCCATTCCAATCCGCAGAGAACCTTCCTTTTTTTTTTTTTTTAATTTAATCGTTGCCAATTATTTTTATTATTTTCTCCCCAATTTGGAAATGGCCAATTATTTTTTAGGCTCAGCTCATCGCTACCACCCCTGCGCTGACTCGGGAGGGTGAAGACGAACACATGCTGTCCTCCGAAGGACAACGCAGCTCTCGTGCAGCTTACAGGCAAGCCCACAGGCGCCCGGCCAGACTACAGGGGTCACTGGTGCGCGGTGAGCAGAGGACACCCTGGCCGACCTAACTCTCCCTCCCCTCGGGCGGCGCTCGGCCAATTGAGTGACGGCCCCTGGAAGCTCCTGTCCTCGGTTGGCAAAGGAATTGCCTGGACTCGAACTCGCAACGTCCAGACTATAAGGCACATCCTGCACTCCACGTGGAGTGCCTTTACTGGATGCGCCACTTGGGAGCCCCAGGGAACCTTCCTTGATAGGAGGTCTGCTACCCCATTCTAACTCCCGGCAGATGAACTGCTCTGAAAGACAGAGTATTGTCGTGTTCTCAAAGTAGTAGATTGCTGGCTGCTCGAAGGAGACTGGGTGACCGCAGGCCACCTTGGTGATTTGCATAAGCCACCACTGTAGTGTTGTCCGTCCAGATCAACAAATGCCTGCCTTGAACCGATAAAAATGCTGCAAGGCCAGATACATGGGGTTTGCCACGCACCCTGCACTCCTCGCATGTGCCCGAGGCGTCAGTGGTGATGACCTCCCTCCTGGTAACCCAGAGCCACTCCCAGGCGCAGATGGGTCAGTTGTTTCCACCAGGATAGGGTCGCCATGCAGTGACACGTCACTGTAAGTAAGCGATGTGGCTCACTGCAGGCTGAAAAACCTTGCAGTTGAAACACTTTTGGAGGGGGTGCATTCGGAGGAGACCCAGAATAAGTATCTGGGAAGCTGCTGCCATCAGGCCCAAGAGCTGCTAGAAGGTTGACACCTTCAGTCTTTTGCCAAGCTGAAAAAGCTCTAGGCAGAACAAGAGCCTGTGAACTCTTTCATCTGGCAAAGTGGCGATCATATTGCTTGAGTTCAAGTGGATTCCCAGGTAGGTGTCAACCTGGGATGGCACTAGCTGGCTTTTTGGTACGTTTACCATAAGACTGAGCTTGCCTAAATGCTCGATAACTAGATCCGGTAAGCCAGTCGTCCTGATAATTTAACTCTGATTCCCTTGAGTCTCAGGAGAGGCCAGTATAGCATCCATGCACTTTGAAAAAGTGTGAGCAGCTAGTGAGAGGACGAACGGCACAACACGGAACTTGTATGCTTTTCCCTGGAAGGAGAAGCGCAGGTACTTTCTGTGGCCTGGTAGTATGGGGACATGGAAAAAGGTGTCTTTCAGGTCCACTGTGGTGAACCAGTCGCCTGTACTGTGCGCAAGAGTTGCTGTGTGGACAGCATCTTGAACTTTCTGCGCCTCAGGAACAGATTGAGCTGTCTGAGGTTGAGAATGGGTCGGAAACCACCATTCCATTTGGACACCAGGAAGTATCGAGAGTAAAAACCAGACTCCAGTTCAAGGGGTCTACCACTTGAATAGCCCACTTCAGTAGCAGGGTCATCACCTCTTGGGACACCACCAGGGCGTCGCGAGGGTTTGTAACCATGGTCACAACCACTCTCGCGAAGGGGGGAGGGCCCTGTTTGAACTGGAGCCGGTAGCCGAGCGGAATCAAGCTGAGCACCCAGATGTCGTTGGTGCATGATCGCTAATGTGCCAGGTGGTTCTGAGAGAAGGAGTCCTGGGCCTGTGGCAGCAAACCCTCAGGGCTGCTGAGCCACGGCAGGTTTCACCTGCACCCTCCGAGCCTTCAAAGGGTGGGGATACTGGCAGCGATGTCCCCCGTTGGACGGGGCGCCTCTGGCACGAGGGGCGCCTCGCTGCGCTGGGGCAGCCGACTGCCCCATATGGGGCTGCTGGGGTCTGGGGCGCCACGGATTGCCATTGAGGCTGAGGTCTGCGGACTTGTGGCATTTTCTTTGGCAGCAGGCGAACCAGCTCCTTGGTGGACTCTCTGACTTGCTGCAACCTCTTCAAGAGCTCTGCCCAGTGCCTGTCCATTGAATTTGGACAGCTGCAGGAGATGATCTGTCACTAAGCGCAGCTCTTCCAGCGTGCATGGAGGGTCTGTAGTTCACCGACAGTGCCTGCATTAGGGTAGCATGGTACGCCACAAGGGTGCTAGTAATGCTACCCATACGTGTGGCGAAGGCCTCTGCCGAATAAGCCTTTTTGAGCATGGTCTCAGTGACCTTGCATTGCTTATTTCGGGCAGGACACGTCCTTAGCCAAGACTAGCAAATGTGGAGCCTTAACTAAATCGACGGCTCCACCAGGGGGAAGTTGCTAAGACCCAGCTTCTCTGTCTCGTGTACCTTGTACAATAGGTCAGCCGAACGTGAAACAGCCGGGGGTGTCGCAGGGTGAACCCACGAGGACTGGCCCTCATGCAGAAAGTCCGGGTAGACAGGAGGACCAGAGGTCTGCATAGCCGGAGATGAGGGTCAATCAAATATCAACCTCCTGGGCATGCTCTGCTCAGGCCAGGGCACCTGTAGTGTTGCGGTGCCACGCTTTAACAGGGCTGTGAGTTCCCCAGAAAAGGGAAGGGGAACTGAAAGTTTCCGACTCGATGTCCTCAATCTGAGGCCCGAGTTCCAGTTCCTGCTCCATGTCCTCATTAGGCTCCTCTGAGGCTGCAAGAGATAGAGTCGTCCTGCTGCCAGACAGTTACATCCTGAACCTACTGTTCCATCTCGGTACCAGTGCATGGGCCGGTACGGTACCGGTAAACAATGCGCGGGTAGTACCAGTGTGGCCGCGGCTCGGTACGGTGCGAGATTGTCGTGACCGGTGTGGTGCGCGACGGTACCGGTGAACACTGCACAGGCTGGTGCAGCCGCGGCTTGGTACTGAGGCTGCCGCGACCTGGTGCGGTGCACGGACGGTACCAGGGCTGGAGCTCTCGGTGCAACCGGCTCGGTGCGATGCACAGGCAACTGCGGTGATATCAGGTAGGGCTGGAAGCAACCACACAGACCACTGGCAACAACAACAGGGGTACCGCAACAGAGCCTGTGTGTGCTCGCCGCTTGATAGCCTGAGCTAAAAAGCCTTCACAGCATGGTGCTAAAAAGCTGCCCACCGCTGCGGCATGAACAGAGACAAGCTCTCCCGTAGTACTAATACAAAACTATCTGGGCCCAGATAGCTTGAATAATCTCCTCAAATACAACTCCAGCCAGAGTGAACCGTGACACAGACAGGAAGGTGAAATGATCTGGGAGGGAGGTGCAGGCAAGCCGCAGGCTCCCGGCGTGCCACATTGCTGCGTCGGACTCACAAAAACACACTCAAAACCTCCGGGAATTCAGTGATTAATTCCGCAAAGCAACATACAATTGAAAGTTTAAAAAAAGAAAAAAAAAAAAAAAAACAACGTTGCCGTTTGAAACGATGCCATCTCTCTGCAGCTTGCTCGAATCAGGTTGAAAAGAAAATGGCGTCGTTCAAAACATCAAAGAGCCTACTGTCTCTGAGGAGGGGCAGAGACTGGCGTGATGACGTTGCCGGTCATGCAATTGGCCGTTATGTAATGGATACATTTCGTACTTGAAAGGGAATCCTATTTACAGTTTTACTGACCATTACAATAACTAGAATAAAATATGAAACACTTTGATAAATACAGGCGTGTTGACTGACTCGTTGCTACACAGATTCATTGCTGTGTACCACCCGATTGTAATTTAAATAGCGCTCCTTTTAATGTAAACGCATAATTAATCCTCCCAATTGTTTCTTAGCTAATTCTGCCTTGTTATTTGTAAAATTTAACAAAGAGGTGTGTCTCCAGACAGAATATCTTTACGAAACAAACGATGTGTAGTGTAGTGACTACATCCTTTACACAGTAAAGCAAATAATTTCTTTTAAGGAATGTATAGCTAGAAAAATAGCTTTGAGCTTGTTTCTTCATCGTCAGATATCATCACTTAATTACAAAACGGTCATTGTTTAACATTGCTTATTATATTATTATTAAATGCAGGTAGAGTGGAAATAAATAAATTAAACAATAACTAAATTAATTTAGCTTACTTACTTCGGTAAAGCCTCGCCTTGAGCGCAGTAGGTCTAGGTTTTCCAGCATAGAAGAATGCCGTGCTTTGCTATTTTTTGCTGCCGTCTTATTTGCTTTCTTGTTCTCTACATGTTTACAACTAGCATATGATCTTTAATAGTATTGACTCGTACATGATCAATCGATTGGCAGTGTGGCAGGCCAAACACTCTGCTGAAGCAGGGGTGTGTGTATGTGTGGGGGGAACATTGGGTGGCAGGGAGGGAGTTAAAATCCTCCCTGCAAACACACATCAATTGAATAAATGTTTAAATAATTAATGAAGACTCCAGTCACAGGTGTATAAATAAGGTCATCATGGGTGGTGAAATAGTTAGTGTTGAGAATTAATGTTGGTGTTCGTGGTGAAGGTTAGTGGTCCGTGGTCTGTGCTGTGCTGTTTGTTTGTGTGATTTTTTGTCAAACCTTTTGTTTTGGCCCTTGTGCCTTTTATTTTGACCAGTGTGGTTTTGTTAGTGTTTGTACCACATTAGCGCATTCAAACTTGCAGCTTCTTTCTCTGGGTCTACTTCCTGGTTACCAGTGATGTCATCCTGTTCCAGACAGCAAAATATGAAGAATAGTATCCCACCCTTCTTACACAGAAAATGTTTTAGCTCTGTCTTTTGCTGATATATTGCATATTTTTTTCTTCGTTGGTGCAGCCGCCATATTGAGTTTCAGCAGAGACACGTGAGAAGTCACTTGATGAATTAACTCAACTTGGCTGGGTGTAGTGCAAAAAAAAAAAAATTGGAATTGTGAGGAGAAAAAGACAGCACTGCAAAATTCCATTCCCAAAATGGTTCCCAATGCCTAATTCCGCGATTTCGTCCGTGGAAAATCAGTAGCCCTAGATATGGCAGCCATATCAGATAGGTCACGGAAAGTTCACCAAATAATGTAGTTTTAGCTACATCAATATACAGAAGAACTTTTAAATAGTACACCAAATTCAATAATATAAAGACTATTGCTTTTGACAAGTTTAAATGTTACTTCAGAGTACAAAACTTACAGCACATCCTTCAGACTCCGACAATTTCTCGTCAGAGTCGCGGGTCTTCGACGCTGTGCAACAAGTCGGAATTACGTCATCTATAATCTTGCATCTTTTTTAGAAAGGCGTACAGCATTAACAGATCATCAAACATTTCATCTGTCATTCTAAAATACCTCTCACTGTCACATACCCGCATCTCTCTAAATAATGTTTTTAATTCTCCCTTTCAGGGTTCTCTGTTGGTTGAGAGGACGGATGTACCAATGACGTCACTTTTGATTTTTTTTTTTTTTCAATCCTGTATAAGGGGTACAAACTCAGCACATCTAATTTAATGTAAATGTATCCAATTTTGTGAATGCAGTCTGTATTTAAAAGAAAACCTCTGTAAGTTGGTAAACGTCTGTTCTCCGATGCATTTGATACAAAAAAAAAAAAAGCTCAATCACATTTTTTTTATATTTAGCGGTCACCAATTTACATGCTTGCTTGCTCAGCTATCTCATTAACTGACCTACATAGCTACACGCAAATGCTGTGTGCATACGCAACCAAACAATTTACAGATACTCGCAGATTTGTATTTTCAGTGCATGACATTCTTTTTTTCCTTTAAGAAATGCAGTAAGTGCCTCATCAAGTGTTTTTATATCCATTTCCAAGATTTCACTGACTATTTTCAAATGTACGATTTTCGTGACCGCTGTAGCCTTTACATTTAATATCTTATAAATTAGTAAGGTAGAACTACTAATGATTGCATTTTTAGTATGTATTACATTTTTTAAATGCCTCTTTGCATTGGTAAATGTGTATATATAGAATGTTACTGCTTCAGGTCTCTCCATCTTAAAAACATGTACATAACATAGCTCGAAATAAACTAGGAGTCAAAAGACAGTTGCAGCCGTAACGAATGCACCCACTGCTCCCTCTTGAGAAGTGTTTTGTTCAGCCACCAGTTTTCAGTTCTGATCACCTGTGCCAAATCGTAAAACATCCACAGATGCATCTTGTGGTAATCTACTTACTTCGGCCTCTGCAAGACGTAGGTTAAAAGGAATGTTCGCAGAGATTCAATGCTGCTCTTTTCTAAAAGGATCCATTCCCGGACAACGGCTTCCATTATGGCTGTGGCGGCTTGGAAAAGAACATAGTCCACTTTGCTAGTTTCTGTGGAGAGGAAAAAGATTACAAAAAAAAGGTTTAGTGTCTATTTACTCTTCCTAAAATTGACATCCATGCATCAAGCTAAAATGCAAGGGAAAACTTCACAGAGAACGATTGTTCCAGAGTCTAGTTTGTTCATAAAGGTACAGTTTTAGATGTCATATACAGGGAACACCTATACAGCGTATATATGGAGGGTGAACAGAAAATGCTGATATAACGATAAATTATCTAGATGTAGAACTGATATGGATTCTTTTAGATAATTGTAAAGAAAAGAACAGTTGTTCATGTCACAATAACAGTACAGAATAGAATTTCAAAAATATATATATTTCACTGAATTTTATTCTTGCAAACTTCCAAAAGTAGTACAGTAGTACATGTCCATACAGTAAACAACTACAACACAAAATACACTTCAATTTCAGAGAATGAGGTTGAATTAAAGGAACAGGAAAGTGTCTGCAATCAGGAGACAAACTCCGTTCTACTGACAGCAGTTTTAAAAAAAACGTGGTTAAATCGTAATCAATTCAGAACTGATTTATAATTGGTTTTGATTAGAAAAGTGAAGGTTCCATTGGTAGGTCGGGATTATTACAAAAAAAATTATGTTATTATTTCTCTCTTTCCTTAATATCTTGTTTGCAGTGTTGCATGGAGCGAGTCCTAAATACAACAAACGCTAAATTAATTCTAGATTATTATTTTTTTGGCTGGCTTGATAGTAATTGGTATTATTAATAATAAAAGGGCAAATACAAATTTAATGGATTTCAGGTTTAGGCACTGATGATGCTACAGTTCATGCAACGTGAAATAGTAGTGTGATTCATGCCAGCTCACACCACCACCACACAGCTTTCACTCTGTCCTCACTGTATTTTCAAGCTACTCTCCTGCACATTTCCCCCCACCTCAAACGCTTGTGGTCAACAAATGCAACTGCAGCAGTATAGTACTTTTATGACTGCAACAGATACACGTCAACAAAAATATACATTTTATATATTTATGAACCAATTCTGTGCATTTTAAGGATGTAATTAAGAAAAAACAATTAAAAGTGTTTTCTCCCCCAACAGAAATAAAACTACATATTTATATTAATCCTGAATAGACTGTCAGGGACATGTAATGTACAAACGCCAAGTAGCGTTTTAAACTAGGCTAAAACAATCTGAAAAAATGCATTGTATATGCAAATAATATTAATTAAATCTATTGGGCAAGGCACATAGTAACTTGTTTTAGGTCACAAAAAAGGACAATCAGTGGAGAAATAAATAAATAAAAAAACAAACCCCTTTGCAAAGCACTTCAGATAATTGATTGCTTTAAGCCTAGCCTTTTCTGACTCTTAGCAATATGATGCAATTCATAAGTAGCATCTATCACGAGTACCAAGCAAGGACAAAAAAAAAATACATTTGCACCCAAAAACATATTCAAATTAGCATAGGCCTACTTGGGAGTTGATGCCAGTGGTCTTCAGTATTATTCCAGTGGTTAAAGAAACTGGCTTGTAACAAGGAGGTCCCTGGTTCAAACCCCACCTCAGCCACTGACTCATTGTGTGACTGAGCAAGTCACTTAACCTCCTTGTGCTCCGTCTTTCGGGTGAGACGTAGTTGTAAGTGACTGCAGCTGATGCATAGTTCACACACCCTAGTCTCATAAGAACATAAGAAAGTTTACAAACGAGAGGAGGCCATTCAGCTCATCTTACTCGTTTGGTTGTTAGTAGCTTATTGATCCCAGAATCTCATCAAGCAGCTTCTTGAAGGATCCCAGGGTGTCCGCTTCAACAACATTACTGGGGAGTTGGTTCCAGACCCTCAATTCTCTGTGTAAAAAAGTGCCTCCCATTTTCTGTTCTGAATGCCCCTTTATCTAATTTCCATTTGTGACCCCTGGTCCTTGTTTCTTTTTTAGGTCAAAGAAGTCCCCTGGGTTGACATTGTCTATACCTTTTAGGATTTTGAATGTTTGAATCAGATCGCCGCGTAGTCTTCTTTGTTCAAGACTGAATAGATTCAATTCTTTTAGCCTGTCTGCATATGACATGCCTTTTAAACCCGGGATAATTCTGGCTGCTCTTCTTTGCACTCTTTCTAGAGCAGCAATATCCTTTTTCTAACAAGGTGACCAGAACTGAACACAATATTCTAGGTGAGGTCTTACTAATGCATTATAAAGTTTTAACATTACTTCCCTTGATTTAAATTCAACACTTCTCACAATATATCCGAGCATCTTGTTGGCCTTTTTTTTATAGTTTCCCCACATTGTCTAGATGAAGACATTTCTGAGTCAACATAAACTCCTAGGTCTTTTTCATAGTTCCCTTCTTCAATTGCAGTATCTCCCATATGATATTTATAATGCACATTTTTATTGCCTGCGTGCAATTCTTTACACTTTTCTCTATTAAATTTCATTTGCCATATGTCTGCCCAGTTCTGAATGCTGTCTAGATCATTTTGAATGACCTTTGCTGCTGCAACAGTGTTTGCCACTCCTCCTATTTTTGTGTCGTCTGCAAATTTAACAAGTTTGCTTACTATACCAGAATCCAAATCATTAAATGTAGATTAGGAATAGCAGATATTCTCAATACTGATCCCTGTGGTACACCACTGGTTACCTCGCTCCATTTTGAGGTTTCTCCTCTAATCAGTACTTTCTGTTTTCTACATGTTAACCACTCCCTAATCCATATGCATGCATTTCCTTGAATCCCTACTGCGTTCAGTTTGAGAATTAATCTTTTATGCGGGACTTTGTCAAACGCTTTCTGGAAATCTAAATAAACCATGTGGTATGCTTTGCAATTATCCATTGTCAATGTTGCATCCTCAAAAAAGTCAAGTAGGTTAGTTAGACACGATCTCCCTTTCCTAAAACCATGCTGACTGTCTCCCAGGATACTGTTACCATATAGGTAATTTTCCATTTTGGATCTTATTATAGTTTCCATAAGTTTACATATAATAGAGGTCAGGCTTATTGGTCTGTAGTTACCTGGTTCGGGTTTGTCTCCCTTTTTGTGGATCGGTATTACGTTTGCTATTTTCCAGTCTGTCGGTACAACCCCTGTGTCAAGAGACTGTTGCATGATCTTGGTTAGCGGTTTGTAAATAACTTCTTTCATTTCTTTGAGTACTATTGGGAGGATCTCATCCGGCCCAGGGGATTTGGATAAAGGCGTCTGCTAAATAAACAAATAATATTGCTGCAGGCTAATGACAGCATCAGGCAGCGACCACCTACAAAGTTGAAGCAAAATCTCTTAAACCTAATTCATTGAGCAAGATTTGTTTTAGTGAGAGGTTTGGAGTGGAAGACAGAAAGCAACAAATAACTACGATTCCAGGAAAGCCTGGAAGGCAGCTGGAGATTGAAAATCTGGTTAGAGAACAGAGGCAACTGAGGAAGCAGTGGAGGAGGGCGAAAAGTCAAGAAGAGGCCCTCAGGTCTTCTGCAAAATTATCTAAAACAGAAGCTTGGGAAGTTGTGCTGAGCAGAGCTCCTCTGAAAGCGCTGTAAAGGAGCGTGCAAAAACCAGCTTTTATAAAAAGGGCTGTTCAAATTTGTGAAGAATTTATTCACCAGTGAAAAGAATGGCACACTTACATCAACCAAGTCAAGGTTGGAGAGAGATCTTGAAGAGGGAAGCCTATGTTGATTCCCTACGATGGTGTGCCATACCGAGTTTACAAGAGTGCACCTGGAGTTCTAACAAACTTGTGGATGTTGGTGAAGGTACAGTGGGTAAAATAGGTGGTCCCAAGGGCATGCCTTGAGAGTAGGACGGTCTTTACTCCCCAAAAAAACAAGGAAAGAATCTACCAGTATCAGCCAATTCCATCTAATTTCCGTTAATCCTTTAAGGACATCATACTGAAGTGGGCTACTAGGACCGCCATACTTTGCAGTACAGGTTTGAAACATACCATTGGATATGGGACTAAATTTAACTTCCTGGTAGTTTTTTTTTATTTCATGTGATGTAACGGAGAGGTGCACTTAGTGTCTAAAAGGCAGAGAAAGACCGTCTGCTTCAGAGAAACTTGCTTAGAGGTAAGAAAGACACGGAAAACACTGTAAATCCAATGTATCTGACAGTTATATTAGAACATTTATTCTGTCTCGTGTTTTTACAACATTTTTAAATATCAAGAAATGAGTAGATGTAAGTAGATATTTCATGAACTAGATTTATCAGGTATGTTTAATTTTCCTTATTACTGATAATTTATTTATAAATATTTATTTTAAGAAAATAAATGGAGAGTAGAGTCCATTGTTGCTTATAGAGACCCAGAAAATAAATATGTATTATTATTATTGCAATCACTCAGGTGAAACAATGTCTTGTAATTTGCCCAAACTTCAATATTTTTCAACAAAACTTTCTGGAACTATTGTCCCTCGGGTCACAGAATAACACGTTTTTATACATGTATCTCTAAGTAGAATACATAATAAAAAATACTTTCTGGAAAATAAGTCCTGGAAAATAAGTTCTGGAAAAAAGGACACCAATTCCAAGATGCTACTGTAAAAAAAATAGATTTTTTGTGAAATACAGCCAAAAAACATCTGGGGAGCATCCCACTGAAAAATGCTTGGTCCTGAGAGGGTTAAATGTGGAGGGTAAGATATTCTTCAGCATTGTCAACTTATCTACTTAAGAACCGCATGATAGACACTTCCATACAGAAAGCTGGTATCCCAGGCTTTCCAGGATGCTTGGAGCATGTCAGTGTAATCTGGCAACAAATTCAGACTGCAAAGAAATAGGACCGCCATTTAAAAAAATGTTAATGTGGGTTAAATCATAACTTCTCCTCTCTAGTTCTATACAGTTTCTTGTTTATGAATGAAGAATTCGGTACATCTTTGAAGCATCTTTTCTACATTGCATATCATATTGCTTCCCTGGAAGGAGGAACCATGGATTTCCAGGTTTATTTAAATCTGTTGCATCTTCTTTAGCAGCCGCAAATATTCCAGGTAAATAAATAGATTTGGTTATATTGTTTACCGTCAGGAGTTTAAGGACGATTTAATTGCACAGCAGTTTCCCCAGTTTGATGATGAGCTGATAATATCTCTTCAGCCAAAGAAGAAGGCATAGTTGTTTAAGACGTTACCATAATGAAAAATAGTATGTAGCAGGTGTTTTGTACTAAAGTAGGGAAAGCTGTTGCAGGGAAAATAAAGTTTATTTCTCAAACTGACAATTCTAAGGTGAAAGCACAACACATAGAAATAACTGGGACTGTAAAATGGAAGAGTAGTGCTGAGGAAAAAAAAGAAACATTTAGGGAACTAATAATTGAATGTACTGCAGCTCACTTGATTGCAGCAAAAAAAAAAAAAAACTGCCATTCACAAAATTTAGCTCTCAAATTGTGCTAATGAAAATATCTAAAATATATAACAATGTGCTTGCTGTGGTGTATTTACTATCGTAATAGCAGAATGAACGGCAACATGTAATAAGAGCAGTCTGTGTTACATGCTGTCAGATCAGGACTTCACTAACACAGAGCATGGGAGCGGCAGCATGCTGTTTACCACATTACAACTGTACACAATTAAAGGTGCGGTCACCAATTCCACACACATTTCAAGCCAGTCTTGTACTGCAGGGGCCTTGATGCTTAAAGTCAAATCATCTTATTGAGCTTCCCTTGCTGTGAGCAGTGCTGAAATAAAGCCCCTTCATTGAACTAATGTACTTTGTCAGACTACAAACAGACCACTAAGTCTAGCATGCAAACCATGCAAAAATGCTACAGAATGCACCATTTTATTCCCTTTCTTCAAAAATCTGTGATCGGTATCCCCTACTACATTGTAAGTGCCACATACCTTAAAACTAATTGAAAACCCTGGGCAGGTTGCACCATTTCTCCACTGGTCTACCATAGCAATGGAAGTCATTATTTGGGCCTCAAAATGGGTAGTGGAAGGAGACAGCTGGCTTTTGGCGTGTGACTGTCACATTTAGAGCATATGTGGACAACATGACCACCAATCAGTTACTTAGTAAACTACCAGATAAGATCAAATGGGAACATATGCAGGTCAAGCCTACCAAGTCAAGGAGCATCACCATCAAAGGTAAAGTAGTGGATACGGTGTTCTATATTGATGGCGAGGCCATTCCAACAGTGCCAGAAAAGACCGCAGAGTGTCTTGGGAGGTGGCACAATGGGGATTTAAAGGACACAGTCTGAATGAGAACCTTTTCCAAGGTTGCTGTGGCCGCTTACGGTGTATGAGGTTTCCCTGTCAACAGTAGACAGACTGGAAGCCTTGATTAGTTCATACATTAAGAAATGGCAGGGAGTTCCAAGATGCCTTAGCAGGGTAGCACTCTACTGTAAAGGGAAGATTATTTTATTGTGTTGAAAAATGATTATTGATAATCATATTATCGTCCTTTACCCAATATGATAGGCCTACGTTTGTTGACAACAGTAGCTCTGCTTTGAAGCAGTAAGTGGCACTGAACTGCCTGCATGAGGCGTAAATGTCCTTTCACAGCAAGCGCTTTGCTCAAAAAGTTGTCCATTATTAATTTTGTTGATGCAAAAGTATTGAACTGCACAAGTGTTATGTAAGAAAGGAAGGGAAAAAAAAGATCTGCTGATATTCAACAATACATTTGAGCAGAAATTGTATTATTATCATCATTATTTTTGTGTGTGGGCCCCTAAATTGTTCAATTGTCTTTTTTTTTTTAAACTTAGGCGCACATATGCCGAAAAAAGTTAGTGTAGAGCGTTTGTTATGTTTTTGTGGTTGTTTTGTTTTATTATTGCTATTACGTATTGGTGGTAAATCGGTACAAGGCAGAACATGTTGTGATAGGTATTTCTCATTTGTGACGGACACAATTTTCTTTCTCCTTCAAATACATGTAAAAAAAAAACCACACATTTGGATATTCAGATTTTTGTTACAGCATAATGCATTTTTCTGTACAGTTAACTGCATTGTATATTATTACACCACGACTAAATTTCCAATAATAATAATAATAATAATAATAATAATAATAATAATAATAATAATAATAATAATAGTTGCCAGCAACTATAAGGCTTCCAAGGTACTAGCGAAGTGTTAGAATATGTGTTCCATAGTAAACATGGCCCTTTCTGCACTATCTAATGAGTAGGAAAGGTCAGGTGTCACAGGCTAACATTATTTTATAGAGCAAACATGGGTTGCTATAAGTGTGCCATAGTAACTATGGCCCTATGTGCACTCTATAAGGAGTTATAATCAAGTTTTGCATTTGAACTTTAGGAGAGGTCAGAGGTCACTGGCATAGACATATTTTCATAGAGCATGTATGGCTTACTAGGTGTTTTACATAGTAACCATGACCCTATCTGCACTCTCTACGGAGTTATAAACAACATTGGTCCATGTTGGCCATCTTGGATTGACGAAAACTCACCATGTGAATAACTTTTGATGCTCTCATGTTTAATAAGATCCCTGGAAAATATCAGCTAAAAAAATCGGTCCAGCGGTTCTGGAGGAGTTGCATTTTAAAGCTAAAATGTAGAATTCCAAAATGGCGACTACGTGTCACGTCACGTGATGTGTAATTGCACACCCCTTCTCAACATATGTGAGAAGTTTGAGGGCAATAGCAGCAATGTTTTTTTGTTGTTTTAGTATCTTCAAAATGAGTTATCAAAAATACAAAATCCAATATGGCTGCCAAACCATGTGACCTATTCGCTCCATTTTTTTCAGGGTCAACTAGCCAGTCATGTACCACCATACCAAACTGCGAGTGATTTCGTGCAACGGTTTTCGTTTTATGGGCTGTTAAAGTCCTTCGCAGACGATAAGAAATAACAACAGTGATAATCCTATCATGAGAGGTCAAAGGTCACGGGCAATGACTGTTTTTGATAGAACACATATGGGTTCCTATATGTGTTCCATTGTAACAGTGGCCCTATCTGCATTCTTTAAGGAGTTGACTACTTTCACTTTTGACCTCTGATGTCATAAACATGGCCGCCATTGACGAAAACGTTTTTCTTTGAATAACTTTTAAAGATTGACCATTCATAAACATGTACAGCAAGTTTCAGAGCGCTAGCATAAGCTGTTTCGGAGAAGAGTTTTGAAAATGACCAAAATTTAGCAAAAATCCAACATGGCTGCCAAACCATGTGACCTACGTGCTCCATTTTGCTTCAATAGTTATCTACCAACGTTCCAAACGGCGAATCTCTATGTGCAACGGTTTTCTATTTATGGGCTGTTAAAGATTTAGCATTGCGGCAGAAGAAAATAATAATAATAATAATAATAATAATAATAATAATAATAATAAATAATAAATAATAACAACCTCTCGAAGAACAAATAGGCTTCCAGCCATTCTACTTGGAAGCCTAATAACTAGAACTGCCAGGCAGTTTTGCGGCTTCCACGCTCAGTAGCAGTTGGAAATTTTGGCAAGCTGTAGCACTGCAGCACAAGTGTCAGCAACAGATCAGTTTTATGGAGCAGTTTCAATTAATGCATTAGTTCATTATCTTACGATGCTTTATAACTTTAAACACCATCGTAATAATGACCCTATCTACACACTGTAAGGAGTTATAAGCTAGTTTTACATTTTAACTTGAGAGATCAAAGGTCGCCACTTCTGGATAGAGCACATATGGTGTCCTATATGTGTTCCATACTAACCATTAAC
This sequence comes from Acipenser oxyrinchus oxyrinchus, assembly GCA_030684275.1. NCBI lineage: Eukaryota > Metazoa > Chordata > Actinopteri > Acipenseriformes > Acipenseridae > Acipenser > Acipenser oxyrinchus. The sequence goes on along the minus strand of CM060253.1, from coordinate 21,919,955 downwards.
CTATTTGCACTTTGTAAGGAGTTATAAGCTAGTTTTACATTTGACCGAAGATTTTGAAAGGTTTTTAAAGAAATGCGTTAGGTGGCCATATTGGTTTACACACAAACACCATTTTTGAAAAAGTCAATTATAATAACACAGGGATGATGCTTGTCAACTTTGGAGTTAATCAAACAAACCATTTTTCAACTGAAGCGGTTTTAAATTTAAAAAGAAAATGTAGGTCTGGCGGCTATCTTGTTTTGCAAAAGAACACCATTTTTCCCTATTTGAATTCCACTGTCCCCAGGATGATGCCTACCATGTTAGGAGTTAGTTGATTAAACAGCTTGCAAACAAAAGCAGTTTGATGTTTGGGGCATGTTTTGGCGAATTTGGTGGCAGCCATTTTGATAGTAAAATTTATCGCAGCAATTTCTGCTGCAGCAACTTATTTGCAAACTTGAAGCAGGTTTGGTTGCTGATGACATATGCACAGTTTCAGATCAATCGGTTCACCTGTTCCCAAGAAGAATATTTTGAAAGGTTTTTCCAAAAAATGCGTCAGGCCGGATATGGAGTGATTTCAGCTGTTAAATTGCAAGCTTGAATAAAAGCAATAAAGAAAAATCACAGAAAAAAAAATAATATGCCACGTCTGTCAAGAGAGCAGCGCCTTCGTACAATGGGCATGTTGGAGGCTGGACTAGGGCAGCGTACTGTGGCTTGCCGTCTTGGGTGCTCACAGCCAGCAATTTCAAACCTGGCGATGTTAATTGTTAATCAGCACAATAAAAAGTCGCTGCACCTGCTCTAAAACAGAGTTTATCATTTTTCGACCACATCTATTGAATGTTATCCAGATGTAAGTGATAAGTTTCTTTTGATGCTCAGTATATACTTTATATATTTATATATATATATATATATATATAGACACACACACACACACACACACACACACACACACAGCAGCTTGCACCCGATCCATATTGCCTTCAGATTATATCCAAACTTAGCAGGACAGGGTGGTGATCGCTGCGTTTTTCGTTTCCCCCCAAAAAAAAAAAAAAAATCGAACCTGTTAGGTTTTTTTTTTCGGAGTCAATTTAGCATTTTTTTTTGCAGCAATTACGCTCAAGTGTGAAAGGTAGTATTCATAAAATATAAATAAAGTAATTCATTTGCAGAGTCAGTGTGATACCTCGAAAAAAATGTGCTGAGCCAATAAACAACCTGGGAGAATACAAGTGTGGTTATACAGTATTTAAAAGTAACACTGTAGTTAAAATGGAAGGCTCTTTAATGCCTACCCCCATTACCATTACAGTATTTTATCAAGATTACTCATGACTTCAAGGTAATGTTGCATTTTACCCAAGAAAATTTATTTTACTCTCCGAGTGTTAAAATTAGAGGGCAAGTTACTCCCTGACCCAAAACCTTAATCGGGAGCGCGGACATACAGTACTGTGCAAAAGTTTTAGGCAGGTGTGAAAAAATGCTGTAAAGTAAGAATGCTTTCAAAAATAGACATGTTAATAGATTATATTTATCAATTAACTAAATGCAAAGTGAGTGAACAGAAGAAAAATCTAAATCAAATCCATATTTGGTGTGACCACCCTTTGTCTTCAAAACAGCATCAATTCTTCTAGGTACACTTGCACAAAGTCAGGGATTTTGTAGGCATATAGTCAGGTGTATGATTAAACAATTATACCAAACAGGTGCTAATGATCATCAATTCAATATGTAGGTTGAAACACAATCATTAACTGAAACAGAAACAGCTGTGTAGGAGGAATAAAACTGGGTGAGGAACAGCCAAACTCAGCTAACAAGGTGAGGTTGCTGAAGACAGTTTACTGTCAAAAGTCATACACCATGGCAAGACTAAGCACAGCAACAAGACACAAGGTAGTTATACTGCATCAGCAAGGTCTCTCCCAGGCAGAAATTTCAAGGCAGACAGGGGTTTCCAGATGTGCTGTCCAAGCTCTTTGAAGAAGCACAAAGAAACGGGCAACGTTGAGGACCGTGAGACGCAGTGGTCGGCCAAGGAAACTTACTGCAGCAGATGAAAGACACATCATGCTTACTTCCCTTAGCAATCGGAAGATGTCCAGCAGTGCCATCAGCTCAGAATTGGCAGAAAACAGTGGGACCCTGGTACACCCATCTACTGTCCGGAGAAGTCTGGTCAGAAGTGGCCTTCATGGAAGACTTCGGCCAAAAAGCCATACCTCCGGCGTGGAAACAAGGCCAGCGACTCAACTATGCGAAAACACAGGAACTGGGGTGCAGAAAAATGGCAGCAGGTGCTCTGGACTGATGAGTCAAAATTTGAAATATTTGCCTGTAGCAGAAGGCAGTTTGTTAGCGAAGGGCTGGAGAGCGGTACACGAATGAGTGTCTGCAGGCAACAGTGAAGCATGGTGGAGGTTCCTTGCAAGTTTGGGGCTGCATTTCTGCAAATGGAGTTGGGGATTTGGTCAGAATTAATGGTCTTCTCAATGCTGAGAAGTACAGGCAGATACTTATCCATCATGCAATACCATCAGGGAGGCATCTGATTGGCCCCAAATTTATTCTGCAGCATGACAACGACCCCAAACATACAGCGAAAGTCATTAAGAACTATCTTCAGCGTAAAGAACAACAAGGAGTCCTGGAAGTGATGGTATGGCCCCCACAGAGCCCTGATCTCAACATCATCGAGTCTGTCTGGGATTACATGAAGAGAGAAGCAACTGAGGCTGCCTAAATCCACTGAAGAACTGTGGTTAGTTCTCCAAGATGTTTGGGCCAACCTACCTGCCGAGTTCCTTCAAAAACTGTGTGCAAGTGTACCTAGAAGAATTGATGCTGTTTTGAAGGCAAAGGGTGGTCACACCAAATATTGATTTGATGTAGATTTTTCTTTTGTTCACTCACTTTGCATTTTGTTAATTGATAAATATAATCTATTAACATGTCTATTTTTGAAAGCATTCTTACTTTACAGCATTTTTTCACACCTGCCTAAAACTTTTGCACAGTACTGTAGGCATTGCAGAATTGGAGCATCGGTTTACAATTTGATAATCTTTTTTCTCTCTCTGTCACAAGAGGATCATAATCTGTAATTTAATTGGTTTATGGATTTCCAAAGCACTAAAAACCTTATTTTCCTGTGTGTAAAAAAACAATCCACAATTTCTCATTCCTATATTGATCCCTGTCCATTCGTGGAAAACAGGTACTACTTAGCTTTACATATTTTTCATAGCATCCCATCTACCAAGAGGTTATATTTTAGCAACTACAAATAAATTGCAAGAAGCCACATTTAAGTTGATTTCGCAATAAAAATGAGTAGCATTGTGTGACAGGCAGGATTTTCCAATCTTGCTGTATTTTATTTTTGTTTTGTATAGTACAGTGTACTGTATGAGATTCCATCGCCTTTATGAAGATGTCGCACTGTTATTTTAGATATTATTGTATTTAATTAATTGTGCATGTATTTGCAAACTGGGGGGACACAGTAACTCAATCACACAATACAATACTACTCAGTTGTATTGCAAAATCAGCTTAGAAAATGCAACTTATTTCTTGCAATTTATTTCAATAAACATGTAGGTATTGCTGACGTTCACCACCTAGTGGCACATTATAAAAGTACAAATAAAATTGTTTAACACGTCCCGATTCATATAGTAAAACCAAGAAATGTCCCTCCATTTTTTACAGTTCCCCCCCAAAAAAATCTATGGAGGAAAACCATCTATAGACAAAAAACTCCCAGCCATGCGGGTGTATCGCTGCAACACTACCTCAAGTATATCAGCAATAAAAAATAAAAAAACATTATTCCGAGGTGACATAAGACCCATGCTGGTACATTATAGGGAATAACAGTAATTGTTAATGTTTGAATACAGTCATGTTCTATATTCATTGCCAAGTTCACAGGTCTGTATTGATATAAGGTCAAAGAATTACACCAAGTTCCATTGCATAATTATTATCTGACTTGTAGCGCAATTTATTTTTTACTGGCTTGTCTCTATGCATTTATACAAAAAATAGTCATAGTGTTCTGTGAAGGGTACTGTTATATTCTGTCCAAATATGAAGTCAGCATCTCAAATGGTTTATGAGCAGTTAAAAGTTGCAGTGGTGGACTGATGTGGGGATGCATAAAAATAGTACCGTATACTGCAGCAAGAAGACATGAGTTCGTAACACTTAAGGCTACATCTTCTGAGAGGAATTCTTATTTATTTATTTATTTATTTATTGCAAAATGTATAATGTACTGTATAAAACTATGGATAATAACAGAGGTAACATTTGGATTAATTTTTCAATGTGTTTGAATTTATAAGTGGTGGCGAATATTTATTTTAAATTTTAATGTATTAAAACATTCTACAAATTACAATGATACCATTTGCTCGTAGGCTGATTGGCAGAAATCTTCCAACAGGGCAACAACCCAAAGCATACGGCTAAGTCAACTCTTCAAGAAAACAAAAGATAAAAATTCTAGAATGGTGTGACAGGATGGCTTGCACTGGTGAGGTGTGGTGACGTCACGGACCAGGAAGTAACTGAACCAAAACAACAATGGATGGGCGAGTGTAGCTGAACGCTACTGCGGTCAGCGTTTTTAATAAATAATAATACAAAACAAAAAGACTTAAACAAATAACAAACAAAACAAAAAGGCGCGTTGGCCAAACAAATAATCAAACAAATAAGTGGGCTGGTTTTTAATTTATCTCTCTCTCGCTCTCTCGCTCCCGTACTCTCCTCTCTACACTCAACCCCGCAGCACGGACAGCTGCAGGTTCTTATACTCTGGCCGAGGGGTTAACTAGCTGTTAATTATCTTATTACCCCTCGGCCACAGTCTGCACGAGTTTAGTAAGGATGCATGACTGTCAGCTAGTTAAATAATCAGTAGCTGATCAGCCACGCATCCTCACAAAGTTTTTTAAAATACAAAAACAATAACAAAAGACGCGACGCTTTTATCCGCGCCACAAACAATAATACAAAAACAGTGCACAAATATATATAGGGGCGGGACACTCCGCCACAAATGGTTTTCCCAATCACCAGATCTCAATCCAACAGAAATGCTTTGGACTGATCTGAAAAAAGCTGCAACCAAGCATTGTGTATCCAGTCTGTCTGAGCTGAAGGAAACAGGCAAGACAGAATGGGCCCAGCTTTTAACAAAAAGATGTAACATACTGGTTGAGAATTATCAGGGGGTCCCAGAGTGGCTTATCTGGTAAATGCCCTGTGGTATGGAGGGTTATACAGTGCAGGTTCGCACTGGCTATGTGAAGTCATCGATCTTCACTGGGGACTCGAAGGGAGCGCTGCATTGGCTCTGGGGCGCCAGTGGGTTAGGGAGGCAAAACCGGCAGGGACTGCTTCTCCTCATCGCGCTACAGCGAACCCTGCTGGCCAGACGCAGAGTGAGCTCAGAGCATGCAAATGCAGGGCTGCCCTTTGTCCTCCATAGACCAGTAGCTCGTCAACATCTGCTCTCAAGTCCTGGGTGTAAAAGATGAAGCTGGCTTGGTCGTGGGATCGGAGGACACCCAATGAACCTTCGAATCTCTCGAGCTCTGGGGAATTGCTGCGGTGAGGGGGAAATATTATTGGACATTCCAAATTGGGGAGAAAATCTGGGGTAAAATAATTGGGCACACTACATTAATTAAAAACATATAATAATAATAATAATAATAATAATAATAATAATAATAATAATAATACTTTAAATGAAATGTTTGTTTTTTTGTACAGATTTGTTAAATTCCTAGAAATTCTGTAATTTGCATTTTGTTTAATTAAAAAGTAGTTAAAGTTTACTATGTTTGTCACTAAAATGTTACCTTGAATTATGGTACTATAAGCGTAGGGTGCCATTAAATGATGCCTGCGACTGTACATTCAGGTACCTACAGCTCTCTGAAGACTGCTTGCACACAGCCTGAAAGCTCATTAGTATCTATAAAACACTCAATGGCAGGATATGTAGTAACAGTAAAATAAACATAGTACAATTCTTTAAAATACTTTTTCCACTAGTCTACCAGTAAATGAAAAAGACTTCTACAATTTGTTTCTTATTATATACTACAGCTACCTTGTCCCTAAACACTTGTAAGGGGTGGTCTCTATACTAACAAGGTGTAAACTAGCTGGCTATTTTACATATTCCTCTAGGCTTAAAGACAGCTGTTGTGGACAAATAAGCTTAGGGTCTGCCTGTCTAGGGGGTCTGTGAGACCACACAGGAATACACTTTTTTTTCACAAAAAGGAAACATTTGTCTTTCATGGCTCCCAAGTAAATTTGCTTTTTTTATATACATATACATGACCAGCGAGACTCCAAAAGTCAAGTCTTGTGCACCCATACCTTAAACTCATTCACAACATTTAAGTACTAAAAGAAGCATAATAAAATAAATTTAAATTAAATTAAATAAAAAGGTTCATCAATGTCTTCATGTCATCACTGAAACATTTCTAACACAGGATGTGTTTCTTTTCACAATATGACTCCCCACATGCAAACGTATCTACTTATAACTTATTTTTGTATTTGTCAAATCTATCTAAGAAAGCTGGTTTGATATTTAAAACGTACACACAGTAAACATCCTTACTTTACTTGAATTCAAACATTACTAAATAGGTATCCAGTTGATGTTTGTAGATCATAAATATATTTTGGGCATTTATGTATGTTCAGTGAGTGCTTTACAATGCCCCCATCCACATATACACTAACACTAAGAATTGTGCAGCTGAATAAGACCGACAGAATTTAGTAAATCAAGAGCTGTTTAATCCATTATTGTGCTGGAAATGAAACAAAATAAATCAGTGAACAGCTCCATAGCTTTTTAAGGAGCCCTCTCGTGGCTGTGCTAGTGGAGTAGACAAAGAACAGCGCAACCTCAAGGGCAATGACAACTTACCTAAAATGTGTTTGCATATAGCAAATGGGGATTTGGATTTTCTGAAAGACAGGAAGATGTGCTCTGCATGCTGACGCTGCTCATTACTGACCATAGACGGCGGTGCCTTTGAGAGAAACAGAGGAGGGATAGGAGTACATCAGTGCTAGTTAATAAAACATACAGACATGTGTCAAACCATGTCACAGTGTTCTTGTACTGCATCAACAGTTTATGAAAAGAAAATTATTATACATTTTTATTAACACAGATTCAGTCGGTTGTATTTAATGGTTTACTGTTGTAAACAATACTGCAAACCTAATAGTAAGTAGTACTATGAGAAAAGCAAGCGCAAAGCAAAAAGGCCATCAGAACCAAATCTCTTGCAGGGTATTCTGATTGAATAAAGACTGCCCTCTAGTGGGTTAAATCACAGCAAACCAACCTGCTGGTAACCAAGGGAGCCTGTTAACACAAAGATAAATCAATACTGCTGTTTAACCAATGAGTTCCTAAACAGAGACGACTTACTTCCAAATGCACCTGTACTGGAATATATGAGCTCTCAAAACTATGCATTTACGTTACTCATTAACTGGCGTATTAAACAGGCTATATGTTAACTGTAATAGAAAAAAAATAATTGTTTACACATTTTTCCTTTCTTGGATCAATAAGGTTTGGACAAAACAATGTACACACTTTTCATTATTATTTAACTGTGGAGGTCTACTTTTATACTGTTTCTGTCTGAAATACACAAGAAATGTATAACTGACAACTGTTTATAGTTAATTCAGTGGGGCAAAGTAAAGCCTTAACAACCTACAGTTTTGCATTCATTCTATGATACAACAGCATTGCAAATCGTTATACTTTTGTTAGATTTAGCTGGGAAATGGGCCGAATGTGATTGGAACAGGTGAAAGTAGTTTGTATTATTTAATTGAAATACGTTAGTAATGTACTTTAGCTTAGGTATTGCATTCATTTCCATCAAGTGATAGGATTGATTAGTCTATTAAGTTGAATCTGTTGTCAGATCAATAATAATAATAATAATCTAGCAAAACACATGAGGAAATATATTACTTTTCTTGCTAATTCCTATATATATATATATATATATATATATATATATATATATATAGTGCTGCTGTATTTACTTTTACACCAGTATCAGTACATAGAGCTGTGTACCTACGGTATTCTTTTTTTTTTTGTTTGGGTTCCATAAACTTTACAATACCGGTATGCTCCAGTGTGTAATTGTATTCTTTTTAATACATTTTATTCAAGTTTATTAATTAATTTTGTTTCTATTTGTAATGTTTCGCCATACTGTGTTTTGCATGCGTTTGAGTGCCGCATTTATTTGAGCTGGGGTAGGGGAAAAAAATGTACATGTTTTATTACTGAGTTATGTATACATTTGTCTGTATGTATTCATTGTCACTCAAAGCGTTTACATTTTTAAAATGTTTAGGCCTACGTGTAGGAAAAAAAACTTAACCACAGGTCTGCTCCACCCGGCTGCGCATGAGTACCTGCACTTTTTTGTTGAGAATTTCACCCCTGCCTAGTTTTGTGCACAACATAAACTAATGCATATACTATATCATAAACGCTGTCGTTTAGTTCTACGCAAATAAACTAACAGACATCACCGATAAACATGGCTATGAAACTAATAGTTAAGAGACCACAGTTGTGACGGAATTAAACCAGCACCCGCATTCAGTTCAGAAAGAGTCAGTCAGAGAATGTGTGTGGAACTAAGCGAGTGGATGAAGTAGTACGGACAGCACGCATTCTACTTCTAAACTTTAAGTATTTTATACATTAAGTTAATCTCTATATTAATAATTTGGGGATGAATTCTGTATCAGTCGTAAAATGTTTTAGTTGTTTATATGGAAACAGACCATACTTTTCATTTTTTTTTTAAAATCTATTGATGATCCTAATTAGAATCAAGTGATTCCTCTGAGAATTTGCACTAAACAAGATCATGAATGTTACCATCATTACACAGATTACATCTGGCCTTGATTTTGTAGCATCCGCAGGAGAAAGACACTTTGGATATGCAGGTTTTGCGAAGTTTATGGAAATAAACACAGGCTGCACTCAGAATCCCATGGTTGGATGGGGGTCTGTAGCTGTACACAGAGAGGCACAGCCTACTCTTACCAAAATAAACAAATACAACAGCCCCTGAACCCCATTGTATTACTACTCTATATTTCCGCGAGGGGTAATGAAAGTTGAATGGAATGTAAATACAAACTGCGCTCTGTTTCTTACCATTAAAACTTTGGCAGCGCTCTCCAGCTGTGTAATCACTTCTCCAGCACCAACAGCCGCCATCATGGTCTCTCTTCAATGACGCGCCATGCGCTGCATTGTGGGATAAAGCCGCATTCATGGAGCAGTGCCTCAGGCAGTGCTGTTCAGTAGTTTATTTTACGAGATTATTTGATATTATGTCTTGTTCTATTGTGGCCTGGTGTGTTTGAGTAAATTGACAATATTTGTCAAGAAAAATGCTTTTACTCCTGTCATTAAATCGCCCTTTTGTAAAATAATAAGTATCAGGACTATAGACACGTATTTAATATACTATTAGGACTATAGACATTTAATATAATATTAATAAGAATTGTTGATCTAGAGCTCGACATCATTCAACCTCCAGTTCACTGGGAATGATCTGAGCTCCAGTGTGCATATATATTATCTTTGGGCCGCAAAACAAATGTTCATTTTACATAAAGAACAATAGTTTTGGTTCCACTTTGGAGCCATGGAAACAATGTAACAGCAGGTTTCACTTGTTTGCTCAATTAAATGTTGCTGTAATGATAAAACATAATAACCCTAATAATTTATTAATAGGTGAGCTGTGTGTTTCTGGTGTCAGATTTCCTAGTACAATACAGGATTACTAGTTTCACTGGGATTCATACAGCATTTCAAACCAAACTACTACACAATCATATGTAATAGTACTACAGGAATCTTTTCATAAAGGGGATGTCAATTTCTTGCAAACAGAAATTTCTTTAACTTAATGTAACCAAATATAATGTTTTAAAAATGATAATGGTATTTGCTAAAACATGTGTTTCTTTCAGACCTATGTAGTGAATTGATTTGCAAGGTGGGGACAATCTGGAATCATTTTATTGAGGTACTGTAGAAAGGTTAGCTGTCAGGTTATCAATTAAAATACTAGTAGAGGGTGGAATCCCAGTGTTGTGTCCTTTGATAAGTCATTATTTAGTTTCAACAGTAGATGGCGCTGTTATAAGGATAAGAACATAAGAACATAAGAAAGTTTACAAATGAGAGGAGGCCATTCAGCCCATCTTGCTCGTTTGGTTGTTAGTAGTTTATTGATCCCAGAATCTCATCAAGCAGCTTCTTGAAGGATCCCAGGGTGTCAGCTTCAACAACATTACTGGGGAGTCGGTTCCAGACCCTCACAATTCTCTTATTATATATAGATAGATAGATAGATAGATAGATAGATAGATAGATAGATAGATAGATAGATAGATAGATGCGCATGCTTAGAAAATACTGTGAGGAGTTGAATAAGATGGTGTTGCAATAAAGATGTGAAATTTATACTGCCTGCTTCTTGCTTTAATCTACTACTAAACACCACACCGAGTTCATGTGAATCTATTAATAGCCAACTAATGGTGCCACCTTTTGAGGTACAAAAAGACAGGACATCCAAACAGAAACTAAAGGGAGATTGATTGTGGAATACTTTTAGAAATCTGCATTTATTAATCCATCTATAATATTACTGTTAACAACTATTAAATTGTGAGCCTATTTCAATATGGCAAAGTCATTGTGAGCCTATTTCAATATAGCTAAGTCATTGTGAGCCTATTTCAATATAGCTAAGTCATTGTGAGCCTATTTCAATATTGTACCTTGGTTTATACAATTCAGCAACAAAACTTAATGGCACTGTGTTGTTGTTGTTGTAGTATCTACATGGGGGTGAATGCATTGCACCAGATAGCGTTATACATCGTCACTTGTTGCTACAACTGTTTAAATGACGTACCTGTAGTTTTTTCTCTTTTCATTGTTAACATCCTGACAACTTTTTACAATTATAACTTTAAAGTCTGTTTCAAAGCTCTTTTCAAAATGTCTGCTCTAGTGAACTGATAGTGTGAGGATTATTGCCCACATTGTCAAACAGGTAACACAGCAATAACGATCCATGATGTGGTAGGGAACAGAAAAGCCAGAGCACTTGTTATGTTTGGTTTTTTTTTGTATTTTTTAATCACCCTTCCTGCAGTGATTTAAAGGACAGCTCTCAAACCCCAGTTGAAGCAATACGTGGGGACGTGAATCGCTATGTTTTTCAGAACAGCAGTGCAGCCCCAATATTCCGGACTGGACGCACCGGTACAGTATTTGAATGCACAGCCACTTCACTCTGCCTGTTTTTCCCTGACCACAACACCACACACCGGTACAGTATTTGAATGCACAGCCACTTCACTCTGCCTGTTTTTCCCTGACCACAACACCACACACTGGTACAGTATTTGAATGCACAGCCACTTCACTCTGCCTGTTTTTCCCTGACCACAACACCACACACCGGTACAGTATTTGAATGCACAGCCACTTCACTCTGCCTGTTTTTCCCTGACCACAACACCACACACCAGTACAGTATTTGAATGCACAGCCACTTCACTCTGCCTGTTTTTCCCTGACCACAACACCACACACCGGTACAGTATTTGAATGCACAGCCACTTTGCTCTTTCTGTTTTTTCCTGACCACAACGCAACACACCGGTACAGATTTCAGATCAAGATTATGAAAGAAAGGTAATATCAGTAAAGATAGAAGACAGCATATTTTTTACTGAAAAGACAGTAATTCCTGTAAAAGAAGATATGGAACTAATCCAAATAAATGTATGAACCCATGTATTGCTTGAATCAGCTGGCAAATATTGAATATATCACTTTAAGAATCAGCCTGTATGGTAACCAATTCAGCTGTAAAGCTTGTAAGATTAAGTAATATTTTCATCACCCCACTTTGTTGGTGTCAATCATGGTAAGATAAAGACAACAGCATTGCCTCTATATAGGAACATATTGTAGTTTCCTGCAGAACACGTGGTCTTTTATGTTTTTTACTTCTACATTCATGACCTAAGGGACTTGATTCTCAGCCTTGGTTGTTCATACTATGAATTTCTATTTTACATTTTTTCTGAATCTTGTCCAAGTTCTTCAACACCCATTTCATAATGGTATCAAATTTACACTTTTTGGGTGTTTCAAATATATAACTATGTGTACAATATAGAGTTAAATACAATATAAACATTTATATAGCATTGTGGCAGTGTGCAAGAGCGAAAGACCTGCCGAGGCACGGGTATGTGTGGGGGGAATATTGGGTGTTAGGGAGGGAGTTAAAATCCTCCCTGCAAAAACACATGGGAATGTTGCCAGGTATTGAGTAAGTGATTAAATTATTAATTAAGGTTTCAACCGTAGGTGTATAAATAGGGTGCTCACGGGTGTTAGAAAAGTTAGTCCTGTGTTATTTAAGTCTCTGTGTTTTTGTATAGAACTTTTGTTTTGGCCCTTTTTATTTGTTAATGCATTTTGTTTGTGTCCATGTCTGTTTAGTGTTTTGTTTATTTCATTAAACGTGCGCATTAGCATTTTGAAACCTGGAACTTCTGTGTCTCAGTCTCCCTTCCTGGCCTAAACATCATTGCCAGTGATGCTGTCCTGTCACAAGCATTTGTCATGCCAAGCAACCCAAAGCAATGTACATAGCAGCATAAAACCAATCATTATTGTGAAAGGGTGTGTAACCTGTGGGCCACATGTGGTTCCCAAGGGACAACCTGCATACAACCTAGTCCTACTATGTAATATAGAAAATGTATCATCAAAATGCAAGAATTCAGCTTCTCGTAACCAAGATGGTGCTTGCTAAGCGTAGTCACGGGAGGAGAGACTACATCACTTCCCTTGGTATAAATTCCCAATATCCAGGTAACAGTGCCGTGCTAGCATCAACATCTCTTCACCTCCTCCTTCTCCACCTCTACAGCTGTCTCTAGGCTTATATATGTGGGGGTCTCTGATTGCCCCAAACTATCTATTAGGTGCTCAGGCAAATATTGTATCATTACACTGTTGTCATTTCTATGTCTTCCGTTGTATTTACAAGTCTATTCAATAAAATCATGTTCTATTACATATTGGGGTGTTTGTGTTGATCTCTTGAACTGTATAGTAAGGAGGACATGCGGCCCTCAAGGGTGTTTGAGGGACTCACATGTAGCCTTCTGGTTAGCTCAGGTTGCTCAGCTCTGCTATAGTGTAATAAACCCAAAAGCTTCTACTCTGCCTGTCTATTGATTTGACAGTCCCTGGATTCTTCTGCCCATTTATTTCCTGACCACACATATCTTCATGTGAGTGTACCCTCATAAAAGATTACTCTAGTAATACATAAGAATAAAGCATAGTGAAAGCATTGTAAAGCCCAGAGAGGTATGGTAAAGAACATTATAAAACATGGCAAACCAGGGTAAATTATGGTAAATGCCTAGTATAACCGTGGGAAAAGCATGGGAAAACTGCAAAACTACTGTGCAAAAATACTGTGGTAAATTTTTATAAGACTAAGTATACTTTGCACCCAGTTTTCGAGCAAGAAGAAAAATAAGTGGTATACTAGGACATGTATGAGTTGTCTCATAGTTTTTAGATTTTTTGTATCATGTCCATGAAAATAATTGAAAGAAAAACAGGTAGGAAAGTCAAAAATATGATGCACACCAGACATATGGTTCAGATTTTATGTAGCTTGTTTACTGTATTAATATACTATGCTGACAAGCCTTCAAATGCAGAGATAATCACAATAATAAATAACAAACAGTGCTGGGTCGAGTTCCTGAGAAATGCCTACCATGTAACACAATACCAGTGAAATGAAAAATGTCTTACAATGATAATACTTACTTTATACAGACAAGGATAAGCTAAGCATAGTTTTACAACACTCATTTCAAACTTAAATGTAAACAAGTAAATAATATTTGTTGTAGGCATAAACATGTATTTGTTTGTATACAGGTTCTATTACTATTTATATATTAATATTAATAGCTAAAAATGAATACATCAAAATAATAAAGCATTATGCAAAAACATTGTAATATGTACTGTAATAATGTATTTATATTGGCAGGGGTTCATATAAAGCTGTGACCCCCCCCCCCCTCCCTCAGTATAGGATATTTTTATTTTTGAATATCTAAATTAGGCATTACATCAGTTAAAGATGGTCAGACGCTTTCACAACTCATGAAACTTTTCAGTCATCTCTCATTGATACATTCAATATAAGCAGACAATTATTTAGAGTATTCCAATATTTCACAAAAGGACCTGTTAATCTTGATAAAGTACACTTTCCTTGTGAAAGCCCTTCTAAAGCTGTTAGCGCGCACCTAACTGAAGCGTACTAGGGTGTTAGATGGAGGGGGAAACAGATTGCAAATGCTAAAAATCGATATATTGTAACTGCAAAAACAAGATATTTTGTGTAAAGCAATAATAAATTAAAACATTGCCTTCATAACAAGTCCATAAACATGTTGAACGTGACATTTTCAAGCAGCTTTTAAAAGTGATGTTGCTTGAATTCTTCACAAGGGTAAACTGCAATATCCACTACAAACTGTTTGCTTGAAAAGTTGCTAGAAAGTTGCCTTGTGTTTCAAGGGCTTTATCTGAGGCAAGTATTGATGTAATGTATGCTAAGATAGTTATTCTTGGTAGCTATTGTAGTTAAATTTAATAAAATACGTTTCCAGCACAGATGCTGCATTTGCATTTCTTCAGGCTGTGGAGAGGCAGAGCACATCTTCTAAACACCAGTATTTTCACTTTTCTACAGTCTGCACTAAAAGGGTAGCACCTTTATGTAAACATACGTTTCTGGGTAGTTTTCTAGCTGCATCTAGAACTTCTGGGCAAATTCAGCTCCTGCCATGGCTATTTATACAGAACCTTACCATATAAATGTTTATTTAAATTTCAAAACAAAGCTAAAAATATAAAACATAAAAAATTCATTAATTACAGTAAGTAATGAATGTATTTAATATAAAGTACAAACTAATATAGTGTACATTTCTGCTAAGATAAGATTGGGACCTAAACTAATGAATTAATTAGACTAAAAGTGCATGGCACTGTCAAGATGTGTTGTATAATAGCCACCCTTTCTTTGATGTAAAACATGCCAGGCTTTTATTAAATAAAAAATTGTTAAACCACCTTGGGGACATTATTAACCAGAAAAGGGGGCCTGCCTTGTTTATTGTGTTTAAAACACACTGAATTAAAATTAATGAAATAATCCCATATATCCTGGAATGTACTTCCATTCACTATGTAGGTCTGCGGTTGCAGTTTTGAAAGAACATGTTTTTGCAGATATATAATTTCATTTAAAATAATTATATCTGTACCACACTAGATGGAGAAAGCTATTATTTTGCACTGGAAAAGTGAAAGTAAGAATAACAAATTAACAGACTTCTTTAACCTTCACGGTACCAGATATCATTAAAACTGCATATGCAAGACCTACAGTGCCTATAGGAAGTGTTCACCCCCCTTGGACGTTTTCACTTTGTTGTGTTACAACCTGAAATCTTGATGCATTTAAATTGGATTTTTTTCCCTTTGATTTACACAACCTACTCAACACTTTCAATGTGTGAGAAATGGGGGGGGGATGAAAAAAACAAATCAATTAAAAATAAAAACCTGAAAAGTCTTCATTAGATAAGTATTCACCCCCTTTGCTAGAACACTCCTAAATAAGCTCAGGTGCAACTAATTGCCTTCAGAATTCACACAATAAGTTAAATGGAGTCCATCTCTGTGCAATAAAAGTGGTTCACATGATTCAGATTAAATACACCTGTCTCTGTAAGGTTACACAGTTGGGTAGTGCATTCAAAGCGAAGATACTACCATAAAGACCAAGGAGCTTTCAAAACAACTCCGGGATAAAGTTGTGGAAAGGAACTGATCAGGGGTATAAAAAGATTTCAAAGGCATTGAATATCCCTTGGAGCACAGTCAAGTCGATCATTAAGAAGTGGAAGGTATACGGCACCACCCACAATCTGCTTAGAGCAGGCCGTCCTCCCAAACTGAGCAGCCGGGTAAGAAGGGCATTGGTCAGAGAAGCCAGCAAGAGGCCAATGACAACTCTGAAAGACCTACAGCGTTCCGTGGCTGAGATGGGAGAAACTGTCCATGTGTCAACAATAGCTCAGGTACTCCACAAATCTGGCCTGTATGGAAGAGTGGCAAGAAGGAAGCCATTTCTGAAAAAAACATGTAAAATCCCACTTGGTATTTGCAAAAAGGCATGTGGGAGACTCTGAAAAGATGTGGCAAAAGATTCTGTGGTCCGATTAAACAAAAATTTGAACTATTTGGCCTAAATGCAAAGCGTTACGTTGGTGCAAACCCAACACAGCACATCACCCGGGTAACACCATCCCAATTGTGAAGCATGGTGGTGGTAGCATCATGCTATGGGGATGCTTTTCATTGGCAGGGACTGGGAAGCTTGTCAGGGTAGAGGGCAAAATGGATGGAGCTAAATACAGGCAAATCCTTGAGGAAAACCTGCTTCAGTCTGCAAAAGACCGAACACTGGGACGAAGATTCACCTTTCAGCAGGACAATGACCCCATGCACACAGCCAAAGCGACACTGGAGTGGCTTAAAAAACAAGAAAGTGAATGTCAGAGAGTGGCCCAATCAAAGCCCGGACTTGAATCTGACTGAGAATCTGTGGCAAGCCTTGAAGATTGCTGTCCACCAACGATCCCCATCCAACTTGACAGAGCTTAAACAGTTTTGCCAAGAAGAATGGGCGAATATTGCACGATCCAAATGTGCAAACCTGGTAGAGACTTACCCCACAAGACTCACAGCTGTAATTGCTGCCAAAGGTGGTTCTACCAAGTATTGACTCAGGGGGGTGAATACTTATCTAACCAAGACATTTCAGTTTTTTTATTTTTCATTAACTGTTGTTTCACAATAAAAATTCTCTTGCCTCTTCAAAGTGTTGAATAGGTTGTGTAAATCAAAGGGAAAAAAAAATCCCATTTAAATGCATCAAGATTTCAGCTTGTAACACAACAAACTGTGAAAACGTCCAACGTGGGTGAATACTTCCTATAGGCACTGTATATAGCGTATCAGAATGCAAGAATATTTCTTTAGCTAGCCTGTGTTGCATACACATTTTAATTTTACTTGAATTCAGTAAAACACGATAGTGATAAGATAAATGTATCCTACTCTTGTTAACATCGTTTTATTGATATAATTACAAAAGGAGAATTTAACAGATGTGTCGTAAGGGACATTTTTGTAACTATGCCTGGTACAAAAGACTGGGAAAGAAAAAAATATATCATTTGCCAATGACCCATTACATTAGACTGGGGCACTGTGCACGTTTTTTGTGTCGAATTAGTCTCATCACCAGCTAAATATATGTATTTTGGGCTGAAAAATCGATTAGTGACATCAGTTTTTCATTTAGACTCAATACCAATGTCCTACCACCCCCTAAAGGCCAAAAAACATAAATCACATGTATATTCGTATTCCAAAACTGATAAATGCACAATTAAATAATTATACCTGGAGTTATTTATTAATGATGCTAATATCCATTGGTCACCTTAGATTTATGATTTGAGCTGATATACTGATCCTACTGCCCCCTAGAGGCCAAAAAAACCTAAAATCCGTACGTTTCTTGATCTGATTGTTGGAATGTAAGCAATGCATGTAAATGTTTTTTGGCAGATTATAATTCTTCTGGGAACGGGCTTAAGACAGAAACTACTATTCCATCAATATTTTGGTCAAAGTTGCAGTTTGGCACCAGAACGTTTTTTATTGCCTTTATCAGTACTTCACGGCTGAAGAGAACTTTTCGCCTTTGGCCTTATTTGTCCTTGACCATACTAGCCTCTTTCAAATTTGGAGTGATTGTTGAGCAGAGATATCTAAATTCTTGAAGGATCTGTTGATCAGTTAAGGTATCCAAGATATGCACATTTTCTGCAGTCACTTGTCCACCATGCTTTCCACATTCAATAGCTCTCTTGGCAATTAACTGATTTTATTTCAGTTTTGCCTTGTGCCTAACATCTGAAGCTGCTTGTTTCATTGTTTCCACTGTGGAATTGAATTCTACAAGCAAAGCCCTTGCTTTTTTTTTACCTTTTCTTCTTTTGGGAAAGAAACTTTTTTCTTCTTCACTTGATAGGTCCTTCCATGAATCCTGACTGAAAAGATCATTTTGTTCAATGATCGACGTTTCTGTAGTGTTTCAACAGGAGCGTGTCCTCCTGACACCTGGATCCTGTTGTCTAATCTTGCCATCTCTGATTCGCACCCTAAATTGGTAAGAGGAGCATACTTCATTTTATTGAGCGTTTCTGCTGAGATAGCTGAATCACTTGCGACAAATTCCATGGACTGAAGTAGAGATCCTCTCTCTGATCCTTTGAGCACAGAGTTTTGTGAGTTGCTGCTCACCATCACTCACTTCTTGTGGGAATGTCATTTTAGTGTGTTCTGACAATACCTTGAGTTTGGTTTCCCAGAAGGCCTTCACTCCTTTCCAGCTCCTGTCCACACAAGTACATTCATTCTCATCAGTGATCTCATCACAGAACGTACATACAGGACCAACTCCTTCCTTCACATCAATACCAAGGAGATTTATCAAGGGACTGACAAGAAGCTCTTGAAAGTAGGAAACTACTTTCGAGCACAAGATGACCCATGGAGATGTGACATATGAGTAGACACAAGCATAAAGTGTGTTACTCAGAATATCAAGCTCTTCATTCATGAACTCTTGGAGGGTTTCTGAAAACTCCAAGATCTGCTCAGCTGTGTGGCCCCGCCTTCCAAAACGGTTTGAAGAAAAGCCTCTCCAGTCCGATTTTTTCTCAGGGTATCGTCTGGCCAGCCATTTGATGAAATGGCTGGCCATGTGTTGGCTATAACTGAGCTTTGTATGACTTTCAGAAAATAACTTGCAGATGGCAATCTGTGCTAAGCAGGAGACACTGGTTGTAGAATTACCTTTGTAAGCTAGTATCAACAAGCTTTATTGACAATTGAGTGATTGATAGAGAAGGAGAGAGTGTGCATCAGGTAGCTGCTTTAATAAAACTGTTGAACTGTAATCCGTCTGCATCCAGCTAATTTCTTTAGTTCATCACCACATCTGAACCCCAACATTACATTATGAATCTAATACTACCAATGCATTTTTCAACACTGATTACCCAAGGTCATTTTGTGATAATTCTGTTAAGCATGTATCAATGCTGGAATAGAAATATATGCAAACCTTAGGGTTTTTTGGCCTTCAGGGGGTGGTAGGACATTGGTATTGAGTCAAAATGAAAAACCGATGGTGTCACCAATCAATTATTTAGCCAAAAATACATATATCTAGCTGGTGATCAGTTGTTTTTATTTGTAGAGCCCCGGCCTAATTACATACGTTATGCTTTGTTTTTGTACTTGTTTTGTATATAATTTTTTTTTGCACAGGACCAGCCTGTGCGGATACAGAAGCAATTCTCTTTCATAATTCACAAACACCGATCATGCATCAATCCTTCACACCATTCGCATTAACAGCACTCAGTATACCACACTTTACACACACTTTCAATTCAACCTACTCTTTCACAAGAAAAGCAGCATTAGGCCATTTACTATATTGAAAACATACAAACTACAAAACATTTTATAAAATAAGTGTTAAAAAAAGGATATCTGTAATGTGTATAAAACTATATTATGATATAATTTCTGTATTGCACATTGTCCTTTTTATCACATGCTCCTCATTTATACAGCACTTCAATTTGCATTCTCCTATTTGAGTTTCACATTCAGGTATTGGTTTTCACACTGTTGGAGGAGTAGTAAGTGTTTAGGCTAGAGTTAGAACAATTCACTGGAGAATAGAACAACACAAACAGTAGCAGCTTGGTTTGCCAGAATCCAGCCCTTGGAATTAGTAGCTGCTTGGAAGATGGACAGTAAGTGCATGCTCTCTCTACATTAATCTAATCTTACAGCTAAACGGTTTCTAAGTAAGATTTTGTTCAATAACCTGTTGTTTGATATACCTCTAGTGATTTTTATGCCCAAAAATAAAAATGTATACATTTATAAAATTATTTTCGAATCCACTGTTAAAAAGCTTGAGGACAGACTACTACTCCCATGTTTTTTCACTTCACTTCAAGAAATACTGGAAGCAGTGAATTGGTGAAGGCCCCTTATAAAGTGAAGTGTAGTACATACATGAAAAAACAACTGTCTACACGGATAAACGTTGAATTAATCTATCAAATCATGAAATAATAAGGGAGCCCTGTATTTTATTATTCTTTTTAGACTGCTCAACGAGTCAAAGATGGTTTTAAAAATCATTTTTGTAGACCCTTTTCTCTTTGATTACATAACTACATTATTTGATTATGTATAACCACACTATACAGAGGAAGAAGAAGGTGTGTGCCTGAAGATGAAACTACATTGTTAAAATTATTTATGAAAAATAATCTTTTCAGGAGCCATTTCTTATAAAATCTTAATATGTGGAAAAACATTGTGTGAGACTCCCAAGTTTCATGTTTTTTTTTTTTTTTTTTTTTTTTTTTTAAACAGTGTAACTTTGCAGAATGTCTTAAACTAACAAGGGTTCTTTTATTGTGGAATTCTGTCTATGTATTTTATTGATGTGTCAATGAACAGCTCCTGAGAGGAAACCAGCAGGATTAACATATTGTAGACCCTGGATCTTGATGCAGGGAAGTGTACGGAATGGTAAACTGTGGAAGGATGTAGTAAACAATCAGCAGGAATCACATTTTACTATGAAGTGAACCTGACCATGGGATACTTTAGTTGGAAAAAACTTATAACTCTATAATCTGGTGAATTACACCTGGCCCATGCACTATTCTCACTGTTCTCCAATTGAAAATAATTCCACTGTGCCAAGTTAAACTGAGGGTCACGATCTGATATTTTTGCTGTGTGTGTGTGTAAGACATTTGCATGATGTCCTTTTTCTGTCAATCCCTCTATAGTGGTTTCACGGTAAATTTAAAAATTTAAAGGAGAAAAAATAAGTTGGATAATACATTTGTAAATCACTTGTACTTTAAATACTAGGACTGTGAAAACCTCGGAAGTCATTTCTTTTTGTTTGTTAATGGGTGAGTGTATCTATCAGTTTGAATGGAGAAGCCTATTTTCGATTCCCCACCAGAATTTGCTGCACAAGAACAATTTCTTTTAGAATTTCAGACTTGAAGATTCAGCTGTTGCCAGTGTTTACAAGCACAAGCTTTCAAGACGTGTTCCTCATAGTGTGTGTTGTCCTTGTGTTATACGTATACGGGTTCACAGCCTTCACATGGATCCTCTGAATCCTGGTTCTCTCTGTCTGTCTGATTCTGGCTACTTTGCGCATTCTCAGGGGGTTTAGGGTATCGGAACGGACAACCGTTGTCGTCAAAAAACCTGCGAAAGGTGAACTCATAGAAGGCGTGCTCCGGGTGCTTGCTGTGAGAGGAGCTGAGTGTATCCCAGGTCTTAGTGCTGTCACCGCTGTCCTTCCATGGGCTGTCTTCTTCCACTGGGTCAAAGTTGGAGGTGTCCATGGGGTGGCTGATCTTAGGGAGGTAGGGAGCGGGCTGTGTACGCAGGTTGCTGGAGAAATCCATCTTCTCAAAGAAAGAATGTTCTTTGATCTCTCCTGTCCCATTGCGCCCGAGCCTTTCCTCGGCAGCGCAGCACAGTCGGCTGATTATATCTACCGCCTCCTGACTAAGTTTAACCTGCGGTGGGATCTGGAGTGTGTTTTCCCAGTTAATTACCTGCAGAAAATTAACAACACTTTCAGTACAGTAAACTCCCCTGTCCTTGAGTATTTTTAGAAGCATTTTTTGCAGCAACAATAAGCATAATATATATGGCAAATAATGATCAAAACTGAAACAAGAGAATCATACAGAACACACGTGTATTATTAATTGTCTTGCGATAACCTTTTGCATATGCCTTAAATTACAATTGGCAATTTACACATTACATAACTAGATATTTGCGTGGCTTTTACAGTGGGCATGCCCCCTCATTTTTCTAAATGTCATAATTTAACTCAATTTGTTGCTCACATACAATTTGTCATATTCATGATGGATGAAAACGTGTTGTAACACAAAGTAAAAGATTTTTAAAAATTTAAATAAATGTTGGCCTGTTCAAATATTTTATATACATTCCTAATAGAAATAGCATAGAAATATGTAAAATACATTTAAAAAAAAAACAAATACATTTGAGATATATATTTCAGCCAAAAGGTAATGGTGTGTGAATAAAAAGCAATCTCCAAAACAAATTTAATATTTATTGCATTTCAGTTTTTCTAAAAACATTAATGTACAAAGACTGATCCTACAAACTCCATGACTCCAGCAGTGACACATATGCATAATGCAAAACACGTACTGTTTAATTAATTGAATCATTAAAATATTACTGATTCATATTCATTTTCAGAGATATTCTTGGGCTATGTGGTGAATTGCTAGTTTTATAACAGTATTTTCATAACTCAAAAAATAACTCAAATGTATGTGTGATCTTGTAACCTGTTGGCATGCATTTTTATAATAGTAAAACCCATGGTATCAGTCTTTATTACACTGAATTTTACAATCAGTCTTCCTAATCTATGGATTTCACAAACCTTTAACTGAGTTTCTGTGGGAGTTGAGGCCAGAAATGGAGGTTGCCCTACCAACATTTCAAAGAGGATAACACCAACACTCCACCAGTCACAAAGCTGTGTATAGCCTGAAAATCAAGACATCAAATAAAGGTTTGCTAAAGGCAAAAACAATGTTAAATCTCGCTCTTGAGCAATCTTTTATCACATCAGTCATACAATAAAAAGTCATATCAGTAAATGTTTTTTTTAGTAGTCCTTTTGTTCAGACATATGTAGAATCTTTAGATGACCTCATACAGTGAAGTACCGCCTTGACCAACACCAGTTGAAAAAACAAACTTGAGGCTCCCTGCCTTTAACAAGGCTAACCAATCTCAATTTGTGTTGCCCAATGTAAAACCACCTCTCTTATTATTTAGGCACCCTGTCTCTCCTTCTCCTCTCTGCAACCGTACAGATAATGGAACTCTAGCAACCTAGAAGGGTTTTTCAGCTGAAAGATTTCTTGGGGTGCAAAGAAAGCATCATTAAAGCTATCACACAAATAACCCAGTGTGTTGAGAAACTTGTACTTACAATATTTGGCCATTAGGTGTCACCTTACATATAGTGTTGAAATCAAAAGTAAAATAAAACAAAAAAAACTTAAAGAACTAAAAATATACAACCTCTTGTACTACTACTAATTTGTTCCACTATTCAATGACATTTTTATACAATGAAAATCATTGCTTTCCCCAATTGCAATGTAGGACTGGATATTGTTATCTTGGGTATTCAAAATAAATTTAACCTGTGAATCAACAGAGTAGCCGAGGCATCATTGTAGTAAGCACTACTTTACATTTTGGAACACACTCTGTATGGACCGCATAAACATGTGTGGTTTGTAAGTATACTTTGTTGTACCTGTGTGTTTCTCTTAGCTTGCAGAGATGTACAAATAAGGTTTACAGCTTTGTATTTTACTTTGTTTATGTTCAGTTAATGAAGACCACAGTTTTATGTTTGTGAGCATTCATTTCATATTCAATTCAAGTTTTATCTCGGGTCAAAAGATTTGCTGTATTAACACTAGAACGACCAAGGAGGTCATTTTGACCATTTTCGGAATTTAAATTTAAATTGCTGTGCATGTGTTTAAGATACAGAGCTGTGCTTTCCTGACTTTTCCAAAATATATGTACTCATTACCCTGACAAAGAAAGAATTGCATAGAATCGCGTAAATTACCGAGATAAAATACTGTCATACCTATTCCCATCAGGCGCAGTCAAATTGACAGATACATATAAAACATATTGTAACAATTAAATGTTGTGGTATTATTTGTATTTATCAGTTGTGACTTACAGCCATGTATTGAAGTTTGATTATATCAGTCTGCAAAGCTGTATTTGGAATTACAGCAAATTTTACCAAACAATGATTCTGATGCAGCAGAGATGGACAATGACGAATCTGGGTCTGAAGCAGACTGGGTTTGCACTAGTATATGCCCGTGGAGCACTTGGTGCCAGAAGCTTGGGTTACTGTTGATAGCTGTGCCAAATGCGCAAAGACAATCTGCAGTAAGTGCACTGCATATTTTGAAAAGCACAGGATCTGTGTAATTTGTGCCAGCACTTAAAGACTTTGTAAACAATTGTAAATGAAGCCCATTCTGTTTAAATGGTTTTTTATTCATGTCATTTCAATTATAGTTTGTCTGTGTATAAATACATAGCTTCAGCTGCGTATATGCGCTTTGTTATGTAGGCAATATAAACACATTTATTTTACATTTTTTATACTTATTTCTATTGCTTCAGTTGTACAGTTTTGTATGTACATGATATACCTGATTATACACAAATTCATTTTGAAATATTAGTTTCTTTTTTCTTACCATTTTTTTGAGGTTCCGCGTTATGTAATGTGTCTGTCTATAAACACATTTTTTTGAGGTTCCGCGTTATGTAATGTGTCTGTCTATAAACACATTTTTTTGAGGTTCCGCGTTATGTAATGTGTCTGTCTATAAACACATTTCTGTTCAAATATCAGTTTCAGTTGTGTGACGTTGCTGAATAAAACTACGACTTACATTCAACTGTTTGTCCTTTCGTTATAATATTTATGTTGTTTTTAATACGCTGGTCAAATTGACCGGTCATGGTTGTTCTAGGTATGCCTATGTGGCAGTGTGCTCGCCCCGTGTCTGTTATATGTTGCGTGTGGTGTGTTAATGTTGGTGTATAGGCATTGGTACACAGGATATAAACAGGTCTGTGTTTCACGTGTGTTTAAAAATGTAGATTTGTATTTAGGCACGATGATGGCACAAATCACTTCACGTGCTGGTTAAAATGTAATGTGTGGTCACGGGAGTACACGTAATTAATTCACGTGCAGATGTACCGAGACTCCAATTGAACGATTGATTAGCAATTGAGTCTCGGTACAGATGTATAAAAAGTGCACCTTTTCACGCACTGGAGGGTTAGGTGTACAGCGAGGAGGTACTGGAGAGAGAGAGGTTGAATTTAAACAATTGCTATCATGCTGGAGGGCAGCACGATACTTGTTAGTGTTTAGTCTTGTGTCTTGTTTTGTTTATCTGTTTATTTTGGCATCAGTGCCATGTCCTGTTTTTGTGTCTGCTTCAACCTTTTTATTTACTGTCTGTCATTAAACTGCGCAGCAGCGCAATCACCATACCACTCCGTCCAGTCTGTGTTATTTCCCTGCATCTGACGTCACCACTCTAGGCTGCTTGTCACAGCCTATAAACGCGGTCGTTCTAGTGTTAATTTTGTTAAATACACTGCTTGTATGAGATGCTTGTACATACTTTGTAGTTACTGTAGGTTCATTTGTTGCTAGTTTAGCTCCTGGATAAATGGGATACATGATCCAGACTACTTTTTGCTATAATTTTAAAGCTACTTTTACAGTAGATGTAAAATATTTTATAAGACTATTTGTGAAAAAAATATTATTGGAATCTTTTTGGCATTTCATTTTGCAATATTTTTAATCATAACAATTAATACAGTTATTTTTCTGTGGTAGGCTATGACTAATAGTCAATGCTAATTCTGTGAGGCTTAGGAAAACTGTAAAATAAAACAGAACATTAAAAGTGAAGCAAAAGAATATGATAGGTTACGGATGTAACCTTGGTTCCCTGAAAGAGAAGACAACCACTAACCAATACTTTTGGGATATGACTGCCACAGGTCAGGTATTCACTAGGCATTTTATATCAAAGCTGCCGATAGTCCCCTCCGTGGAGTGACGTCCTCAGTCCTGCCTACTGAGGGAATAAGTAGTCACTCCGTGGAGCTCAAATCCTTTTTTGCATCGAACCCGCGAATGCGAGTGATGCGACCTCGGTTTGGTGGTTGTCTTCTTTCAGGGAACCTTTCAATTCGAAGACGACCACCAACCAATACTTTTAGAAAAGTATACCAAAGCCGTCGCGAGGGAGTATGAGCGGCCAGCATATGAGGGATGTCTCGCTGCTGCCAACTACTGTTGGTGGCGTGAGTGTGCAACCTCAAGGACCCTTGTGCCTAATTAAGGCATAGAGGGATCTACCACATTAAGTCAGTAGAATCTGGTGAATGTATACGGCGTAGCCCAACTAGCTGCAGTACAAATGTCAGTCAATGAAGCTCCTCTAAAGAGAGTCCACCTCTGGTAGAGTGTGCGGCCACCTTCCCAGGTGGGGTTAGGCTGGCATTAGTATATGCAGTCGAGACTGTGTCCACAATCCAATGGGACAGTCGTTGCTTAGAGAGGGCTTCACCTCGGGTTCTTCACCATGACAGACAAAGAGCTGGTCAGACTGACGCAGTGCTCTCGTCCTTTTCACATAACATCTCAATGCCCTAACAGGGCAGAGATCATTCAATCTCCGGTCCGTCACCTCCGCAAAGGGAGAGGGATGGAAAGCCTCTAGCTCCACTGATTGATTCAAGTGAAAAGCCATATTCACCACAGGGAGGAAAACAGGGTTGGTGCGCAACGATACCCTGTTTCCATTGTGCCAAATACGCATACAGGAACTGTGCACTGGCAGAGCCTGTAGCTTAGTGGAGGTGATGACTAACAGAAAGGCTGTCTTCATAGAGAGATATTTCAGCTCTATGGAATGTATAGGTTCAAACGGAGCTTTAGTGAGAGCCACCAATACCACGTCTAGACTCCATTCGGGGAGGATGTCCTTCTTAGGAGGACGTAACCTCCTAGCACCATTCAGAAAACAGATCGCTAATATTAGCACCCAGGGACACTGGGGTGTCAGTGGGGACATGGCAAGCAGATATGGCTGCTAGGCACACTTTCAACATAGAAAAGGATCTACCCGTCTTTAAGAGATCTTGCAGAAACTGCAAAATAGTTGCTATAAGGCAATAAATGGTTTCATGACCTGTGGCCCTGCACCAATTTGGAAAATATTTCCACTT
Source organism: Acipenser oxyrinchus oxyrinchus (assembly GCA_030684275.1). Taxonomy (NCBI): domain Eukaryota; kingdom Metazoa; phylum Chordata; class Actinopteri; order Acipenseriformes; family Acipenseridae; genus Acipenser; species Acipenser oxyrinchus. The sequence continues at coordinate 21,892,621 of CM060253.1, read as the reverse complement.
ATAGGCGTACAACGCTCTTGAGGAGGAGGCCTTCGCGTTCTGCAGTGTACCGACGACTGCGTTTTAGAGCCCTAAGGCAGACAGATGGTCCCGTTCAGGGGCCAGACCCACAGTTGGAGTCTACCCGGTTCTGGGTGTCAGGGGGTGCCTTTCGCTTGACTGAGGAGGTTTAAAAGGTTCAAAAACCACAGGTTCAAAAACCAGATTCTCCTGGGCCATCTCGGGGCCACCAGGAAAGCTGTCGCCTTGTTTCTCCTGACCTTCCTGAGGAAGGCAGGGAGTAGCGGTATTTGCGGGAAAGCGTACAAAAGCACTTTGGGCCACTCGTGGGCTAGGACGTCGACGCCTAGTGGACCTCCACAGCTGCGGAGGGAGAACCATAGGGGGCAATGGGTTGTCTCTGCCATGGCAAAGAGATAGACTTGGGCTATCGCCATTCTGACAAGTAAGGACCCTCCCTCGAGAGGAGGTCCGCTGCCCAGTTAACCACTCCCGGGACATGGACAACCTGGAGGGAAAGTAAGTTCCTCTGTTCCCAGATCAACAGCCGAAAGGCTATGCAGTGTAACCCCAGGGACCGAAGCCCTCCCTGGTGGTTCACGTACGCTACTACTAACATGTTGTCCGTGCGGACAAGAACATGTCTGTTCTGGAGCACAGGAAGTAAATGTTGAAGCACGAGATGGACCGCTCTCAGCTCCAGCGCATTTATTTTGCAGGGACGTCCAGTGGCCCGATCAGAGCCCGTGGACTCCTCTGCCTGCCCAAACCGGAGTTGGATGCATCTGTCGTCACCACTTGATGGTTGTGTATCACTACCATTATTATTTGTTTATTTAGCAGACGCCTTTAACCAAGGCGACTTACAGAGACTAGGGTGTGTGAACTATGCATCAGCTGCAGAGTCACTTACAATTACGTCTCACCCGAAAGACGGAGCACAAGGAGGTTAAGTGACTTGCTCAGGGTCACACAATGAGTCAGTGGCTGAGGTGGGATTTGAACCGGGGACCTCCTGGTTACAAGCCCTTTTCTTTAACCACTGGACCACACAGCCTCCTGCATCCTACCATCCTTATGCCCTTGCTCAGGTAATAGGCTAGCCTCCACCAGCATAGGGCTCTTAAGCGAGACACGGTTAGCCAACTATGTCTGTCACGCTTGGGGTGTAGCCGAAAGGCATTGAGCAACGCTTGAAGCAGGTGCATGTGGAGTAACCCCAGTCAGATGAAGAAGCAGCCATCAGACCCAATAGTCTTTGGCACAACACCAATTGTACTGTTGAAACAGGGCCAGACAGTTGCGAATGGCAGCTACTCTGTCGTCCGAAAGTTAGGCTCGCATCGTAAAGGAATCCAGCCGGAGACCCAAGTAGACCGTACTTTGCACCAGTATTAAATGGCTTTTGGCATCGTTGAGGGTGAGACTCAGTCCCGCCAGATGCTCTGTCACTATTGCTGTGTGGGCCACTGCTCCTTCCTGCGACTGGGAACAGATCAACCAGTCGTCCAGGTAGTTCAACACCCTGATCCCTTGCAGCCGCAAGGGGATTAGGATGGCATCCATGCACTTTGAAAACGTGCAAGGAGCTAAGGAGAGGCCAAATGGCAGCACGGAAAACTCGAAGATGCTCCCCTGAAAGGTGAAGCGGAGATATTTCCTGTGTGCTGGATGAATAGGAACATGAAAATATGCGTCCTTTAGGTCCACTGTTGTGACAGCCCTGTGTATTAGCTGCCGTGGAGGCTTGAAGGTGGTGCATCAGGTCACCCCTGTGGCGCAGTGGGGATTGGAACTGTCCGGGTTACCGTAGTAACTGCCGGACGCCATCTCCTCCCCCTCTCTCGTGCCGGAGCACGGGAGGGGAACATTGCAGCCATCTGTTGAGATGCCTCTCGCCAAAAGTATGGAATGGGGAAATAGGCACGTCCAATAGGGCGTACTTGTCCGCATCCGGGACCCTCGTCTGAGACAGCCACAGCTGTCTGCATGCCATCACCAAGCCTGCCAGGCTTCTGCCCAGGGCTTGCCCCTGGAAGCCGGATATCTGTAACAGAGTACCCGAGACCAAGCATAGATCTGAAGCTAGCGGTTCGGGAAGGTATTCCTCCGTTATGGTGGAGTCCACCAGCGGGAACTGTGCTAGCTCCATCGCCTCTGCATCTTCCAAGGAGGCCAGTGCGGCTGCGCTCTTGGACACACTGGGTGCTGAGGCCGCGCAGTGTCAGGAGGATTTGACTTCCTCCAGAAAATCTGGGAACACCAGGAAAGGCTTGGGGGGTCGGAGCTTGTGCTGGTCTGTAGTGTAGAGCGCAGAGAACGTCGTGGCGCCGAAGTGTCGAGTCCTCCAGGCACCGAGGATGCCGAAGCACAGATGGCTATGGGGCACCGAACCGATGTACGGTGGGTAAAATGTTGAGGATGCCGAAGCACCGATGGCACAGAGGTACTGAGGCCACCGATGTCGGGGAACGCTTACGCACCAAGGGCGCTGAGGCACGAGGCATCGAGGCTGTAGGTTGTCGAGGCTGTAGGTCACCGAGACACCAAAGCACCAGGCCACCAAGGCTCTGAGGCACCGAAGACCCAAGGGTGCCGTGGGCGTCGAGGCCAAGAAACTGGTGCGCCGAGGCACCGAGCACCAAGTACTGAGGGCTTCAAGCACCAAGGGTACTGAGCTGTGTGTCTTTGTCTGGGCTGTTTGCAGTCACACAACCAGGAACAGTGCGTAGCTTGCAACGGTGTGGAGTGTAGCCTACAGACAGTTGCAGTCTGGTCTGCGTGCAGTCACACTTTTTGGACCTTCACTTTTTTGGGTGAATGGTTCGAAATGTGTGGGGTCTACTCAACAATGGGACCAGGTAATACCAGGTCTAATGGAGGAGGCACACGGTTGTTTTTTTTTTTTTGTTTTTTTTTTTAACTTCAAGGCTGTAACACGCACAAACACTCGACAGCAAGCTGGAGTGTAAGGGTTTTTTTTTGTTTTTTGTTTTAAATTGCGAATCAATAATTTCAATAGTAATCAGCAACCTGTAGGAGCAGACTAGGCCATGTACAGCGAGTGTGCGTGCCAAGGTAGCCCAGAGTACTCGACTCCACAGCAAGCGCAGAAGAGCTGGACCTCGCTGGAGGAAATGTCTTTCTCTCTGTCGATTTTCAAAAAAGCTGCTCGAAACAGATGAAAGATAGAAACACAGGCAGCAAGCTGCAAGGTTAGAAAAGGTAGACTACAGTCGCTAGGCGATCGCCTAGCGACTGTAGTCTACCTTTTCTTTATTTATTTACTTATTTTTTAAACGGAGCGCCATTGCATAGCATTTTTCTGAGGCTTTAGCTGTCGAGTTCTGATTCCATGGAAGTGGCAAGCCAACTTCCAGCAATAAATTGCAAGGGAACTACAGAAAACTCAGAGAGAAGGGCTCTTTTTAAGAGACAATCAACAACTGGAAGAGGTTAGTTTATACCCACCTTACCTACCTGGCTGTGAGAGGCCAAAGAGGATTTGAGTTCCGCAGAGTGACTTCTTATTCCCTCGGTAGGTGGGACCGAGGACGTCACTCCAAGGAGGGGTCTATCGGCAGCTTTCATATAAAATGCTCAGTGAATACCTGACCTGTGGCAGGCATATCCCAAAAGTATTGGTTGGTGGTTGTCTTTGAATTGAAAGGGAACATGTATCTTTATTTGAGGCTAACGGAGGTGATAATAGGAAAATTGTCCTTCTGCTGTTAACTCTTTAACCATTTATCAATTAAGAATACTGGAATGCAATTCTTTAAAATTTGGGATTTTTTTGCCCCCACCCAGAACACATTCACAAACATATTAAACGTGACTGTCCTTGTTTCCAGAAATGTACCCACATTTTGGGGATACCTTAAAAGACCTCTGTACCACAAAAGGACGACAAAGATCCCTGAGTCTCGATAAAGGTATAACAACATTTGAAAAAAAGGATGGGAGTTTATTTCTCTCTCACTTACCTTTTCGTAGGAGCACCTCAGGAGCAATGTAGTTGGGAGTCCCCACTAAGGAATGTGCTAAGCACCTCTGGTGCTGTCTGGCAGCTTTCTGCTCAAGTGTCATTAACCGATCTCCACAGCGACAGTTAGACACATTGTCCCAAAAATTGCTGGGCTCCATACTGTCTTGTCTGATGTGGCTCCCTAACACATAAAAAAGGAACAAATGCGTTGTTTAGCCTTTCAAGGATAGATTAAACAGCTCTGTTAAAGATAACTGATTTTATTATACTACTTTACTTGACTTGGTCAGATGGGAACTGAAGCTCAATTGAGATGTGACTCTGATGGCTGTCAAACAATGATAAATGATGGCAACCATCAATACAAACCATCAGAATCAATCAGGTCAACAATTATTAAAAAGCAGTAATTTCAGCCACTACATTTTTTAAAATTACTCATTACTCAGACTTTGTGCAGCCTTATTCCATAACAAACGATGTACCTTTTTGATAGTATTTGGAATTGTGGGTCCAGCGAAAGCCAGTGCAGAGACCGAAGTCGGTGAGCTTGATGTGCCCGTCCAGGTCAATCAGGATATTGTCAGGTTTGATGTCACGGTGGATGAATCCCATCTTGTGCACGCTCTCAATGGCTAGTGTAAGCTCGGCAATGTAGAACATGGCCAGCTGCTCTGGGAAGACCCCCATGCGAATGAGAAGGCTCATCATGTCCCCTCCTGGGATGTAGTCCATGACAAAGTAGAGGTTGTCCTTGTCCTGAAAGGAGTAGTACAGCTTTACCACCCACTCATTGTCAGCCTCAGCAAGGATGTCCCTCTCAGCCTTCACGTGAGCCACCTGGTTGCGGTTCAGGACATCTTTCTTGCGCAGGGTCTTCATGGCATATAACGCGTTTGTGTCCACTTTCCGAGTGAGACACACTTCTCCAAAAGCACCAATTCCCAGGGTTTTGATTTTCACAAACATGGACTTGTCCATTTTCGCTCTTTTGAGTCGGTTGTAGTTGGACTCCTTCTGGTATAGCATCTTCCTCATCTGTTCCTGTTCTGCCTCAGAAAGCCCTGCCTGTGAAAAGCAACAGAAACAAAACAAAGTTAACAAACTTGTAGAATATACACCATGTTCTTTAATACTTTAATACTCTATAAATAGGCACAGTGCACAATATACTACATTACATAAAGACTTTTTAATACCTTTGACATTTCTTGTTCAAGCTGTATTCTTCTATTGAGCTTTTGCTGGTACGTTTTCATGACATTCTCTATGTGCTGTTCCATATAGAACTTGAAAGCAAAAGGAGAGTAGCTCTTGATGCGGGATTCCCTCTTCTCTTCATCTCTTGCATTCTTACGTACTGGCACAGGGGACGTCTGAATCTGCTTCTTGTCCTTCATGGCCTTCTCTGCTTTGCCACCCTTGCTGCTGGCCTTGTCGTTCTTCTCTCCACCGCTTGTGTCTTCAGACTTATTAGAGACTAAGCTGGGGACAACCCAAGTGTTGTTCTCCATCTGCTGCTCTGAGTTACTTGGGAGCAGCAAGTTTTTGGGGTATGGTGGAGGAGGGCACCTTGGTTCTTGGACAGTACAGTCAATGGGTTCAACACTATAGGCTTCAGCCCCAGCTGCTGAATAGGAATGCTGCTCCATCAGTTCAGAATTCTCTAAAGCCTGTGACTGGGCTGGCAGCCATCCAGGATGACATGGCCCCACTGCAATCTCTGGCTCTGGCCTCATGACCCTGATGCTTATCACAGGCTGTAGGATAGGGGCCGATGTTACTGCAGTGATAGTGTTGGGTGGGGCAAGGGAAGTGTCTGGTTGCCTTACTGTCACATGCACCTTCTGCTGATGATTTTTGAAGGAGCTGCTTCTGCTTGGCCCGTGGACCTCTCCTCTGAAGGGCCCCTGCTGCTGCCTGACCTGAGTCTCCGGTCCAGGGTTAGGTAGAGATTCATGTCTGGTTGGGGAAGGTGTTACCCAGTGCTGGACCTGGTGGTCATAGAGGTCCATATTTAAGCTGGCTCTGGATGGAGTCAATAGGTTCTGGGGAACATCTTGGAAATCGGTCCCCATTGCTGAAGCTCTGGAGATCATGTGCACCTGGTGAGAGGTAGGGCTTGACTGCCTGTGATGAGTATGCGGTGGAAGGTATAGGTTGGACGGTGACTGCTGGAAGGAATACCCTGTGCTGTTCTGACCCAGAGATCCTTTGCTCTGCAGGCTTCCATAATTGCTCTCCTGCTGTATCTTGTTTTGAAAGGAAGGGCTCCTCTTCACGCCATACCCTGAGGTCTCAGCCGGCCCCATCATGTGCTGTCTGACATAATGTGGGCTGCTTGGACCTGGAGTTCCTTGCAGTTGCAAGGGCTGTCCACTGTGGCTTGGAATGGAATAGATCATCATGGCCTGCTCCATGTTTGTGGGGTATGGCTGGTGTTTAAGATCACATGGAAGGTACATGGAATTCCCTGGCGGATTCTGAGCAGACATCGCTGTGTATGGACCAATACTCGAGGGCCTCTGCATTGGGCTGCCTATGGCTGGAACCTGTGATGAGGGCATGATGTAGTTCACGACTGGAACATTCATGTACGGCCTTGGTATCTCTCCCATCATGTTTGTACTTTCTGCTCCATAGCCACCTGGATTCCCCATTTGATGATAGTGAGACATTGCTTCACTTGGTCCCTCTAATACTGGCCTGTGATCAACAGGACTTGACCCACCTCCTTTTCCTGAAAATGATAAAATGTATTTAATCTTATTTGAAATCATGTATTTCATAATCTATGACCTCCATTATTTGCCTGTTAATCTATTTTTCAATCAAACTTTCACCCCTACTCTAACACATGTGTCAACATTCAAACAACTCTTAATTGAATGCACAGATATATAGTTCCTATTGCGCTCAATAAATATTATAATAAAACACAGAAATGTTGTGTGTCAGGAAGTGGAGCTGTATTTCTTTTATTAAATCCATTCCTAAGTGCAACTTTTTACACAGTTGTGTAGTAAATGTTCAAAATAGCAAACAATTAATAAAAGATATTATGCATGTGGTTATGATAAAAAAAAGCAACATTCAGACATTTTCAAGATTTTAGCTTGATCTATTCTCTCTCCATTTAAAACCTAAATGCTATCTGACTAATCAGCCAAATGTATTCTATTCTAAAAGTCAAGAGTTTCTTCCTTAAATTCATATCATCCAGTCCAAAACAGTGTCTGACGTGACCACCACCATTTTGAAGAAAGTTTATAAGGATTTATTTGTTACAACGACGCACAAACCACCACCAACCTGGGGAAGTCTGCTTGATTACACGCACTATCTGTTCATTCCTTGGATCCAGGTATCCCATTTTACTGATGTAATCCAAGGCTGCATCAATGTTTCTGCTGCCTGTCTGCTTCAGAGCGCGAATGGCCATTTCCTACAAACAATAAACAAGATTATGAAATATACAGACCACCAAGCAGTTTGTGCATTCGATTAGGGTCAATATACTGCGCCCCCCCCCCCCTTACAAAAAACTGTCATACTGAATATATGCAGTATTTGGTTGGCCCCTCCCCTCCGACATATCAAATTCTGTTTGAAGCCAGCTCTCTACATGAAAGTAATAATGTGAATCACCTTGGCAGGAATAGGTTCTGTTGCTGACTTCTGACTTCTCGGGGCGCATGCACGGTACTGCAGGGGGTAGCTCTGAATGGGCGGTCTGTTTTCAGTCTACACAGCCTGGCAAGAATCTGAGATAATCATCTAAATGAATTGAATTCTCGAATGGTGACTGCATTCTCTTCCTGGACAATCTGGCAATAAATCTGCCGCAGCACACTCCCGCCTCCCAGGCATTCAGGCTTCTGAAGCTATTATCCTCTCTGCATGTACTGTCCTTACACTTGCAAAACCTACTGAAAAAAGCTTCTTGCTGAGCATAAGCATCCACAATGACAGCATCTGTCACTCAGGTTGAGCCCTGCTGTCCAGCAAAAAAAAAAAAAAAAAAAAGCTTTTTGCCTAACATAACATAAAACGAAACAGCTCCTTCAAAAGCTGTTTGCTGAGGGTAATCGGAAATTCTGTGGTTTGGTAGTGAGAAAATTGATATTGGTCATCAGATCTTTTACAGGAAAGGTCAGTTTCGGCTATTTGTCTGATGCTTGTTTGCCTGTGCTCTGTGTTTACATTATCGTCACATCTCCGTTGCTTCCACAACTCTGAGCGGGCTCCAATAATGGTGGCTGTAGGGATACACAGATTGAATCATGGATACGTGCATTGAGTCATAGGATTGATTGTCCTATCCTGGCTTTCGCCATGAACAGCGGCACTGCAGCTCCCAATTTTCACAGCTGCCAATATTTCACGTTCATGTCATTTTGTTTCATATTATAATGCTCCCTATGTATTCTGCAGCCCTCGACCAGGCAATTCATTCAGCAATCAATTCCACAAAGCATTCTCAGCCAAAGCAGCATCCCGTCTTGCATTGGATAATGCTTTCATAGACTGGTCTCAACCATCCATATCTCTTATTATTATTATTATTATTATTATTATTATTGGCTTTAGAGCAAACCCATGTAGCATAGGCTTTTACCACTCACTCTTCATGTATAGTTACAACTAATAATGTGCAGTCATTACCATCTCATACAAACAATGTGATATCAATAACATTTCTATTAAATGGACAGTCTGTATAAAGTATTACACCCCCTACTGGTGACGATGTGTACGTCATCAGCAATCGGAAAGATAGCAGAGAACTACTTGTCCAATTGTTATGAAACTTGCATAGGACCTTCTTTAGCACAACTCATTATAACCTGGGGGTATATACAGACTGTCTGTCTATCCATTTTAGAACAATAACAGTAACTCCTGACTACCTGCCTTTTGTAATTTTGCAATATTTGTGTTGCATAACACATTTGTAAGCCCTGGAGCAGTGTACCCTTTACAAATTAAATGCCCTACAGCAATACTTTCTGAGATTGCGTCTCAGATACAGCACTCACATACTTTCATGGACTTTCTGGAACACAGCATGCTCTTGGGACATTCCACTGTTTCACTACGATACAAAATAATGAAAGGTCTATAATATTTCCTGCGCCCCGAGACCGCTGTCTCTTCATCCCTGCACCCCGAGGCTGCCGCCTCTTCATCCCTGCGCCCCGAGACCGCCGTCCTCTTCATCCCTGCGCCCCGAGACCGCTATCTCTTCATCCCTGCGCCCCGAGACCGCCGCCTCTTCATCCCTGCGCCCCGAGACCGCTATCTCTTCATCCCTGCGCCCCGAGACCGCCGCCTCTTCATCCCTGCGCCCCGAGACTGCCGTCTCTTCATCCTTGCGCCTCATCTCTGGACTTCCAATGGATTCTCTACCGGACTAAAATACATTCCATCATCCTCCTTTCATCGTAAAATACATAAATAAATAAATAAAAACCTACAATTTGCACAAAAGGAACCAGAAATCACTGACTCACTTATAGCTTGAGAGATTGCAAAATCCTTCATGTAGGGCCCCTTCCTTGCCCCCCTTCCCTCAATTCCAAATCAGGGGTTGCCACAAGATAAATAATTTCTCACAAGAAGCACCTTCATCGACCTCTCCACCCCTCACGGTGCGCCAATCAGCAGCATTCATTCTCTCATTCCCTCAGACCAGTTTTCTCTGCATCATATCACCATTTCCAATGCTATCCATTCCACAAAATCATCCAGTCGGAGATCTTGGCTTGCCAAAATAGACACTTCAGATGCATTCAGGAATCTCTTTGCCTTGCTGCCTATTTGGTTCTCTCTGCTGTTCTGAATTCTCTGCCCTTCTCCCTTCATAGTATTGCTAGTGTGCCTGGAGTGGGGGCCATCTCTCCGACTGGACCACCCAAAAAGGAGGGGTTTTTCCTCTCCACTGAACGGTGAGATTAGTTAAAAAATATATATATTATAATAATAATAATAATAATAATAATAATAATAATAATAATAATAATAATAATAATAATAATAATAATAACCCATATTTGTTTTTCATTGGTGGCGCTGTTGTGGGGTGCCGGGGGTCTCTTTTGGGGGTAAGTGAAGCTCACTCCCCAACCTTAGAAGCCCAGCTGCCGCTGGTTGTCCACGAGTCAAAGGGGAACCCGGCCAAATTTAACTACCACTGTCATCTTTCCATTCTCTCCTCTAGATCCCCCTTGGGGGAAGTATCAGTTGCTTCCCAGCCTTGGAGACCGAACGGTTCGGTCTCACCTCCATGAGGGCTTACTCTCATGCAGCCAAGGGGAATCTCCTTACTCTTCTCTAAGTTATAAGCACATATCTTCTATTATCAATTACTGAGGTCTCTTCCTCTACACAGCCCTCGATCATGTCCAGTGAATAAAAGGAGAACGGTGCTTCACACTTTCTCTTTGTCCAGCCAAAGGTGAACCGCGGCAAGAGAGAGAGAGGAAGCGAAAGAAACAGTCTGGATCGGCTACGGGACTACATTGCTCGGAGAGCTCAGGGAGAACTGGCTAAAATAGTAAGAACACTACCTTATACGTTGATGTGAAGGTCACCATGTGTTAAACCGGGACTACGGAAACACACAAGACTAGGGCTAGTTTAAGGGATTATGAGAATCCCACAACGTATAACAAGGATGTGTAGCACAGTAGGTTCCGGGAGTGGGACCCTTCTTTTTAGTGGAGGTAGTGCTCGGCCACCAATAGGCCAACTTTATTTTTCTAGCTGTGTTTCCCCTGCTGTATTTTTGCTTTTTTTGTCTTTTTCTGTGTACCTTAATTACACTGCAATTTTTGTATATGTCTGTACTGTCAGCAGTCCCACAAGCCCCTATTACAGTAAAGAAATAGCAATCTGTAAATGAAATGTGTTACTATAATGTACTGATGTTTCAGTGCTATGAGCTGCTTGCTATAGAACGGGGGTACCCTGGGGGTACTTCTTAGGGTCATAGCGGGTACGAAAGATGACTCAGAAATGCAAAAATAAAAATGAAATGAAATCTTGAATTGATCTTTTTTTTTTAACAATTATTTTTTATTAATTCCCTATTGGAATGTCCAATTGCGTAAAATCAGATTATTCTATCTTTTATTGCAACTGTGGTGCCATTCAGTAGAGTGAAAATTGTGAACGGGTACTTGAGCTGAAACCTCAGAAGACAGAAGCCACTGCTATAAAACATTTCTTTAAATTGTAAAGAAACAACCAAACACATACAAATAATAGTTGAAGTAACACAGTTAAAATGCCTTATTCTGTTCATAAAGTTCAATTAGACAGCTTAAGTACATTGGTGAGTGAAGCTCATTTTCTTCAACAGTCTTTCATAAGATTTATAATAGAACCCATGTTTTTTTTGTTTTTTTTTAACTCATCCAAGATTGATGCCAACAAGGCAAACATTTTGCCTTATATATCACAATATCTGTCACCCACCCCTCCTCCACACACACTCACACACCAAAAAGGCAGCCACATACAGTAGTTATTTGTTTATGCAGGCCAGACTATGGACTTTCAAGTACAGACTGTAACGGCACTCCATGAAACGTTTTGGGATCATTAGCACTTATTATAACAGTACTGCACATAGCCGAGCGAAAGGAGATTCCACAGGGGGACGAGTCATTCCTAGACTGCAGCTGCCGTCTCAAGGTCTGAGGAATGAATCGGAGGGTAGGGTGTGGCGTTTTGAAAGGAACATCCCAAATACTTTTAGAAACAAGCCAGTGACAGTTACAAAAAGGGGACAAGCGGAGGATTAGAAATGGTTTAATTTCAAGTGACAGCATACAGATGACAGTGACAGCCTGTAGCAGCCCTGCACAGGTGGCAATTAGTGTTAGTGTAATTTTTATGTGGAAATGGGTTTATTGTGTCTTTTTGGAGTTGATTTGTTTGATTAATTGATTGTTTATAGACGGCAATTGATTGTTTATAGATGGCGCTTGATTGAGACTTTGCTGCCTGCTGGGTTTGGTTGATTGGCTGTGCCGGTCCTCAATCAGCAGGTGGGCGGGTCTCGACTGAGTGTCCATCAGTTTAAAACATCCTGTGGAAATCGCCGGGCACTGCAACGCCATGCTACAGAGGGGAGCTGAGTATACTCGGGAGGAGAGAGTCCGCTCTGCAGGAACAACAGCTATGCAACCCTGAAACTGCAAGCGGTTCATGTGAAGGCAATGCCCAGCCAAGGTATAGCGAGGGTTACGTAGTGTATCAGGTTCCTGGAGCGGTACGCCTCGTTCAGTAAGGCTAGCGCTCGCCCTGTGTGGCACCTTTTATTTGTAGTTTTTGTACTGTGTTTTATTTTGCATTTTGTACAGCTTGCTTTATGTGTCCTCTGTGCGTTACCATTGCTGGTAACTTCACCTGACCCCTTTGTTTATTTACTTTCTTTTGTATTAATAAATGCTGCACGTCTGTGCTAGCGTTTCAACTCCACCTCCCATGTCTCTCTGTATTGCCTAAGCAGCGCCCTGTCACACAGCCATACTGCCTTTCTCTGTGTGCACCCTTATAAAAGGTTACCATGGTGTATTTGCATGGTAATTTTGTAGTTTGCCATGCTTTTATCATGCTTATACTGACCCATTTATTACATTTTACCATGGCTATTACTGTGTTCTACCATAAGTATACACAATTTTCCTTACTGTGCTTTAAATGCTTTCACAAAGCTCTTTGAGATGCTTTTACCTTGATATACTTTTATAAGAACAGAAGATGTAGAACTTGGTCTGTAATTCTCCCATTCTCTTTCCTGACTTGATAAGAGTGAAGCCAGTAAAGCCAGTGGACCAAACTTCCACCCCTGTCTTCCCATATAAAACATTCTATAACAGTTTCCAAAACACTGTTGCTTGCTATAGTAATAATCAGCTTATTATTATGTTCTCTGTGAACCAAAGGGGCATACTCCAGCTGCTACTTTCAACAGTAAGAGGTTTGTAATGACACGTGTAATTGTAATCTTACACGTGTTTTCTATGTATTGTTGTAAAAACCCATATATAGAGATGATAAATGTTTTTAATCCAAAGTGTGGTGTGGATTTAAAAATCTAATGTGTGTATCTGAATCTAATGTATCTCTCCAACTAAAGTAAAAAACAAAACAAAACAAAACAAACAAAAAAACACAACAACATGCCAGAACATGTTACAAATCCTACAAAAAATAACATTTTAATACCTAAAAATCTTTTAACAACATAATGATGCATCGGAAAAGTCTCTAAAACTTACATAAATTAACATTAAAACTATTCACCTCTTCTGCAGGGTCATTGGAACAGTGCAGCAAACTTATGGGATTTTTTTGTTTTTCGAAAACTACTCTCTCCGGTTGAGCTACAAACAAATGACCTCTGAATTCCACAGGGAAGCATGCGGACTGCTGGCCCACTGCTGCCAGTCTCAAGTATGGTGGTGATTCATTATCTCTGAGCTACAACACAGGGCACAGTTAGATTCTACTGTACTAAATACTTGTCGGCATTCCCCTCTATCACAAAGGCCTTCATTGTATTGACTGAGAGAATGGACAAAGAATTCCTCCTCCTCAAACACATAAAGAAGTGTATTTCAGGGCTCATCAAATATCCTGACCTGACAGGAGACTGAGTGTGTTTCTACTCAGGTCACAGAGATAATGTCATACTGTGGACCTACAAGTTGAAGGCTTCATACTGTATGGCTACCCAAACATTTTTTCCTATTGACCTTGTTCAGAAAAAGTAAGCCTGTAAAGGTATATTTAATAGCTCAATTGTGTTACCCTTTTGTATAGAGGAGTTTCACAGTGTTAATACAGTAGTCTGCAATTTGTCAATATACTACAAATTGCTGGAACAATATTGAAGGGAAACTAGGAAGCACATGAAGCTCACCCTAGTCATTGTGCATTTGTGGCGCAATACTTGGAAATAATATCCTTAAGGAATAAAAAGACAGTTCTGTTGAATTGACAACAGAACTGGCAGAAGGCACAGGTGTCGTTGTCCATCCATCAACAGTCCAAAGCACCTTTGACCAATTTCTGTGTTCTTGTGCATATTTTAGCCTTTTAGTCTTGTTCCCCTTTCTTAACAGAGGTATTCTTACTGCAACACATCCTTTAAGTCCTGATTTCAAGAGTGACCTTCGTACTGTTGATCTGATAGACAGTCTTCTTTCTATTCCTTAAGGATATTATCTTCAAGTATTGCTCATCCTTGTTAGACAGCTTTTTGGGTCTTCCAGTCCTGGGTTTGTCAATTACAGATGATGTGTCTCTGTACTTGTTGATTATGCTTCGGATACCACACCTTGAAAATCGAGTGATGCGAGCTATTTCACTCAATGTTTTTCCTTTTTTATGCTAGTCAAGGTTGTTATAAACAGTAGTGGAGGCTTTGAGTAAATTGTTGATGCACATAATGCATCAGAGTAGAAAAATGCAACATGTCTAAGCGTCGATTGCGCAGATCGAGATTCAGCCTGGATCAGACTCGATCTAGGATTTAATCTTGGATTGATATTTTTTTCAGTTGCGCAGATCGAGATTCAAATTCAATCCTAGATTACATTCCAATCCTGGTAGTAGGTGGATTGAGTCTGGATTCTTGTAAATAGGGTCGGTTATTTTGGATGGTTAGATATCGTGTTGTTCGTGATTGTAGCAATCCTTTTATTGTTGAATTGTGACAAAGGTTTTATACAGAGATTCAGAATGAGAAAAGAAAGCGTAACAGAGCTGGTTAATATATTAAAACCACAAATAGATACAGCGACAAAAAAGACTCACTTCCTCCACTCATTAATCTGCTACTTGAGATTTCATGCCACTGGGTCGTTTTAGAAAATAATCGGGTGCAGTACCTGTTTCATGTCGATGCGTCATCTAGTAATTCAGAGGATCACTGAAGTTATGTGACCAATATATTCATTTTCCAACAGGAGAACAAGTTATGAGCCATCGTATACAGCAGCTGCTAACGCAGTTTTTCACCAATTAAATAAATAACCGATAATTATTTCACCGATACAGATGAATTTGAGCTATATATGTAGTAGCGAATTATTGGGGAGGTAGATACTGTAGTTTTGTTTTTTGTTTTTTATAAACACAACATGTTCACCTGTATGTATTAGATTTAGAAAAAAAAACCAGTTACACGTGTATGATATTTATTATTCTGTACAAGTTTATGTACAATTACTACTGCTTATTCCTCTCCCTTTTCAAAGCAGCTATCTGGTACGCAGCTTCAGCTTTTTCTTCTTTCAATGCGTAGATGTGCATTTTCAATGTGTGTCTTTACGAGCCATCTCCAGAAGGGCGGGGCCAGGGTCAGCTGATTCACATCTCTGTTGACAGCGGCATCAGGGGCCGGGGCAGTATCAATCTACCTCAGGAAATGTTTTGTAAATAAATACATGTTCTAGTAATTAAGTTCTTGATTATTATTCTTATTCATAACACAAACATACATTAGTTAATCAGCACATACACTTGCTATCAAGGTAAATAACGTTTGGTTAGCGTTTTTTTTTTTGTTGTTTTTTTTTAATTCTCAATATAATAATATCTTTATAGTTGTCAAAAATTAAATTTGATAAAATGTTTATTTTTCTCAAAGAAAGAAAACGTACAGGTTTTAGTCACTGCCATGGTTATGCTCTAATTACCACTTCACGAGACGGTGTTTCGTAATCAACTAGCGTCACAGACAACCTGAATCAAGGATTAACGGGTGAATTTTAGATTCAATCTCGGATCCGCAGATCCGTCACCAGTCTTGATCTGCGCAACAGAAATGAATCCAGGATCCAATCTTGGATTAGTCAATCCTAGATTGGGTCGAATCTTGATCTCGATGTGTGCAATCCACCCTAAGACGTTTGCACAGCAATGTATGTATGAGAAACTATCACGTACGTACATGATAATATCTATGGAAAGACCTTGATGGATTTTCATATTATTGTCATTATTTATTCATATAGCAGATGCCTTTATCCAAGGTGACTTACAGTTGTACTATGCAGTAAGTGACAAATACAATAAATAAAACAAATATGGTACAATTACAATAAATTAATTTAAAAAAAAGCAGTATTCTAAGTTTGCAGAATGCATCAGTCCAGTGGGGTGGCAGGATATAGCTGGTGATGCAGAGCTGGAATCTAGGGTGCTGTAAATCAGTGTTTAGAGTGAGATCAGAGGGGTATCTTGGTGTAAATCAGTGTTTAGAGTGAGATCAGAGGGGTAGATCATTATAAATCAGTGTTTAGAGTGAGATCAGAGGGGTATCTTGGTGTAAATCAGTGTTTAGAGTGAGATCAGAGGGGTATCTTGGTGTAAATCAGTGTTTAGAGTGAGATCAGAGGGGTAGATTGTTATAAATCAGAGTTTAGAATGAGATCAGAGGGGTATCTTGGTGTAAATCAGTGTTTAGAGTGAGATCAGAGGGGTAGATTGTTATAAATCAGTGTTTAGAGTGAGATCAGATGGGTATCTTGGTGTAAATCAGTGTTTAGAGTGAGATCAGAGGAGTAGATTGTTAAATAATTTAGAGAGAATTGAAGAATACAATGTCCATTATTTTTTTTTTGCGAGTTTATTCATCGTGTGACTTCACTCCATATCTCTGCTGAAACTCAACATGGCGGCTGCACCAAAGAAGAAAAAAAAAGCAATGTTTCAGTAAGACAGAGCTAAAAGAAATCTGATTATCTATATGAGGATGGTGCGATAGTACGACTCAATACCATTAGATATCCTAATGCCAGTTGTAAACACGTAGAGAATAAGAAAGCAAATAAGACAAGTCACCTTGGATAAAGGCGTCTGCGAAAAAAAAAAAAAAAGACGGCAGCAATGGCAAAGCACTGCATTCTTCTATGCTGAAAAACTAAGACCTAAGGTACTGCGCTCAAAGCCACACTATCTGCCTTTAATGAAGCTATAATTAGCAATTATAAACCATGGCCATTTCTTAATTGAATAATATTTTCTGACGACGAAGAAATGAGCTGAAAACTATTTTTCTAGCTATACAATCCTTGACCCTTTGCGGTCCTATGTCTGACATTGCAAATTTCCCTTTCTGGTCCAATGTCTGACCCTGTCCGACATCAACAAAAAGACGTAAAAAACAGGTCTCTTGTCGTTTTTTCTCCGGAAAAAGCCGAGAAAACCGATAGGAGCCGAGAGAAGCCGAAAAAAAAGGGGGGCGTATCTCATGAATACAGATAGACCTGGCACCACATGGATAACACGGACATAAACAAACAAGATAGCTGCTTCTGCATCCAGCGCTCAAAGAATATCAGACATTTGCAGAGCTTTTTTTAGATGTTATAGTAATAAAATAATGACTTGGATCGTATTATTAAGGAGTTTGGTGATAAAACGAGTGATCAGGAGATGATTTATCGGTATGCACGACTATGAAGAGGTAAATACAGCGAACAAGGGGTGGTGCGGGGCTGGAGATGCAGTACTGAGTGTCCTGTTGATATGCAGTGCCTTTTAAATCTGTTTTACTGTGAAAAAAATACTTTAAAACAGCGTGTCTAAAATAAACTGCGCGTGTGAAAATAAATTGGACCTGACGCGCCTGAGACGCGCTGAATAAATGGACCACCAAGGGTTAAAGGAAATTGATCACTTTACTGTGTAAAGGATGTAGTCACTACACTACACACTGCTGGTTTCATAAAGACACGCCTCTTTTTAAATCTTGCAAATAACACTGCAGAATTAGGAAAGAAACAATTGAGAGGATTAATTATGTGTTTACATTAAAAGGGGCGCTATTTAAATTACAATCGGGTAATACACTGCAGTGAACCTGTTTTAGAGCAACTAGTCAGTCAACACACCTTTATCAGTGTTTCATATTTTATCCTGGTTATTATTATAATGCCAGTAAAATGCTAAACTTAATGTGTGGAGTACTGTACATCTACTCTCACAGGACATTGCTGGACTGTTACTGTTATTTGTAGACTGAACTACATGGTCAGTGGAAGACTGTAAATATGATTCTCAAAACTGTGCTGGACATTTGGTTTCTGAACTGTTGTAATATAATTCTTAGGTTTTCCTGCTTATTTTAATGCCAGCAATGAGCCAAGTGATGTCTATAAACATAATGACTTAATGGTTTGAAGTGTCTTCAGGTGATTTACTTACTATTACAGCAACAAGAGTCTGATTGGAAAAATAAAAAAAAGGAATTGTGGTAATATTTATTAAATTTACTTTTTAACTACCAACATTATATTTATGTTCACATTTAATTATTATTATGTTGATAAAAAGTGGGAACAAATGGAATTGGCCATTTTTGAAAAACAGAATTTGGTATTCCCAAGAATGGAACAATTAGTAGCCCTAAAGATGGTTACAATTGAAGGCAGTGCAGATGCCAGTGTGTTATGCAGTAGTACAAAGTAATTTTATGCAGGCCACCAGTTAACCATGCAGTCTATATCTATAACAACCGACAGCGCTGCATAGGACCAGCGGATGATTCAAAATCACAGGCAGAGCCACAGTAAATGTCTTGTTTAAATTTAAAGTAAATTGTAAAATTGTTGAGATACTTGTGTTGGAATATTGTTTCAAAATTGTACAAAATTGTACAATGTAATAAAATAATATATTAAAAGGGTTAATGCGTGGCCGGAGGTTTCTGACACATAATTTACCTTTTCTCAGTCAAAACGGCAAGTTTCTCAGTATCTAAAAAGCTTAGAGGGAACGCTGCCCAGAAGTCTGACCTTTTGTCTGGATGAATTGATTAATTAATTTCTGAATTACCAACTTCATTTATGAATTGATGGATGAATTGATAAATTGATGGATTTCTGCATGAATTTCTGAATTAATTGACGGATTGTTTTGTTCCATAGATTATATTGCATTACATACCTGGTCACATCCTGCATTCACCAACTCCTGCAACATCTGTCTGTTCACTTCTATACTTGTAGTGTGTCCAGTTTCATTTGCAAATGGCAGCAATGAGTTTCTGATCTCTCGCAGGGCTTTCTGATATGGGCCAAATTTTGGCACCGCTCTAATTTGCTGCTGCCTGGCTGCGTCCTTCCCTGCTGAGGCTTTTGAGTCAGGCTGGCTTTCGCATTCGGGACCACAAGGTAAGCTCTGTCCTGAAGGCATGGGAGGCGGCTTCAGCACCTCTCGGATCTCCTGCAGTCTCTGACGGCTGTTCCCAGGGTACGAAGTGGCAGGGAACGTCTTTGGCCTCATTGTAAATCCAGGTTATATAATTCCTTTTTCTGCCTTTAAAATCCAGTAGAAAACCACACTTGCACCATTCTGTGCAACCACACTTCCTGGA
This sequence comes from Acipenser oxyrinchus oxyrinchus, assembly GCA_030684275.1. Taxonomy (NCBI): domain Eukaryota; kingdom Metazoa; phylum Chordata; class Actinopteri; order Acipenseriformes; family Acipenseridae; genus Acipenser; species Acipenser oxyrinchus. Next base: position 21,873,236 of record CM060253.1, on the reverse strand, counting down.
GAACAACTTAATTGACTTCCATACTAGAATCATGCAGCTCTTATTAAGACTCTGGAGTTTCTACTTAAGAACTCACATAAAGAACCATGACATAAAACAGGACAATACGTTTAATAGTCTCCATTCTGCCTCGGGTCTTCCCCTAAAACAATAAAAAACACATACATAAAAATAAACTCATACAGAAATACAGATCGCCTGCCAAGGCTGTTAATACAATATTAGAGCTATCATGAAATGAGATCACCATGGCCACTATCCACACAGTATGTAACTATAACAATAGAAGTGTGACACAAACGGTATGTACAAATGGAAGGACAGGCCCCTCCAAACAGTACAACATCCATATTGTAAATATGACAGAAATAACATTGTTGCAGGCAAATTGTTCTGAGTGGTTTATTGCTAGTTTATAATTCTAACACATTTTATTTTCTTTTAGAAAAGAAAATTGAGGCAAACCTTTCAAAATATGTCCCCTTGTTTAATCTGCTCCATTGTGAATTAAAGTTTGCTAATGATGTTGGCAAGTTTGGACTATATTGATAGAGTTTTAACTTCAGAAGTAAAAGTTGCACTCCAATGGACTAGTCAGCCCATGTGACCTAGCAAGTGATTAGATAGCAGGAAGAAACATGTACAAAAAACAAGCAAAGAACCAATTATCTTCAACACAAACAGCTGAACAGTGATAATACCATAACTGCTAATAAGAGGTGAGAAACTGCATTTTAAAACCTGGGTTCTGTACAGTACTTTCTAGCCCCCAATTAAGTATATTTAATGGTATTTTATTTCTGCTTTTGGAATCTGGCCGGCGAGTGCCCATGGCACTTTGTAATGGGGTTACATCCTTCACAGCAAGTGCTACAGTGGTGTCGAATTTAGATTAGAAAATAGAGAGGTACTAAAGTCCAATTACATGTGTGAAAAGTTACAAGGAAACTAAAAGATGCAATAAGAAATAACTTTTCTGACATAAATATCAAATAAAAATAAAAATGTAATAGTTAATACTTTTTACCGATTTTGAAAGTGACACACTAGGCCCAGTGCTCCAGTGCTTTTTACTGGGTGTTTTACGCATGAAAAAAAAAGTGAATTCCGTATGATATTTAAATGTAATGCATAAAGAATACGCATAGAAATGTTGCTGCACAGCTTGAGTTCACGTTTATAACAAGCTTCATGTACCTTGCTGGTTGCCGGCGACTCAATGGTCATTTGTTAATATACTGCATGCGGTAGCTACTGTAGAGAATGGATCATAAAAATGCTGCGGCAGTTATGCCGGGTTCAAACCACGTGCCGTCTTAGTTCCCTTCAACCTAACCTACCAATTCACCTACTTGCCAACCGAGTTTTTGGAAGATAAATCTATATGTTATGGGCAAACCCCGAATTGCCCACTGACTTTGGGCAAAGTATTAAATAATACTTTGCGTGGTCCCTGCCTGACGTCAGGACGGATAAGCCATTTACACAACTAAAGAAATACAAATCAAAACAGTTCATATGTTCGGAACTACACATATACTGTGACTACTTTACTTATTTGCACAGTATAGAACTGGAACAAACAGATATCTTACTCGCTCTTTGGTTTGGATTTCTTTCTCTTATTTCTGCTTCCACTTCCTTACCCCTCTATACCCGCATCAAAAAGCTATCGATTAAGCCCTTTATATCGATGTGTCATTAACTTTAACAAGCAGTTAACCAATTGACCAGTCTCCTTAATCTGTTAAGGAAACAACTATGGATTTGCGGGAACTCATGACATATAGTAGTCAATCCATTACACTGCAGGGAAAAAGCTTTCATTCTCACTAACATACTGATTCTGCAGCACTTCAGAACAGTAATCATCTCGGTCCTCTTTTAAGAATCAACCGCTTATAAGAATCAAATCATTCTGGACGGGTGTTAAGGCAGAACTAAATGGCTGTGAAAAAGACACTGTTGCATTTTTTTCAGGTGGAAAATAAGGAAAGCCATATGTACAGTATTTATTGAAAGTACTCATGACTTCAAGGTAATATCTCCCCCAAAATACATTTACTCACTTAGGGCCTGATTTTCAAAGGGGCCAAAGTGAAAAATAGGTCACAAAACACCTTCGCCTCACAAGATAGGTGTTTTCCAAAGTTATAGAATTAAGTTGCGCAATGGCATTTTAGGGTTTGCATTTTTTGAAACTACATTTGCATTATAGCTCATTAATTGAAATCCATAATTGGTTCTATTTTGCAATTAACAAATGGGCTTCTTTCAGAATCTTTTTTGACCTCGCTAATTGACCTTTTTATGGAAGAGGTTGCATTTATTTTTTCGGTTATTTCCTTCCATATTTTAAATTTAGCAGTGGCTCCAGACCTTTTGCCGAAAAGAAGAGTTTGATGTGCTAAAACCTCAAGCAAAAGCTCAACTTGGGTGGGGCTAAGACTTTCTTTTTCCTTCCTTTTTTCCCCATTGTTGCAATGACAGCAGTGTGGAGTAGTGGTTAGGGCTTTGGACTCTTGACCAGAGGGTTGTGGGTTCAATCCCTGGTGGCATAAGGGCGTCTGCTAAGAAATAAATAATAAGTCCAGACTATTGGAATGTGACTAATTGGCTTGTCAAAGAACCTGAAAATCAACTGCAGCTTCAATTGAATCAGTCATAAGCAGAAGTCGCAAAAGGTAGGAGAAACGAATCTGCCGCTGTTGAAAATAGAGACGTATAATTAGGTGGCTGTGGCAAAGTGGTGAGTGGTTACAGATGTGTGCAGTGCAGAACGGATACAAAACAGACAGGTTCCTTTTTTGGTGTTTTTTGATTATACAATGTCCAGAGCCTTAGGGCAAACACCTGTAAATAATAAATGATGGAAGTGATACAATGGTGTATATCACTTTGTTTGTAATCCCCATGTTTGACCCGAAACCATAAAACACAGTCCAAGTTCTTTCGTCACCCACACTTAACACAGAACACAAACACAGTGTTTATTTTAGTGCGTGAAACTAGTGCTCGTGGTGAAAAGACACAAAGTACATTTGTGAAATAGGGAAGTGCTGGTGTCTGGGTTTGTTGCTGGCCTGCGGCTGCAGCTCCGGATGTGAGTGTTAGTAGTCTTTGAAACAAACGAAAAACAAACAGTTTACTTCAGACAATAACAAAACACAACACAACATTCACATTTCAATCCCAGGTTCTCCTTTTAGATTTGTTCTAACCATTTACAAAGGAACAGATCACTTACACTATGACCCCTATTTATACCCTCGCTCATGACCCCTAGGTTAACGAGCGCATCCGCTCCTTCAATCCTCAGATGCCACGCCGTTTTACCGTCCGGGTCATTGAGTTTGAGTACCGTAGCTTCGCCCCCTTCCTAAATGACCGACTTCCACTCACCCTAAGGAATAAATTGTCATGCCATTTAGTTAAGGGTACTCTGTTCCTTTTACACAGCACCCTCACAGGTCGGTAGGGAGATCTAACACCAAGAATCATTCGATCTCTGTCACAGCTCAAAGAAACGTACAGTGCAAATGCATCGCGACCTCTATTTTCTCTCTAAAAATGTGCCTTCTGAATATCAGGACCTTAGTGTCTAAATTGGAGAGTACATTACTCAATGACCCAAAACATCTGGAGCGCTGATTAGGCCCTATTCATAAACATTTACAGCTGGTTTCACAGACCCCGATTAGCACTACTCTTGGTCTACCCAATGTTACTTTAGGTAAGGTAGTCCAAGATTAGTGCTAATTGGAATCTGTGAAACCAGCTGTCTAAGAAGGGTGTAGGAAGTTGTTTAAAGAGTCATTAAACAGTGAAGATGAACTACGTGCGTCTAAATTTAACCTCAGCAAATATAAAAATAATGTGTAAAAAACAATATAATTGTATGTAAAAAATAATGTGATATCTTGTAACAATTGTAAGTCACCCTGGATAAGGGTGTCTGCTAAGAAATAAATAAATAAATAAATACATGTAAAACAACTACCCTGGAAATGTACCATTGTAAACTTTGAAATCCTGCACACAAAAGAGAGGAATGTTCCATGATATTGGAGTATATTTGCTGAGGTTGTGTTAAATTTACATTCCAAAATTAAGGCAGATGTATAATTTATACCAAAACAAAAAGGTTCATTACTTTGTATTAGCTTCAATCTAAAGAATGTTTATTAACTAACAACATTCGGTCCAATTAAAATAATAATATAAGGCTGGGGGTACTTCTAAGGGTCATAGGGGGTACGCAGGAAGACTCAGAAATGCACAAATAAAAATGAAAGTAAGAGAAAATAATGATCTTTTTCCACCTGTGCATGCTTGCGATTTCGATTGCATGGATTTCCACTCTGATATATAGGTAGGGCTTCTGTTTTTCGGGTTTTATTAATTGTATTTTTCAGTGCTTATTTTTAGCTATTTTTTTCGGGGCTTTCGTTTTTGATATACTGTATGAAATTAGTGTTTTCGGTTACGTTCCAAAATGCTTGACCGTTTTTTTTTTTCTGTCAAAATATGTATAGTAGTAACACGACAGTACTTGCACACTTAATTGTACCTTCTTTCCACTGCTGTCTTCCACAACAAAATCTCTATGGTCACGGGCACATTCTTCTGGGGTTTTTGTGTGTAGGCATTTTTGTACATTTCGCCACAATTCTGTTTTAAATTCTCTGTATCTTAACTGTAATACAGCTTGAAATCCCGCTAACAAGCCTCCATCCTGATTGTAATCTCGTTTTAAATCTCGCAAGTGGTGTCTCCAATGGAAATGTAGGAATGTGCTGTCATTCAGTAGTTGAGTAAAGTATTGAGAATGAATCAATTATAGATGCATGTCAGGAAGGCGGGACATTGCCCCGCAGCACTGGGAAATGTATTTATTATTTTTGTAGTAGGTTTTATTTTTTAATGGGAATAGGGTAAAGTCAATGTGAATTGATTAACCATTTCCACAGTTTTTCTGGTGTTTTCCGGTGTTTATTGGCTATCCACGATTTCATTTTTTTGTATCGGGAGGTGTTTTATCGGGTTTTATTCCTTTGGATTGATTTTTGGTTAGTAATTAATTATAGTTTTATATTGAGGTTAATGTTTTTGATACTGTAAACATTTTAAACGACAAACATAATTATGCTGAGGTGGGCAGTAAATAGTAACATGCAGGGCCAGATTTTAGTATCATGGTACCCTGGACAAGGAACCACTCCATTGTTTTAACATGAATACCAAACGTGCAATACATTCATGAAACAAATAGCTATAAAGACTTGGCATTACACAGCACCACCTAGTGACTTAAATACACAACATTTAATAACTGGATTAATATGAAAAGAACATTTAAAAAAGACAATGTTAGGAATATTAAAATGTTAGTAAGTGCTTGTGGCAAAGTGCCCCCCCTGTGTATATTGCATGTTACGTGTTGTGTGTAAATGTTGGTGTATAGGCATTGGTACACGGGATATAAGCGGGTCTGTGTTTCACATGTATTTAAAAATGTAGATTTGTATTTAGGCACGGGATTGCACATCACTTCACGTGCATTTAAAGTATTTAATATGTGAGCACGAGGTTGCACGTAATTAATTCACGTGCTGGGATGCAAGTGAATAATTAATTAGTAATTGAATCCCAGCACAACAGTATAAATAGATGCACGTTTCATTCACTCGGGGTTGTGTGTTCGGTGAGTGGAGAACGGGTGAGGAGAAGGAGGTAGAATAAAACAGAAAGATAAAGAATAATAATATTAGTTGTTTGTGCTCACCGTGTTTGTTCGTCCCTGTTTGTTAGTGTCTGTCCGTTTTGTTTATCTCTTTTGTTTTGGCGAATGTGCCGTGTCCTGTGTGTTTTGTGTTCAAACCTTTTATTTTCTGTTCTGTTTAATTATTAAATGCTGAGCGCGATCACACGCTCAGCTTCACCAAAACCCCAAGTCTCTGTTATTTATTTCCTGGCTCTGGTCTGACGTCACCCACTCCGGCCGTCTTTGTCACAGTGCTCAATACCACAATCTTAAAAATAAACTTAAATTAATAATTAGCTACTCTAATAATGTCAGTAAAATCCAGTTTTCTGAGTATATCACATTCCGTAGACATGATGGCAAGGCTGTTTAAGCAATCCTGAGTTCATGGTGGCTCTCAGTTCATTCTCAATGAGTCCCATGCGCGAGAACGATCGTTCTCCAGAACAGTTAGTGCACATTAAGGATCGGTAAATGCGCAGAGCAGTGGTGACATTCGGAAACGTGGAAATCACTTGAGAATTCTTAAAGCTGTTCTCTTGTCCTTGCTAGAAACAAATTTAGTAAACTGGAGCATTTCTGATAGGAAATATTCATCCAGATCTGAAGGATAGGTTTGCACGAGTGTAGAAGCTTTGTTTTTTATGTCATATTCTGACATGTTCTGAAAGTTGGTAAGGAAATCAAACAAGTTATGCACAGTAAAATAAGCTTTTGATCGGTGCAAGCAATTTGTTGAAAGAGTATCCAGAATCTTTTGGTAAATATGGACACGAAATCTCTACCCTGTAGTAAAACTTTAGTTCCACTGGGGCAATCGTGATCCTGCAGAGCACGGGGTGGTCATCTCTGCCGTCGCTCTTCCTCTCGATATTTCTTCAGCACTGCAGTTTCCATTGCACGGTTTTCAAAATCATCAAAATGATCACGAATCCCATCCAGAAATGTTTTCAAAGATTGAAGTATCAACTACCACTGACAGTTTGATGTTGTGTGCTTGAATGGATTTACTAGTTTTGTCGAATCTCTCCGGAATGTTATTCCACAAGTCTGTGGGTTAAAGCGAAAGGCAGCTTGAAGTTACCTTGATCGTTAATTGGCGATGTGGGCAGACTGGGTCCGACTCCTTGTTCTGTACTACTTTCTAATTCTTCAGGCCCGTTATTTGGAACAGTAGCGCCGCCAAAACTCTCGTTGTCCAGCTGTTCAGGTTAATTTTTTGTTGTCGTTACTTCATTTTTATAGGATTTAAAACTGAAATTGGATAGTGTCGGAATGTTTTCCAGCAAACATTTTTCACTAGCTTGCTTTTCCTTTTGTTTTTTTCATTTTGCTGCACTGCTAAGTTTTTCCATTTTTTTCTGTTAGACTCTCTCTCGCACTCTATCTCTCACTCGCCATCCTCCAGAATGCGCGTGACCAGTAAGAGATGCAAGTGTTTAGCTAGCACGATCGCGGGGCAAGTGGATTGGATTTTAAAAACTGTAAACTAGCAATTTTTATTTCTGTATTTATTTTAACCTCGGCTGCGGGCCCCCTCGGCAGCCCAGGCACGTGGGCCCATATCCCAGTTAAAATCCGGCCCTGGTAACGTGATAAACATTTACAAAATAGTCTGCACTGTAATTTATAATGACTTTTCCCAATACAAAGTGAAAGATTCCTAAATACTACCTTTTAATTCTTTGCATCCAAGTTTTAAGAATGAAGCCTACTGTTTGGTTTTCTGTTTCAGCAATTTGTCAGTCCCAGACTGTTGTGCAAAATTATGTATTAAATAAACAGGAAAAAACATAAATGTGTTAACCAGATTATTCTGCCTTTTAATGCAACTGTGGTACCATTCAGTGAGCGAAAATTGTAAAGGGTACTTTAGCTGAAACCTCCCGACAGAAGGGGTACAGTTTCAGAAAATGGTTGAAAACTCCTGATATAAAGCATTGCAGTTTTATTAATACAAAAACAAACCTTTCAGAAAACAGTCCCTGATTATCTGGGACTAACTAATCTTATTTTACGTAAAGTAGTGGGTCTGTGAAACCATCCATAAAAGTTGAGAGTAAATCACCCTATAGACACACACACAGTAAATCACCCTATAGACACACGCACAGTAAATCACCCTATAGACACACGCACAGTAAATCACCCTATGGACACACGCATAGTAAATCACCCTATGGACACACGCATAGTAAATCATCCTAGACACAAAAATGACCCTATAGACACATGCACAGTAAATCACCCTAGACACAAAAATCACTATATAGACACACGCATAGTAAATCACCCTATAGACATGTATTATTATTATTATTATTATTATTATTATTATTATTATTATTATTATTTATTTATTAGCAGACGCCCTTATCCAGGGCGACTTACAATTGTTACAAGATATCACATTATTTTTACATACTATTACATTATTTTTATTTATTTATTTATTTATTTTGCCTATAAAGCCTATAAATCCACAACATTATACAATATATATGTATAATGTTGTGGATTTATAGCCTACGGCTACGGGATATCATAAACCACCTTGTTTCCTGCAAGGCCAGCCTGCGTTGAAAGCTGCAGTCAAACTTTAAACATTAAAAAATGTTCTTACAAGTCCACACACCAACTGCTCTTATTCGGCACCTGGTGTTTCTTGTACCCGACTGAGAAAACTCAAGGGATGGTGCCTCTTGTTTGTGTTGATTACTGGAAAACACACACACAGATAGTGATGTTCTACAAAACCAATTTCTTTTTTCTTCTGCACAATTTCCAAAGCTCAGTATTTTAACACATTCAATTATTTTACATGTAATACACTGGAGAATATCGGCTGCCGGGTAAAATATAAGAAAAGAAAAACAACAACATACACGGCGTCTGTCAAATATGCACGAATAAGTGTCAAAAAGTATTAAACTGGTTGTATACTAATAACGACGTTTATCGACAGCAACGAAAAACTGTTCTCCATATGAACACTTCGCCATACTACTACAAATTACTCTGAGCACTACCACTGTAATACCACCACTACTACGACGACTACTACTACGACGACTACTACTACGACTAATAATAATAATAATAATAATAATAATAATAATAATAATACATGAACACTGAAAGAGCACATTACATAAACAAAACTAAAACAAATACCACATTTTATTTTTTATTTTTTTTTTAGAATGTATAAACATGTTAATACTAATAACAGGTTAAATATATCATATACACGTGGGATACATCAACACTGATTTTAAACAATGGTATTTTTCCTTTACAGCGTGTACAGTATGTCCCTGAAAATTATTCCAACTTCAAGACAATGGAATTCTGCAGGCTACTCAAAAACACAATCCAACAGGCTGTTTCTTTTTTACTCCTGTAATTCCAGCTGTCTACAAAATAAAAATCTCAAATCGTGCTAGACGTATAAAAGAATGATCATTTCATAAACTAAGTGGGCTACGTGGAGACCTTGCCAGACACAGGTTTTTTTTTTTTTTTTTTAATCGGCTACACGGCGTACTCTGCAAATCGTGAAAACAAGAAGTCCTCATACATTACCATTGTTTTGCTTCCTAATCACAAAAGTAGTTTGTTTTCATTTCGTCTTCGTTATGTTATTATCCAAGGCGTTTCAAAGCCCATGTCAAGTTTCTTACATTTTTTTTAAGTCAATGCTGAAAGTTTTGATCTAGAACTAGCAACTGGAGTGAGTGGAACGCAACTCTACAGTGGGAACGCCAACATTCCAACCTAGAGAGAATTTAGACTTCCATCAAAGCCACCATTAGACGCGTGAAGATTTATTTACTCTCCTCCAGCGGTATGCAGAATGCTGACATTTTTCCCAGCCGTGTCGTGTTCAACACGACTTAAGTCAAAACATGGCAACATATATTCACCGTATAACTATTATTATCGTTATTATTATTATTAGTAGTATCTAATCAGTTATCACGTATCCAAATTATAACTCAGTATAATGTACTGCCATTTAAAATAAATAACACTTAAGAAAACAAATAATTGTAAAGTTACCCTTTTCTCCTATGGTGGGAACGTGTTATTTTGTTTAGTAATAACAGAGAAGCTAAGCATTCTGTGCAAGTTATAATTCTGATGAGACTACATTTTCTCCCTACAATACAAAGTTGGCCACTCACTGCTTTGTTAGCGTTCCAAAGTGGTCACGTGACACCTCCTCGCACGTCAGTGTTCCACACAACACTTGGGCGGCGCTTATTATTATTATTATTATTAGTGGGGCTTGCAAAGCAAGAGTCTCCACTTTAAATCTTCTTCTTCTTCTTCTTCTTCTTCTTCTTCTTCTTCTTCTTCTTCTTCTTTGACACGCTACTCCTCTTCACCGTTTAAGCTAGAAACGCCGTTCAAGCTTTAAAACGTGTAGACCGGTCTGGAATAGTGTGCTTGTATACCACTTTTTGATATATTTTATACTTTTTAAACTATTAAGCTTTTTGTCCTTTTTTGTCCATCTTCATTCACTTTAATGGGACTTTTTTCAACATTCTAAAGCTCCCCATTGTTTAAAAACTCCCAGACTTCCAACATTCTATTTACTGTAAACGATGTAACCTTTGACACAAATCAGCTACTTTGACCACTTTCCCAACAAGTAAGACAAAAAGTTAGAGCATACGGAACCTTCCTCTACTTCTCTGCTATTCAAATCTAAAATCAAAACAGAAATAACTTTTACCAATCAAGAGGTACAGCTGTTTTAGTAACCGCACCAACTACGTTTTCTGTGAACTTTTACAAATAACTGCCGTTTTGACCACTTTCCCAACAAGTTAGACAAATACTTAGAGCATATGAAATCTTCCTCTACTTCTCAGCTATTCAAATATGAAATCAAAACAGGAATGGCGTCTACCAATCAAGAGGTACAGCTGTTTTAGTAACCGCATCAACTTTCAGTAGACTACTTCCCACTGTTGAATTAACTGTCATAGAACTTTGAGAAATTTCAAATTATAGCACATTCTAAGCATGAGACAATTAGTAAACAATGTGACTTTTGACACAAATCAACTACTTTGACCACTTTCCCAATAAAGCAAGCCCCATAACTTTACTTGTAAAGTTACCATCTAGATATTATTATTATTATTATTATTATTATTATTATTATTATTATTATTATTATTATTATTATTATTTTTATTATTAGAGACTAGTCATTTGAAGGAGAGTTTATCTTTAAACCCCTCAGTGCCTGTCTGGCTGCTGCTGGTCTCCTTTATGTAGTTTCATTATCTCTCCAATGATATTAATGTTTTAATGCTTTTTTTAGAGTGTTAAACTACAGAATATTCCTAACACACGATCACAACTAACATTGTTGTAGCCAAGTTACAGTGTTTTATCTTTTCATTCCCCTTGTGTGTGTGAGTGTGTGTGTGTGTCTGTGTGTGTGTATATATACACTGAGTGCACAAAACATTAGGAACACCTGCTCTTTCCATGAAATAGACTGACGAGGTGAATCCAGGTGAAAGCTATGATCCCTTATTGATGTAACCTGTTAAATCCACTTCAATCAGTGTAGATGAAGGGGAGACAGATTAAAGAAGGATTTTTAAGCCTTGACACAATTGAGACATGGATTGTGTATGTGTGCCATTCAGAGGGTAAATGGGCAAGACAAAAGATTTACAGTAAGTGCCTTTGAACGGGGTATGGCAGTAGGTGTCAGGCACGCCGGTTTGAGTGTGTCAAGAACTGCAGGGCTGCTGGGTTCTTCACGCTCAACAGCTTCCTGTGTGTATCAAGGATGGTCCACCACCCAAAGGACATCCAGCCAACGGCAGGCCAGTGGTCAAAAACGGCTCATTGATGAAAGAAGCCAAAGGAGGCTGACACGAATTGTGCAGAGCAACAGACAGGCTACAGTTAGTCAACTGACAGTCCAGTACAACATTAGTGCCGAAAGACCCATAAAAGAATGCACAACTCATCGTACCTTGACACGAATGGGGTATGGCAGCCAACGACCTAACAGAGTTCCACTTCTTTCACCAAAACACAAGAAACTGCGGTTGCAGTGGGCTAAGGAATGAAAACACTGGACACTGGAGGATTGGAAAAACATTGCCTAGTCTGATGAATCCCGGTTCCTGCTGTTTCATGCTGATAGGAGGACTAGGGTATGGAGAAAACCACATGAGTACATGCATCCATCATGCTGCATGTCAACATTGCAGGCTGGTGGTGGTGGTGTGATGGTGTGGGGTGTGTTTTCATGGCACACATTGATAAAAGTGGAGCAACGTTTGAATGCCACAGGATATCTGAACATCAATGCCAATCAGATGCATCCCTTCATGGCAGCAGTGTATCCATCTGCTAATGGATAATTTCAGCAGGATAATGCCCCATGCCACAAGGCTAGGATTGTCCAGGAATGGTTCCACGAACATGGCAGAGAATTCAGCTTACTGCAGTGGCCTGCCCAGTCACCTGATCTCAATCCAATTGAGCATCTGTGGGATGAGATGGAACAAGCTATTCAGAGTAGAGATCCACTACCAGCCAACTTGACACAACTGTGGGAAGCATTGGAGTCAACATGGGCCAGCATCCCTGTGGAACGCTTTCGACACCTTGTAGAGTCCATGTCCCGACGAATTGAGGCTGTTCTGAGGGCAAAAGGGGGTACAACTCAATATTAGGAAGGTGTTCCTAATGTTTTGTACACTCAGTGTATATAATTGTACTGTGATTCTTGAAATGTATTTTTGTTTACGACTGTAAGTCGCCCTGGACAAAGGCGTCTGCTAAGAAATTAATTAATTAATTAATTAATTAATTAATTAATTAATTAATTAATAATAATAATAATAATAATAATAATAATAATAATAATAGTTTAATAGCAGATTTAGCTTTGTATACAATTCACACTAAAACAGCCAAAAGCATATAAACAGTGTCTTTGAAATTACAGTATAAAGGTATGCTAATATTAGGAACCCCCACTCTTGAACAGCCCTTTTTTAACAGTACAACACACCCTTGACTCAAATTAACTTACAGTATCTATGTAAAAACATTTAGTGATGGCTTTGTTTCACTGTCATTTTAATCTACCAGTAGAATCCTCTCACTAGGCACTCTAATGGCCAGCCATTCACACTTCCCCCTCCCCACCTCCTTTATCAGGCCATTATCACCAGCAAAATACAGCAAGTTTAATTTAAATGAACAAGAATAAATTGGTGCCTGAATTTTTTCCATGAGACCAAATGAATCTGATTAACAGTGACCCTAATACAAACATCAAGTGTTCTGAGCTTTATAATAATGATGTTCTTCTAATGCCATTCCTAAAAAGCAACAGAAAAGATGTGCAAGTTCAACCACACTATTATTAATATTATTATTTATTTCTGAGCAGACACCCTTATCCAAGGCAACTTACAATTGTTACAAGATATCACATTATTTTTTACATACAATTACTCATTTATACAGTTGTGTTTTTACTGGAGTAATCTAGGTAAAGTACCTTACTCAATGGTACAGCAGCAGTGTCCCCCACCTGGGATTGAACCCACAGCACTCTGGTCAAGAGTCCAGAGCCCTAACCACTACTCCACACTGCTGCCCATATTATCATTGTTCATAGGTTACATTGGATAAAATACACTTTTCACAAGAATGTATGTAGTCAATGTTATTAGCTTAAACTAAATGTTAGTAACACATTCTCCAGAGTTTACCCAAATGCTGCTTTTGGTGGGTTTAGAGTAATCCAGATATATTCACCCAGTTTGTTTTTATTAGTTGTTGTTAGCAACAGTAATCAAAATATGGTTAAAAAGGTGACAAGAAAGTTATAGCAGTATTGTGAAGAGTCACAGGCGAGTGAACACTGGAGTGTACAAGGTGGTTCTAGGGGCAGCTGTGTGGAGTAGTGGTTAGGGCTCTTGACCGGAGGGTTGTGGGTTCAATCCCTGGTGGGGGACACTGCTGCTGTACCCTAGAGCAAGGTACTTTACCTAAATTGCTCCAGTAAAAACCCAACTGTATAAATGGGTAATTGTATGTAAAAAAATAATGTAATTGTATGTAAAAAATAATGTGATATCTTGTAACAATTGTAAGTTGCCCTGGATAAGGGTGTCTGCTAAGAAAGAAATAATAAAAAAGAAACCAACTGTCCCTGCCAATGGAGACTGTACTCAAATGAACATACTGCGTCTGGGAGATTGTTCACAAAGGGAAATAGCACAGGAATTGAAAACGCAATCCAGGAGGCAAAAGAAGACCAGATGTAAAGTGTGAATAATTTAGAGGGGTTCCAAGGTAATAACTGTTTCTAAACAACCAATAAGTGAATGCAAAGGTTTGGGAGCCCCATATGTGTAACACAAACTTAATTGTGTTTTGTACTACACAAAAACTAAACAAGTAAGGTTAAATAAGGATGTGTGGGCCTGCTTTATTGTTACAAATTGGCAAAATTCTGGCACTACATTACAAAATCCACCTGGGGGAAAACTGACATGTATTTTCTTTGTGCACCAAAACAGTGTACAGTATTTGGTTCATACGTCCCTGCAACAGTGTAACAACACTTTAGCAGCACCATGAAACTTTCAGAATCACAGCGAGCATGAAAATAAATATTACTTTATGTTCCACTGCAAAGTTTGCTCAATATTTCCTCCAAATGGATTTAAAAATGGTACTCTTTCAGAACTTGAAAACAAATTACTTTACAATCCCTTACAGTAATATTCTTGTTTATTTATAGTTCTAAAAAACACCAGTAGTTATTTACAAAAAAAATTGGAGCAACACGAGCAAAAGTTTTAAAAACTACGTGTCTTGTGTCAGAGCAGCGCTAGCAAATTTGCACTCCAAACAAAATCAGCAGCTGTCCTGCTGTAGACTCGAGCCCTCGGACATAAATAAAGTGGGCAGGCTATGTTGGTAGATCTTTACGTGACTTCTTGTAGCTGATGAGATCATTCACAAGTTGTATTGTGACCCGGAAGCAGAAGTTAGCTCTTTGCAGGAGGTTAGTGTGTGCAGATAGAAGCGAGATATTTTAACTAAAAATGGCCGTGGAATCTCGAGTCACACAAGAAGAGATAAAAAAAGAACCAGAGAAACCCGTCGACAGAGAAAGGGTAAGTCAGCACCGTCTAGCGACATGCCGCATGACGCTGAGGCAGAGAGGAAAGCGCAACTCTGGCCTGACTGAGCGATGTTTTTTGTTCTGTTTGTGTTGGGAGTCGTCCGCATACATGGCGGTTTAGTTTTAATGAGTAGAGTGAAGCACATGCTTTCAAGGTTTACAAAAGCAAAGCTTATCTGGGTTAAATGTCTACTGGCGCCTGTTTTTATTAGTATTGTATTATATATATATATATATATATATATATATATATATATATATATATATATATATATATATATATATATATATATAATTTAATTATACTTACTTAGAATCACATAACAAATGTTCAAGCAACGAAGAGGCCCAACCAATTAGGGGAGGGGTCTTTGTGAAAACATTTTCATATATTTTAACTTTGTCAATTTGTGTGTGTGTGTGAGATTTTTATATATATATATATATATATATATATATATATAGAATCACATATATATGCTGCCTTGTATGTGTTTAAAGCACGGTTCTTTGAGTAAATGTATCATTATACATTCACAGCAAATCTACATTTCTAGTCATTGTAGTTTATCGGTCTCTAGTCACTTTTTGTTTATAAACAAACTTACGATCCCGTGTTAATAGTATATAAACGAATGATACAATTATTATTCTTGCAGTAAAAAAGTAATATCGTTTTTAAATTTTGTATTGATTTAATTGCACCACTTTTCTTTTTATTGCAGACATGTCCGCTGTTACTGAGGGTGTTTACAACTAACAATGGCAGACATCACAGAATGGATGAATTTGCCCGGGCAAATGTCCCATCCAGTGAGCTGCAGATCTATACATGGTAAGAGATTCTAGCTGTTTTATCATCTTAAATACATAGGTGTCATGACTAGTTAAATACAGTTCACTCCATTAAGAATAATTTGCACTGCTTTTTCATTTAAATGACTTTACTTGGAGTGTTGCACTAGAGTAGCTCTCTTCCTGTTTGTATTCACCCACCACTTTTGGATATGAATTGTAGGTTCTGCTTGAGCTAGTTTTTTATTAAACTTTTTTTTTGTTTGTTTTAAACAAGGATGGATGCAACACTGAAGGAGCTAACCAGCCTAGTGAAAGAGGTCTACCCAGAAGCTCGAAAGAAGGGCACGCACTTCAGTTTTGCGATTGTCTATCCAGATCCTAACCGCCAGGGCTACAGGTACATTGTTTGCAAACATTTAAAGGTGTCCCAATTGCATTCAGTACAGTACCTTGTCTCATTCATGCAATGATTCAAATAATGATAAGGGAAGTTAGATCAACCCTGGTAATGTAAAAGAGATTTGAAGCTTTTACCTGTATCCTTACCTGGTATCCTTTAGCATGTTCTACTGGTGTGGGCAAAATCGGCCCCTCCCCACCAGTTCTTTTAGTCGTGCTCTTAAGTTGTTCAGTTGAACCAGCCTGATCTAGAAATATACTGTTAACGTTGATGCAAATTACTTTTCCAATTTACAGAGCAACCAGCCATATATTTTATGGTTTAGATTTATACTTTCAATTTAAATGCTTCAATTATATAGAAGACAATCTGCCTTCGTGGAAGGGGATAAGAAATATGGTTCTGTTCTTTGGCAGCAGTAATATCAGTGTTAGTGCTGAGTGTTACACTGTACATAACATCACTGGAAAGCACATATGACAGCCGTACTGGTGTTACATACAAGTACATTAAATGTAAAACTGATTCAAAAAAGTGAAGCACTGTGTGTTAATTTGTATGTATGCGCATACATATCATTTCATTGTGTTAACATTTTTTTTTTTAAATGTTAAAAAAAGGAAACTATCAACTGAATAAAGTACTGAAAACAAGATTCAACACTCTTCTCAAAACAGCAGGCTGTATTCCATAGTGCTGTTGGTCCTGCAGTTTTACATTTACATGTGTGGCTGTTTCCCCCAAAACAAAGAAACATATAGTTTATGACTTTTGAAAATTAAATTAGCAATAATACAGTATCACGTCTTTCTTAACAGCTTGTCTACAAGTTTAAATTCCAAATTAAATTAACTAGGGTTCCACCTGTAATTTGTAACTTACGTTTCTTATCAATAAATTCACATTTACTGTTTTAACTGTCTTACCTCTTCGCACAAAGTAAAACGTTTTTACATAAAAAAACAAAAACAAAAAAAAAACAACTTGATGTTCAAAATTGAAGATTACATAACCTGGCTAGGCAAAGGTCTGAATGCAGCTACCAACAATTACTAAGCACGAAACCCCAGACCCACAAGCAGAAAAGAACTTGAAGCAAAATCACGGTCAGCACATACTAGGAGAGAAACAAAAATGATATCCCTCTTCTCGCAGTATATAATGAGTAAAAGTTAAATACATTTTTTATATATATATATATATATATATATATATATATATATATACAGTACTGTGCAAAAGTTTTAGGCAGGTGTGAAAAAATGCTGTAAAGTAAGAATGCTTTCAAAAATAGACATGTTAATAGATTATATTTATCAATTAACTAAATGCAAAGTGAGTGAACAGAAGAAAAATCTAAATCAAATCCATATTTGGTGTGACCACCCTTTGCCTTCAAAACAGCATCAAGCATCAATTCTTCTAGGTACACTTGCACACAGTTTTTGAAGGAACTCGGCAGGTAGGTTGGCCCAAACATCTTGGAGAACTAACCACAGTTCTTCTGTGGATTTAGGCAGCCTCAGTTGCTTCTTTCTCTTCATGTAATCCCAGACAGACTCGATGATGTTGAGATCAGGGCTCTGTGGGGCCATACCATCACTTCCAGGACTCCTTGTTCTTCTTTACGCTGAAGATAGTTCTTAATGACTTTCGCTGTATGTTTGGGGTCGTTGTCATGCTGCAGAATAAATTTGGGGCCAATCAGATGCCTCCCTGATGGTATTGCATGATGGATAAGTATCTGCCTGTACTTCTCAGCATTGAGGAGACCATTAATTCTGACCAAATCCCCAACTTCATTTGCAGAAATGCAGCCCCAAACTTGCAAGGAACCTCCACCATGCTTCACTGTTGCCTGCAGACACTCATTCGTATGCTCTCCAGCCCTTCGCTTAACAAACTGCCTTCTGCTACAGCCAAATATTTCAAATTTTGACTCATCAGTCCAGAGCACCTGCTGCCATTTTTCTGCACCCCAGTTCCTGTGTTTTCGTGCATAGTTGAGTGACTTGGCCTTGTTTCCACGTCGGAGGTATGGCTTTTTGGCCGCAAGTCTTCCATGAAGGCCACTTCTGACCAGACTTCTCCTGACAGTACATGGGTGTACCAGGGTCCCACTGTTTTCTGCCAGTTCTGAGCTGATGGCACTGCTGGACATCTTCCGATTGTGAAGGGAAGTAAGCATGATGTGTCTTTCATCTGCTGCAGTAAGTTTCCTTGGCCGACCACTGCGTCTACGGTCCTCAACATTGCCCGTTTCTTTGTGCTTCTTCAAAAGAGCTTGGACAGCACATCTGGAAACCCCTGTCTGCCTTGACATTTCTGCATGGGAGAGACCTTGCTGATACAGTATAACTACCTTGTGTCTTGTTGCTGTGCTCAGTCTTGCCATGGTGTATGACTTTTGACAGTAAACTGTCTTCAGCAACCTTACCTTGTTAGCTGAGTTTGGCTGTTCCTCACCCAGTTTTATTCCTCCTACACAGCTGTTTCTGTTTCAGTTAATGATTGTGTTTCAACCTACATATTGAATTAATGATCATTAGCACCTGTTTGGTATAATTGTTTAATCATACACCTGACTATATGCCTACAAAATCCCTGACTTTGTGCAAGTGTACCTAGAAGAATTGATGCTGTTTTGAAGGCAAAGGGTTGTCACACCAAATATGGATTTGATTTAGATTTTTCTTCTGTTCACTCACTTTGCATTTAGTTAATTGATCAATATAATCTATTAACATGTCTATTTTTGAAAGCATTCTTACTTTACAGCATTTTTTCACACCTGCCTAAAACTTTGCACAGTACTGATATACAGTACTGTGCAAAAGTTTTAGGCAGGTGTGAAAAATGCTGTAAAGTAAGAATGCTTTCAAAAATAGACATGTTAATAGATTATATTTATCAATTAACTAAATGCAAAGTGAGTGAACAGAAGAAAAATCTAAATCAAATCCATATTTGGTGTGACCACCCTTTGCCTTCAAAACACCATCAAGCATCAATTCTTATAGGTACACTTGCACACAGTTTTTGAAGGAACTCGGCAGGTAGGTTGGCCCAAACTTCTGTGGATTTAGGCAGCCTCAGTTGCTTCTCTCTCTTCATGTAATCCCAGACAGACTCGATGATGTTGAGATCAGGGCTCTGTGGGGGCCATACCATCACTTCCAGGACTCCTTGTTCTTCTTCACGCTGAAGATAGTTCTTAATGACTTTCGCTGTATGTTTGGGGTCGTTGTCATGCTGCAGAATAAATTTGGGGCCAATCAGATGCCTCCCTGATGGTATTGCATGATGGATAAGTATCTGCCTGTACTTCTCAGCATTGAGGAGACCATTAATTCTGACCAAATCCCCAACTCCATTTGCAGAAATGCAGCCCCAAACTTGCAAGGAACCTCCACCATGCTTCACTTTTGCCTGCAGTCACTCATTCGTATGCTGTCCAGCCCTTCGCGAACAAACTGCCTTCTGCTACAGCCAAATATTTCAAATTTTGACTCATCAGTCCAGAGCACCTGCTGCCATTTTTCTGCACCCCAGTTCCTGTGTTTTCGTGCATAGTTGAGTCGCTTGGCCTTGTTTCCACGCCGGAGGTATGGCTTTTGGCTGCAAGTCTTCCATGAAGGCCACTTCTGACCAGACTTCTCCGGACAGTAGATGGGTGTACCAGGGTCCCACTGTTTTCTGCCAGTTCTGAGCTGATGGCACTGCTGGACATCTTCCGATTGGAAGGGAAGTAAGCATGAAGTGTCTTTCATCTGCTACAGTAAGTTTCCTTGGCCGACCACTGCGTCTACGGTCCTCAACGTTGCCCGTTTCTTTGTGCTTCTTCAAAAGAGCTTGGACAGCACATCTGGAAACCCCTGTCTGCCTTGAAATTTCTGCCTGGGAGAGACCTTGCTGATGAAGTATAACTACCTTGTGTCTTGTTGCTGTGCTCAGTCTTGCCATGGTGTATGACTTTTGACAGTAAACTGTCTTCAGCAACCTCACCTTGTTAGCTGAGTTTGGCTGTTCCTCACCCAGTTTTATTCCTCCTACACAGCTGTTTCTGTTTCAGTTAATGATTGTGTTTCAACCTACATATTGAATTGATGATCATTAGCACCTGTTTGGTACAATTGTTTAATCATACACCTGACTATATGCCTACAAAATCCCTGACTTTGTGCAAGTGTACCTAGAAGAATTGATGCTGTTTTGAAGGCAAAGGGTGGTTACACCAAATATGGATTTGATTTAGATTTTTCTTCTGTTCACTCACTTTGCATTTAGTTAATTGATAAATATAATCTATTAACATGTCTATTTTTGAAAGCATTCTTACTTTACAGCATTTTTTCACACCTGCCTAAAACTTTTGCACAGTACTGTATATATAATTTTTTTACATTCTTTTGTAATTGCTATATATTGTGTATATAAATCAGTGGTCACGAACCAAAAATAAATGTTACTTTTAACTTTAATATAGTGTTTCAAACATATTAACTAAATAAAAGGTCATCATGAATTTTTATAACAAACATGCACATACCGTACAGTGCTAAAGTGTACATTCTGTCAGTTACATCCCTGCTGTTATGTATTTATTGTTAATAAATACAGTATTGTAGTACACTTATGGAAATTTAACTTGCCTGTGTTTTTAGGCTTCTTAATGACAAAGTAGGACGTATTCCACTACTCTCTTTATCAGACATTACTATCAGTGGTGTAGTGGTAAATAAGTTTGGCATTGAACAGGTAGATTGAACAGATTGATTGTTATTGTCTTTAACAATGAGCACACAGAGAGGCTGACATTAACCCCCTCACTGAAGAAAATGTCCCCCTAAAATTGTGAGGGGGCCACATTGACCCTCAATCTGTAAGTCATGAAGCAAACACTGCAATGTGTTTCTTATGTGGAACCAGCACAGTTCATCGGTGTACGTCTTTGATAATTATACATGAAATTCTTTAGTAACATATTTTCCATTTCTTCAGGGTGAAGGAGATTGGCAGCACAGTTTCAGGAAGGAAAGGCACAGATGATTCCATGACATTGCAGTCACAAAGGTTCCAGATAGGAGACTATTTGGACATAGCAATAACACCTCAGAACAGAGCACCGCCTCCACTGGGACGCATGCGACCTTACTAACAAGATCAGCAAAATAAAAGGGCTTCTGGGCTGGCCAAGCCCCCCCCTCCCCAAAGTAGATTGACATGCATTCTGTACATTTTCAGTAATTGTCTCATTCCCACATTATTAAAATTGCAGTTTATTTTTAAAAGCCGTTCTAAACTTCATTGATGCAAATACCCTTTAAAACAAAGTTGTGGTTAGTTCCCCCTTTCAGAAGGAATTGCCATTGCAGAATGCTTTTTGTAAGATTTGCATTCATTATTTTTTTGTAATACAGATTTTGTCAACTGTTTATTTGATGCAAGGAAAATCTAATCCTGTTAGAAATGTACTTTTGGATTGTATGTTGTGTTTACGTTAATAAATACCTGAAATTGTTTTGATTACATTCCTACGCATACCCTTTCAAAAATTCCCTAACGGACACAAAGTTTGTGAAGGCTTACTGTATTTCCAAGTTCATGTTCAAGTCTGAATTAATGTTGTATTCTTCTCTCAAACTGGGCATATCCTGTCCATAATCTGTAAACAGCATTATTTTTGTAAGCACCTGTCAAAGAGCTACTAACACATCTGTAAAGTGTCTAGCTAAGGGCGAATTAAAATCTTTTCTACGAATAGTGCTTTTATGCTCATTAATGTTTTTTAGTTTTGCAACATATTGTAAGTTACAATAGCAAGAGATGAAATAGATAATGTGATCGGAAGCACAGGTAATGGTTTGTAAAATTTTATATTTTTTATTTGTTGCATGACTTCGAAATGTTTTGGTTTTATGGCATTATCACAAACAGCACATTTCCAACATGTGAAAAATCCTGATGGCACCTTCCGCCAGTCTATATTCTTTGCTGTATCTTTAAATTAATCAGCCATAACGAGAATATGTTGTTTCTTCTCCTGAAATGGGAAACAGGATACAGACAACATGCCCCACGTCAGCCTGTTCCTATCCTGTTTTAAATAACTTTAGCATAACAGAGGCAGAAGTGTTAAAGGGACTAGGAGCTCTTAAAATAAAAAAATGCCCTGAGCCGGATGAGATTCTCCCAATAGTACTCAAAGAAATGAAAGAAGTTATTTGCAAACCACTAACCAACATCATGCAACAGGCTCTTGACACGGGTTGTACTGACAGACTGGAGAATTGAAAACGTAATACCGATCCACAAAAAGGGAAACAAAACCGAACCAGGTAACTACAGACCAATAAGCCTGACCTCTATTATATGTAAACTTATGGAAACTATAATAAGATCCAAAATGGAAAATTACTTACATGGTAACAGTATCCAGGGAGACAGTCAGCATGGTTTTAGGAAAGGGAGATTGTGTCTTACTAACCTACTTGATTTTTTTGAGGATGCAACATTGACAATGGATAATTACAAAGCATACAACATGGTTTATTTAGAGTTCCAGAAAGCTTTTGACAAAGTCCTGCATAAAAGATTAATTCTCAAACTGAACGCAGTAGGGATTCAAGGAAATGCATGCACGTGGATTAGGGAGTGGTTAACATGTAGAAAACAGAAAGTACTGATTAGAAGAGAAACCTCAAAATGGAGCGAGGTAACCAGTGGTGTACCACAGGGATCAGTATTAGGTCCTCTGCTATTCCTAATCTACATTAATGACTTAGATTCTGGTATTGTAAGCAAACTTGTTAAATTTGCAGACAAAAATAGGAGGTGTGGCAAACACTGTTGCAGCAGCAAAGGTTATTCAAACTGATCTAGACAACATTCAGAACTGGGCAGACCCATGGCAAATGACATTTAATAGAGAAAAGTGTAAGGTACTGCATGCAGGCAATAAAAATGTGCATTATAAATATCATACGGGAGATACTGAAATTGAAGGAGGAATTTATGAAAAAGACCTAGGAGTTTATGTTGACTCAGAAATGTCTTCATCTAGACAATGTGGGGAAGCTATAAAAAAGGCCAACAAGACGCTCGGATATATTGTGAAAAGTGTTGAATTTAAATCAAGGGAAGTAATGTTAAAACTTTATA
This sequence comes from Acipenser oxyrinchus oxyrinchus, assembly GCA_030684275.1. NCBI lineage: Eukaryota > Metazoa > Chordata > Actinopteri > Acipenseriformes > Acipenseridae > Acipenser > Acipenser oxyrinchus. The sequence continues at coordinate 21,849,920 of CM060253.1, read as the reverse complement.
ATGCATTAGTAAGACCTCATCTAGAATATTGTGTTCAGTTCTGTCACCTCGTTACAAAAAGGATATTGCTGCTGTAGAAAGAGTGCAAAGAACAGTGACCCGAATTATTCCGGGTTAAAAGATATGTCATATGCAGACAGGCTAAAAGAACTGAATCTACTCAGTCTTGAACAAAGAAGACTATGTGGCGATCTGATTCAAGCATTCAAAATTCTAAAAGGTATTGACAATGTCGACCCAAGGGACTTTTTCGACCTGAAAAAAGAAACAAGGACCAGGGGTCACAAATGGAGATTAGATAAAGGAGCATTCAGAACAGAAAATAGGAGGCACTTTTTTACACAGAGAATTGTGAGGATCTGGAACCAACTCCCCAGTAATGTTGCTTAGAATGTTTGTAACTGCATCACAAAAACAATTCAAACAATATCACTACGTAAAAATAAAAAAAGTAAGTTAAAGTAAATTCTAACCTTTTTAATAACATGTTAGTCATACAAGCACCTCGGAAATGTCTGCCGACACTAAAGTAGTAAAGAGTGGAGTACTGTCAGACAAACTGAAAACCTACTGTGACTAACTTAAACTTAAAGATGCCTGAAACAAAAACTTAAAATAACCTTTTATTCCCAAAAATCAGCTCATTATTTAACCTGAACTTCATCTTGAATTTACTGTACACACTGAACTAACTTTGAGTTAACAATTCAAATAAAAATGTGAACATGTGCTGTATTGTTTTGTTAAAATAGCAAATTGCTGACTTAGTTGTATAATACTTGTCTCTAAAAAGACCACAACTCACTGTAAACCACACTCAATAAAAAGTGTAGGAGTCATTTAAAAGGGTAATGTTTTATTTACAACATGAAAATATGATCATTAACTGATGATCCAAACTGCCCCATCAAGTCACTGGAGAAATATATAATGACATGTCCGTAGAATCCGCCAGCTTTCTATCTTTATCCACGAACCAGACACCAATGTGAGCGATAAAAATATCTGGTATACTTGCAGGCCATTAGAAAAAATAAAATCATTTTAATGATTTCCATTACATGAGAGTAGATGTTAAAACTACATGCTGATTTTAACTCGGCTCTTGCCAAGCACCAACTAAGACATAGCTTTACAGTAAACTAATGTGATCCATCTGTGTCTCCATCCATTTGCGTTTCCTTCCATATGATGATGTAGATATCCTTCTGTTGATGTCTGAAGTGTAATGCTGGCTCCAGAGATCAGCTTATTTTGCCTCCCTAGCGCATCAGCACACACAATAGCTGTGATGCTGGCTCCGGGGATCAACCACAGTGCGGTCTCCCCAGCGCATCAGCATGACAACTGTCTGGATTGAGGAAAGTAGGGTACATCTTAGTTTGCCTGGTAAAGCGCTGCTGTCTATGCTCTTCAACCCTTCCACTGCTTGTTGTCTAACTTCTCCCACACATACTGTGTCCTTTAGATCCCCGTCGTACCATCTCCTAAGACTTTTCACTGGCTTCTCAGACACTGTGGGTATTGCCTCACCATTAATGTAGAACATTTTATCTACTGCTTTACCTTTAATTATAGAGATGCTCCTTGATTTAGTGGGCTTGAATTGCATTTGTGCCCATTCAATGTTATTGGTTAATTTGCCCAATAACCGACTAGTGCAGGCAACTGTTGTAGTCATGGTTGTCATGTCATCCATGTATGCTCGAATTGATGGTAGTCGCATTCCAGAAGCCAAGCGCTCTCCTCCCACTACCCATTTTGAAGCCCTAATGATTACTTCCATTGCCATGGTAAAAGCCAGTGGAGAAATGGTGCATCCTGCCATTATTCCAACTTCTAGGCATTGCCATGTAGTGCTGAATTCTGCCCAAAGAAGTTCATGTGGCGCTGAACCATATGCATTAGCCAAATCCAGGAATGTCACATGGAGCTCCTTCCTCTCCTTTGTAGCTGATTGAATTTGTTGCCAGATCACATTGATGTGTTCTAAGCATCCTGGGAACCCTGGAATGCCCGCTTTTTGTATTGAAGTCAATGAAGCAGTTCTTTAATAGGTAAGTTGACAATCTCTGACCAATAATGCTGAAGAAAATCTTGCCTTCTACGTTTAATAGGGAAATAGGGCGAAACTGACTGATGCTTGTAGAATCTTTTTCTTTAGGTATAAAGACTCCATCTGCTCGGCACCATGCTTTTGGTACAAACTGTTTTTCTATTGCAACTTTCATCAATTTCCACAGGATACGTAGAACTCTTGAAGCACTTTTGTACACTCTGTACTTGAACTCCATTAGGCCCTGGAGATGATGAAGCCCTTGCTTTTTTCACAGCTCGCTCTATTTCTTTCCACTTAGGTGCACGGTCCTCCATTTGGCATTCTGGTGGATTGATAGGTGGGTTGTCTGAAAGAATTGACATAGGCTCCTGCCTTTTTTAATCTCTATGTGTTTCCTCCAAATATCTCTCCAGCTTAAACTTAGATGCTTTTAGTGTGCCATTCTTCTCACTGGTGAATAACTTCTTTACTTAAGAACCATGTTTTGTAAACTAATTTTATAGAGAAGCTCATAGGCAATGCTGTTATAATGCAGGACTATATTTTGTAGAACGTTCATTTTAGAGTGCTTATGTGGAAGGATTAAAAAAAAGAACAACAAAATAAATAGTTAAAATAAATTCAAATAAATTATTTGTGCTGTAACACTGAAGTATAAAAGCAATAAGACCCTCCACATCGGGCATCACCAGGCATTATGGACCGTTTAGTTGTAATATCACCCTCTGTGTCAGGTCTTATTGTTTAAAGATTATGGAGCATATGAAAAAAATAGATATGTATAAGGTTGTACTGCCTGATTTTAAAATAGGAAGAAATACACTATTGCATGAAAATGTGCTCTGGTGACCTGTAGTCTGGAGGACCAGGCCAGAAATGTATCGTGACGTAGCACCTCCGTACCGAATGCAACAGCTATGTGATTTGATAGAAGTATCCCTTAGGTGCTTATCTAAGGTGGATGTGGTGTTGTAAAGTGGTAGCAAGGTATGCCAATGCAAGATTTGTGTACCCATGTCAAAACAACATTTTGTACAAGTGAAAAGGCCACAAAAATGTACTTAAGTTGTCAAGACAAGTTGGAAAGTAAAAATGGGATTTTAACAATTTTATTTCAAAGATAAAAACACATTTTAGTTAGGTAAAGGTTTATTTGACACAAATGATTAAAAATGTATCTTAAAAGACAAAAACAAATTCTAGTCATAAATGTATTTTGTATGATTTACAAAAATTATTAATAAGGCTGATTACTTAAAGCATGTTAATGCACAGTTTATTCAATTACGCAAAAGTTTTAAATACTGTATTCATTATAATAGAAGCCAGGTATACTATTGCACATCATGGTGCTAACAAAACACTAATAGCCAATGGAGTCCCTCTCAACGATGTGCAACATGACAGTATATATGTGTGTCTAGCCTTTTTCAATATATTTGCCATACGGTACATGTCTATTCATCTGTAGTGTCAGGCTCATCTGGATCCACACCAGCAGCTTTATGAGGATTATAAGTCCTCACCACCAGTACACAAGCAAGCCTTTGTGCATGCCATGCTCTGTCTGGATTGCTCACACTTGGCTTTTATGCACCCACATGCAATGAGTTCCACGAGTGCTTCGGGGCAGGTGTCTGTGTCATTAGTGTTGAAGAAATATGTCCATCCTTGTCATGATGCCAGCCATTTCCAATTGGGGAGGGGATGTCAGGCTGAGCCTCCAAGGCATGGTTCCAGATAAGGGTCTGGTAATTTGCGTGGTATGCTGCAGAAGGCTATCGTAAATTGGGGCTTCATTCAGGGCCTGTTTCAGACAGAAATCTTATATCACACACCATTTACATCTGCTGAGTCAGTCGCTGGGTCATAGAGAAAGGTTATCAGAAGTTCTACTGATTTCAACTAGCTCTTGAGTTGCTTCCAACTTGTGAATAAAATGTACACAGAGAACTGCAACGTCAGTGTCTGGAGACCACACCACTACACAAGGGTATTCTTGTGAAGCATGTGCAACACTGCTTCTTCGTGCAATGAGAATAGATCTTTTTGGTCTACAACTCCATCTGAAGTGACCATGCGAGCAGCAAGGCTGTCATTGAATTCACCTGCAATAACAATTTTCTGATCTGGGCCAAGTAAAGTTTCTGCCATATCACACCATGATTCTGACAAGAATTTTACCGGATGTTCGTTATTCTTGGGATTTACGATTAACTTACTCCACTGCGTTGGGATGGGTGTTTTGGGACCATGGATTTTGATTTCATTGCTTTGTGAAGATTGTCTTTGTGCACGCTCAAAAGCTTTAATTGAATATTTAACATCATATGGATCAAAGATGATATCTACTCATTCTCCATACTGTAGAGGCTGGCATACTTTTCTGAAGACCAACTTAGCAAGTTCTCCAAAGCTAGTTGCACCTCCTTGCCCGACCATTTGTATAACAGCCATGCTATCCACTATCCAAGCTGTGGGCATGTTAGATGCTGGCAGTTGATACATTGACTGAGTTTATTTTTCTAATTCAGACAATAGCTTACTCTTTGCAGTTTTGTTGAAGGCACCATCAGAGAGTGCTAGAGAATGTGGAACTGTAGAATGCTCATGTGTGAAAACTTCCTCAGATCAGTCTTTTTTGTTTATGAAGCTACTACAAGATGGCCAAACAGCTCCCTGTCTGCATTGATAGTCACTGTCTTACCACTACTAACTTTTGATTTGATCTTCTTGCTTAGAGATGAAAATGTCTTGATGTTGAGCTTGTGCAATGGTTCAAATAATCCAGTGGTATTTTAATTTAGTCTGTCTTCCACAAACTGTTTCATTCCTTTGATTCCTGTAGCATTTGCAGTAACAAGCTTGGTGGCAACCTCTGCGGGTACAACAATGCCAGTTGCAATGTTGGTAAGTGCTATCAAGTCAACATTCAAATCAAATGGGTTTGTCATGGAGTTGGTGATAGCGTTAACCATCTTATTTACAGCTCCTTCATCTCATTGCATGTGATGTGGTGCAGCCTCCTTGTGTTTTCTTGTGAAACGTCTGAGTCTACCATATCACACATTACCTTCTTGGAAGGTGTGATAGTGGAGCGCTCATGAGCAGTGATGAACCATCTAGCCAAACATCCTGAATTTAAAGTTAAACCCACTATACCCCCCTTTTAATTTAGTATCACAGTTTACTGTTTGTCCAAGTGCTATGTCTGTCCAGACTTTGCTGAATTTATTTCTAGACCGAGCCACAGCATGATTTCCTTGCACAAACTGCTCATGAACTTCCGGGGCATAATCTGGCAGAAGCTTCATCTTGACAAACACAGTCACTCAGCGGGCATAGTTGTTACAATCAAAAGCAAAAAATAGTGGTAGCATTTCTACAACCACCGCAAGATTAAAGTCCCAGGTGCTTTCACCTTCTGCTGTAATGAACCACATTAGGATGTTAACCATTTTGAGAATGGTAATCATCCCAGAATGCAAAGGTTTGGGAAGTTGCTCTTCCAATTGCAGAATGTGTGCCATGCATCCTGTACATTCAGGAGGGCATCTGTTTGGCTTCTTCTGTTAGGCTTGTTGCATCGTTGTTTGATACCACATTTTGACATTCCTGGAGCTTGCTGTTGATGAGGTCTACATCACAATCAATCTCATTGTCTTGTATCCAGTTACAAAATGTCTGCCACCTCAGTCTGGACAGAGCCTCCATTACAAGCATGTGGGCCCTCACTCTGCAGTTGTATGATTTCCCTTTAAGGAGATCGCTTGCTGTGTTGCTGTCATACACCTGTGATTCTATGAGGATGTCTTCCAGACCACTCTCTTCATTCTTATTTACAATTACAGCCAGAAATGTCTAATCTATGTGGAAAAACCACCCATTCTCAAGACCGTTTTCTGAAATTTCTCCGGGCACCTCCACTAAATCTCTTTTGCCTTACAATATATAGCCTCATCAAATGTCAAGACACTGTAATCTTGGCCCAGTATCCTAGACATCTTGCAGACGTTCCTCATTACAGTGAAAACTCTACTCCATTCAGTAGGTGATGCTGGCAGCATTGGACAATACCCAACAGATGTTGGCATTGGTATGGTAGATTAAGCCATCACATTAAATGCTGTCATCCTTGTATTTGCTAAGCATTCACATTTTCAAAATCAACCTCAAATAGCTGAGTTGGGCCGCGTCTTAAAATTAGCCATTGCAGATCAAGGTTGGCAGCTGGTCAGCAAGCCTCAACATCAGTATAAAAGGTTTTTTTTTTTTCACTTTCCCACAAGATTTGGTGTAGGGCGTCTGCCAAGAGGATTATACTCCAGAATGGCTTGGCACATTGCAGGAGTTTCAAGTGAATGTCTTCGTGGTGCTATTTTCTTTGTTTTTGAGTTGCCACTGTGCAAAAGCTACCTTTTGGAATTGTGGAAGTCTGACACTGACATAAGACTCTTTTTTATCATTATTGTCTGCAACAAACTGAACATGCTATACTGTATGTTTGATGGAATTATGATATTGTCCCTGGCAGCTTTTTCATGCTGATCCATTGCAATACATGTGTCAAACAAGATGCTGATAAAAGGCAGGTGTATTAATAAAAAAAATACTTAAAAAAGTATGAATGAATAATTAAAATATTTATATTTGGGGCTCATCCAGTTATACAGTCATACAGCTTGGACAGCGCCAGTTCGTGTTCGGGCTGTGCAAAGAGGTCGACTTTTGCTGGGGACTCTGAAGGGGGTATCACATTGGCTGTGACGCTCCCAGGGTGGGAAACTGGCAGGTATTGCTTCTCCTCATCGTGCAACAGTGAACCGTACTGGCCAGACACAGAGCACATTCAGAGTGGATAAAAAGCAGGGCTGATCTCTGTTCTCTGGGATCGGTAGCCCATCCACCTCTGCTCTGGATTGCTTGGCGTAAACCCGATTCTGGATTTAGGCTTGTGAGATCGGAGGACGCTCACACGCCCTCAGAACGTCTGTGCTGTGTGGGGACTCGCTGCGGTGAGGAGAAAAAAACATAATTGGACATTCCAAGTTGGGGGGAAAATAAATAAAAAGAATAGTTGGTCACTCAGAGCCTTATGCGTCACTCGTATTTCTCTCCTGGGGCAGAGACGACGTCTGACTCATTAGGGACTCTTAAAGGAGCAGCTTTGATATATGTGCTCAGGTAATTTGGGCTAGAAGAGATATATCTCATTTGGTAATGGTAATATTTCTTATTTGAAAGGGAACTCCAACCTCCCAATGTGAATAAGGGAATGGTCAGCTTCTGAAAACTTGAAGAGCGTAGTTGACCTCTAGGGACATAGGGATACAGCAATTCAGATAAATATGTAGGCCCTATAACAGCTTTATAAGTCAAGAGTAAGATCTTAAATAAACTTGACGGGCAGCCAGTGTAAATTTTCCAACAGGTGTAATATGCTCAGTCCTTTTTGTACCAGTCAATATTTGTGCAGCTGCACTTTGTCTTATTAGAATTCAACTAGAAAGTTTTTAGTCATCCAAATGACAATATCATGCAGATAACCTAGAATTAGAATGCGAAGTACCAGTAGTCAATTCAATATACACTTGTGTGCCATCAGCATAGGAATGGAAATGTAATCCATGCTTTTGAATTACATTTCCTAGTGGGAGCATTATTATTATTATTATTATTATTATTATTATTATTATTATTATTATTATTATTCTTTCTTAGCAGACACCCTTATCCAGGGCGACTTACAACTGTTACAAAATATCACAGTACAAAATATCAGTACAAAGTATCGCATTATAAAGTATCACATTACAAGTTATCACATTATAAAATGTCACATAACAGAATATCATAATACAGATGAGTAGTTATGAAAGTACAATGAGATCAAATTCAAGTAAGATCAAAATAAAGAATACAGTAAATTTTAAGTAAGAGCAAGTTTGAAGAGCAGTTAAATATTTGCTTATATGAGTAAAGTCCAGTAAGAACACATAGTAAGTGATAAATGGATGAGAATGATTTTCCAATAAGAGCAATTACAAAAAGTATGTGTACCTAAAGGAGTACAAGATACAGTATGTAGTTATAGTTAGGAGCAGTAGTTGAATGTGGCAAGGTATGGAGCAGTTCAGTGCAAGTGCAAGCTGATGCAAGTACTGGTACAACTGGGTGCCATATAGTTCAGTATAGTTGAGAGTAGAGGTTTACAGATGCTGTCTGAACAGGTGTGTCTTGAGGAGGCACCGGAAGGTGGTCATGGACTGAGCAGTCCTTATATCCGTGGGTAGGTTATTCCACCACTGAGGGGCAAGGGTGGAGAAGGAGCAGGCTCTGGAGGTGGGGGAGCGGAAGGGGCTACAGCTAGTCTGCTGGAGGTAGAGGAGCAGAGGGGGCAAGAGGGAGTATAGGGAGAAATGATAGTCTGGAGATAGGAGGGAGAGGAAAGGTCAAGACAGCGATAGGCGAATACAAGAGTCTTGAATTGGATGTGAGCAGCGATAGGGAGCCAGTGCAGAGAGTGGAGCAGCGGTGTAGTGTGGGAGAAATGAGGAAGGGAAGAGACAAGGTGAGCAGCAGAGTTTTGGATGAGCTGGAGTGGACAGGTAGCTATCCTGTCAACACGAAAGAGAGCAAGAGGCGGAGGATGAGCCATGACAGGGCACCCGGTACGTGCGATCGGAGAGGTAGGAGGAGAACCAGGCAAGAGCAGAGAGCTGGCGGTGTACCGCTCGCTCAAAAGTTTTAGTAGAAAGATATTCTAGTAATTGTTTAGCAACAACCTTCCCCAGAACCTTAGCCAACGAAGTTACTGTTTTAGTATCACTTTAGTGGTTCACTGTATAACAAGTTGTTGTTGTACTTTAAGCAGTTGAATATGGTACCTACAGCAACCAACATGCTCCTAAAGTGGCACCCAACAATTGAATTTGGTGACTAATTTTTTTGGCTTAGGAGCCTGTGAGGTATAATATTTAAATGATTGTGATTGTTATTCTACTGGCGATAGAGACAGGTTTATTATGTATCGTGCATGTTGTTAAACAAGTGTATTCCTGTATTTAAATTCGGGCGCTTGTCTTAATGAAGTTGCCGTAGCTATACATGTGGAACAATGGTTTTGTTATCACCATATTTTCAGTAATCTTCCAAGAGAAGGGGTAATGCTAAGCTAATGTTCAGTCTTTACTGGTAATAGTTCGGGACTAGAGAATAATAATGACCATGATAATAATAACAAGTAAACAATGGAATAGTTTAACGGTTGTGTTTGGAAACAAAGACGGTATTCATGCAGGTTAAACAAATACATATAAAGGAGAAGAAACATGTTTAAAGTAGAATATATGAATCTTTATCGTAAAAGTATGAATGTTAAATAGTTATTTTTGTATAAAACCATCCTAGGTGTAAATGTTTATTGAATAATTAATCCTGTTCGGAGTAAGCAGGGCTGGGGATTATTTAATAACGTATCTTTCCTTAGGAGGGGGTATTAGGTGGTCAGTCGTGAGATTGTCTTGTGAATGTCGGTCATTGTATGTACAACCTTTTTGTCATTTGTAATCTGAGTGAAGTATCCAGTGCGAAAATAAACATTTTTGCCTGTGAACACTACCAAGTTTCCTGTGTTCTAAAAACCCCCATGTTCCTCAGAGGATAATGTGATTGTGGGTTGGGTTAACTCTGACCATCACACCGTAACAGAGCCACTGGTTCCAAAGGCAAAATGTTTGTCTGGAGCCCTGCATAGACATGAGTCTGGATAAGGCCCTGACACTTGAATTAAATAATTTGTCAATTCATCGCAGTTAACTTCTGTGATTAACGCGTTCAATTTTTGGGAGATTAATTTTTTGAACGCACATTAATTGCACTGCTGTCTTGTCCCTCTTAGCATACCGTAATTCATTTCCTGGAGCACTATTTTAGTGCATGCCAGGATTAAGTTTGTCATTGTTTGAACCGCATTATGTAGCAAAGCACTCAAACTGAACGACTTATGAATGGGACGTTTATTTTTTTTTATAAAACTTTGAGGGTTCATTGGATAGAAAGAGGGTTAATTGTATCTACTGTCAAAGTGAGTTCCAATATAGTCTGCTGTACCACCTGCATGCTAAACATGCTTTCACTTCTCAAAATACACTCTAATAGTTTTTTTCTGCCAGACAACAAATGAGCCCATCAACAGAGTACTCTTTTCGCGGAAAATCCACGAATCACGCAAAGTACGATACTGCAAGTATAACAGTGCTGTTGGAGATCTACTGACTGCAGACCCATTAACATTGTAGCTTTGTTTTATTTCAATAACCACATTTATTTTGAACAATATTATTTACAATTATGGAGTATATAACTGTCACTCAATTAATGTTTTGTTTTAATTAGGCAATGTCAAGTTATTAATAAAATAATTTAAATGATCATTATTCTAATTTAAACAGCAGTGAAAAACATAAGTTTATGAGTAAAGGAAACCGATAATTGTAAATGCAGTAAGGTGAGTAATAAACTGACTCCATTGTGATTTAGAAGTTGGTTCAAACGATTTAACAATAAATGCTGGATTGTTGTCAAGAATTCTCGCAACATACTCTTTTTATTTATGTATATGCTCTGAGCACACTCAAACTCAGGGAGACATTCAGGAGGACATTAAGATGTTTCAAACTCCTGTAAGTGGATTGTTCATGCACTGGGCTTGCAACGTATCCAGATGACTTTTTAATAATAAAGAAAATCACATAGACTTATTCGATTTTAAGTTTTAACGAATCAGAGCAGTAGTAGTGCTCTTTTCGGTTTATTAAATGCTTATGTTAAAAATTGGATTGGTTGGTTGCGCAGACCACCGTAAATCCCAAGTAATAAGCAGTCCAGGTGATCTGGTGCCTTTACAGGTTTAACAGCATTTATACTTTAATATAGTAATACAGATATGATTAATTATATGCTTAGCCTTCAGGCTATACATGCATAAAGCTAAAAACGCCCACCGCTAAATTCTAGAACATTCAATATATACCACTCTATTAAGACTAAAACACAATTTCTATACCTTGCATCAATATAAAAGAGATATTCAATTCAAATATACTGTATGCTTACCTTCCAGTATATGGAAGTGTAGTGTAGGATATATTGAAAAATAAGAACTGTCTTCAAAAGGCAGAGACTTGGGAATATGACCAAACAGCAATCAGTTTTTCAGAGATCTTCAGAGCATGGACCACACAACTTGTAGTTAGCAAGTCGTGCGATACTGGACTGGGGTTTTACAGAGGTTTTTATAGGATGTTCCCTCCATTGAATAAATCTGGAGTCCCAGTTAAATCTGATCATCAGTCTGCCTTGACATTTCTTATCTTTAAGTTAATGACATATTCTAGAAGGAGCCGGTCAACTCCTTTTTCAAAACTGATTGGCTATAACTTCTTGATAAAAAATATTGGAACAGGATTTCATCGCTCTCTTTTACCAACTCCTCCTTTTTCTGAAAAGTCAGGTGGACCAAAGTTCACAGAATCCTTGCTATAATATAATTCAAGTATATGTGTATATATGAGAGATGTTTTTAATATGTAACACCAGCTCTGTTTGATTATATTTAGCTAAAATTATATTATTTAGTCAAAAATTATATGTCCCTCTTAGACGCATATTACATTACCTTTACAGTGTGTTATCAATGGGTCAGTTTAACTTCATATACAAATATGTGTTAACAAAGTATTTGACAAAGACTGCATTTGAATAAGCATACAGTGGTCAGTTCAATTAGTTTCATTTAAATTTTAAACTATAATGAACATGTTAAATATAAAAGCCTTATATTAACTTGTACCATTCTCAGACCAAGCTTGACCTCTGTCTTGGTTTCTAAAAGTAGCCTGCTCAAGCAGGATTCAGACACCCTGTTTTCTTGCCAAGACTATTGTTTTCATTAATATGAAACACCATTGTAAGCACTTCTCCAAATTTATCGCATGAAATCAGTTTTCTCCCAATGAAAGTCGCTACTTATTTGATAAGAACTATAACTGGACACAACTCCCCTAATTCATGGAAGTAAATCTCACTTTGACTGCCAAAAAGAACCTTCCATATCTAGCACTGCTCTGCTTGCAAGCAGATAAGGACAAGGCTATTTTTCTGTAGATTTATTGTGTACTAAAATTTGTCTAATATTTGTACCGTTCCTGTTTTTTTATTGCAGTAAAACCTTTATATAAACTAAACATTTATATTCTTTAATTTAATGGATATTGTAATGTCTAAAAGATTTTTTGTTTAGTTGGAGAAAGAAAATGAACTCATTCTTAAATTGATTAAATGAAATGCTCGCTCCTGCTTTTAGTCTATTTGTATTAAAGTAGAGCCTTAACAAGCAAAAACACTTGTTAGTTTAAATATTGTTTCTTATTAGATCAAAATACTTGAAACATATTATTTCTCTTCAGAGTTGTCACTATTATTAGATCAGAATACTTTTTTACAAAACCTCTATGCTTAGTAACAACACAATCAAATAAAATCAAATAGGTCTTTTTAGTTTCAAACATCGTTCTGTCTAAAAAGGGTTACCCTTTTGCTTTTACTAATTTGCAATACCTAACCTCCTTTCAAGGTTACAGACTTCCACGAGTGTATGTGCACTAATAACAAAGGCACACAGACAAGCTTTTTTCCTAACATTACCACTTGTTCAGTTTTCTTAGTTCAAATCATTGTAACCTGTTCGCAATTTGCTGCAATATTATTTATGCTGGTTTTATATCCTTTAAAACAGTGCAGTTATTACAATATTCTGACAGTGTCAGTTAGTACTGAACTGCTTTAGTTTAACTGTAATATGGTCTTTCAACAATAATAATGTTATTTGTATAACAGTTTAAGTTTTAAATGAATTTATAACATGTATTTCTAATTCAGTTACTTTATTATAACAGTTGCTAATATTATTTTACTGAATTAAGTCTGACCCCTTTCTCTGTTCATACAAAATCCAGTTGAAGCAGGTTTTAAGACAACCTTTGCTTTTTGCCAATTTATTGGTGTTGATTATTATGAGACATGAAGCAAAGAAAGTAAAGTATCGAAAGAAGCTTCCCAACTATCCATTGTTTTCTACTGAGTATACAGATCTTTGAAAGGAACATATACAGTATTATTATAATTATTGTAATATGATAGAGTATATCATATTTCATTCAATACAGGTTAGTTTAAATCATCCAATAACTCAGCTGTTTCTGCGAACACCACGACAGGCCTGTACACATCTGCTAAAAATATTTTCTAAAACACATTAAAGTCATTACAATATTTGTTGCAGTTTCACAAATGTTCAATTTGTTTCCCCAAAGATCGGCCTGCTTCCAGTAGCGGCGACAGTCTTGGGTCAGTTTCTGCTCTCAGTGAGTCTGTCAAAACCACCACAGGTGTGGGTGACAGGCTTTAATAGTCCGATACCTGCAAAAACTTAAATCTTGTTAGCTGGGCTCCCATCTCTATATTCTTTCCCATCGTTAGTGGGCAAACACATTTTAACTGAATCTGGGTCTATCAAAGAACCGCACACCCTTGCAAACGAGGCCTTCCATGCAAAAGGATCTAATGACTTATAGCACAAAAGGGACATGCCAGAACCATCTGTGACATTGTAAATAAATATAAAACTATAAAGAGAATCCAGAAAAAGGAAAACAGGGTTTTTATGCAGGGTTGTTTTTTGGATGATTATGATAACAATAATAATAATAATAGCATCAGTAATAAAACAAACTTAAATGAGATGGATGCAGTAATTGTATCAATTAAATATGCAAAGATTAAAACCAAGATTAAAATTTTATCTCTGTTAATCTCAAGATTAATCACAATTAATTTTTTTATTGTTTCACAGCCGTAATATTTTTAAATTCAAGCCAACCCGGCATGAAATGTACATGCAAGTTTCAAGCTGCCTGGAAAAGACACTAACCCACAAATGTGTGTGTCACAGGCCTATATCTATAAACAGAAAATAAAATTGCTGTTTTTTATGCACAGCCCAGCTAGGCCTGTTTGGATTTTGCACCGAATACTTCAAAAGTACAAAAAGGAACACAGCAATATTAAGGTGAAGTTTATTATACAGTAAAAAATAACATTTCAACTTGAAACTGAACATTTGTAGCTGCTTAAGACAGATGACTGCTTGTTCAAGATTACCTGTCTTTTACATGTATCGTAAATGTTATTGACCACAAGACAGGTTTTACTGTAATTGTTTTAACTTTGTAAGTTGAATAAAGTAATTAATATAAGCATGTTACACTTTGTCACTTTAATATGAATATAAGCATGTCATATTCAAACAAACCAAAAACATGGCATTCTAAAACATGTCAAATAATAAGTCTCAGGTGGGTGCGCATATTCAATAATTTCATACAAACTGGCATACTTGAAATGAAATTATTAATGTTGGTATTATCTGTAGTACAGTATATCTTATTACAAATACACCAACATCCATATTGGTTATTAGCAATACATACATTGCTAGTAACTTGCATTTTGCCACTTAAAACAAATAGTAATTGTTGGACTAAAAAGCATTTTATGAGTGTTTGAAAGCTTCAATACTTTGTTTTGCTCATCTCTGTTCAATCAGATAGGATGACTCTGTACACGCTCCCAATGCCTGAGCTCGTCATCTGTTCCAATCTGTGTAACTCTGTTATACACAAAAGGTAGATTGTAGCCTGTGGGCCAACTTCAATTATATTCCATAACTCTTTCTCCTCCATCAGATAAGTGGAAGGGTCCAGTTTATTTCCTGTTAAAGGGTGAAAAAATAAACAATTTGCAAGTCCAAAAAGGTCTACCTGCCTGCAATATAGGTGGTTGGACAAAAAAAAAAAAAAAAAAAAAATTCAGAAACACCTGGTGATAATGCGAACCAGAAAGGAACAATACAAAAGCTACTGCCCAAACAAGTTTATATTTCTATATTATAGCATCAGGTTTACATTTGAAATATATCTTATTTGAGTTGAATATTGGTGGTCAAAGTTGAGAACAGAGTATGGTGTGTTGAGGATTTAAAAACTTTACGTTATACGCTGGAGGTTGTCAGCTTTTCCCTAAATCTATGAAAAATAAATAAATAAATAAATAAAAGGAGTATAAAGCAGATCTTGTAAAACCTTATATAAGCAGTAAGTTATGATATAATTTCCATGGAAAGTTTCTCTGATGGTTCAAGAGGTAGGGAACTGTTCACTTAGGACACAATGGGCACTATTTAGCAATAAAGTGCGTAGTCGCTTCCGCTCAGGTAAAAATGACAGCGCTAATGAACCACCGCGATAGCGCACGAAAATGTGATTTAGAAGTCGGGTCTCATGCGTGGACTAACTCGCATCAAATAGCAAATCATACGCCCAGCCAATCAAAGCACAGTGGGGGGAGTAAAGTTACAACCAATAAGGATTCAACATTCCCTTTAAGAGCACCTGTGCGTCTGCAATAGCGAACAGAGGGCATTTTGTAACCAAAATAAAAAAAAAGGAAGTAAGGAGACAAAAAGCGCAAAAAAATTAAAAATCTCTAGCAGTCCAAGTGAGTAGGATGACCAAGCCCCTCAAGCAAGTCTCCAAAATAAAAAAGTAATCTATAAGGCTTTGTCTGACCTGCCTGGCACTTGCAGCATCTGCAACCTCCACCACAGGGGCTTCAAGTTCAGCATCTGCTTCCCTCAAACCCTGTAATCTTTCCTCTAAGTTCAACATCACATCCATTACGGAAAGCTATGTTCGGTAACACACAACCAGCCAGGATGATATTGCTAACCTTCTGGAGGAGTGTACTAGTGTAGTGTTCCCCCAAAGACATTACAGTACGAGCACATTTAAAGGTACGGTTATACCACTGTTCGGCAGGGGCCGTGGGGTTGATTAGCAGTGTCAGTAGCCACCACTTCAGTGGATACCTGTTGACACCTATCAACCAGACTCTCATCCCGCTGAAATGCAGCTGCCACCTGCCATGAGCGGAGCCTGGATGGTTTGCGTACACATTTCTGATGTAGTTGTTGGCATCACACTTCTTGCACGTTGACTAAATTGGTCCCCTTACAATTTATGTAGAGGTGCTTTTTCTGTGTTGTTGGGTTAGCTGCACATCTGTGCAATCGATGGCTCTCAGGACACCAGGAAACCCACATCTCCCAAGAAAACCTGCTTTGTATTTTGTTGCAGCTTGTGAGACGGAAATGGATGAATTCTCCTGCCCACTTTACTAAAGCTGCAGGTACATCTCGCTCTGCACCTGATACAGGCGACTGGCTCATGTCTGCAGTATACTGTAAAGCCATAAATATTTGCGAGCCTTTTATTATGTGATTTTCATGTATAAAAAAAAAACAAAAAACATTTTTGGTACGAAATCAAACTCCACTAATAATACATACTTTGTATATTGCAACAGGTAGCCAACATTTCTAGAGCAAAATAGGTTGCTTTACAAGAACCCACAATATGGTGGAACGAGCCAGTGGCATAAAATGTTAGTGTAGCGATGTACTCTCTGCAGGACTCCTTCCAGGCTCAGTAAAGACAGATGACTTCTAAATATCTGGGGACGTCTTCTCCTCCTTTCTTTGTCTGGCCATGTAGAAATCCAGTGTGCACTCCATATTTTTTTTATTTCTCTGTCTTTTCTTTACCTGCTTCCCTGGAAGTTTCAGTGGTATTTATAGTCGACCATGTAATCTGCACACAGTTTAGACCTAGTTTTTACATGTCAATTGAAACGCAAACGCTAACAGTTGATGATTTGCTAAATCGCTACATTTGTATGTAAATAAGGGCATTCCCCCTAGAGTTCAGGCAATGTCCAGCGTTAACGCTGACTTGCCGGGTGGGCACTAAAACAGTTATTAAAAATCACTTAGGTGGGCAAAGTCTGTTTGCCCACATGTGCGCCTTATTGATTTTGGTGCACTAACTGTCCGCAAAAGTGTTTTGCGATTGCCTTAGGGGTTTGCGAACGTTGCTAGATAGGGCCCATAGAGTCTGCAAATGGTCTTCGTCATACATTTACTATGGTGTGGGCAATTTGCCTGCAGTGTGCCCACAGTGGAAAATATAAGCCATATTGAAGAACCCAGTCCCTATTATAATTAATGCTAGGATGTAAGAATGAAGGTATTTGAGGAATGAATAAACAAGGAACGCAGAGACTCATTTGGAAACTGAGCACAGTTCATACTTAAATACTGACCATTAGCTTTCCTCTCCAGTGCTTTATTAATCTTCTGAATCGCCATGCTTATTTCAGATAGAGGAATCTGTCTTAAATAATCCGGCAGCGTGAAGAATTCCTTTTCAGACACTATGGCAAGATGCACCAGAGGAGACCTAAAAAGAAATCCCACACAATATATAAAAATTACATTTTTAATTCATAAATTCACCATAAAATAAAAATGTCAATCAGATTCTAGGCAATTCATTTTTTTGTTAAATTGAGTTAGGTTAGTTAAACATTCAATTGAATTGTAACATGATTTATCAAATTAAATGGATTCTGCTTTCAAATGTTCTCAGTTTACATTTCATTTGAATCCATCTGAAATAGGTACTGCTGTTGTACTTTCAAATGACAATCAAATCAAATTCCTTTAACATTTCTAAAAAACTTTCAGTAAAATGCTCACCTGTTCTCTTTTTCAGTTTTATTTATCATCAGACCATCGTGCTTTGACTTTGAAGGTAAACCAAGGGAATGATCACATTGAGAAATTACAAAAAAATAAAAAAAGAGCAATGAAATACATTTTGAACACAAGTTAGAAGCTGTGAAGTATCAACAGTACACAACATTATTCCTTTAATAAAAATCCCAACAAACTTGTATATCTCAATATAAATGATATTGTTCTTAAAATGTGTCAATAATAGTGGAACTACATGTTTATGAAAACCTTATATTGAAAACAATAGGCTACCATAAAAAAGTTAAGCCACTAACCTTCAAGATACCTTCTGTAATAGCACTTAATTCTGGCCGTTCTGGTGTTTCAGGCATATCATCATAAGTTGCCAGTGTTAGAGGTGTTATTAGTTGGACTTGTTCAGTAGCAAACATCCTAGAGCTAAAAACTGGTGGGCAAGGTTCTTCAAAACTGAAGCGGTCAGCTGGGTTTCCTTTTTCAGGTAATGTCTTCTTTTCATTTTCTGTATTTCTCTGCTTGGAGGATCATTAATCAATTAAAAGACTGTTAATATACATTTTACTCTTTTTTTTTTATCTTTAGGTATATGCACATAAAATATTCACCACTACAAAACTAGCTAAACAAACAATCACAAACATTTTATATTTTCCTACTCAGGCGACATTGTACTTGTTAGATCACATAAGGCAATAACCTCCAGAATCTGCGTGTTTTGAACTTCAAGAGCAACATTACTGAGAGGTCAAGGGATGCTACAGGTAGACAAGGAAATCCACTACCGGAAACCAG
The DNA here is from genome assembly GCA_030684275.1 of Acipenser oxyrinchus oxyrinchus. NCBI lineage: Eukaryota > Metazoa > Chordata > Actinopteri > Acipenseriformes > Acipenseridae > Acipenser > Acipenser oxyrinchus. Next base: position 21,831,336 of record CM060253.1, on the reverse strand, counting down.
AAGTGCAAGAAAGAAAGTAAAAATACATACTGTAACGACCCAGGCATTTACGCTACAAGAAGGACTTGTTGACTGTCCAGTTTGTTTGTCCTTTATGTTACATGTCGTACTGTTTTGCTGTGCCACACCACTAGCTAATGGTGGCGGGGGGGATGGGGGGTGGAGTGGTGGTTGCCTGTCTGTCCGGGCTCACCAATCCTGGACATGCATCCATGAAGAAAATTGTACGCAAATCTTTATCATATGCAATACATTGGGTCTTGTACATTTTTTTACTTCATGTGGACTTCTCATTTTGTCTTGTTCATGGTGAATTGTTTTTTTCTTTAGAGAAATTGATCGTCTGTTTCCAGTTTAAGTTTGCAAAAAAACCAAAAGATGTATAATTAACTTAACATTTGTTTTGCGTTTTTACTATGGCTCTATAGCTTAGTATGGAGGAGGACGCTAAATCAGACAATTTAAACTAATCTCGGGATAGAAATAAAATGTAGCTACTGTACTATGTGCAAAGAAATTTTTATATATTTAAACTCTTGCACACAATTAACTATCAGCTTTTTCCAACAGTTTTTGTGAATCATGGAGGAAAACATTTCATGAACAAAACGTATCAGGTACATTTTTCTTACTGCTGATAATAATGGAATGAATAACTTATTTTATTTATAAATATTTATTTTGAGAAAATAAATCGAGAGTAGTGTCCATTATTGCTTATAGACCCTGAGAATAAATGTGTCATTGCAATCACTCAGGTTAAAGAACGTCTTGTAATCTGCCCAAACATCAATATTTTTCAACAAAACTTTCAGCAAGTATTGTAACGTCCGTCGGGTCATACAACATTTGGATTGGACTCAAAGCATGTACATCTTAAATGCCTGCCCGATGCAAAGACAATTAAGAAAACAGTTTCTGCTTGGAATCAACAGCATCCTTGTTCCTCATTAACAGGCAAGGACACATATGGTTTTGAATGGGTCAATGGAGAAAGCATTACAATAGCACACAAATTATAGATATCCATCATTTCCATCATTCCAGAATGGAATTTCTTCTGTTCTATGTATTGCATTTAAATTGCTTTGTTTATGAGGTTTTAAAAAATGCAACCTTGAACATTTTCTATAACAGATTCATTAATAACTTTTGTTCTAACTGAACTACATACTAGGCTTGTTTTAAAGCGCCTTCAATTCTTTCCAGTGATCATTCATTAAATACAGTACAATCCAATACAGAACTTGACCTGGCTCACCAAGAGAAACACCTCGGTGTATAAAAGACTCATTGCTGTCAGCAACCACAGTGTGGGGAAGCAATCAATATAATACACATTATTGAAGGTTTCAGTTTTGGCCAAATGATTGTGACTGCATATAAAATCAGGAACTAAAAGAAAGTGCACATTTCTAAAATTAAATGATTTTTTTTTGTTAACTAGAAGTCTTTGTCTTTTTTTTTTTTAAGACATTGAAAAATACTTCTAGTCGAAGCATTTGAATTGTAGTTATTTTTGTATTTCTTAATTCAGCACTATTGAGTGTTTCATAGTAATATACAAGTTCATAAACACCATCAACATGTAGACTGACTGGTATAATTCTGAAGAAGTGTTGACCTGTGTTGATTCACATGGAATGACATTTGAACTAAAGACTTACATGAACTAGCTTCTTCAAATAAGGTGTCTCAAAGGTTGGGATCTCAGGAGTAGAATCACTTGCCTTCTTAACTGTGATTTCAGGGCTTTTTGGCAAAGTAGGTAATGTATTTTTGTTAATTTTTATTCCAGGTGTACAAAACACTGGAGGAATGGGTGAGTTTGGCATATCTGCTCAAAAACAAAAGGAATAGGAATTAGTAAGAGAGGCTTGTTGTTCACAAGACAGATAGCCAGTGATAACTGTTGTTTTGTTTTTTGTTTTTCAGTTTTAAAATGTGCAATTAACAGCATATAGAATACCCTGTGGCATCATAACAGTAATAACAGTATCGCAACGCCTGTTCACACTGGTGTTAGTGTTGTTAACCGGTAGAACTGCATCAGTACGCAACACAGACTTGTAAATGTATAAACTCTAAAGAAGTGGTTAAACGTTGAATAATATGCTAGACGCATACCGGTCATGTGACAAATTTCACCAAATGCATATTTCTTAATGTATTAATTTGGCATCACATACAGCAGTCCGTCGCGTATCCAATTGCTGTGATGTCACTGTAAGGGAGGATATATAAAAAGGAAGGGGTTTGGCAATTGTCTCCAAGTAGTTTTTCTAATTGGTGCAACAGAAAGATTGACACTGGGGCGGGTTTTATTCTCTGTCGATCTGGCGCTTCATTGGTACACTGTGTTCATGCTGTAGTGGGTGTGGTCTGGTTCAGTCCACATGGGGTAAGAAAAGTGTTTTTTGTAACGTTTGTTTTATATTTTTAATAGAATTGCATCTCTAAACAAAGGAACGAGGCAAAGGCACGTTTGGAATTATTTCGAGGAACCGGAAGAGAAAACAGTGCTAAGTAAATAATTATGCCAAACAAAATTACTGTACCACAAAAACACAAGTTCAGTGCTTCATCATTTGAAATGAAAACATTTAGAATTAATGTGGATGAAGTTATTGAATGCAGTAAAAAGCAAACATCCATAATAAAACGCTCTAGATGGCGACTGTGAATACATATAACACGATTTTAAAAGTAGGGCTGTGTTCGAAGGTTTGTTCGCTAGCCAGGAATTCGAAGGTTGTTTTAAACCTTTAAAAGGTTCGTCAGATGCCATTCACGCACTCCCAACCCCCCCTCCCCCCCCCTTGAACAGAAACTGTTTGACAATATATGGAATACTAAAAATCACACATTAAATGTCACTAACATGCAAAATTCGATCTTTTGATTGGTATAATGTATATTACGTAAACAAAAGTTGTTGTATTAAAATCCGCTACCAAATCGTTATACGTAGCAACTCTATATGGAGCCACTGCCGTGTATGGAGCAGGTATAGTATCCAAAGCACTGGGGCTGTACGGTTGTAGTGCTTCAGTAAAATATGTACTGAATACCTAGTGTACAAGACAGTGTAAGAGAAGTGCTATGGTAAAATATGTTTGAAACACTCAAAATATACACCAACGCTAATAATTTTAATTTCGAAAACTGAGCACCGTCCGTCCCTCCCCCTTCCAGCTCGTGTTATCCAGAAGCAAACCTTTAATTTATTCTCCATCGAGACAGCAAAGCATTGTACAGCGTAAGCTGTATTGAATGAAATGTCTCGAAACCCTTCTGTTTGGGTTTTTTTTGTTAAATACCCAGACGACCAAAAAAAAGTTGAATGCAAACTGTTCAAGCGACTACCATGGAGTTATAACCAATCTCTGGGGTCACTTGACAAGCGTAATTTCATATTATTATTAATTAATATTTTTAGTACCATCAAATGAGTACCATCGAAAGTTCTAACCTTCCTTCGGTAATGCGTTCCGAACCTTCGAAAGTCAAAATGTACACTTTGTTGCAGCCCTATTTAATATGATTATTTTTTATTATTAATTCAGAGAACGCATAGTGTAAATGAATTATGGATAGGCTTTCATTTACCAGTACACTTTTACGCAAATCATTTGTTTAAAAAAAAAAAAAGCCCTTGATATCTACATAATTTGTCAACAGAAGGGGATATTTAAAACAAATAAATAAATGGATTTCCTGTTTGTGGCACTGATCCCTAAACAGTAGAGTTAGTATAACAGTGTATTGGAATCTGTGCATTTGACAGATTCTGTAACATATATAAGTTGTGTTTTTATTGGTTTTGTTTTGTTCTTTGAATATAATGTAAAAAATAATAATAATAGTTTATTCACATTATGGCCACAGGGCCAGCACAGGTATATCTCAATAGCGCAGTACAAATACAAATACAAAGACAGACATTTACTAAGATAAATATAATAATGCAAATGCTTTTAAAAAGACCAAATTCCCATTGGGCTTAGTTTATTTATTTTTCTTAAGATTGTAGTTAAGTCTTTGCGATGTTAAAATGTTATTTGCTTATTTATTGGTTCTTTGCCTGGAAAATACTAACCAGTGCTGTTGGTATACATCAGAATGTATTATAAAGAGAGAGTGTGTGTGTGTAGATATGGTTTAAATGCCGACACCTGCATAGCATTTAAACGTTCACAAAAAATGTACCAAAAGCACATCCCTACAAGTTTCGTAGCGGTACAGTTGCGATATGACTGGGAACAGATCAAGTGTGGACAGGTTGATCGGTATGACAATGGAATGGACGAGTCGGAGGCATGGCACACTTACACCAAGAATATTCTACCAAGATTCTCAACTTCGCCTTTACTTCTGCAATGCTTGTTTAATTAATGCTTTTTTTTTTTGACTGTATAAAATTTACAGACAACTTAATCGTAAAACATATATAAAATGATGGCTAATACCAATAAATCCACGTTTTATAACTGCACCAGTCTACTCTGTACTGTGTGAAGCACTCATCTGTTTTCTGGGCGTGTGCCATCTCTGGTACTGCGTTCACTAAAGTGCATTTTTCGTATAGATTACAGTATGGCATTATTACCACAGGTTATGTTTTTCATCAAGACACCCTAGGAAGAGTCAGCTCAAAGCAGCTCAATCCGACACCACTCTATTGACTGTCAATAGAAAATCTCTTGAGCTCTCTATCCCACAACCCTTTGCACGCAGCGTGACAGAGGTCCCCATAGTGACAGAGGTCCCCATAGAGAATCAGTGGAGTATATTGCAACAGTATCGGTTTGTACTGGTGTTGAAAAGTAAGTTAGGACAGAGTGTGTTATCGTATTGGTATTCTAAACTGAAACTAATTTTAACAGCATCGTTCCAATACAAGTGTGAACAGGGCATGCTTTGATTCAATAAATCAGTTTCCTAAAGGATAAATAGCAGTACTGAAAAACTTCCATTTATTAATGTGCAGTATGGATTGCTGGCAAGTCCTTTATATTATATTATTAAAAAATGTAGAGTGCAAAAACTACTCAACTTTTTGAAGATTGTAATATATAGTCACCAACTAATCATATTTTAGATCAAAAATAAACATGATATTCATTTGATTACCGTTTGCTGCAAAATTCTGTTTAAAAGTCAGCTCAGTAGGCTTACTGTACTTCTCTGTTGTCCCAGTATTTGTTTGGCTTCCAGTAACTCCAACCAAACTGTAAAAAAATATAATGATAATATTATTTTAAAAGTAATAACCCTATTAACCTTGCACAATACAGTACTGAAAAAGAACTACATAACTCAATGCAAAGTGGCTCAGCAGTTTCCTGATTTACCTGACCCACTCTACAGGTCTGGCCCAGATCTGGTATAATAAATGAAATAAAACTTAACTCATTACAGTAGATTACCAATCATGTGCATACATTAGTATGTCACCTGTAGACCAATGCATGAACTGCTGATCAGAAGGTGTGAAAATTGTCAAGATGCTTCTCATATACTTGTGACATTTCAGAGCGACTGGTAACTCTGCTGCTGGTAAATACTTTGACTGCTTTATTGGTTGGTTTTGGACTCATTTACGGTCAAAATGAGATGCTCCTTCCCCCTATAAACATGTTTTCCCTTTTTTGCAAAATAACCCTATTGTTACAGAACAGGTACCTCTTGGGCTTCGTGGGTTTGTTCTTGTTGATGAGGGCTATGGTAAAGTCATCATTGAGACACATGGTGTATTCATTGATCCCAAAATCTTCCATTTTAGGAGTGAAGGCCTCGTCCAACTCCAACATACACTTGGGCGTTTTGGGTAACACAGGAAACGATTCTGTAAATGTTGGGGCCCGCAAGCCCCCCTGGCCCACAGAGTCCTGTGTTATTGCTGGTTGTTCTGGCATCTCCTTTAGTACTTCCCAAGTGGTTTGGAATCGATAGTGCGAGAGGTCGAAGTCAGAGAGCCGTGGTGTGCGCATTGGGTCCTGGGGTGCAGGTGGCTTCTCTGCAGGCGTGGCACAAGGCAGACTTTCTGATGTTCTCTCCTTGTCCTTGTCCTCCTTCTCCTCTTCCTCACTCCCACGGTTCTCCTGGTCTGCCATACATTCTTCATCATTACTATTTGTTGCTATCTCCACTGCTTAAACAATTAAAAATAATATTAATGTAATATTAAATGCTACATTCTTTTTATACACCAGACACTTAACTGTTACACATAATTAACAGTACTTATGGTTCATTATAGACCACTTCAGTTGTAGAATATTTATCTTTTTGGGCAACTTTTACACTGACATCAAATTGTGTGTACAAATTCTACCTGAAAAAATATATATGAAACTGTAATTTTTTGGAAAGTACAATAGTATAGGAAAATCCCAGGTCACAATTTGGTGTGAGCTGAAAACACATTGCTAATTTAAGATTGTGTTGCAGAGATATCATCAATGCCTCACTTTAAAGCTTTAATGGAGTAATTTAGTATTTTATTTAAATTGGAAAATAAAGAATTTACCCCCCAGTTGCTGCATTAATGATGCATTAACCACTTGTGATTGAAACATCTGGTACACAAATAGTAAAATAAAATGTAACCCTGCCTTATCTATGTTAATGAAGAATAAAACATACCTGTAGTTTTCCCAGCCAGTGGTTTGTATCCATACTTTTGGAAATATTCTTTGATTGCTTCAAGGTTTGCTGTGTTTCTTTGTTTTAGTACGCAACATGATCTAAGAAAATCGCTTGCATTGTTTTCCTCAGATTGATTGCTAATCAGCTGTGTTTTAACCTGTCCCTAGAATTAAAAAGAATCTATTAATAACTGTGAATCTAGTTGTTCAGTAAGGTGGTTCATGTTTTTTGATTACATGCACATTTTGTACATCTCCATACAACTATGCTAAAGTATTTTCACATTCCTTCTTTGATATATTCTAATATTTATGGAATTATTGCTCAATATTTGCATAGGACTATAAAAATAACAACTCAAATGTTCTAAACATATGCTAGTTGCTAGATATAAAAATTACTATTCAGAAAAAAATCCAGTGAAAGCCCCTTGCAATAAATGGGTTAGCACAGCAAAAAGACATCACCCAAACATACATTTATACTGCCCCCATCTCCTGCAATGTTGTTACTTACTTTTATAGCCTGGACTTCTGAATGTAATTCATGCAGAACTTGCATACCTCCCTCTTTGTAATCATCTAGAAACAAAATATAATGATATAATAATTACAGAAACTACAAATATGTGTATTGAAGACTGCTGTAGCAAGTATTTTAATAAGACATCAGATTCTAAACAGGGACACTGGCTTTTTGTTTTTTTGTATCTTTTAGTAAAGATATAAAAATGATGTATAGGGCCTGTAAGGTGAGAGAAAATACTCTGAAATACCCCATATTTTAAACATGCACATAAGCAGCATATCAAATTAATAATTTAATAATAATTATAAAAATAATTTTGTTAAAACAAACTCACCAAATGCAGTACAACACAAAATATTTGGTTATTACATACCACTGCTGCTGTTCTCATGAGCTTTTTTAAGAGTCTTTGTTTCTGTCTCCAAGAAGGTGGCTAAATTTCGAAGCCTTCTGAAGAAATTTCCTGATATGTCCATTCTAAGATAGCTAAATAAAATAAACACATGAATGAATGAACAAAAGGCCCTGTTTCCAATAAAATACTGTTAGTATAACAAAAACACTACTAGGGAAAAATGACAATCATTACATTTTTTTTCCTACTATAAAAGCCAACCTGCAGATTTCTGAGTACAAAAAAGCTGATTCAGTAAACAGTTTAGGAAATAGTTTGTGTTTAGTATATAATTGAACAGGATTGTGGAAAACCTCAACTTTAAATTGGGAAAGTATTACTAACCTAACTAAAATTGCCATCATTATTATTATTATTATTATTATTATAGATGTTTGCGTGGTGTGAGTCCCCATACTATCTGTCATGTTGATATTTGAAAATAATGTTAATTGGATTACATCATTTTAAGTTTGCTCTATAATTTTTTGAATATTTTTAACTGCTCTCTATATAAACCATCAAGAATTGTTGGGTTGTTTTAACTACCAAAAATAACATTTATAGCTACATTTGGTACAGCGAGCAGATATTGACAAGGCAGCAAATTTTGAGTAAGTAACAAAAAGTGACTTACAATGGTGTTGTCTTATAAAGTGGTATATCGTCATAATGTGATAGATGTACCAAAACTGAAAATCATGTCAATTGCGATCTGATGGGTGTTTCGTTATCTATCGTTAGTTTTACAGTATGTACAGTATATTTTTATCCTGACATTTGTTTCACTGTCGCATTTTGTGCCCTCATACTGTTTGTAGGAAAACTTAAAGCAAATGCCAAAGTTAATTATACATAGTTGTTTTGCAAACTAACTTAACAGACAACCTATTTCTCTTTTAATTGTAAAAGAGAAAATAAATTCACGAACAAGACAAAATGCAAAGTAGCGCAAGTTTAAAAAAAATACATGACCCAATGTACAGCATATAATAAATATTTGCATACGATTTGCTTAATAGTGGAAAAATATGATAAATTAAAAAAAAAAAAGATGTAAAAGACCGAAAACTGCATAACGTACCAGCTTTTGCACGGGTGTTTCCCTGCTTTCTTAGCAAAGCTATAGCACAGTGCGCTGCGTACCGCTTTTTAAGGCATACCAAAACAACACTACACCGGTTCTGTAATAAGGAAGGAGAAGCATATAAAGGCATACAAACCATTATAATCTAGTATTTTGTATGTCATTATTTTATATTAACAAAATGTTGTAAAATAAATATTACTGTATTAAACGAGGACGCATGTAATGGTATATCCATTAATAGAACAACGAAATACAGGCTATCCAGAAATATGAGCATGGCACAAGAGTTTAGAAAAGCAAGACTCTTTACAGAAAAACAACAGTTACTGTGTTCGAATAATTCATTCTGTAGGATGCAGATACCTACATTCACACTGCATTAGTTTACGATCAAAACGCAACACATTCGCGCCTTTAATTTATTTTGTACACAGTTGTGCCTTACATTTTTTAATTCTTTACAAAATATAAATCAACAAAAAATGCATGCAGAACGGTTCCTCTTAACTTACCTCTACAGTTCGTTTCTATCCAATTCAAGTCTTGAATTTGGCGCCACTTCCGGTCGCCCTCCCTTTTGTACGTTTCCGTTTCCGTTTCCGTTTATGGTGCGTCAGTCACGTTCAGTTCAAGTGTTTTGCGCCACCTGCCGGTACTTATTTTATGATCCTCTTGTTATTTTGATGAAACTGCATCAAACTAGAGGTCTCCACACATTTGTCGAGAAGGGTATGTCTGCAGCATGGAGATCTCCGCCATTGTACCTCCACCACTATACCTCCCCAAAATCTTCTATATAAACTATATAGAAGGTCTTTGAACTCCTGTCAGACGAAAAGAATGGTTGTTGACTAGTTTTAGTTTAGTTTACCCGCATCGAACTCTGAGTGCAACTCGTGTTAGTCAGTAAGTGAGCAATGTTGTTCAAAAATCCAACATATAAAACGTGTATTGGTAGGGTCTTTAAACTGCCAAGATTATATGCTAGATACCTAGTTTGAAAAAGGGATTGGGAAAAATTAAAGGGTAAATGCATGTACCTTTTTCTGTGCATATCTAGCTTCCAACTTCAGGGTACTTACCGGTACTTATAAAAAATGAAGATGCACATCAGAAAGTTTTGTTGAGATAGTATATATATATATATATATATATATATATATATATATATATATATATATATATATATATATATATATATATATATATATATATATATATCATACAGTAATCCGTCGATATCCGCCCTGACCGCTACCTGCCTGGACAAGACTTCTCAGCCACGTGACTAATGCGCATAGCCGGAGGGAAAATGGCGACTGGAAAGTTTAAAGAGAGTTGTGCTTACAATTGAGAAAAAAGTTAGAAATACTTTCACTGCTAGAAAAGGAGTTACCAGGAAAAACTAGCACAAGACTTCGAATTGGAAAAGCACTGTGACAGATATCAAAAGTTTGCTTCAGAGATTGAAAAGTTTGCATCGGGTGCAGAGTGTTTCTATGGATGCAAACAACGGAAGGTTCTGAGACACGCGCAAGACGACAAATTAGATAAAGCTGTGTATACCTGGTTTGTTCAAGCACGGAATGAGGGAATTCCAATTTCAGGGGCTATATTATGTGAGAAAGCAAAGAGGTTTAATCAGTTGTTAGACGGCGACTCAAACTTCAAAGCTTCATCTGGCTGGCTGAAGTGGTTTCAGAGCCGTCATGGAATCAAGCAGCTCACTGGGCAGGGTGAAAAACTTTCAGCTAACACTGAAGCGGTAGAGCCGTTTGTTTCAGAATTATACAATTTGATAGAAACACATCAGCTTACCAGGGATCAGCTGTATAACTGTGACGAAACTGGACTTTTTTTTAAATGCCTGCCTACACGCAGCTTAACAACACCTTCGGAAAAATCAGCCGCTGGATTCAAGACTGCAAAGCAACGGGTAACACTAATGCTATGTGCAAATGCATCTGGCTCCCATCGCCTACCGGCTCTTCTACTGGGGACAGCAGCAAAGCCGAGGTGCTTTAAAAATGTTAACCTGGCTGCTTTACCAGTAGTGTACAAGTCACAAAAGCGTGCATGGATGGATCGAGACTGGTTTCACAACCATTTTGTGCCGAACGTAAAACAAAAGGTACAGGAGCTGGGCCTGCCACCGAAAGCAGTTCTGCTGTCAGATAACGCCCCTGCTCACCCAGCAGCAGAAACCCTGTTAAATGGAGACGTACAGACACTACAGCATTAATTCAGCCTATGGACAACGGGATAATTGAAGCAACGAAACGCAGGTACCGACACAAAATGCTAGAGTCTTTTGTTCACTCAAGTCCTGATGCTTTTATTGAAAACGTAAAAAGGTTAACAGTAAAAGACGTTGTCTATTTGGTAGCGGATGCATGGCAGAGCATTGAAAAAAGCACACTACAGAATTCTTGGAAGAAATTGAAATTGGGGTCTGAAAAAGCCAACGATGTTGCACCAAATGTATAAACAGAACCTGAATCGGCTGAATCTGTGTTCGAGGGATTTACAGAGGACGAAATTCAACAGTGGATGAAATGCAATGAAGCAGATCCTGCCTATCATCTTTTAGATGATGAAGAGATTGTGGATGACGTAAATGGAAATAACAGCGACAAACGAGAAAGTGACAATGAAGAAGACAATGAAACTAAAGCAGCCGTTTCCCACAGTGAAGCAATGGAGTGCTTTCAGAAAGGACTTGACTGGCTGGAACAGCAACCCGAAGCTGAGACTACTCAGCTTTTGCTTGTCCGGTCTTTGATTGCAATGGCAGCGAAAAAAAGGAGCTTCAGACAAACCCGCATACAAGATTTTTTTGCTCCAACACAATAATAATGTAAGTCGCATAATGTACGTTATAGGCTACTGTATAGCCTTCTGTATTCTTCTTTTGAGTTCTAGGCTTTATGTTGTTGAATAAACACAAACTGCAGTTACTTTTGTAAAAAAATATTAATTCATCCTACCACAGTAGCCTAATAATGTTAAATCCCAGAACATAAATGGTGTGCATTTTGTAGTGCTTACATGTTTATACAAGTAGAGTATAACTGTATGTTTTTTTTTTATCAGGATTCACTTATCCGCCTTTTAGTGTATCCATCCTTACTCCGGTCCCATGGCAGTCGGATATGCGACGGATTACTGTATGTCATTGTGGCAGGCAGGCTGGTGACGTCAGACAGAAGCAGGGACGGGAAAAATACTGACACCAGGGACTGCAGTTAAAGGCGCTCGCGCCGTTTTATTTAAATACAAAAATAAATCAAAGTTTTAAACAAAAAGAAACTGTGCTCACAGAGCAAAATAAAAGGTGTAAACAAAACAAATCTCGAACACAAAATAATAAATACAGGTCAGGCTGTGCAGTCGCTGTCACTGTTCCTGTATATTTTTTAAATAACGTTTCATCGCTCACTCTCTCCTCTCTAACACCCACCCCGAGAGTGCTGCAGGCTTTTTATATCGTGGCCGAGGGGTTTAACTAGTTAGTAATTATCCTATTACCCCTCGGCCACAATCTGCACGAGTTTTCTAACTACTGTGTGGATGGGGCTTCCCATCCACGCTACTTACTACAAAAGCAAACAAACACTCGGCTACGCCGTCATCTATAAATACAATAATAAACAATAACAAAACCCGCGGTGCTTTGCCTTCTTCTATACATAATAATAATAATAATAATAATAATAATAATAATAATAATAATAATAATAATAATACAAAACAAATACAAAATAATACAGGGGCGGAGGGGGACCCCGTTCTAAAATAAAATAAGCAAATCAATGTACAGGGCACCTTGCCCTGTTACAGTCATAATGGCTTCAATTAGTAAATGCTGAACATATAATCTATCAGTACTTGAACAAAGATGAAGAGATACAATCTGTGGCTAGCATATCTCTGCTCAAAACCTGTGAGACCTCTATCAAAAATCTAAAAGCATTCCAGACTGCAAGCAGCCACTTAACCCTGAGGGATCGCCAAAAGAGTCGATCATTGGCTGATGTAGCAACAGAGGCTAAACAGCCCGAGAAAACATGTGAGCGAGTGGATCATCTCATCTGTCTGTGGAACCTGGTGCAGATCTGTCCCACCCGTCTTCTGGACGTAACAGAATGTGAATTTATGGTTCGTACCTGGAGTGCATTTCAGGATTTCCTGATCTTGGAGGATATTCAAGCGACTGAGATAGGATATGGACCTTTCTTCCCCCAGTCACCTGCCAATCCTGATGTTGAAAGGTCTATTCAGTACTGCATTAATATCACCAGAAAAATGGACCAAGAATTCACCATTGTGACATGTGAGCAGGCCATCTATGACATTGCCCTTCGTTTACAAAAAAAACAGAAGTACAACAAAGTGATACTTCGTATGGGTGGCTTTCATATTGCACTAAACTTTATGGGTGCCATTGGATACTTGTTGAGTAAAACTGGAATTGAAGACATACTTGTGGAAGGTGATGTTTGTTTACCTGGAACAGCAAATAAGATCATGGAAGGCAGAGATTACTATAACATGCTGAGGGCACATAGCTTGGTTCATAGTGGTATGTTTGCATTACATTGGGAATCCTTTGAGAAGTGGTTGGCAACTGAAGCAGACAAAGACCTTGAATGTTGTCATTACTTTCGCAGATCATCCTTCAGCTCATAGAGGCCATGTCAAAAAAGGATGCAGAGAGGGCATCAAAGGCATACTTAAGTGCATCAACACCTCTGAAGAAAATACAGACTCTTATGGTTCAGTTTGATGAATTGTGTTGCACATCTCCAACTGCAGAACTTTGGCTTATGTATACAAACATGATAATGATCTTGAAATGGTACATTCACGCTGAACGAGCTGGCCTTTGAGAGTAACACCTAGCTGAAGTTGAGAAAATGCTTCCATACCTGTTCGCAGTTTGGCATTACAAGTATAATTCCTGTATTCCCCCGTTTCCTGGCTGCCATGAGAGAACTGTCTTCAGTGGCCCGTGATGTTGCCTGTGCTTTCAGAGATGGACACTTCACTGTGCGACAAACATTGGAAAGTTAAATGGAGTCTGATCCGATATGGCCCTTGAGAAGACATACAGCCGCGATGCCAAGACCCAACTCTTCCATGGTATAAGCCTGCAGCCTGCTGCTATGGAGAAGTACTTGCAAGCCTTACCAGCACTAACAGCAGTCTCTGAGCAGACAAAAGCAATGACACACCTGGGCCAGTAAGATCAGAAACACCATGAAGACTCAGAATGCCAAGCAAAGAAAAATGCAGACATCATCAGGAAAATACAAGATGTGATTCACGGGAAAATGATCAACCCATTTTGTTGTAATGTCACGGAGTTACTGAACATCTCTACTGGCCAAAAATGTGAATCACATGACCTTGTGAAAGCCAAAGAGATGGGACTTGCAGCTTTAGTTTATACACAAAAGAATGGCAGTGAAAAGGTAGAAGATGTAAAGCTTCGTTTGCAAGTGCCAAAATGAGAAAACAAAATCCATGTATGGCAAAGAGAGCGCAGTTGTCAGAATTCTGTACTTTGCACAAGACCTGGATGAAGAGAAAGTGTTGTCTATTTTTAGCCATGAATGGACAAATTATCCCTCCTCCTTATTTGAACCTGACCTAGACATTCAGCAAGGCTATGCTATGTGGAAAGGCAACAAATCGGATTGGTTGCTCTTAAGAAGCACTTGGGAGAATCTTGGAGACAGTACGATCAATTACTAGATTCAGATGAACACACATTATTGGTTGTAGATGCTATGGCTTTTCTGCAGCGTTACCAGCACCTTGACAGCATCACTTTCAATGACTTGCAGCGTGAGTATTGAAAGAAAATACTTCACCTTAAGCCCAAACTGTGCGACTGCATCAATTTCATTTGAGATAGATACAATGTTAGCTCAGCAGAAAGTCTGAAAACTGAAGAGAGAGAAAGGAGAAAAAAGACAAGGAACGAATAAAGAGTATGAACCATGCAATTCTCTTGCCATTCCTGAATGGAAGACCTTTATCAAGAATCCCCAAAATAAAATAAAATATTCTCCGCTACATTGGAGAAGCATGGTCAGTCCAGCATACAAAGCTGCCTCAAGGATTTAAATTAATATTTGGGGGCATTTTCAACCATCCTGGATATGCAGTTCAGCTTACTTCAGAGCAAGTCAGCCAAGTGCCAGAACTTTCTTATGAGAAGCATGAAGAAGCAGACACAAGAATATTCTCTCACATTGCATACTGTGTCCAAAATCTAGGCTACAGGAGAGTTATAGTTCAAGCGACTGACACTGATGTCATCCTTATGAGCATCTACTACAGCACACACATGCCAGACCTGAAGCATTACTGATGTCATCCTTATGAGCATCTACTACAGCACAAACATGCCAGGCCTGAAGCATTACTGATGTCATCCTCATGAGCATCTACTACAGCACACACATGCCAGGCCTGAAGCATTACTGATGTCATCCTTATGAGCATCTACTACAGCACACACATGCCAGGCCTGAAGCAGTTATGAATAGAGAAGATGGACTTGTTAATACCATGTCATGACTGCAGCAGTTCTTGCCAGAAAATGCATCATGGATGCCTCGCTTATTTCCTCCATTCTCCTCAGTGCCTACATTTCAAGTGGTTGTGATACTGTAAGCTATCCCTACAGGAGGGGTGTGGCCGAGTGTCCCGCCCCTATTTATTATTATTTATATTATTGTTTGCGGTGCAGATAAAAGCGCTGCATATTTGTTATTGTTTTAATAATTTAAAACCCCGTGAGGATGCGTGGCTGATCAGCTACTTATTATTTAACTAGCTGACAGTCACGCATCCTTACTAAACTCGTGCAGACTGTGGCCGAGGGGTAATAAGATCATTAACAGCTAGTTAACCCCTCGGCCAGAGTATAAGAACCTGCAGCTGTCCGTGCTGCGGGGTTGAGTGTACAGAGGAGAGTACGGGGAGTGGAGAGAGCGAGGAGAAAAAAAACTAGATTTAAAAACGACTGCTAAACAGTTTCTGTTTATTCGTTTGGCCCTCGTGCCCATTGGTTTCTGTTTTGTTGTTTGTTTAAATCTTTTATTTTGTTTTGTTTATTAATAAATACGCTGACCGCAGTTGCGTTCAGTTTCACCCGCCCATCCATTGTTTTGGTTCAGTTACTTCCTGGTCCGTGACGTCACCACACCTCACCACTGCAAGCCATCCTGTCACATGGGAGAGAAGCGAGCTCTGAAAATTGCTCTTAAAGATGCTGTAAATCTCATCCCACTTGCTAGGTATGGTGAACCAGGAAAAAGTCTGCATGTGACTGTAGAAATTATTACAGTTGCAAGACATTTCCTTGTAGCACTGTATGACAGCAGTGGCTTTACTGGTACTCTAGATGCTCTCCATGCTCAACTCTTTGCAACCACAAGAGGAGACCTGAGGAGCCTACCCCCAACAAAGGATGCTTTCCATCTCCATCTTCTTCTCAGTCTTCACCAGATGGTTAAGAGCAAAAATGCACACAATCCAGACCGAGCTTATCCTGATGCTACTTCTTTTGGTACACTTGTGCATGACAAGTTGGTACCCCTTATGATACTTAAGGACTCAAAGCCGAAGGAAGCCATGAAAAAGTATTGCAAATGCAAAACAAGCAGATGCCTGAAGCACTGTGTCTGTGTAAAAGCAAAAGTAAAATGTACCATTGCATGTTTATGTGCTGCAGATCCTAATAGGTGTGGTCGAACTGAAATTGAGTGTTCCTACAATTAAGAGAGGACTGTGTCTGTAGGAATTTGAGTACCTTCCTTGGCAGCCACTACCCAGCATTAAATAATGTAGGTTAAAGAAAAACATGTAAATAGTATAATACTGTTATTTTTCCTGTTCACTGTTAAACAAAAACAATTATTGTGTATTGCCTAGCCTGTACCAGTAGGCTAACCACCTTAATTTACATTCATTGTGGGCATATTAGAAATTTTCTGAGTCTAGCGTGACAAATTTGTGGTTGGCCAATAGTTGGCAGCACTGGGTGCCCCTGCTGATCGTATAACAGGTTAGATAAGTCATCCACAACAGCCTGGCTTCCACTATCATATTTATATGACACTATGACAGGATGACTGGGCGGTGACGTCACGGCAGAAGCAGGAAGGTAAAGCACTGACACCAGGCACTGCAGTTTTTAAAGGAATACGTGGCTGGCCGCCGTTTTATTTACAAATAACAAAAATAAATAAAAGGTTTAAATAAAAACACACCGTGCTCACAGAGGAAAATAAAAGGGTAAACAAAAATAATCACGAACACAAAATAATACGATCCCAGGTCAGGCTGGGCAGTTGCTGTCACCGTTCCTGGAATCTTTTAATTTTCGTTTCCTTTTGTTTCTCTCCACTCTCTCTCTCCTCTCGTACACCCACCACGAGCGCAGAGAGCTGCAGGCTTATATACCGTGGCCGAGGGGTTTAACTAGCTGGTAATTATCCTATTACCCCTCGGCCACAATCTGCACGAGTTTATTAATTGTGTGACTGCCGGCTAGATTAACAACACACTAGCTGACAGCCACACATTACCACAAGGTTTCATAAAACAAAAACACACTGCACTTCGCAGTCACTAAATAAAACAATACATAAACAAACAAACAAACAAACAAACAAATCAAAATAACCCGGGCGGAGGGGGAAACCCTGTTCTAAAATAAAATAAACAAATCAATGTACAGGGCACCTCACCCTGTTACATATCCCCCCCCCCTCCCCCTTGTGCAACGCACACTTGGCCCCAACGGCCACTTCCCCCCTCAGTCTTAAAGTCCCGGAAGAGGGGGAAGCAAGGTGTTTCTGGGGGTGGCCATGGTGGAATGTCCTCCAACCCCCACTTCTTTGTGGCTAACAGCTCCCTCTTCTGGGGCTTAAGCCACTCTATCTCCTGCCGCGAAACTGCTGCAGGGGGGGCTGGTCTCCTGACCTCCCCCCCCTTCTTCATGGCTGGCAGCTCCCCTCCCTAGGGCTCTGGCCACAGTGTTTCCTGCCGCGAAAATGCGGCTGGGGGAGCTGGTCTCCTGACCTCCCCCCCTTTCTTCATGGCCTGCAGCTCCCCTTCATGGGGCTCTGGCCACAGTGTAGTGACCCCAGGCGAAGCAGAGCCCCCGGCGACCCCAGGCGAAGCAGGACCCTCGACGACCCCAGGTGACGGCAGCAGCAGCGGACCCTCGGGATGCGACGGCAGCAGCGGACCCTCGGGAGGCGACGGCAGCAGCAGCGGACCCTCGGGAGGCGACGGCAGCAACAGCGGACCCTCGGGAGGCGAACTCGGGAGGGGAGCCCCTGGCCATGGAGGCGGCAGCGGGAGCTCCACTTCTCCCTCGTACCCTGTACCCTGAGCGGAGCAACAGGCAGCCCCAGGCGATGCGGAGCAACAGGCAGCCCCAGGTGATGCGGAGCAACAGGCAGCCCCAGGCGATCCAGGCGTGGCATCCCTGAGCGGAGCGTGCGTGGCATCCCTGAGTGGTGCGAGGCTGGCATCCTTGGGCGGTGTGAGGCTGTCACCCCTGTGCGGTGTTAGACTGGCATCCCCAGGCGATGGTGAACTGGCATCCCCAGGCGATGGCGAACTGGCATCCCCAGGCGATGCATGACAGGGCAGCAGCGGTCCCTCAGGAGGCGATGGTGGCAGCGGACCCTCGGGAGGCGATTGCAGGAGGGGAGCCAGGACCAGCGGTGGTGCTGGGGTTGGCCCTCTTCTCAGCCGTTGCGACCCGGCGGTTTTCCCCCTTGCTCGGCTCAGCAACCTATGCAAGGGCGGCTGCGGACCATCAGCCTCCTGTTCCGGTCCATCCTGTCGTGAAGGGAGAGGCAGCTCCTGCTCCTCTCCCTCAGGTGGTGGTGGAAGCAGAGGCAGCCCCTGCTCCTCTCCCTCAGGTGGTGGTGGTGGAGGCAGAGGCAGCTCCCGCTGCTCTGCTCCTGGCGAAGGCGGCAGGGGCTCCTCCTCTTCTGGCTGCGAAGGCGGCAGAGGCTCCTCCCCTTCTGGCTGCGAAGGCGGCAGGGGCTCCTCCCCTTCTGGCTGCGGCGGCAGGGGCTCCTCCCCTTCTGGCTGCGAAGGCGGCAGGGGCTCCTCCCCTTCTGGCTGCGAAGGCGGCAGGGGCTCCTCCCCTTCTGGCTGCGGGCGGCAGGGGCTCCTCCCTTCTGGCTGCAGCGGGAAACCAGCAGGCATGCTCCCTCTGCTGGTGGCGGCGATGGAGGCGGAACCAGCAGGCATGCTCCCTCTACTGGTGGATGTGGGACCAGCAGGTAGTCTCCCTCTGCTGGCGGAGGTGGGAGCCACCAACAGTCCTCCCACCGGAGGAGGGCTTCCCAGCTGATCTCCTCCTGTGCCTGCTGTTGCTGTTGTTGCAGCTGCTGCTGTCTGCAGCTCTTCCTCCTTCTTCCTCCCATTCTCCTTCCTCACTCTCCTTTCTCCACAAGTAATAAAAAAAACAAAATAGAAAAATAGCAAAACGAGAAAAAACAAAACAAAAACTATAGTATCCTCTTCTGCAGGCCTCCAGGAGGCGCTGCAATCCCACGAGGACACCACGTGTGACAGGGCGGCTGGGCGGTGGCGCCACGGCAGAAGCAGGAAGGTAAAGCACTGACACCAGGCACTGCAGTTTTTAAAGAAATACGCGGCTGGCCGCCGTTTTATTTACAAATAACAAAAATAAATAAAAGGTTTAAATAAAAACACACCGTGCTCACAGAGGAAAATAAAAGGGTAAACAAAAATAATCACAAACACAAAATAATACGATCCCAGGTCAGGCTGGGCAGTTGCTGTCACTGTTCCTGGAATCTTTTAATTTTCGTTTCCTTTTGTTTCTCTCCACTCTCTCTCTCCTCTCGTACACCCACCACGAGCGCAGAGAGCTGCAGGCTTATATACCGTGGCCGAGGGGTTTAACTAGCTGGTAATTATCCTATTACCCCTCGGCCACAATCTGCACGAGTTTATTAATTGTGTGACTGCCGGCTAGATTAACAACACACTAGCTGACAGCCACACATTACCACAAGGTTTCATAAAACAAAACACACTGCACTCGCAGTCACTAAATAAAACAATACATAAACAAACAAACAAACAAACAAACAAATCAAAATAACCCGGGCGGAGGGGAAACCCTGTTCTAAAATAAAATAAACAAATCAATGTACAGGGCACCTCACCCTGTTACATATCCCCCTCCCCTTGTGCAACGCACACTTGGCTAACGGCCACTTCCCCCTCAGTCTTAAAGTCCCGGAAGAGGGGAAGCAAGGTGTTTCTGGGGTGGCCATGGTGGAATGTCCTCCAACCCCACTTCTTTGTGGCTAACAGCTCCCTCTTCTGGGGCTTAAGCCACTCTATCTCCTGCCATGAAACTACTGCAGGGGCTGGTCTCCTGACCTCCCCCTTCTTCATGGCTGGCAGCTCCCTCCCTAGGGCTCTGGCCACAGTGTTTCCTGCCGCGAAAATGCGGCTGGGGAGCTGGTCTCCTGACCTCCCCCTTTCTTCATGGCCTGCAGCTCCCTTCATGGGGCTCTGGCCACAGTGTAGTGACCCCAGGCGAAGCAGAGCCCCCGGCGACCCCAGGCGAAGCAGGACCCTCGACGACCCCAGGTGACGGCAGCAGCAGCGGACCCTCGGGATGCGACGGCAGCAGCGGACCCTTGGGAGGCGACGGCAGCAGCAGCGGACCCTCGGGAGGCGACGGCAGCAACAGCGGACCCTCGGGAGGCGAACTCGGGAGGGGAGCCCCTGGCCATGGAGGCGGCAGCGGGAGCTCCACTTCTCCCTCGTACCCTGTACCCTGAGCGGAGCAACAGGCAGCCCAGGCGATGCGGAGCAACAGGCAGCCCCAGGTGATGCGGAGCAACAGGCAGCCCCAGGCGATCCAGGCGTGGCATCCCTGAGCGGAGCGTGCGTGGCATCCCTGAGTGGTGCGAGGCTGGCATCCTTGGGCGGTGTGAGGCTGTCACCCCTGTGCGGTGTTAGACTGGCATCCCCAGGCGATGGTGAACTGGCATCCCCAGGCAATGGCGAACTGGCATCCCCAGGCGATGCATGACAGGGCAGCAGCGGTCCCTCAGGAGGCGATGGTGGCAGCGGACCCTCGGGAGGCGATTGCAGGAGGAGCCAGGACCAGCGGTGGTGCTGGGGTTGGCCCTCTTCTCAGCCGTTGCGACCGGCGGTTTTCCCCTTGCTCGGCTCAGCAACCTATGCAAGGCGGCTGCGGACCATCAGCCTCCTGTTCCGGTCCATCCTGTCGTGAAGGGAGAGGCAGCTCCTGCTCCTCTCCCTCAGGTGGTGGTGGAAGCAGAGGCAGCCCCTGCTCCTCTCCCTCAGGTGGTGGTGGTGGAGGCAGAGGCAGCTCCCGCTGCTCTGCTCCTGGCGGCGGCAGGGGCTCCTCCTCTTCTGGCTGCGGGCGGCAGAGGCTCCTCCCCTTCTGGCTGCAAGGCGGCAGGGGCTCCTCCCCTTCTGGCTGCGAAGGCGGCAGGGGCTCCTCCCCTTCTGGCTGCGAGGCGGCAGGGGCTCCTCCCTTCTGGCTGCGAAGGCGGCAGGGGCTCCTCCCTTCTGGCTGCAGCGGGGAAACCAGCAGGCATGCTCCCTCTGCTGGTGGCGGCGATGGAGGCGGAACCAGCAGGCATGCTCCCTCTACTGGTGGATGTGGGACCAGCAGGTAGTCTCCCTCTGCTGGCGGAGGTGGGAGCCACCAACAGTCCTCCCACGGAGGAGGGCTTCCCAGCTGATCTCCTCCTGTGCCTGCTGTTGCTGTTGTTGCAGCTGCTGCTGTCTGCAGCTCTTCCTCCTTCTTCCTCCCATTCTCCTTCCTCACTCTCCTTTCTCCACAAGTAATAAAAAAAAACAAAATAGAAAAATAGCAAAAACGAGAAAAAAACAAAACAAAAACTATAGTATCCTCTTCTGCAGGCCTCCAGGAGGCGCTGCAATCCTACGCAGGACACCACGTGTGACAGGGCGGCTGGGCGGTGACGTCACGGCAGAAGCAGGAAGGTAAAGCACTGACACCAGGCACTGCAGTTTTTAAAGAAATACGCGGCTGGCCGCCGTTTTATTTACAAATAACAAAAATAAATAAAAGGTTTAAATAAAAACACACCGTGCTCACAGAGGAAAATAAAAGGGTAAACAAAAATAATCACGAACACAAAATAATACGATCCCAGGTCAGGCTGGGCAGTTGCTGTCACTGTTCCTGGAATCTTTTAATTTTCGTTTCCTTTTGTTTCTCTCCACTCTCTCTCTCCTCTCGTACACCCACCATGAGCGCAGAGAGCTGCAGGCTTATATACCGTGGCCGAGGGGTTTAACTAGCTGGTAATTATCCTATTACCCCTCGGCCACAATCTGCACGAGTTTATTAATTGTGTGACTGCCGGCTAGATTAACAACACACTAGCTGACAGCCACACATTACCACAAGGTTTCATAAAACAAAAACACACTGCACTTCGCAGTCACTAAATAAAACAATACATAAACAAACAAACAAACAAACAAACAAATCAAAATAACCCGGCGGAGGGGAAACCCTGTTCTAAAATAAAATAAACAAATCAATGTACAGGGCACCTCACCCTGTTACATATCCCCCCTCCCCTTGTGCAACGCACACTTGGCTAACGGCCACTTCCCCCTCAGTCTTAAAGTCCCGGAAGAGGGGAAGCAAGGTGTTTCTGGGGGTGGCCATGGTGGAATGTCCTCCAACCCCACTTCTTTGTGGCTAACAGCTCCCTCTTCTGGGGCTTAAGCCACTCTATCTCCTGCCATGAAACTGCTGCAGGGGCTGGTCTCCTGACCTCCCCCCTTCTTCATGGCTGGCAGCTCCCTCCCTAGGGCTCTGGCCACAGTGTTTCCTGCCGCAAAATGCGGCTGGGGAGCTGGTCTCCTGACCTCCCCCTTTCTTCATGGCCTGCAGCTCCCTTCATGGGGCTCTGGCCACAGTGTAGTGACCCCAGGCGAAGCAGAGCCCCCGGCGACCCCAGGCGAAGCAGGACCCTCGACGACCCCAGGTGACGGCAGCAGCAGCGGACCCTCGGGATGCGACGGCAGCAGCGGACCCTCGGGAGGCGACGGCAGCAGCAGCGGACCCTCGGGAGGCGACGGCAGCAACAGCGGACCCTCGGGAGGCGAACTCGGGAGGGGAGCCCCTGGCCATGGAGGCGGCAGCGGGAGCTCCACTTCTCCCTCGTACCCTGTACCCTGAGCGGAGCAACAGGCAGCCCCAGGCGATGCGGAGCAACAGGCAGCCCCAGGTGATGCGGAGCAACAGGCAGCCCCAGGCGATCCAGGCGTGGCATCCCTGAGCGGAGCGTGCGTGGCATCCCTGAGTGGTGCGAGGCTGGCATCCTTGGGCGGTGTGAGGCTGTCACCCCTGTGCGGTGTTAGACTGGCATCCCCAGGCGATGGTGAACTGGCATCCCCAGGCGATGGCGAACTGGCATCCCCAGGCGATGCATGACAGGGCAGCAGCGGTCCCTCAGGAGGCGATGGTGGCAGCGGACCCTCGGGAGGCGATTGCAGGAGGAGCCAGGACCAGCGGTGGTGCTGGGGTTGGCCCTCTTCTCAGCCGTTGCGACCGGCGGTTTTCCCCTTGCTCGGCTCAGCAACCTATGCAAGGCGGCTGCGGACCATCAGCCTCCTGTTCGGTCCATCCTGTCGTGAAGGGAGAGGCAGCTCCTGCTCCTCTCCCTCAGGTGGTGGTGGAAGCAGAGGCAGCCCCTGCTCCTCTCCCTCAGGTGGTGGTGGTGGAGGCAGAGGCAGCTCCGCTGCTCTGCTCCTGGCGGCGGCAGGGGCTCCTCCTCTTCTGGCTGCGGCGGCAGGGGCTCCTCCCTTCTGGCTGCGGGCGGCAGGGGCTCCTCCCCTTCTGGCTGCGAAGGCGGCAGGGGCTCCTCCCCTTCTGGCTGCGAAGGCGGCAGGGGCTCCTCCCCTTCTGGCTGCGAAGGCGGCAGGGGCTCCTCCCCTTCTGGCTGCAGCGGGGAAACCAGCAGGCATGCTCCCTCTGCTGGTGGCGGCGATGGAGGCGGAACCAGCAGGCATGCTCCCTCTACTGGTGGATGTGGGACCAGCAGGTAGTCTCCCTCTGCTGGCGGAGGTGGGAGCCACCAACAGTCCTCCCACCGGAGGAGGGCTTCCCAGCTGATCTCCTCCTGTGCCTGCTGTTGCTGTTGTTGCAGCTGCTGCTGTCTGCAGCTCTTCCTCCTTCTTCCTCCCATTCTCCTTCCTCACTCTCCTTTCTCCACAAGTAATAAAAAAAAACAAAATAGAAAAATAGCAAAAACGAGAAAAAAACAAAACAAAAACTATAGTATCCTCTTCTGCAGGCCTCCAGGAGGCGCTGCAATCCTACGCAGGACACCACGTGTGACAGGGCGGCTGGGCGGTGACGTCACGGCAGAAGCAGGAAGGTAAAGCACTGACACCAGGCACTGCAGTTTTTAAAGAAATCACGCTGGCTGGCGCCGTTTTATTACAAATAACAAAAATAAATAAAAGGTTTAAATAAAAACACACCGTGCTCACAGAGGAAAATAAAAGGGTAAACAAAAATAATCACGAACACAAAATAATACGATCCCAGGTCAGGCTGGGCAGTTGCTGTCACTGTTCCTGGAATCTTTTAATTTTCGTTTCCTTTTGTTTCTCTCCACTCTCTCTCTCCTCTCGTACACCCACCATGAGCGCAGAGAGCTGCAGGCTTATATACCGTGGCCGAGGGGTTTAACTAGCTGGTAATTATCCTATTACCCCTCGGCCACAATCTGCACGAGTTTATTAATTGTGTGACTGCCGGCTAGATTAACAACACACTAGCTGACAGCCACACATTACCACAAGGTTTCATAAAACAAAAACACACTGCACTTCGCAGTCACTAAATAAAACAATACATAAACAAACAAACAAACAAACAAACAAATCAAAATAACCCGGGCGGAGGGGGAAACCCTGTTCTAAAATAAAATAAACAAATCAATGTACAGGGCACCTCACCCTGTTACAGACACACACACAAACATACACACACACACACACATACACACACACACACACACACACACACACACACACATATATATATTAGCTGTCTATTTAAAATATTATGTAAAAGCTTTCTGCAATTACTTAAAATGTTCTGTTATGACCCACCCATTGCCAAATGCATTAACAAAAACAGCCTTTAAACCCACATGAATATGGTTTTGAATGGTTGTTGTGACAGTAGGAAATGATTCCTTGGTATTATTGGTGTTTTGGCTTTATGTTATTTCACTTCTAGGATAATTAAAATCAAGTCTTGGAGCTATATTTAGTAATGAGTGAGCATGAAAAGGCTAAATAGCATGAAGCAACTTGTAGGTAGAAATAGTTTAAATAATTTCTTACTAGTTTATAATATTAACATGGGTTTATTCCTTTCATAATTATTGCCTTTGCCATTGCTATATATGACTAAAGGGATTCCAATCATCACGCTATCTTAAAATTAGTTATGTGGCTTGACCAAGTGCAGAGTTCCGTCCTCTTATTTATAAGCATGGGCGCACTGCAGATGCTTCACACTGATGAGGGGCAGTTTGTGGTACCCAGTGATGAGGAAACAAAGTGGACCCTGTGTTAAAACATGAAATACATTTAAAAAAATTATCATATTAAGTGGATTTATTTTTAATTTAACACTTTGTGATTATTTTTAGTTTGAGATGTCATCAAAATGCGGCTATTACCACAGAACCCCAAATCTGTGTCTGTTATGTCACCTTTTCAGCACTGGATTTGTTTTAAACATTATTTTTTTCATTTGTTTTTAACCTTTTCACTGCTGTATTGTTTTCAAACGATCAGTATTTTTTAACATATTATGAATGTACATATTGGATGTGTTCTTAAAACGTATTACACATGTAGAGATATATAAATTATGATAGTTATGATAGATATAAATGACAAATTTGGTATAACCTAATTGATGTCAGTTTTAAAAAAAAACATTTCTTTTTTTTGTTTTGCCGTAATTCTGAAACAGCTTTTGTACTTTTTAAAATATAAGTTTTTGTAAGTTGACAGTCTGATTCTGCTTCTGTGAGCTGCAGGCACAGATTTAAAGTGACAGGCACCCAAAAATGCATTCACGTTTTCTCGAACATATATATTTATATTTCTGCAACAGAAGCGCCTAGAAACTCAAGTGTTCTGGTATCTGGTACAGAGTGTCTAAGTGTCTAAGAGTTTCAAGCACTTGGCTTTTTAGGTTCAGATGCAGCACCTACACAGACATGCACTATACATGGTTTTGTCACAAACACGTGTGCAGTTCTGCGCTGCGCATGCTTTGAGGGTCAAACACAGGCTCTTTGGATAGATAAGACCCTAGTGCATCTAAAGAGTCCCCTGTTCCCCAAGCCTTGCAGGGCTACTGGGTCAGTAAGAGCCCAACACCTCTCCCATTCAACTCTATAGCAAAGTGAAACAGCATGTATACCTTGCCCTCAGGCTCTGAATGTCCCAGGAGGCTGAAATTCGGCACAGAGTATCAGGGTGACATGTACATAATAAATACAAAAGCTCAAGTGTCTGGCTCTTTTGGTTGCCATGCAGGAGGTATGTTTAGACCACTGTCAATTAAATTGAGGCTTTTTGTTCAAGGCATTTAACTAAGGGCAGCAGTGTGGAGTAGTGGTTAGGGCTCTGGACTCTTGACTGGAGGGTTGTGGGTTCAATCCCAGATGGGGGACACTGCTGCTGTACCCTTGAGTAAGGTACTTTACCTAGATTGCTCCAGTAAAAACCCAACTATATAAATGGGTAATTGTATGTAAAAAATAATGTGATATCTTATAACAATTGTAAGTCGCCCTGGATAAGGGCGTCTGCTAAGAAATAGAAAGAATTTATGAAAGCCTGTGGTTTGTTATTTTACTTGTTCTTTTAAGCAACCGCATTATTTTCATGGACTGTGTTTTATTTGGGTAAGCCTGGTTGCTTATTTTCAGGAACAGAAACGCTATTTAATTCTTCAGGCTGTGTGACCCTGAAATGGCTGTAATCGTCTGGGGTTTAAAGTGAAGACCCAGACTGTTGTTTTTTTTTTTTGTCTATTGAACCGGAACTGTTTGGTTTAATGAACTGTACTTAATAATATACCCAGGAAGGAAACAAACCACACGGACGGTGGTAGTTGTGTTTTATTTGTTTGTTTTAGTTCGTCAGGATCCAGCCAAGCAGCAGGCTGTCAGTGTCAGTGTTCACCAGCAGAGGGCGACAAAGGAACCAAAAGAACGCAAGGTGCTGTGGCAATCGCAAAGACTGTGAGGGGGCGCTAAAGGAGCATCCTCACATGTTGTTCCTGTGTGAACCACACGGGGCGCGGTCTTTTTGGTACCAAGGGACATACTACTTGGAAGACTTACCTGTTCACCTGGAAAAGGATTACAAACTACATTTCCCGACAGCCCTTGTGGATTATAAAGACAGTGAACAAGTGACTCTTACCTGGCGAGACTTTCTGTGCCAAGACCAGATTTACTGTTGCCAGCAGCGACTGGATGGAACTTGGACTGGTCTCTGTTTGCAAAAGCAATACGTTTTTCCTTGCAACAAGGACAGCTTGTGCAAGCAATAGAGAGGGTTGAAGAAGTGAGATTAGTGGGCAGGTTTTCTTTTGTTTTGTTTATTTTCATAAATGTTCTGTTGAGTCTTTGAACTTTGTTTAAGGAAATAATAAAACTGCCTCGGTGTCACCTCTCATGCTGCCAGTTGGCTACCACATTAAAATACAGAACAAATCGTTCCCAATATATATATATTAATTATATAATGTTGTAACATTTTTGGGTTCCGGTCTTATGGACTCAGACGGAGGCAGTGATTGTCGTGAACGATGGTGGTCAGCCTGTATTTATTTAGAATAAGGATAGAGCGGTGAAAGAGCACAGGTTAGGCAAAAGTATGGGGGGAAAAGGGTCAATACACGCACAAACACACAAGTTCGTCACTTGGACTGCAGTCTGGCTCCTTCCCTCTGTCAGTCACTCCCTTGTCCTGACAGGTTGTCCATTATCTCCCTCTTTTCCTCTCACTTCCCTCAGCAAGGTTCCTGGGGGGGGGGGGGGTTAATGGCACAGCTGTAGCCGGGGCCCGTCTCATGACTGACAGTAGTAAAGGTGGGTGGTTCTCTCGCACTCTCTTATTATCGCCTCAAGCCTATCAGTTTGGCTGTCGTCTCTCTCTCCCCCTCACATCATTCTTGCAGCTTTTATATGCTGGCCCGCCCCCTCTCGCTTCTCAGATCCGGTTGGAGGAGACCTCTTGGTAGCCTTTTCCCTCCGCCCAATCAGCGTCCTCTCCACCTGTCCATCACAGAGGTCCTCCAAGATTTCTGCCACCTCTCGAGGTCGTTACACTGCCCCCTCTAAACAGTGAACCGTCCTGGTCACTTTGACAAAGTTGGCATGCCCCCTTACCCCTCCAGGGCTCCTTCTCTGGATCCGCTGTGAACGACAGCTGCCCAGGGGATGAAATGCCCCCTCCACCTGAACCGTCCTCCGCTCCTGGCACCCTTCTTTCGCATGGTCCTTCTACGGCAGGGCCCTGTGTCTGTATCTGCTCAACGCCCCTAGGTGGCTCAGTGCATCCACCAGACTCTCTTTCTTGGGGCTCCCCTGGCCCTGCCCCTCCCTCTTCTGGACTTGTGTTTATCCCCAGCTGTCCCGATGAAGCGCGACCCGCCTCCCTCTGTGTCGCATCTGAACCTCGAACACCACGTTGGAGAACAGTGCCAACACCTTACATAGTCCCTCCCAGTGGCTATCCAGTTTGGGGCTCCTCCCTTTCTTCCTCTTAGGGCAGTGCACCCACACGAGCTCCCTTGGCTCAAAGTCCAGTCCCTGACTCATGCCAGCCCCCTCGAGATGGTTCCTCACGAACCGGTGAACCCCGTCGAGCCGGCCCTGGAGCTGCTGGACAGCTCCCTTCCCAGCATGACCAGAGCCGGGGTGCACCCCGTGGACTCCTGTACGGCCGACCGGTAGGCCAGGAGGGCCAAGGGTAGGTACTGGTCCCAGTCCCGCTGATCTCGACTGGTCCATAGTGCGAGCTGGACAGCTAGCGTCCGGTTGAACTGCTCAACCATGCCATCGCTCTGTGGGTGAAGAAGGGTGGTGCGGGCTTGTAGATCCCCAGCCTCTTGCATAGCTCCCCGAACACCTGCGACTCGAAGTTGCGGCCTTGGTCGCTTTGCAGCTCTTCTCTCGTCCCAAATCGGCAGAACATGCCCTCCAGCAAGGCAGTAGCGACGGTGGGTGCACACTGGTCCGAAAAGGCATAGGCATTGGGCCACTTGGAAAAGTAGTCCATGGCAAAGCCGCCGCCGATGCCCCGTGCACGGCCTACAACACCTGCTCCCTTAGGACCGCCGGAACCACCATCTGCCAGCGGTCCACAGTTGATACCGGGTGGCGCCACAGACGACAGAGGGTCCCATCATGCAGGCTCAGCTTGTCCCACTGTCCTACAAGGCCCTTTACCTCCTTGGAAAGGGGTGCCACCTCCTTCCGTGTCGGTCGCCAGCTCTCAATCAGTCTGGCTATGACAGTGCCCAGTTCCGGGTCAGCTGCCTGCAGCTGTCGCAGTTTGTCGGCTGGTACTTCCTGCAGTGGCCCCTGGACCGCAATGACAACATTGGCTTCCTCCGGGAGTCGCCTTGATGTCCTCTCTGTCTTCGAGGCGGGTGCAGTGCCGACACTGTTTTTCCTCACATATATATAAAAACCTGTGAAAATTGCAGAAATTTTCTTTAAAATTCACCACAGTGTCACGGGTAAAGTATCGTATTTCGCGGAATGTGCACGGAAATATGTTATAAATTACGGGTACAGATTTTTTTTTAAACAGCAAATATACAGATACATGCACTGACATCAAAATTAACATCAAATTTATTCAAGCACTTTACAAAAGCTTGTGAAACCGTGTTGTAATTAACAGCCTGTAGGTAAAGTGTATCTGCAAGGACAGCTTTCAGTTCTAGTACGTCAGGTGCATGTTCACCATTTAGGTCTTGCAAAACAAATACAATGTGTAGCCCATACTGATTTTGTGCATCGGTCGACTCAGCAACCAGACTGTTTTACCAATTCCATAATCTCCTGCTTGTGATACTTGGCAGCTTTAGGTAATATTCACATCTCAACTAGGCTGATGAAGGAATCTCTCCACCATTTCCTACACTTTGTCTGAAGAGTTTCCATAACTTTTGGTTGTGCAATTTTTCAAAAGGGATATTTGCGCAAACAAACGGTCAAAGGTCAAAATTTAATAAGTGGACTTTTGGAATATGGAAGTCGCCGTTTTTTGTTTCTTTGCAAGTAAAGCAGTCGCAGTACTGCTCCGGATTTCCACCTTTCTCTTTCTGTGAATACTTGCTGTCAACAGACGAGTTTCAGTAGTGATCTACAGTAACGTTGCAGGATGTACAGAAGAGCTTGCCTCCATTGCTGTGTAAACTCCTGCTTTACGTGATCTGCTGCAGACATATTTTTAGCCTTACAGACGAGTTTCAGTAGTGATCTACAGTAACGTTGCAGGATGTACAGAAGAGCTTGCCTCCATTGCTGTGTAAACTCCTGCTTTACGTGATCTGCTGCAGACATATTTTTAGCCTTTTTAGAGACATCTATTTTCTTGTTTACAGTGTGTAGTATTTTAGTTTCCCGGGTCGCTGGTTCCTGCACAAGTGTGTGTGCCTGTGAAAAATCAGTGGCGACGCGCAGCTGGAGACGCGTTGCTAAGCAATCAGTTGAGTGTCAGACTTGCCCTGAGCTAAAATGATCGGGAGGTCTAGATTGGCTGGGGTGTGTGCCTGGGGACGCTGCGCAGAGCTCAAAATACGGCTGCGCTACACCTCGGGGTTGCTGCAAGGCCATTGCTGTACAGATGGCCACTGAGAGTGTTTGTTTACATCAGGAGGGAAGTGTCCGCTCTGCGGGAACTACTACTACAGAGCCCTTTAACTGCAAGACGGGGCCTGTGAAGGAGATTGCCCAGCCAGGACCGTCAGAATGGCCCGGAGTCGCTGGGAGGCCAGGACTTCAGAAATAACACAACAGAAGTAGGTCAGCTTAGGGGATGTGGATCCCAAACCAGTATAGAGAGAGTTACCGTAGAGTAGTAAGGTTCCTGTACAGGGACGTTCCTTTTAGTGGGACTAGCGCTTGTCATTTTGTGTGCAAACTTTTATTTTTAGCTTTTGTTTTTGTTTATTTATTAAATGTGACACTAGGTCTACCATTGCTGGTACCCTAGTGTCAGCTCGGTGTTACAATTAAATCTGTGTGCCTGAGCGGCCTATCAACACCAATCCTCTGTGTCTGTCAGTATATTCCAATGACTACCCACACATGTAACACGTCACCCTGTTACATATGGTGTCAGAAGTGGGCGTCACTGGTCCTGCTGAGTCAAGGCAGGATAGGCACAGAGCATTTGGCTGCCAGGATGCACAGGCAGAACCAGCTGATGATCAGCAGTCACCGGAGGCGTTGCTGAGGGAGCAACTGGAGACGTGGATGAGGCGTGTGGAGAGGCAAGGGCTGCCTTCCTCGGCCAAAGGAGTGGCTGTCGTCCAGAGAGCCAATGAAGGAGTTGCTGTCAAAGTGAAGGAGCAGATGTCCGAGAGAGGAGCAGATACTGTTCCATAAAGGAGGAACTGCCGTCTGGAGGGCTAAAGGAGGAGCTACTGCCCCAATCGCCAGTGAGGAGGAGACTGCCTCCACCACAGCCCCAACCACCACCCCTGGGCAACTGTCCGGCGCCTGTGGGTAAGAGCCCTTCACCCGTGCTCTCAGACACCCAACCTTGGTGTCTGGACCTCCCATCGCAGGACCTGGGTCCCAGGTTGCAGCATCAGCAGGCACGGTTGTTCGCCCAGACTCCTGTTTCGCTTCCCCTGGTGAACCAGACGTCGTTACACTGTTGCCGAGGCTCTCACCTCTGCCGGCAGCTGCAGCCGCCCGGGCACCAGCCTGCGCTCCGGTCACCCTGTCCACGCAAGTCTGGTCTCCTGTCGCTGTGTCTTGGTCCCTTTGGAGGTGGCGCCGGGGACGACAGCAACCCACCCGCTGACACCCCCCCAAACCGAAGAGGAACCAGCTGGAGTTATTGAACGGACCGGTGGTGCCGTTCTGAGGGGGAGGATATGTGACAGGGAACCGGGTTGCTGGTTCCTGTGCAAGTGTGTGTGCCTGTGAGAAATCAGCTGTGACGCATAGCCGGAGATGCGTTGCTAAGCAACCAGTGCCTGGGGATGCTGCTCAGAGCTCAAAAAGCGACTGCGCTACAGCTCGGGGCTGCTACAAGGCCATTGCTGTACAGACGGGCGCTGAGTGAGAGTGTTTGTTTACATCAGGAGGGAAGCGTCCGCTCTGCGGGAACTACTACTACGGAGCCCTTTAACTGCAAGACGGGGCCTGTGAAGGCGATTGCCCAGCCAGGACTGTCAGAATGGCCCGGAGTCGCTGGGAGGCCAGGACTTCAGAAACAACAGAACAGAAGTAGGTCAGCTTAGGGGATGTGGATCCCAAACCAGTATAGAGAGGGTTACCGTAGAGTAGTAAGGTTCCTGTAGAGAGACGTTCCTTTTAGTGCGACTAGCACTCATCTTTTTGTGTGCAAACTTTTATTTTTAGCTTTTGTTTTTGTTTTTATTTCTTTATTAAATGTGACAGTAGGTCTACCATTGATAGTACCCTAATGTCAGCTCTGTGTTGAAATTAAATCTGCGCGCCTGAGCGGCGTATCAACACCAGTGCTCTGTGTCTGTCAGTATTTTCCAGTGACTACCCACACATGTAACACGTCACCCTGTTACAATTGCATATAGTTACATGAAAATCACTGCACAGCACTGTGTGCATGGCGACTATTACACGCAAGCACATATCAGAGCTGTACAGTTTTGTTAATGTGATTTTTTTTAGTATGAAATAGAATTAATTAGGAAATTATTTTTATTTCTTAAGAATATTGTAAAAATCGTAGTATTGGGCTGATTTCACGATTTCCGCACAGCCTGTGAAATAGCGATTTTCACAGGGCCCTATACAGTGCCTATAGAAAGTCTACACCCCCTTTCAAAATCTTCACCTTTTGTTGCCTTATAGCCTTGAATTAAAATGCATTAAAATATATATTTTTTTATTTATCTACACATCCTACCCCACAACTTCCAAGTGAAAAAAATATTCTAGAAATTTGTAGAAAATTTATTAAAAATAAAAACTGAAATAGCTTGGTTGGATAAGTGTCCACCCCCCTTGTAATAGCAATCCTAAATTAGCTCAGGTGTAACCAATCGCCTTCAAAATCACACACCAAGTTAAGTGGCCTCCACCGCAAAGACTCAACCATGAGCACCAAGGCGCTTTCAAAAGAACTCCGGGACAAAGTTGTTGAAAGGAACAGATCAGGGGATGGGTATAAAAAATGTCAAAGGCCTTGAATATCCCTTGGAGCACGGTCAAGATGATTATTAAGAAGTGGAAGGTGTATGGCACCACCAAGACCCTGCCTAGATCGAGGCAAGACCCTGCCGATGACCGAGAAAGTTAAACACGGCAACGTACGTGGTCTTTCTGTAATGAGCAACGGGAATGAAGTTGGTTCGGAGGATTTCGATACCAGCGACAGTGATGCTGACGTATCACTCAGCAATGATGATGAAGAGGATGTGGAGCCAAGAACAGTACAAACTGTACAAACAAAAGAGCATGCAGCTACTTTACAGGAAAGCCAGCTGCAAACAGATAGCTGTTTGGTTTGAAATGGCAGTGCTGTGACGAAATACTATCAAAACACAGCACTGGGTACTGGCAATGCGGCAGCCAGATCCATCACAATGCCTGCGTAAAGTAGCTGTGTACACGCATTTGTGACTATCCCTCCAACACAAGGGAAGCAGACTGAAACAAAGGTGCAGGGTCTGCTTCGAAAATGAAAACAAAGGAAAAGACACAAGAAAAATGTGCAGTGGTTGCGAAGGCAACACCGGGTTCTGTTGTATTGAACATTTCAATAAATGGCATATGTTTTGATTTTGTTTGATTTTTATTTGATAATTAATGTTTACTGATTATTATTGTTATTAGCGTTATTAGCAGCGGTTGTGTTTTCATTGATCAAAAACAAAACAAAATAAAACAAAACAAAACGTGTTTTTATCTCTATATTGAATATGGGTAGGTAGTACACAGCAGCATAAAGGGTTAATTAAAAACACAGTTTAGGTCATTTATTTGTGTTTTATTCATCATATGTTAACATTTTATAGGAATTACAGGTTTGAAAACATTATTATTATTATTTTCAAAATCTGGTATCTGGGAAGGGGTTTCATTTTTACATCTGGAGTTGAAGTGGTTAAAAGAAAGGAGGTTCCAGATGCTGACTCACTGTCACATTTTCCAGTCCGTCCGGCCAGGGCGACTGGTTCATCACCGTGGACTTACTGGGCATGTACTTTCACATTCCCATTTGTCCAGAGCACAGGAAGTATTTCCGCTTCTCTTTTGGGTCTGATGGCCGCAGCCATATTGGCCATTCAGCTGGGTCTGCTTCGCATGCGCCCGCTACAAGCGTGGCTCAATGCGTTCCACCTCAACACAAAATATGACAGACACCGTTGGCTGACTGTGTCTCACGCATGCTTGGCAGCCTTACGCTGGTGGACGACGACCTCTCACCTGCGTGAAGGTGTGCGAATGGGAGTAGTGTTAAACCGCCAAGTGGTGACGACAGACGCCTCCAACTTTGGTTGGGTGGCAGTCTGGGAAGGCAGAGGAGTACGCGGATCCTGGCCGGACCACTGGACATCCCTGCATATAAACATGCAAGTAGTCTCCCTTGTTCTCCACCACTTCCTCTCGGTGCTGAGGGGTACAAATGTGTTGATCCAGACGGACAACACGACAGTGGTGGCGTATGTCAACCACCAGGGTGACCTACGATCCCCGGGGTTGCATCGCATGGCCTTCAGGCTATTGACATGGGCTCAGAGGAACTTGCTGTCCCTATGGGCAACGCACATTCCCGGAGTGGTGAACTGGGCAGCAGACTATACCGCTGCTCCTGGCCTTTCTCGACATTAAACAGGTCTGTGGAACTGGAGTTCTTCCATCCACCACCGTTTGCTTCAACGGAGGATGAGAGATTGAATTTCCTCTGCCCAGTACGGGCATTGAGATGCTACGTGGATAGGACAAGAGCGCTGCGTCAGTCTGACCAGCTCTTTGTCTGTCACGGGACACGGACCCTTTTCTTTTAAAACACATTTTCATTGTATTACATGTAAATACTTTTCAGAAACATCAAGAGTTCACGTCCAGCGGTCTTTGAAAAAATGCAGCTGTGTCATCAAGGGTACAGAATTCTATAGGGTACAGACCTCTACCATATGTAACACCTGAACTTACTTGTATGCCAAAACATTGGCGATTTCTCTGCTCTTTAGAAAAGGGCATTTTCTTTAATGAAGCAAATCAAAACCCAACAGATCAACAAAAAAACAAGCAAAAACATTGACAATTTTGTGTGCAGTAAACTGTAACATATTTGACTACACAACAATGTACAGGCATGTTTGTTTTTTAATATTTATTTTCGTGGACTATTGTGGAACTACCGTTCGTGAAAAAAACTTTGAGTACCCTTCATATTACCTTTTTCTTGTTTGTTTGAACTCTTGCCTTTTTATTCAGTAAATCAGGAAAACTTGTTGTCGAGCTGTGCTACAGGATTTAACGCAGGCTTCAGATTTATCCAGTTTTATTCTGAAATGTATTTAGCATAACCCTTACAGTTTAATTTTCTATCAGATTCGTTCATAATAACTTCAAACTGAGAATTATACCTGTTGTAAAAGGGGTGAGGGCTAGTTATAAAGGCTATAGTGTATATAGAGGTGTATGTATGTGTATGTGTATGTTTGTATGTACAGTAGGGGGCCCGCAAGTGTAAGCTTGCCTAGGGCCCAGTGATGGGTTATAATCAGGTGTTGTAACCGATACTGCCTCCCGGAGACATTATAATATGGAATAAACCCATCCAATACTGCCTCCCCGTACGATAGTGCCTCCCGGAGGCATTATAACATGGAATAAACCCATCCGATAGTGCCTCCCAGAGGCATTATGAAATAGAACAAACCCATCCGATACTGCCTCCCTGTATGATAGTGCCAGCTGAAGAATCCCTCCCGCAGTGCTCAGTGATATGGCTTGGTAAAGTAGTCCATCGCTAAAACTCCGACCTGCTCCATGGGTTCTCCAACTGGAAACTGCTGGAGGGGGGCGTGCGACTGGTCCGTAGGTCCTTTACGAGCGAGCTGGATCTTGTAATTGAAAGACTGGAGCTGCTCGATCCAGTGTGCGACCTGTCCCTCCGGTTCCCGGAATGACAGGAGCCACTGCAGGGCCGCATGGTCCATCCTAATCGTGAAGGGAAGCCCGCAGAGGTAGTGGCAGAAGTGGCGAACCTCTGCGACCACCGCTAGTAGCTCCTGCCGGGTTACACAGTACAGGCGTAGTATGCCAACACCTTCTCCTCTTCTCACCCGGGCTGGGACAGTATGGGTCCAATCCCGGC
This sequence comes from Acipenser oxyrinchus oxyrinchus, assembly GCA_030684275.1. Lineage (NCBI taxonomy): Eukaryota > Metazoa > Chordata > Actinopteri > Acipenseriformes > Acipenseridae > Acipenser > Acipenser oxyrinchus. The sequence goes on along the minus strand of CM060253.1, from coordinate 21,794,965 downwards.
GTCGCTGGCGTCAGTGTCGAGCAAGAACGGCAGGCGGAGATCTGGAGGGGAGAGCACCGGCGTCTGGGTCAGGGCCTCCTGGAGAGCCTCAAAGGTCGTCTGGCACTTCTCCGTCCAGTCGTAGGGCTCTCGTAGGGCACTCCTCTGTCCAGTCGTAGGGCTATCATAGTGAAGTCCTGGATGAAGTGCCAGTAATAGAATGCGAAGCCCAGGAACCCTCGGAGCTGGCGTTGGTGAGTTGGTTGGGGCCGGACAGCCGTCACTTTATCCAGTTAAAAAATGCACTGATATCCCAAAATTGTGTTTTTGATTTCAAAAATAGAATTGTTGATATCGGAAATACAATTGTTGATATCAGAAATAGAATTGTTGATACCAAAAATACAAATGTTGATATCAGCAATTGAGGGTTAAATGTTAAAACGGCTTGCCATATTTACTTGTGTAAATGACGAAACACACAGGAAAATCCACGCCTAAGAAAATTCCCGTGTAAATGTTAATGAGGGTGTTTATCCTTAACTATAAATATTGCAAGGGAGCAGATCAGTTGTTACTGTGGATTCCAAGACATCAGAAAGTAGTGGCTGATGGGCGATTGTATGCTTAGCAGTGGAGTAGTTCACGTTAATGATAATGCAGCTTTTTTATTATTGTTTTTTGCTGTGTCTGTACTGTCATGCTGTATATCTCTTGTGGGTTTACAGTTCTGTATAAAACCACTTACATGAACTGCGGTGTACACTTGTTATAGTATTAAAGCAGCTGTAAAAACTACTATAAAGTTAAACACGAAGAGCAAGTGAGCTGCTTAAATGTCTAACTGAATTAATTCCAGTCCTTTTTTGATCCCAGCTATGTTCAAAGACAACGCGTGTCTGCCCTCCACGTTAATAAATATAGTTGGTGAACTGGATGTCATAAGCCAGTTCGATCGCCCAAAACAGCGCAACAACATCCAACAAGTTGTTGATGCCCTCTTAGAACTGACCAAATAAAATTGCAAATGAACATATTGATTGTGTTTTATTTGTTTGCATCATTAATATTTAACAAAACAGTAAATCCAACACAACTTAAAAGAAAGGAGAGAATCTCTGACAGCACGAGCCTCCTCAGATCGCTGCTGTCCAATTGAAACTGGCTGCTGAGGTAACCTTCACAGTGTTTGTTTTTTGAGAGTCGCGAGTTGGAATTTGCATAAACACCCATACATGAGTTCACTTGTTTTGGGCTTGTGAGACTTGACAACACTGGTAACCTTCCCCGTCTGTCTCACAGGCAGCCACTGATTCCTGAACATCTCATTTTGTTTGTGCAGGATACAGCAGGCAGTGGCAATTTGGGGAATGCTGCACTTCAGTCCATTTCATCAGTATCTGCCACCTCCCTTTCAAGTGCCCACTACCTGGATTTGACCAAGGGTGGTGTTGAAATCTTCCTCAGCAGCTGTCAGCCATTCAGACAGGTAGGGTTTCTAATGCCCTTGTTCACAGTAGCATTTTCATACTGGTATCGTTGCGGAACCGTACCAAAACAGTACCGAAACATCTGTCCAGACTGGGGTTCTTATCGGTGTCGTACCGATACAACTGTATTGGTACGAAACTCAAAAAAGAGCAGGTTTCGTACCGGTACTGTTTCGATACGACTCGGAACAGCTGAAGTGTGGACAGGTAAACCGACACGGTATCGACACAGTTAAGTCAATATTCTGAGGCACGCGCACGTCTTGCTTTATAGTTTAAATACTTTAAACAGCTTTAAATTTTACGGTGAGCTGCAGTACCTTTATTATGGCTACACCAAAAAATGCCAAAATAAGTGACAAAATTTAATCTCCACAAAATTAGTGATGATGACTATGAGATAAAGCGTACTGCAGAGCAGTGCCGCTCTAAAATAAAATCCCTTGTGAGGGAATATCAAAAAGCAAAAAAAAAAAAACATGCATTCCCAAAGCCGTGATGCAAGCCTGTTGTCTTCGCAATCTCATGCTTTTAGAGACGGCTAATTGTTTTCGCCTTTTTGTTTGTCTCATCCTTTCACGTTCTGCTCGTCTCTTAATAATGATTGAACACCAAAACAAAATACTGTACATGGACAGGACGGCAAAACACGTTGTATTACATAACAACGGATCCATTTATAACAGATGTGACAGTGGTCGTTATGGAAACGAGTTCAGAACCTGAACACTGACGATTTAAACATACATGAATGTGGACAGGTATATCTCAACTATATTGGTACTGTACCAGTATTGAAAAGTGAGTTTGGCCAGAAAGTGGTTTCATACCGGTATATTCTATACCGAAACAAACTGTACTAGTATTGTACCGATACAAGTGTGAACAGGGCTTTAGTTGAAGCAGTATTCACTACTAACGACATGACACCCCACTCATGACATTTGAAAAACAATTTGGGCAAGAGCAATAAGACACATTATTACCCAGCCAGGCACAAGGTATTTTGCTTTATTACAGCAGCTTAGATTCACTCGTGTACCAGTTCTCTGCACATGGAAACCGCATTTTCACAAAATTTCACTAGTAATCTTCAAAAACAGCCCGAGTACTTTACGCATAGCTAATTTACATACCAACCCCCACCTTTCCCATTCATTTGCATGAAGTCGGGTGAAAAGCCCGGTTTACTCGAGTAAAATAAACTGAGCGAATGGAAACCCAAAAAAGCATTTCACATGAGACATTTTTCTCGCGCAAATGTCACAAGCTAAAAAAAAAACATGCATGGAAACCCCATGAATGAGACGCTAGAACTGAATTCTGAGTACTAATTAACATCTAATTGTATTGAAGCCGAGATATACTGTCGAATGAGTGTTGATCACGTGTTCTCCATGTATGTTGTTAAGATTTAATTTTTAGAAAAGTTTTTAATTGTTAAATTAAATGTTAGCTAATTAATGATCATGCAATCATTATTATTATTATTTATTTATTAGCAGACGCCCTTATACAGGGTGACTTACAATTGTTACAAGATATCACATTATTTTTTACATACAATCGATGATGTAAAAGAATTGCTAATTGACAAAGAATATATAACACAATGAATCGTTGCTAGCATTTACAGATCTTGTAACATGAAGACACTAGGGGTGCTAGATTCCGTTAAATTTAACAAATGTTTAAACTTTTAAAAACATATAGTTTAAACGTTCAAATAAAAACATTTTGAAAAGACGCTGTGTAAGGGGGTTGTGCGGTCTTGAAAGCAGGAGAAGTGGAAGTTGGCCATCTTGGGGGAAGTGCGTTAGCTGCAAGGGCTCTGAGCATTTTAAAATAAATAGCTTTCTGTAAATTACCGCATATATATGTCTATAAATTGGTCTTTTACATCGGCTTTCCTACTCTCCTTAAATGCAATTGATACCTGTTAATCCATTCATGTATCTCAATCACAACTAAGAACCGTGTTAATAGTAAAATTGGTTTAATTTACGTTTTTTTTCTTCTGTGAAACCACTAAATGGGCTTTTAAATGGTAAGTCTTACTTTTTCATTTAAATGCCGAAGCGACTCATCTTTATTAATTTAAATACAGTTACTCGTCATTGTAATAGTGTGTCCAGCAAAACACTTTATTTTTCATTATAGCTTAAATAAAGATTAGTCGCTTATTAACATGTTGCAATCTCATTTGGCTGTTTTTTAAAAATGTAGTACTAGAGGCGCAAAACAATTACATCCCAAAAGTAGACAAATCTAAATCTAAAACAAAATGATTTAATAGATCAATTAAAAAAATATTCAGCGAAAAAACCCATGTTTAAGCGAAAAAGTGTGTTTAAAGGGGCCAAAAACAAAGTACACAGAAAGAGTACTTGGAAAGAGTACTTGGAACTGCAAACACAAGTCAAAAAAGGAAGTCAAAAAGGAAGTTAGAAAGGCCAAGACAGAGATAGAAATCAATATTGCTAAGGGGGCTAAAACCAATTCCAAAATGTTTTTTCCAATATTATAACAGCAGAGAACATTCAAAGAGGAGGTTAAATGTCTAAGAGACACAAATGGCAAAATCATAGATGAAGAAAAAAAATGTTTATTGTTTTGGCAGTTATTGTAAATTGAGGCTAGCTGTCAAAAGGAGAGCAGCCAGTCTGCTCAAGGCTGCTGCTGTGTGAAGAGCCCAACTGTGTGTCATTCTTTGTAAGAAGGTACTGTGTAAAAAGTAAACCTACGTTTGGTTTATGTGTGTTTGTTTAAAAGTGTTGGTATGTTTTGTATGTAAGGGAAACAGCTTAGCTGTCCTGCATGTTAGTCAGGGACCTGCCTATGTTTAGTAAGTGCTCAGAAGAGCTAGCTTTTTGTTTTGTTTATTTTTGTTTTGTATAATAAAAGTGCACCTTGTGCGCTGGAAATGTCAAGTTAAGTCTCTGGGTCATATATATATATACAGTACTGTGCAAAAGTTTTAGGCAGGTGTGAAAAAAATGCTGTAAAGTAAGAATGCTTTCAAAAATAGACATGTTAATAGATTATATTTATCAATTAACTAAATGCAAAGTGAGTGAACAGAAGAAAAATCTAAATCAAATCCATATTTGGTGACCACCCTTTGCCTTCAAAACAGCATCAATTCTTCTAGGTACACTTGCACAAAGTCAGGGATTTTGTAGGCATATAGTCAGGTGTATGATTAAACAATTATACCAAACAGGTGCTAATGATCATCAATTCATTATGTAGGTTGAAACACAATCATTAACTGAAACAGAAACAGCTGTGTAGGAGGAATAAAACTGGGTGAGGAACAGCCAAACTCAGCTAACAAGGTGAGGTTGCAGAAGACAGTTTACTGTCAAAAGTCATACACCATGGCAAGACTGAGCACAGCAACAAGACACAAGGTAGTTATACTGCATGAGCAAGGTCTCTCCCAGGCAGAAATTTCAAGGCAGACAGGGGTTTCCAGATGTGCTGTCCAAGCTCTTTTGAAGAAGCACAAAGAAACGGGCAACGTTGAGGACCGTGAGCGCAGTGGTCGGCCAAGGAAACTTACTGCAGCAGATGAAAGACACATCATGCTTACTTCCCTTCGCAATCGGAAGATGTCCAGCAGTGCCATCAGCACAGAACTGGCAGAAAACAGTGGGACCCTGGTACACCCATCTACTGTCCGGAGAAGTCTGGTCAGAAGTGGCCTTCATGGAAGACTTGCGGCCAAAAGCCATACCTCCGGCGTGGAAACAAGGCCAAGCGACTCAACTATGCACGAAAACACAGGAACTGGGGTGCAGAAAAATGGCAGCAGGTGCTCTGGACTGATGAGTCAAAATTTGAAATATTTGGCTGTAGCAGAAGGCAGTTTGTTCGCCGAAGGGCTGGAGAGCGTACACGAATGAGTGTCTGCAGGCAACAGTGAAGCATGGTGGAGGTTCCTTGCAAGTTTGGGGCTGCATTTCTGCAAATGGAGTTGGGGATTTGGTCAGAATTAATGGTCTCCTCAATGCTGAGAAGTACAGGCAGATACTTATCCATCATGCAATACCATCAGGCAGGCATCTGATTGGCCCCAAATTTATTCTGCAGCATGACAACGACCCCAAACATACAGTGAAAGTCATTAAGAACTATCTTCAGCGTAAAGAAGAACAAGGAGTCCTGGAAGTGATGGTATGGCCCCACAGAGCCCTGATCTCAACATCATCGAGTCTGTCTGGGATTACATGAGAGAGAGAAGCAACTGAGGCTGCCTAAATCCACAGAAGAACTGTGGTTAGTTCTCCAAGATGTTTGGGCCAACCTACCTGCCGAGTTCCTTCAAAAACTGTGTGCAAGTGTACCTAGAAGAATTGATGCTTGATGCTGTTTTGAAGGCAAAGGGTGGTCACACCAAACATGGATTTGATTTAGATTTTTCTTCTGTTCACTCACTTTGCATTTAGTTAATTGATAAATATAATCTATTAACATATCTATTTTTGAAAGCATTCTTACTTTACAGCATTTTTTCACACCTGCCTAAAACTTTTGCACAGTACTGTATATATATATATATATATATATATTGTAAAAGATCCGACCTCTTTTCGGTTCGTTGCCCCTTTAAAAACACTGACCCAGCACGCAAATGGATTTTTTTGAAAGCGCGGTCGCGCTATTTTTAATCAAAACACACAAAACAAAATAAACAAACAAACAAACACCTAGCTCGCTTTGAGCACTAACTAAACAAAACAGGAACCTAAACTAAAGACAGGACAGCTAAGCTGTTTACCTGTAACAAAACAAACAAAAATCACACACACAAAAAAGGCTTCACTCTACCTTTCTTTTTTCCTTTTAAATTACGGCTGTACCCACACACCAGCACAGCCGGGCTTCTACCCTCTTCAGCAGCTGCCCCGAGCAGACTGACTGCTCTCCTTTTAAACCGGGCACCTGGCTCCAATTTTCAATAGTAGCCAGGTGCCGGTAATGATCAACAATAAAACAATAAAACAAAACAATTAAACAATTAACAAAAACAAACACAAAATGTGCCGTACGCACATGTTTTCCTCTAGGGAGGAATTAACCCCCTCCCTGCTGTCTCACAATATATATATATATATATATATATATATATATATATATATATATATATATATATATATATATATACTGTATATATATATATAGCAATTAAACCATATTTTATGGTTTTACTTATTTTTTCCCTGTAAAGTTTATGTATTTAATCACACACTGATCAATGTAATGTAAAGCATCCTTAGATAATAAGAAAACCAAGAAAAGTCAACATTACAATTGAATACTAATAAAAGACACACAAACACATTGGAGTTTTTACTGTTTGACAGGCGCATGATGTGATAGATGACTCTGATTGTATCATCAGCTGGAAAAAACACATTTTTATTATTAGTCCTGTTAGTCAGGGACGGATTTAAGGGGGGGCACCCGGGACATTTGTCCAGAGCCCTGGGCTGATGAGGGGACCCACAGCCAATTTAAAATAAATAAATAAATAAATTAAAAATGGCTATTTTACAGTTTGTATTCCAATTCACTTGCACCATTACCACGCTAGCTAAACACTGCCGTCTCTTACTGGTCACGCGCACGCAGTAAGACGGTGAGAGACAAGTAAAACAGCTCACAGTACACAATTCTCCACTCTGAATCCACACACACACACACACCCCTGATGCACCCTCTTTTATCCCCCCTCAGACCCAGACACAGAAAACACCAAGTTACATGTATATGTGAGGCTCAACCAATCAGTGCCCACTGACCTTTAACTAACAACAATGTAATAGATTATCATGTTCTTCACCCAATCACAGTCCTGTACAGCCGCATGAGTTTCATGTGAACAGCACCTGGTGACCCTTGTGTAGACTTGCCTGATCCAGTGCCAAATACCAGCACCCTGCCACACGGTGCAAGCAATCATCCCGCAAGTTAATAGTTCTGGAACGCAATACAGTCACAGACAAAGCCGGTCCGGCAGGCTGCTGCTGTCAGAGCCAGCTGGCAATGTTGAAGTCCCAGGCAAAGGTGAGCCTGAGGGTCCAGCCCCCAGGTTGTCGTTGTTGTCCCTGTTCCCCGCCCCCCCCCCCGGTAAGGGGCAAGCCGGTCTTGATGGATCACCACCATCCGATCCCTGGGTGGCAACTGGACCTGATAAGTCACCTCCCCAAGTCATTCCAGGACCCGGCAAGACCCCACCTAAGCACTGTCCAACGCTTGCGACGGGGGTTATAAACCCACACAATCTCCCTGCCCGAAAAGTGCCGTCCCCTCTCCCGAAGTTCATAGTATCGCTTTTGGCAGCCGCCTACAACCTGTAGTCTGCAACTGGCCGTGGGCAAAGCAATGTGCGGTGTCTAGGCGATCTTGCAAGCACCTTGCGTACTCAGGCCCTGGGGTATCCTCTGCAGCATCGGGTGGCCGGCCAAACAGTAACTCAGCCGGGTTTCTGATCTCCCGGCCGAGCATCAACAAAGCAGGGGTGCAGCTCGTTGACTCCTGCACGGCAGTACAACAGAACCACGGGCAGCTGTACATCCCAGTCTTTCTGGTGGCTAGCGGTGACAATAGCCAACCGCATGGAGTGGGTACAGTTAAACTGCTCCACCAGCCTGTCGCTCTGGGGGTGCAGCGGAGTGTTCCGGGTCTTATGTACCACCAGACGATGGCACATCGTTTCCGGACAGCTGGACGGGCCCAGAGACCCAAGGCAGGAGGTTGCTGCCGTACCCGTACCCGTCGCTTCAGTATCAGAACTGTGTTAATTGTGTCTTAAGTAAACTACGTTAAAAGAAAATGTGCTAAAATCAATAGTTTCAATTTAACATCAGGTTTTATTGTTTCTGTATTGTACAGTATGTGTACAATGAAGCAGCATGATTTATTTTGTGTTACCACGGCAATAGCCTATAGGCCAAAGTAAAAACAAAGTAAAAAGGTATTGATTTTACTGCTGTGCTATACAGCTATTGCCAAAAGTTTTGCATCACATAGAATTTTAGGATTGAGACATAAAAAAACCCCCAAAAAAACATATAAACATAATTTTGATCTTTTATTTATGCAATCAAATAAACTACAAAATGATATTGCAAAAGTCTACCTGAAGTCATAATAGTAGTACGGTACAGTATTTCATGTTAGATTTGGAAATGTTACATTTTTAAATTTTTGTCAGTTTTTTGTTAAGTATATGGAAAATACAAAGTGATATGTAATTGGATATGTTAACCTAACATTATTCAGCAGGTTTCATTTGACTTTATGAAGAAAAATTAGTTAATTCTATAGGGTGATGCAGGGTGACCAGAGAGGTACACATGCAAATGACAGTTAAATATGGTAAGCACCGTAAATACATAGTCAGACTTTGGAAAACCCTCATGAAATGCAAAATTACAATTCAAATAATTTACCATAGCATTATTTTATAAGGGATGTACATAATGTAAATTAAAAATGGTTCTAATTTCTTCAATGGGTTTTGGTGATCACAGTGGTTTTCAGAAATACAATTATAGTACATCATACATTGTATAACGAATATACATACGGCTCATAAATAAATAGATATGACACAAGAGAGCAGTCAAATCACACAAAACAGCACATACTATAAAAAAGCAGGTAATTCATTCTTGAAAACTATTCAAATGTTTTACTGTTCAAGGTCCATTGAGGGACACCAACTGTCTACCATGAATGCAAGCTGTGGAGTATATTAATGGTATATATTTTGTGTGCATATAGACATTTTTAAGATGTAAATGTATTATATATTATAGATTTTGAAGCACTAAATTATACTAGACTGCATCAAGTCACTGTTTCAATGAGAGTTTCAAGATTCTAAAGTTCTGAGGGCATCAACTTATTATGCAATAACTACAGTGTGCGTTTAGTGTACAAAGATATACTAGTCTTGTAAGTGGATACAAGATTAAAGTATGTTTGAATAATATCAAGGGAGACAGGCTGATGTCCTTTGTGAAGTTTGTTTATCCAAACTATACTTTATCTTGTTATCACAGGAAACATGATTTGGAATCGCAATGGAAGTTAATAGGAGAGATATAGATAAAGACCTCTATGCAGAATCTAAATGGTTGAGCAGATTTGTGAGGTTTAAAACAGTCACAGTTAGTAAAGTTCAGGGTAGCAATTTTGAGACTATCGACAAAATAAAACCTGATTTCTTTTAACAAAATGCATATCAGTATACAGGATATGTTGGATACTTTCTTCATTGGCTGATCCCTACCACAAATAAAGAGGTCAATATGTCCTTCAGAATATCCTCCAATTGTTTGGCTGCCTAAAACTTTTTCATTATTGTTTTTTCTCAGTTCTGTTGACAACTCTTTCTGCAGTGTTGATTCGCCAGGACTCTCGAAAATGAAACCTGTCTCATGGTACTCTCCTGGTTAAATCAATGAATACAAGGGTTTTGCTGGCTAGTTACAGTAGTAAATCTTACATCTGATAATAAAATATGCCAAAAGCATGTTTTGATAAAGTTTCCTGAACAATACTTATCCTGTCACACTGGCAAGGTCACTTGCTACACTGTTCCTTTTTTCTTTTCTTTTATAGAAATTGTAGTCCTCTTATCAAAGCTGTCTGGAACCAATTCCCTGATAATCGCTAAAGTTAACACTGAAAAACAAATAGCAGCAGTGACTGGATGTGAGGACACTGATTCAAGGGCAGGTGTTTGGCGCTGGACAGTTAGCTCTAATTCCAGTCCCATGTTAAAAATATGGTGGGGAAACAACGCAGATCAATAAAACTAGGTAGGTGGAGGCACCAAACAAGCACCCACAATATGCTAACATTGTCTGCCACCACAGGACATAGAGGATGCTGAAAATGACAATTATTGCATTTACTGCTCAATTTACCCGTTATATTCTCCTTGAGGAGGGCTTCTAACATTAAGATTACTATAAAAAAGAAGATTTGGGGTCCCCGAATGGCTCCCCTGTTAAAAGCACGGCAGCGTGGTGTGCAGGGTGAGTCATACAGTCAGAGGAGCGCAGGTTCTGGTTCCTGGCTGTGAAATAGAAAACTGGTTTGGTTGTGGGTTTGGAGGATGCCCACTGAACCTTCAGTTCTCTGAGCTGTGTGGGGAATTGCTGCCATGAGCGGGGAAAAAATAATTGAACATTTCAAATTAGGGAGTGTGACAAGGTTAGAGGTGATCTGATCTTTAAATTGCTCTCCTGACCAGAGGAGGCGCTGAGAAAGTTTTACTGTTCAATATCGCCAGGGGCAGCCGACTGGACGGGCATCTTGATGCGGGGCGGAAATGCGGTACTGCACAGCGAATCCATGGTGGTCAGCATGAATTACCACAGCTCTTTCCGAATTTTTTTTCTTTTAAATTATTATTACCGCATTAGCAACAATGGGGTGTCTGAGCAACAGTACTTGAAACAAATACAATTATACAGTGAGCAGGCCCTCTACAGAGATTGCAATAAACAGCTTCCCGCACACACCACATTACTGTAAAGTAATGAATGTACATATACAGTGGCTCTCAAAAGTATTCACCCCCTTGGACTTTTCCACATTTTATTGTGTTACAACATGGAATCAAAATGGATTTAATTAGGAGTTTTTGCCACTGATCAACACAAAAAAAGTCCATAATGTCAAAGTGTCATAAAATCTACAAATTGTTCTAAATTAATTACAAATACAAAACAGAAAATAATTGATTGCATAAGTATTCACCCCCTTGAGTCAATATTTGGTAGAGGCACCTTTGGCAGCAATTACAGCCATGAGTCTATTTGGATAAGTCTCTACCAGCTTTGCACATCTGGACACTGCAATTTTTGCTCATTCTTCTTTGCAAAATTGCTCAAGCTCCGTCAAGTTGGACGGGGACCTTCAGTGAACAGCAATTTTCAACTCTTTCCACATATTCTCAATTGGATTGAGGTCCAGGCTTTGACTGGGCCACTCTAGGACATTGATCTTTTTGTTTTGAAGCCACTTCATTGTGGCTTTGGCTGTATGTTTGGGGTCATTGTCCTGCTGGAAGATGAATCTTCTCCCAAGTCCCAGGTCTCTTGCAGACTTCAGCAGGTTTTCCTCCAGGATTTCTATGTACTTTGCTGCATCCATTTTGCCCTCTATCTTCACGAGCTTTCCAGGCCCTGACGCAGAGAAGCATCCCCATAGCATGATGCTGCCACCATCATGCTTCACGGTAGGGATGGTGTTCTCAGGATGATGTGCGGTGTTAGGCTTGCGCCAAACATAGGGCTTAGCGTTGAGGCCAAAAAGCTCTATTTTGGTCTCATCAGACCATAAAATCTTCTTGCACTTGGTCTCAGAGTCTCTGTGAACAGGATGCCTTCAGAGATGACGTCAGACTAGAAACACAGACTCAGGAAGTACGGATGAGAGCTGAAATGCTACGGAAATTTTGGAGGTGGTCTCCAGACCACCCCCACCCCTTCTTCAAGGCCGGCAAACAAAAATACAAATAATAAAACAGTGCACAAATATCCCACATGCCTTCTGGCAAACTCTAGCCGAGATTTGATGTGAGTTTTTTTCAACAATGGCTTTCTTTTTGCCACTCTCCCATAAAGGCCAGTTTTGTGAAGCTCCCGGGCTATTGTTGCCATATGCACAGTGTCTCCCAGCTCAGCCGTGGAAGACTGTAACTCCTTTAGAGTTGCCATAGGCCTCTTGGTGGCCTCCCTGACTAGTGCCCTTCTCGCCCAGATACTCAGTTTTTGAGGACGGCCTGTTCTAGACAGATTCACAGTTGTGCCATATTCTCTCCATTTCTTAATAATGGACTTTACTGTGCTCCGGGGGATATTCAATGTCTTGGAAATGTTCTTATATCCTGCCCCTGATTGGTGCTTTTGAAGAACCTTATCCCGGATTTGCTTTGAATGTTCCTTCGTCTTCATGATGTAGTTTTTGTTAGGAAATGCACTAACCAACTGTGGGACCTCCCAGAGACAGGTGTATTTAACCTAAAATCATGTGAAACACCTTAACTGCACACAGGTGGACTCAATTCAACTAATTATGTGACTTCTAAAGACAATTGGTTGCACCAGAGCTTATTTAGGTGTGTCATAGCAAAGGGGGTGAATATTTATGCAATCAATTATTTTCTGTTTTACATTTGTAATTAATTTAGAACAATTTGTAGATTTTATTTTTCACTTTGACATTATGGACTTTTTTTGTGTTGATCAGTGGCGAAAACTCCTAATTAAATCCATTTTGATTCCATGTTGTAACACAATAAAATCTGGAAAAGTCCAAGGGGGGTGAATACTTTTGAGAGCCACTGTAATGCTTACTTTCACCTGACTATTCAATACTGAATATAAAAAACATATGCTCTTGTAAACAATCCGTCAAGGCGATCCTACGAAGGGGTTTCCAAACATCAGAAGTAACTAGACATTTTTAAATTATTATTATTATTATTATTATTATTATTATTATTATTATCATTATTATTATTATTATTATTATTATTATTGTGCTTTGCTTTACTTTAATTTGATTTAATTAATGATTTCACATAGATTTTTTTATTAAAGCGATAGTGCCTGTCAATGATGGCTCTACCGATAGTTGACCACGACGGGAATTATGAATCCCGAGCCGAAGGCGAGGGCACTAACGAAAGTCAAGGTCAACTATCACACGGTAGAGCCATCATTGAGAGGTCACTATCGTCATTAGAAAATTACTTTTTTTTCCATTGTTTTCTTTAAAAAAAAACACCTTAAAACCTAAATTTACATTGAACTTGTACTGATTCGTCGGGTACCTTTCCGCTGAGTAAAGACATTCTAAGAAAATAGTGCAGAACATTTTTTTAAAAATAAAAAACAAGGATGACATACATATAAAGAGAAAAACAATGAATTTTTATTTAGAAAATCGATTTCATTTTTTTTATAACTTGTTAGGGTTTTAAACCCCTATTTATAATCAGGTTCATTGCCTGAGAAATGAACAGAGCAATTACTGAACAGTCCGTGTACAATGGAGTCTGAACTACCAATACAATCTCTCATTAAATACCACTCTAAAATGCCTCCTCACTCACCATGTTTCTACCTTCAGCCAAAGCCTTTCTCTCCTGAATCTATATGTGAATGAAGCAATATTACTGAACTGTCCGCATCTCGCTTTGTTGCAGATGAAAGATGCTGTGTCTGTGCTCCAGTTGAGATGACAGTCTGTGATTGGCTCTCAGCAGTTTGATGGAACTGGATTTGTTGCTTCGTCGATACAAAGTATTGATTGGCTGGTTTTGGTGGATAATAAAATGAATTTGGACCAATTGTGTCTTTGTTTAGTATTTACTGTCCAGTAGATGTGAACTACGCTGAAAAATACAGCAAGTGAAAAAGCATCTTGTTGGCCTTTTTTATAGCTTCCCCACATTGTCTAGATGAAGACATTTCCTAGTCAACATAAACTCCTAGGTCTTTTTCATAGATTCCTTCTTCAATTTCAGTATCACCCATATGATATTTATAATGCACATTTTTACTGCCTGCGTGCAGTACCTTACACATTTTTCTATTAAATGTCATTTGCCTTGTGTCTGCCCAGTTCTGAATGCTGTCTAGATCATTTTGAATGACCTTTGCTGCTGCAACAGTGTTTGCCACTCCTCCTATTTTTGTGTCGTCTGCAAATTTAACAAGTTTGCTTACTATACCAGAATCTAAATCATTAATGTAGATTAGGAATAGCAGAGGACCTAATACTGATCCCTGTGGTACACCACTGGTTACCTCGCTCCATTTTGAGGTTTCTCCTCTAATCAGTACTTTCTGTTTTCTACATGTTAACCACTCCCTAATCCATGTTCATGCATTTCCATGAATCCCTACTGCGTTCAGTTTGAGAATTAATCTTTTATGCGGGACTTTGTCAAAAGCTTTCTGGAAATCTAAACAAACCATGTCATAAGGAGGCTGTGGTCCAGTGGTTAAAGAAAAGGGCTTGTAACCAGGAAGTTCAAATCCCACCTCAGCCACTGACTCATTGTATGACCCTGAGCAAGTCACTTAACCTCCTTGTGCTCCGTCTTTCAGGCGAGACGAAATTGTAAGTGACTCTGCAGCTGATGCATAGTTCACACACCCTAGTCTCTGTAAGTCGCCTTGGATAAAGGCGTCTGCTAAATAAACAAATAATAAATAATATGCTTTGCAATTATCCATTGTCGATGTTGCATCCTCAAAAAACTCAAGCAGGTTAGTTAGACATGATCTCCCTTTCCTAAAACCATGCTGACTGTCTCCCAGGATACTGTTACCATATAGGTAATTTTCCATTTTGGATCTTATTATAGTTTCCATAAGTTTACATATAATAAAAGTCAGGCTTATTGGTCTGTAGTTACCTGGTTCGGTTTTGTCTCCCTTTTTTGTGGATCGGTATTACGTTTGCAATTTTCCAGTCTGTCGGTACAACCCCTGTGTCAAGAGACTGTTGCATGATCTTGGTTAGCGGTTTGTAAATAACTTCTTTCATTTCTTTGAGTACTATAGGGAGGATCTCATCCAGTCCAGGGGATTTGTTTATTTTAAGAGCTCCTGGTCCCTTTAACACTTCTGCCTCTGTTATGCAAAAGTTATTTAAAACTGGATAAGAACAAGTCGACATATGGGGCATGTTGTCCGTGTCCTCCTTTGTAAAAACTTGTGAAAAGTAATCATTTAATATGTTTGCTATTTTTTTTTCTTCATCTATGATTTTGCCATTTGTATCTCTTAGACTTTTAACCTCCTTTTTGAATGTTGTCTTGCTGTTATAATATTGGAAAAACATTTTGGAATTGGTTTTAGCCCCCTTAGCAATGCTCATTTCTATCTCTCTCTTGGCCTTTCGAACTTCCTTTTTGACTTGTGTTTGCAGTTCCAAGTACTCTTTCTGTGTACTTTGTTTTTGGTCCTTTTTAAACGCTCTGTAAAGTGCCTTTTTTTGCTGAATATTTTTTTTAAATTGATCTATTAAACCATTTTGGCCATTTTGTTTTAGATTCAGATTTGTCTACTTTTGGGATGCAATTGTTTTGCGCCTCTAGTACTACATTTTTAAAAAACAGCCGTCCTTTTTCTGTGAATGTTTTCTCTATTTTACTCCAATCTACTTCTGTTAGTCTCTGTTTCATACCTTCATAGTTTGCTTTTCTAAAATTGTAAACCTTAGCTTTAGTCATTACGTTTTGGGTTTTAAAAATCACTTCAAATGAGACCATGTTGTGGTCTGAGTTTGCCAATGGTTCTCTGACCCCTGTTTTAGTTATTCTGTCTTCGTTATTTGAAAAGACTAAACCAAGGCATGCCTCCCCTCTAGTCGGTGCCTTGACAAATTGCGTTAGGAAGCAGTCATTTGTCATTTCCATCATTTCAATTTCGTCCATCGTGCTCCCCACCGGATTTTCCCATTTTATACGGGGGAAGTTGATATCCCCCATTATATGGCTTTTCCTTTTCTACATGCATTTCTAATGTCATTGTATAACAGATTATTTTGCTCTGCGTCTGAATTTGGCGATCTATAGCATGTTCGTATTATTATGCCCTTTGAATTTTTGTCCATTATTCTGACCCATATTGATTCTGCATTGTTTACTTCGTCCAGATTTAACACCTGGGCTTCAAGACTATTATGTATAGCGCTACCCCTCCGCCCCTTCTGTCCTGCCTGTCTTTCCTATACAGTGTACACCCACTAATATTATATTATATTACTTGTTAGTGCAGTAGCTTCAAGTTCTAACATTTTGTTTCTGAGACTTCTAGCATTTAGATAAATACATTTAATGGCTGTCTTACCTGAGTTGTTGCCCTTGTTTTGATGTGGTCTCCCTTCTGTTTTTTTTGTTTTCTCCCCCCTTCCTTTCTAGTTTAAATGTTTTTGAACTTCCTCAAGGATCCTTTCTCCGAGTAGATTGGTTCCCTTTCTGTTTAAGTGCAGTCTGTCCCACCTATATAGATAGTCCTTGTTGTAGAATGTGCTTCAATGTTCAAGAAAGGTGAAGCCTTCCTGTGTGCACCATGATTTCAGCCATACATTTTCATTATGTATTTGATTATGTAAATATCAGTTTTAGTCTTGTCTTTAAATTTCCTTCCTAGCACTCTGAATTTGTTTTGCAGGGATCTTGGCCTGTCTCTTCCAATGTTGTTTGTACCGATGTGGACGACTACTACCGGGTCGTCTCCTGTTCGTTCTAGGAGCCTGTCCACGTTCTCAGTGATGTGCTTGACAGAGGCTCCTGGAAGGCAGCACAGTGTTGTAGTAAGGGGGTCCAAACTGCGAACTGAACTTGCTTTGTTTCTCAATATGGAGTCCCCAACAATCATGACCTCCCTTCTTTTTGCTGCCTGGCCAGCACTGTTTATAGGGTCCTGGATGTTGCTCCTTTCGTTCTCTTGATGTTGGTTTTGATCATCTACATTTTGAAGTGGCTCAAATTTGTTGGATGTTTTGATTTCTGGTGGTTGTATTTGACGAATTTTCTTTTTTTCCCTGCTTCTGCCTACCTGAAACCAGCTGTTTGACCCTCTTCTATCTCCCTGGTGGCTTTCAGTCTGCTAGGGGTGCTGACTTCCATGAATTGCATGAATTGTGGGTGTGCCAGCTCCTCAAGCTCCTGTTGCCGTCTCTTTTCCAATACTTCTCCCATGCTGTCGCTTCCACACACTGTCGCTGGGAAGACTGCCTGGCTTTTGTTTATATCTGTTGTGCTGCTGGCGCCGCCCCTCTCCCGTGTCTCAGAATGGCGGTGAATTTGAATTAGCTGCTCTGAGAAAAAGACACACAGCTGTTAGACTTTAAGCTGCAGTGTTTTCTGATTAAAGCAATTAAATATTTCATTTCTCCTTACTGCTTCTAACTGCTCTGTACTTTTCCACGACTGTACTTCTCCCACGCTGTTGCTTCCACACTAAAGCGAAGTGGAAACTATTTTAAAGACAATTAAAGACAGTGAGTTTACCTTTGGTATTAAAGTAAATAAACAAGATGCAATAATTGTAAACAATGCCCCCAATGTTTTCTTATCTTTGTTAAACTGATTAAAGGAGGTATGACACAGGCCTGGTTTTTGGGATGGACCCGCATAACAGTCTCACATTTTGATTGGTCCAGATCTGCTTTCTACAACCTTTCAATTAAAATATAATGTGGTATTTTGCTGTACTAATATAACAAACTATGGGTGATTACTTTATATGAATTATCATGTTATGCACGAATGTAAGAATTGGCTTTCTGTAGTTGTGTACTTTTTTTCTTTCAAACAGCATATATCTATAATTGTTTGCACGATATATTTTAATATCAAATATATACACTATTGCAGTTTTGTTACAGGATACATTAGTTTATCTCTAATGTAATCACAGTTTTACATATAGACTGCCCCTGTTTTCATTTACGTCCCAAATTCTGGACCAATTTGGTTTGCAGATAACTTCCAAATTCCGGGCCACTCTGATAACGCCCCAATTTCTGGGCCGCTCTGGTTTTTAGATAACGTCCCAAATTCTGCGTTTTCGTATTCAGCCCAGTTTTTGGGATATTCCGCTCAGCTGACAGCCGAGTTTTTAAGACATGCATGCAGCTTGGCAGCTTATAGCTTGGTCACGCCCGATCTGACTCCGCTCCCCTTCTCCCACTCAGCAACCCACTCTCACAGCCAGTCTTGGGAGATGCCCTCCCTTGCTGCCAATCTCCACCCGGACAGTGGTGGCGTGTCGGCTTCTGTTGCATCTTCCACCAACTCCTCCTTCTGAGCACCAATGTAGCACTTGATGAACTGCTATCTGAAAAAGAAGGCAATCTTGACAACAGATCATGGTTCAATAGCCGGCAGGTTCTTTATTTGCAGCAGCCGGTTCACAGCAAGTAACATAGCTCACAGCACACGATTCTTTTATCCCCCCTCAGACCCAGTGTGGAAGGGTGGTGGGCAATTCACTGACACACACAGGAGACAGAGGTTTTATTTGATAACACAGCACTGGTGCCCAGTTTTATTATTTTAGATGGGTTTTTCCTTTTAGCCCTCAGAGGGCGCTGTTGTCTGTGGCCTGAGTACCGGCAACGGTACACAGAAATTCCAATACTGGTAACAGTTAAGGTTAACAGGTGCTCAAAATAATAATGAAAACAAAAGGCGAAATGAAAAGGGAAAATAAAACACAGTAATAAAACTACAAAACAAAAAGTGCTGCTTACGCAGTGCCCCCACTGCCGCTAAGCCGGTCAGAACGAGCCTCCGTCCTACGCTCAGCTATTTATTTCTATTCACTGGGGTGGCCAGAGTTCCCCATATAACTACACACGTCCCCTCGGGAACGTAATTTATTTTACTTTTTAGTTTCTTTTAAGGCAGGCTGTCTCACTCAGCCGTGCTTGCCTGCTCTTTGTTTATACTGACATCTTCCGCTAGAGTCACTGGGTATCCTCTCTCTGGCCACCCGAATGCACAACCAAGCGCAGTTCTTATGGGCCAAGCAATCCCCCAAGGCCCGCCTCTCAGCCACTCAGAGAGAGGAAAGCCAACACACCGTCTTCCCCACCTCTCCGTGTCACTGCCATGACTGACAGACGGATCTTACGAGACTGCTGCCCTCTTCCTGCAGAACCACGCATACGCCAAATAGTCAGCACAGATCTCCCCTGTTACATCCAGACACAGAAACACAAAGTTACAAGTTACGTGAGGCTCAGCCAATCAGCGCCTATTGACCTTTAATTAACAACAATGTAATAATTGATTACGTTCCTCATCCAAACAGAGTCGTGAACAGCACCTGGTGACCCCCGTGTAGACTGCCTGATCCAGCAATCAAGTCCCGCAAGTTAACAGTTCTGGAATGCAACACAGCCACAGACAAAGCCGGTCCACCTGTACCCGTCGCTTCAGTATCAGAACTGTGTTAATTGTGTCCTAAGTAAACTACGTTAAAAGAAAATGTGCTAAAATCAATAGTTTCAATTTAACATCAGGTTTTATTGTTTCTGTATTGTACAGTATGTGTACAATGAAGCAGCATGATTTATTTTGTGTTACCACGGCGATAGTCTATAGGCCAAAGTAAAAGCAAAGTAAAAAGGTATTGATTTTACTGCTGTGCTATACAGCTATTGCCAAAAGTTTTGCATCACCTAGAATTTTAGGATTGAGACATAATAATAAAAAAAAACATATAAACATAATTTTGATCTTTTATTTATGTAATCAAATAAACTACAAAACGATATCACAAAAGTCTACCTGAAGCCATAAAGGCAGTACAGTATTTCATGTTAGATTTCATATTTTTCATGAATACAAGGGTTATAGTAGTAAATCTTACATCTGATTAATAAAATATGCGAAAAGCAAGTTTTGATAAAGTTTCCTGAACAATACTTATCATGTCACACTGGCAAGGTCACTTGCTACACTGTTCTGTTTTTCTTTTATTATTATAGAAATTGTAGTCCTCTTATCAAAGCTGTCTGGAACCAATTCCCTGATAATCGCTAAAGTTAACACTGAAAAACAAACAGCAGCAGTGACTGGATGTGAGGACACTGATTCAAGGGCAGGTGTTTGGCGCTGGACAGTTAGCTCTAATTCCAGTCCCATGTTAAAAATATGGTGGGGAAACAACGCAGATCAATAAAACTAGGTAGGTGGAGGCACCAAACAAGCACCCACAATATGCTAACATTGTCTGCCACCACAGGACATAGAGGATGCTGAAAACGACAATTATTGCATTTACTGCTCAATTTACCCATTATATTCTCCTTGATGAGGACTTCTAACATTAAGATTACTATAAAAAAGAAGATTTTGGGGTCCCCAAATGGCTCCCCTGTTAAAAGCACTGCCGCGTGGTGTGCAGGGTGAGTCATACAATCAGAGGAGCGCAGGTTCTGGTTCCTGGCTGTGTGAAGTCTCCAGTCTTCACTGGGGATTCCAGAGGGACCGTTGTATTGGCTCTGATGCTCCCGCGGGTTAGGGAGTCAAAACTGGTAGGTACTGTTTCTCCTCATCGTGCTACAGCGAACCTACCAGAGAGAGGCATCTGGCTAGGTGCTTAGTGAGCTCAGGTGGACACCTGCAGGGCTGGCTTTTGTCCTCCAGAGGTTGGTAGCCCGCTGACATCCGCTCTTGAGTTCCTGGCTGTAAAATAGGAAACTGGCTTGGTTGTGGGTTTGGAGGACGCCCACTGAACCTTCAGTTCTCCTGAGCTGTGTGGGGAATTGCTGCCGTGAGCAGACAAAACATAATTACACATTTTAAATTAAGGAGTGTGACAAGGTGAGCTGTAAATCGCTCTTTTGACCAGAGGAGGCACTGAGAAAGGTTTACTTTTTAATAGCGCCAGGGGCAGCCGACTGGATGGTGGGGGTGGAACCAGAAGTCGGGCATCTTGATGCGGGGCGGAAATGCGGTACTGCACAGCGAATCCAAGGTGGTCAGCACTGTGGCGGGCACCGACTGGCTAAGAAATGGTGCAGTGCTGATCACAGGGAGGAGCTGGGCAGTATAAAGGGATCGCTTTTCCGGGAGCACGGGGCCTTTTGCTAAAACACATTTTGCTGGAGCTGGGAGGGGTGTTGTACGGGTGTGTGCTTTGTTTTTCCAGTCGAGGACATGGACTGAAACTTTTGCCGTAAGTTCATCCAGATGCAGAGTAATTTGTGATTCCACGGACACTGAGAGCACTACTGCACCACAAGCATCTTCACCACGAGCACCCTTGCACTGTGCATGAAAGAACACCAGCAACCCAGAGAAGAGGGGAGGGGGAGTGGTGTTTCAGTTGCCATTGAACTGTATTCTGTGTTGCTGTGTCAATTGCTTAATAAAAACACTACAGTTCACATTGTTGTGTACTGTGGCAATCAAATTGCATTTCCTTGTTTGTGTGATGTAATTCACCCACACCAGCCACCCTGTCACAGGGAGAAAATCAGGGGATAAAATAATTGGACAAATAAAACATTCCAACATTTGAAGACATTGAAACAGACGTTTCAAACATTTGTCATTGAATTTATTAAGTTTCTTTAAGTATTTAATAGTTTAGTGTTTAATATTTAAGGATGACTTAAAGCCAGACTGGTTTGTACTAGCAGTTACAGATCTCAAGTAAGCACAAGCAGTTATAGTGTTCAAGTATGCACAAGCAGTTACAGAGCTCAAGTATGCACAAGCAGTTACAGATCTCAAGTATGCACAAGCAGTTAAAGAGCTCAAGTATGCACAAGCAGTTACAGAGCTCAAGTATGCACAAGCAGTTACAGAGCTCAAGTATGCACAAGGAGTTATTTTGTTCAAGTTTGCACAAGCAGTTACAGATCTCAAGTATGCACAAGCAGTTACAGAGCTCAAGTATGCACAAGCAATAACAGAGCTCAAGTATGCACAAGCAGTAACAGAGCTCAAGTATGCACAAGCAGTAACAGAGCTCAAGTATGCACAAGCAGTTACAGAGCTCAAGTATGCACAAGCAGTTACAGATCTCAAATATGCACAAGCAATAACAGAGCTCAAGTATGCACAAGCAGTAACAGAGCTCAAGTATGCACAAGCAGTTACCGTGTTCAAGTTTGCACAAGCAGTTACAGAGCTCAGGTATGCACAAGCAGTTATCGTGTTCAAGTAAGAGGTTGTTTTGATCAGCCTCCACCATACCAGGATAAACCACAACTGGATTTTAGAGCATTTAACAGCACTAGATAATCCCCCTCTGATTGCATTAACCACTTATTTTTAGAGGTAATCTTGGGTTAAGAAGTGAGGTAAAATTATCTAAAATATCTAGCTGTGATTTATCCACATGGGGTATCGATTAATTAAATAATTATTTTACAATTTATCTTGCAAAATGAAGATCAAAAGTCTTACCCAGTCATTCTGCATTGGTTGTATATTGCAATATCAGGGGCACCACTGCACTTATGAGAAGGATGGCTCATTAAAACCTTTTGTTTGTGTTTGATGAGAAATGTGTGTTAGTATTGCTGGTTGTTGCGTTGATCAGGTGTGTGTTAGTATTGCTGGTTGTTGCGTTGATCAGATGTGTTTGTTATTTTGGTGACAATTGCACAGTTTTACTAGCCAAGTCACTGAAACTTAAAATGGTGTCTTTTTACCTAAAAAAGAAATTCTGATTGATTATCTGTTCATGTATAGCAATATCTAAGCCATGTTAAAAGTGTAACAAATGCCACACCCAGTCATTCTGCTGTCTAATAATAACAAGCAACAATTAGACGAAACAAACAAACATTCACAATACGTGTATATATTCACAATACAGGTCCTTCTTGGTTCTTTTACCAATAACCAAAACGAAGGAACTGATTACGTCGCTTCAACCCCTACTTATACCGTCACTCATGATCCCTTGGTAAACGATTGCATTCGCTCCTCCAATCCGTGGCTGCCACATCATTTCCCTTCCAGGTCGATGAGTTAATGTACTGAAGCTTCGCCCATTTTCTAAATGACCGACTTCCTTTTAACCCTAGGAACGAAGTGTCAGGCCAAGCAGTCCAGGGTACTCTGTTCCCGTTACTTAGCACCCTCACAGGTAGGGAGGGAGATTTACCACCAAGAATCATTGTCTTTCTGTCACATGCATTTATTAATATTTTAGTATTTAAGGTACTGTTTAAATAATTGAAAAACAATATAGAAATATACTACTATAAATGTGTTAACCAGTTTTAAAGTATTTTCAGTGTTAACTTTAGCCACTACCTGTTTCACAGTGCAAAGTTGATCAATCTTGCACTTCATATACAGTATTGCAGCCTAAGCATATTGCACAACCATTCCTCTGGCATTGTAAAAACTATGTTAAGATAACGTTAAGTTTGTGACACAAACCCACAAAACTAGGGAAATTGGGGTTGTTTTTACAATACAGCAATCGTAACTGAGCGATGTTCTACCTAGGCATTGCAGCACAGACAAGGAGAGTGTGGAGTCTTCCGGAGGACAGGTGTGTCCGCCTTCGTCCCTCCCGAGTCAGCGCAGGGGTGGCAGCGGTGAGCCGGATTGAAATAAACAATAATTGGGCTTACCAAATTGGGGAGAAAATAAGAAAAACAATTGGTGATTCCAAAAAAAAAAAGATTGTACAGTGTTTATTGAGATTACTCATGACTTCATGGTAATGTTGCATTTTACCCCCTGAAAATACAAAACCTTATCTGGAGCCCTGACACCACTTTTTTCCGTCTAATTTCACATTCTGGTATGTTACAAACATTGAGAAAGTAAATGTATTTCTTTATTCAGATACAGCAGTCATACGCCTGTACTGTAATCACTTATAAGCAGTGATTTCCCTGAACTCCACACTTCACTTGTTGTTTTCAAAGATTATCATGCCAAGCATTGCTGATTGGTTAAAAAAATTACTTTGAAAATTATGACAGTTCGTAACTATCATATTCCTTTGAATTTAAGACGCAGCCCAAATGTACCACCCTCAATTTGAGGAAAAAAAACAAAACATCAAATAAATATGCATTTACAAAGATACAACCTCAATTACGCTGTTATATCGTACAAAACTGACCCGAAACAGTGTTGTTGTAGATTAACCACGGAGCTTGTTTGCTGTGCTGCATACTATTGTACTTAAGATGGTGTCTCTGTTGTACACACACACGACTCACTCACTTATGGCATCACGCATCCTGGCAATAACAAGTGTGACATACACAAAAAGGGAGAATACTTACACACATTAAAAAGCAGAGACGCTTTATTTTTTTTGTTACCTCTACCTTTAAATTAGGAACATGTCAAGTCCTCCAAGGCTTGAATAAAAAAAAGCCTAGTAAACTGCACTATTTGTTATAGTTGCTAGGTGGAGCAGTCTAAATTCTGGACAGTGCTATCACTTGTAGTGGTACTTCACTTTCTGTAGTAAAACCGAAAGTCTGCAAGCCACAACTGTGTCGTCCTTTATTTGTCTGTTATTTCTCCTATTTTAACAGTTTACCTTCTGTTTTCGGACTCTGTCTGAGACCCGTAACAGAATTTTGGGGACTCGTCCGGGATCAGTGTCCAACACTTGACGGAACTGATCCAGTGATTGAAGAAACCGAGACAGCGAGACCAGCGCGGGTGGCGACAGTGTGCATTCAGACGGCTGGCCTGACTGGAAGAACGTCGAGGTGGAAGGGGACCCTGGCTCTGGAGAGGCAGCACTGCTACTAGACCCGAGCTGTTGAAGAACTGCAACATGTCTGAGCCTGAAAAAAAGACCTGGTTTGGACCTGTGACAGGCTAGCTGTAGGGATGATGTCAGGCCAGAAAGAAATACACAGACAGGCAGTACTGGGGTTAACTGAAAACGCAATGGCTGCGCTCAGTAGGTTTAATAAACAAACAAAAGTTTTAAACAGAAAACAGGACACGGCACTTGAGGCCAAATAAAACAGACAAACTAAACGGCTTAACACTAAACAAACAGTGGATGGACAGACAAACAAACACGGTGAGTCTAAACACTTATTATTATTATTATTATTATTATTATTATTATTATTATTATTATTATTATTATTATTTTCGTTTATTTTACCTCCTCTCCACACCCGTTCTCCACTCACCGAACACACAACCCCGAGTGAGTAAAACGTGCATCTATATATACAATTGTGCTGGGATTCAATTACCAATCAATTATTCACTTGAATCCCAGCACGTGAACTAATCTGTGAAAACTCCGTGCTCACATATTAAGTACTTTAAATGCATGTGAAGTGAAGTGCAATCCCCATGTCTAAATACAATTATACATTTTAAATACTCATGCTCATTACACACATTATATCCCGTGTACCAACTACAATACACCAATATTAACACACGCAACATATAACATAAAACACAAAAATACACACAGGGGCAGGACACATTGCCACATATACCCCCCTTGTGCGCAGCACACATGGCCTCAACGACCACCTCCCCCCTTAAAATCCCAAAAGTCTCGCTCAAAGTTCTGGGCCAAGGACAGGGACTTCAAGGGGTTCACGGGCGGCAATGCTGTCAGCGTAACTGCTGACAGCTCCCAGGCTGACTTCTTCAGCAGGGGCAGTCCTGGCAGCGGAAAGGCTGCTTGGGGGGTGCTCTCCTGACCTTCCCCCTTCTTCGTAGCCGGCAGCTCCCTTTTGTGGGGCTCCGGCCACAGTACTTACGGCAGCGAAACTGCTGCTGAGGTTGGTGGTCTCCAGACCGCCCCCACCTTCTTCAAAGCAGACAGCTCCCTTTTGTGGGGCTCCAGCCACAGTACTTCCGGCAGCGAAAGTGCTGCAGTGGGAGCAGGTCTCCTGACCTCTCCTGACCTCCCCCACGATCTCCGGCAGCGAAACTGCTGCTGGGGTTGGTGGTCTCCGGACCTCCTCCCCCTTCTTCGTGGCCGGTAGCACCCTTGGAACCACATGCCACAGTACTTCCTGCTGCCAACAGGCAGCCCCAGACGATGCGGAGCAACAGACAGCCCAAGGCGATGCGGAGCAACAGGCAGCCCCAGGCGATGCGGAGCAACAGGCAGCCCCAGGCGATGCGGAGCAACAGGCAGCCCCAGGCGATGCGGAGCAACAGGCAGCCCCAGGTGATGCGGAGCAACAGGCAGCCCCAGGCGATGCGGAGCAACAGGCAGCCCCAGGCGATGCGGAGCAACAGGCAGCCCCAGGCGATGTGGAGCACCAGGCAGCCCCAGGCGATGCGGAGCACCAGGCAGCACCAGGCAATGCGGAGCACCAGGCAGCCCCAGGCGATGCGGAGCAATAAGCAGCCCCAGGCGATGCAGAGTGGAGGTGGGAGGGGCAAGCAGTCCTCCCACGACGGTGAAGGCGGAACCAGCAGGTATTCACCCTCTGCTGGTGGAGGTGGGAGGGGCAAGCAGTACTCCCACGGCGGTGGAGGCGGAACCAGCAGGTATTCACCCTCTGCTGGTGGAGGAGGCAGAGGCAGCTCCTGCTGCTCTTCTCCTGCCGGTGGAGGTGGTGGAGGCAGAGGCAGCTCCTGCTGCTCTGCTCCTATTGGTGGAGGTGGTGGAGGCAGAGGCATCTCCTGCTCCTCTACTCCTGGTGGAGATGGTGGAGGCAGAGGCAGCTCTACTCCTGGTGGAGGTGGTGGAGGCAGAGGCAGCTCCTGTGGGAGCAGCGTGTAGTCTCCTGGTGACGAAGGTGGGAGCAGCGTGCAGTCTCCTGGTGACGGAGGTGGGAGCAGCGTGTAGTCTCCTGCTCTTGCAGGGGACTGGTGCGGCTCTCCCTCTCTTGCAGGGGACTGGTGTGGCTCTCCCTCTCTTGCAGGGGGACTGGTGCGGCTCTGAAGGCGCAACCAGCAGGCACTTTCCCTCTGCTAGTGGAGATGGGGACAGCAGGCATTCTTCCTCTGCTGGTGGAGATGGGGACAGCAGGCATTTTCCCTCTGCTGGAGACCCTGCTACCTGGGCTGCTGTTCTGTTTATAGCTGCTTCCAGGTAGCTGAAGACCAACTCCACACCTTCCTCCAAGGTGTTTGGGGTGTGTTCCCTCTCATATGCCTCCCATCGCTCCCTGTCCATCAGCCACAGGACCCGGATGGCTATGGGCATAGACTGGGCCTCCAGCCCAGCATTGTCCAGTATCCAGTCCCGCAGCCTGATGGCGTCTTCTGCCATTGCCCTTTTTTTTTTTAATTTAAATTTTTTCCCGCAGTACTCTCTCTGGCCTGAGTCCTGGAGGCGCTGTCGTCCCGGTTCTGACACCACGTGTGACAGGCTAGCTGTAGGGATGACATCAGGCCAGAAAGAAATACACAGACAGGCAGTACTGGGGTTGAAACTGAAAACGCAATGGCTTCGCTCAGTAGGTTTAATAAAAAAGCAAAAGTTTTAAACAGAAAACAGGACACGACACTTGAGGCCAAATAAAACAGACAAACAAAACGGATTAACACTAAACAAACAGTGGTCGGACAGACAAACAAACACGGTGAGTCTAAACAATTATTATTATTATTATTATTATTATTATTATTATTATTATTATTATTATTATTATTATTATTAT
Source organism: Acipenser oxyrinchus oxyrinchus (assembly GCA_030684275.1). Taxonomy (NCBI): domain Eukaryota; kingdom Metazoa; phylum Chordata; class Actinopteri; order Acipenseriformes; family Acipenseridae; genus Acipenser; species Acipenser oxyrinchus. The sequence goes on along the minus strand of CM060253.1, from coordinate 21,767,342 downwards.
TATTATTTTCGTTTATTTTACCTCCTCTCCACACCCGTTCTCCACTCACTGAACACACAACCCTGAGTGAGTAAAACGTGCATCTATATATACAATTGTGCTGGGATTCAATTACCAATCAATTATTCACTTGAATCCCAGCACGTGAACTAATCTGTGAAAACTCAGTGCTCACATATTAAGTATTTTAAATGCACGTGAAGTGAAGTGCAGTCCCTGTGTCTAAATACAATTATACATTTTAAATAACTCGTGCTCATTACCCACATTATATCCCGTGTACCAACTACAATACACCAATATTAACACACGCAACATAAAACACAAAAATACACACAGGGGCGGGGCACATTGCCACAGGACCCTATAGAAGGATCTAGTCAAACTGACTGCCAATGAACTCTATGTTGGTCAGGTACCAGACAGAAACCTGTCTGAGCTAGATAAAAACAATGAGGAAAGTTGTTTTGAATATGAGTATGCATATGTATGTAGCGAAACATTACTAGATCAAGAGAATCAAGGAATGGCACAATTGCTTTTTCTAAAAGATTTGAAACATGATTTGATCGCAAACCGCAGGGAAAGAAAATGCCCCAATCTAATAAAGAGATTGAGGGGCTGAACAAAAACCAGCAAACGCCATCCTTACCAATTGATCTAGCTGGCAATGCCACTGAAACATCTCAAGGTGTTGAGCTCCAACAAATGTTAGCTAGTTATGAAGAACTAGGCAGGAAATTGGAGCAGTACAAAACTACCACAGCAGCACCCACAACAGTTCGCCCTACTGCAAGGGAGTGCAATAGTGTGTATAGTCGTCCTAGCAGTGAACACTATCAACATACTAGGAGCGAAAGCACCGTGTAGGCAAAAGAGGTCCCATTCCTGCAGCGTATGGAATTTAAGATACACGGGGGTCAGATAGGTGATCATTAGGAGTGTGACAAATGACAAATGACTGCTTCTTAACACAATTTGTCAAGGTACATACTAGAGGGGAGGCATGCCTTGATTTAGTCTTTTCAAATAACTAAAACAGAGGTCAGAGAGCCATTGGCAAACTCAGACCACAACATGATCTCATTTGAAGTGATTTTTAAAACCCAAAAATAATGACTAAAGCTAAGGTTTAAAATTTTAGAAAAGCAAACTATGAAGGTATGAAACAGAGACTAACAGAAGTAGATTGGAGTAAAATAGAGAAAACATCCACAGAAAAAGGATGGCCTTTTTTTAAATGTAGTACTAGAGGCGCAAAACAATTACATCCCAAAAGTAGACAAATCTAAATCTAAAACAAAAATGGCCAAAATGGTTTAATAGATCAATTAAAAAAAATATTCAGCGAAAAAAGGCACTTTACAGAGTGTTTAAAAGGGACCAAAAACAAGGTACACAGAAAGAGTACTTGGAACTGCAAACACAAGTCAAAAAGGAAGTTAGAAAGACCAAGAGAGAGATAGAAATCAATATTGCTAAGGGGCTAAAACCAATTCCAAAATGTTTTTCCAATATTATAACAGCAAGAGAACATTCAAAGAGGAGGTTAAATGCCTGAGTGACAGAAATGGCAAAAAAATATAGACGAAGAAAAAAAAATAGCAAATATATTAAATTATTACTTTTCACAGGTTTTTACAAAGGAGGACACGGACACCATGCCCCACATGTCGACCTGTTCCTATCCAGTTTTAAATAACTTTACCATAACAGAGGCAGAAGTGTTAAAGGGACTAGGAGCTCTTAAAATAAACAAATCCCCTGGGCCGGATGAGGTCCTTCCAATAGTACTCAAAAAAATGAAAGAAGTTATTTACAAACCGCTAACCAAGATCATGCAACAGTCTCTTGACACAGGGGTTGTACCGACAGACTGGAAAATTGCAAACGTAACACCGATCCACAAAAAGGGAGACAAAACCGAACCAGGTAACTACAGACCAATAAGCCTGACTTCTATTATATGTAAACTTATGGAAACTATAATAAGATCCAAAATGGAAAATTACCTATATGGTAACAATATCCTGGGAGACAGTCAGCATGGTTTTAGGAAAGGTAGATTGTGTCTAACTAACCTGCTTGATTTTTTTGAGAATAATTGCAGAGCATACGACATGGTTTATTTAGATTTCCAGAAAGCTTTTGACAAAGTCCCGCATAAAAGCTTAATTCTCAAACTGAACGCAGTAGGGATTCAAAGAAATGCATGCACATGGATTAGGGAGTGGTTAACATGTAGAAAACATAAAGTACTGATTAGAGGAGAAACCTCAAAATGGAGCGAGGTAACCAGTGGTGTACCACACGGATCAGTATTAGGTCCTCTGCTATTCCTAATCTACATTAATGATTTAGATTCTGGTATAGTAAGCAAACTTGTTAAATTTGCAGACAACACAAAAATAGGAGGAGCGGCTAAACACTGTTACAGCAGCAAAGGTCATTCAAAATGATCTAGACAGCATTCAGAACTGGGCAGACACATGGCAAATGACATTTAATAGAGAAAAGTGTAAAGTATTGCAAGCAGGCAATCAAAATGTGCATTATAAATATCATATGGGAGATGCTGAAATTGAAGAAGGGAACTATGAAAAAGACCTAGGAGTTTATGTTGACTCAGAAATGTCTTCATCTAGACAATGTGGGGAAGGTATAAAAAAGGCCAACAAGATGCTCGGATATATTGTGAGAAGTGTTTAATTTAAATCAAGGGAAGTAATGTTAAAACTTTACAATGCATTAGTAAGACCTCACCTAGAATATTGTGTTCAGTTCTGGTCACCTCGTTACAAAAAGAATTTCATCTATTCAGTCTTGAACAAAGAAGACTACGCGGCGATATGATTCAAACATTCAAAATCGTAAAAGGTATAGACAATGTCGACCCAGGGGACTTTTTTGACCTGAAAAAAGAAACAAGGACCAGGGGTCACAAATGGAGATTAGATAAAGGGGCATTCAGAACAGAAAATAGGAGGCACTTTTTTACACAGTGAATTGTGAGGGTCTGGAACCAACTCCCCAGTAATGTTGTTGAAGCTGACACCCTGGGATCCTTCAAGAAGCTGCTTGATGAGATTCTGGGATCAATAAGCTACTAACAACCAAACGAGCAAGATGGGCTGAATGGCCTCCTCTCGTTTGTAAACTTTCTTATGTTCTTATGTTCTTATGTTTATTATTCTGGTTTGTTTTGCTAATAATAAAATAAAAGAGAGAATTTAGGCATTGTATAACATGATGTGCATGCGTGTTTTGAATTACTAAAACCTATTGTCTCATTGTGAGTTTTATTTGCTATTATTAACACTGCATTCTGAATGTTTGGATGGAATGTTGATTAATAATTGTGCAACATTGCCATGAAAGTAGTCTGAAAGTCCTACAATAGTGATGCTAGCTATATCATATGTATATAGAGAATTAATAACGATAGAAATAACACAGACAATTAATTTTGGAATGTTTCTTTATTTTGGTTAACATGTTTTATTTTACTGTACTAAAGCTGAGATAGCTATTGAATACCAATATGAAGACTATACCTCAAAAGGCTTTTATTTTTTTCTGAAGTAAAATGGAGGACTGTAAGCTTCAGCTAACTCTGTCCTATGTTTAATTTTTCTTGTTTTAACAATTTATCTTCTGTTTTCTGACTCTCTGTCTGAGACCCTGTGAAAGGATGGCCTGCAGTGGTGACTCAAAACAATGAATGGTGGGTGAAACTGAGGCGCTGTGGCGCTCAGTGCTTTATTAAATAATAGAAAGTAAAAGATTTAAACAAACACAAAACTACACAAACAAAGAGGCTCTGTGACGGATGCGAGTGGTGTGTGAATAAATAACAGTCCTGAAACAGTATTTCTCCCAAAAAACGACTGTGTTTATTAAAATAAACCTCCCCTTTACCTGCGAGGGTATTGGGGGGAACACAGCTGGCTGACAAACAAAGATACAGAAACAAACAGAAAGTGTCCACAATGAAATCCCGAGTGTCCTGTGCATGAAAGTGCTCTGTAATCCACACGGGGTGTGCTGATGTTGGTGAAGGGAAGGTAGTGCTCTGTGGTCTGGAACTGGCTCCGTGGCTGCAGTCCCGCGCTCCTACTCCGCCTCTGAAAACACACAACAAACAACACGTAATCCAAAAACACAAGCGCTCTGGCTGGTGGCTCAGTTTCTCAGCGCAAGAGGAGGAACTGGCGTAGCTGCTTCCCCTTTGTACCCAGCAAACTCCTCCCTGCAGTCAGCGTCGCCATGGTTTCTCCAATAGAGGGCTGCCCGCAGCTGACTGCAATGGAATCATCCTGAGTACTTGCAGCTCGCGCCCTCCTAATATGGTCACCTTCCGGTTTCCACCTACCACCAAGGTGGCAGATCTAGGAGGCCGCTTACCTTCCCCCTTACACAGCGCCCTTTCTAATCGGGAGGGAGATTTACAGCATCGATCCTTTCTCTCTCTATCACATATCTCACCCCTCAGTGATGCCGAAGGAACACTCGGCCAACTCTATGTTCCCCAATGGTCCCCCCTCCCTTGAAAAAAATCTGCATTTTGATGCTCCTTACCCGCACGATGTTTCACTGTATAGTGGAAGGGTTGCAGCGCCAGATACCACCGAGTTATCCGAGCGCTATTGTCCTTCATCATGTGTAACCACCTTAAAGGAGCATGATCAGTGATGAGAGAGAAAGAACGCCCCAACAAGTAATAGCGAAGAGCGTAAGTAGCCCATTTAATAGCTAAACATTCCTTCTCAATGGCGGAGTAGTTAATTTCCCTAGGAGCCATTTTTTGCTCAGGTAAATAATAGGGTGTTCTACCCGTCAACTTGTTGGGACAGGACTGCCCCAGACCAATGTGGGAGGCATCAGTCTGCAGGATGAACTCTTTGCTGAAATCTGGTGAAATTAGGCGGGAGCTTGACAGAGTAAACTTCTTAATCATATCAAATGCCTCCTGACACTGCCCTGTCCATTTAACTAATTTTGGAGCAGCCTTTCGGGTGAGTTCGACTAGGGGGTTGACTATGGTGGCATACTCGGGGATAAAACGGCGATAATAGCCGGCTAACCCCAATAGTGATCTCACCTGTGGCTTGGTTCTCGGGATTGCCGTCTCCACCAGCGCCTGGACTTTGGAGGCGATCGGCTTCACCCGACCATTACCCATAATGTAGCCAAGATATTGGATCTCTTGTTTGCCAAATGCACACTTGCCCATTTTGGCTGTTAGCCCCGCCTCTCTCAGAGACTGAAGGACGACTAAAAGTCTAACAATATGCTCTTCCCAGGTGGAGCTAAAAATCACCACATCATCAATATACACGGCTGCGTACTGATGATGGGGAGCTAAGACCTGGTCCATCAGTCTCTGAAAAGTGGTTGGAGCTCCATGCAACCCGAAGGGCATGGTCCGGAAATGGAACAAGCCATCTGGGGTAAAGAAAGCAGTCTTCTCTCTTGAGCTCTGAGTGAGTGGAATCTGTCAGTATCCCTTCGTCAGATCCAAGGTCGAAATTAACTGCGCCTTACCCAGTCGGTCGAGGAGCTCATCCACACGGAGCATTGGATATGCATCGAACTTGGAGATGGCATTAACCTTTCGAAAGTCCACACAGAACCGAGTGGAGCCGTCCTTCTTTCCCACCATCACAATCGGACTGCACCACTCGCTGCGGGAAGGTTCAATGACTCCAAGCTTGAGCATATCCTCCACCTCCTTGTGGACAGGACCCCTGCGACTCTCCGGGATCCGGTACGGTCTCTCCCGGACCTTGACACCTGGTGGAGTAATAATAGCATGAGAAATAACATTAGTTCTGCCAGGCAAGTCAGAAAAACATCACTAAACCTTTCCACCACCAGGTGGAGCTCACGTTTCTGATCCGAAGTAACTGTTCCCCATCGGAATATGAGTTGTAGCTGGTGGATTGACAGTGGGACCAAAATCCTCTTCTACACTGTCACCTGCTACAAATAGGGCCTCCCTTTCATTCCAGGGTTTTAACAAATTAATGTGATAAATTTCAGTCTTGTTCGGCGATCGGGTTGTCTAATTTCATAATTCACACTACCAATTCCCGTATCACCTCATATGGCCCTGCCACTTAGCATATAACTTAGATTCCGATGTGGGAAGCAGCAACAGTACTTTATCACCTGGCGAAAGGTCGAATTCTTGATTGTTTGTTGTACTGCTGCTCTTGGCGATGCTGAGCTAGTTTTAAGTTCTCTTGTGCCAAACGACCAACCAATTCCAGGCGGTCTCTTAACATGATTACATACTTGACTATGTTTTTGGAAGTTTTTGTTTGCTCCTCCCACCCTTCTTTCACAAGATCAAGAATACCTCGTGGTTGTCTCCCATACAGCAGCTCAAAGGGAGAAAACCCGGTTGAGCTCTGAGGCACCTCTCTTACTGCAAACATTAGGTAGGGGAGGAGTTTAGCCCAATGTTTCTGTTCTTGGTTAACAAAACGCTTCAGCAGCTGTTTTAAAGTCTGATTAAAACGTTCCACCAAACCGTCCGTCTGTGGATGATAAACAGAGGTTCGAATGGGCTTAATTTGCATTAATTATATATTTTTCTTTCAAAAATTGTGACATGAAGTTCGTTCCGTGATCAGTGAGGATTTCTTTTGGAATCCCTACTCTCGTTATAATCTGTACTAACTCTCGAGCAACTACTGCGGCACTAGTGGATCTCAATGGTACTGCCTCTGGATATCTAGTCGCGTAGTCCACCACTACCAAAATGTGCGTATATCCAGAGTCAGACTGGCTCAATGGACCCACTATGTCCATAGCAATGCGTTCAAAGGGAACTGAGATCAGGGGCAGTGGGACCAGCGGGGCCGGGCGAACTTCGCCCGGCTACTTGCTGGCATTCGGACACTCCGCTACGTATCGCGCCACATTACTAAACACTCCCATCCAATAAAATCGAGCCAATATTCGTTCCCGAGTCTTTTCGATCCCTAAATGGCCCGAACAGGGGACATCGTGCGCCAACCTCATGATCCCACGTCGAAAAGACTGGGGAACAAGTAATTGTGTTACAATCTGACTTGTGCTCGTGGCTTGGGATACTCTATATAGTAAATGCCCGACAATAATGTCGTGGGGATATGTCAGCGGCCGGTTATCCTCTACATCCTTCCCCTCGATAGACCGAACCTGCCCCCAGATGTGTACCAGCATTTGATTGATTGAGCAGTATCCCCCACCAAGCTCCAACCTTGTCTTATTAATATTCCTTCCCATTTTTCAACCCTTCACTCTCTTTTTGTTTTTTTCAGGTGAAATCGGGAATGGAACAGGTCAGTGTGCAGCGGAAAAATATTCCCAATAGCTTCCCCTGCTGCTCCCATGGCCTTACCGGAGACTGGTTTTACCGTTTTATAAATCATACAATCAAAATGTGGCCAGTCTCGACCCAAAATAACTGGATAGGGCAACTTTTCAGCCACAGCCACGATTACGCGGTGGGTATGACTTCCAATGGTCAAATCTAATTTGGTGAGGTGGTAGTCCTTGTTATCCCCATGAATGCAGAAAATGACCACAACCCCGCGTGACCACCAAGGTACCCCCTTCAACAGAGCTTTCAAAATTAAAGTTTGCCCACACCCTGAGTCCACTAATACGTGGGTGCTCACATCACCAACCCGTACATTAACAATGCAAGGCCCCTCCCAATCATTACCCCTGACTTACCTGGTGCTGTTAGAACATAATGGGAGGCCACGCCACACTCCATTGTTGCTGGGCAATTCCTTGCCAGGTGGCCGACCTCCTAGCACCTGTAACAAGTGGAGCGAAAGGGTGCCCACGGAGCCTGTGTGTCCCGCTGCCGATTTGACAACGGGGAGGGGTGCTCTACTCTTACCCCGCTGGGGGTCGCCCTTGGTCTCCACTGTGTTGGAGGGAGGCCGCCCATGGGGTGACGCTGTAGTGCTGGTCCGGGGGTGGTGGTGGTGACGTATGGTGGAGGTCCCACCGCCCAGGGCTTGCTGGAGGCTGGAGCCGGGGTGGCAACCGCTGGAGAGGAAGGCATAGCATCCTCGAACCCTTCAGCCAATCTGACTGCTGCATCCAGCGTGGTGGGACGGTGGCGGCTGACCCAGTTTTGCGTGTCTGGCCCCAGCACCTTTATGAATTGTTCAATGGCTATAAGTTCAGTCACTTTTTCAGTGCTACTGGTGCCGGGGCAGAGCCACCCGGTCACATGGTCAACTAGTTGTTGTGCCACCAGCGAGGTCGCTTTCCTGGGGGTCGCTGGTATTCCCGGAACTGACGGCGGTGCGTTTCTTCAGTGATATCAAATCGCTGGAGAATGGCCTGCCTCACCCGATCATAATTCTGGGCGTCTTCGTCGGTCAGGGCTTGGTAGGCTGCCTGTGCCTCCCCAATCAAGTTGGGTCCCAGCTGGATAGCCCACCAATCCCGAGGCCACTGGGCTGCCGTTGCCTGCCTTTCAAAAGCAACTAAATAGGCCTTGGGATCATCCTCCAGCGACATTTTCACCACCTTTATCCGCGGTAGGGGCACCGTTGGTTCGGCCGCTGGTTCTCTCCCCCGATTGGCTTCCAGGAACATAGTGTGCATCCTCTCCATCATGTCTTTGCTCCTGCGCCTCCAATATTGCTCCCAATGCGGCATGATGAATCCCTCTTCTGACTCCAATTGCGACGGATGCGAGTGGTGTGTGAATAAATAACAGTCCTGAAACAGTATTTCTCCCAAAAAACGACTGTGTTTATTAAAATAAACCTCCCCTTTACCTGCGAGGGTATTGGGGGGAACACAGCTGGCTGACAAACAAAGATACAGAAACAAACAGAAAGTGTCCACAATGAAATCCCGAGTGTCCTGTGCATGAAAGTGCTCTGTAATCCACACGGGGTGTGCTGATGTTGGTGAAGGGAAGGTAGTGCTCTGTGGTCTGGAACTGGCTCCGTGGCTGCAGTCCCGCGCTCCTACTCCGCCTCTGAAAACACACAACAAACAACACGTAATCCAAAAAACACAACGCTCCGGCTGGTGGCTCAGTTTCTCAGCGCAAGAGAAGGAACTGACGTAGCTGCTTCCCCTTTGTACCCAGCAAACTCCTCCCTGCAGTCAACGCATCGCCATGGTTTCTCCAATAGAGGGCTGCCCCGCAGCTGACTGCAATGGAATCGTCCTGAGTACTTGCAGCTATGCGCCCCTCCTAATATGGTCACCTTCCAGTTTCCACCTACCACCGAGATGGCAGATCTAGGAGGCAGCTTACCTTCCTCCTTACACAGCGTCCTTTCTAATCGGGAGGGGGATTTACAGCATCGATCCTTTCTCTCTCTATCACAGGCTCGTTGGCCAAACAAATTGCGTAAATTATGTAAACCACATTGATCTCTTGAGAGACCTGGAGTCTCCTGTGGTTTCTGAGACTGCTGTTGCAAAGAAAGTTGGTGTGTCGCAGGTGTGATTTCATCCTGTTTACAGTTACATAAGAGCTTTTTATAAGAAAATAGTTCAGAAACCAGTTAGTTAGTTGGGAAAAAATTAACATAGGGGTAGATGTAAGTATAGGCACAGTGCACCCTATGTAAGCTTAAGAGCAATGCAAATTACTCAACACGCACAAATAATGATCCGCAATTATAATAATAAGGGTCTTAATGAGCGCATCGGTCTATTTAGCAGCCTCACTTGCAGCCCAGATGTGACGGAGTTAGGAGTACAGAGAGCAGTAGGAGCTGGAGCATGAAAATACAAACCAAACTCTTGGTGCATGGAAAAGAAAAGAAAAGTTTTCTGAGAAGGAGCTGAGAGTCCTTATGGCTGAGGTCACTCAGTATGAAATTGAGTTTTTTGGATAAGCCTCAGCCAACATCAGTTATGCTAGTATCCTTAGGAAATGATATGTATTGGCCTGCACTTTTCAGTATGACATCCAGAAATTTGCCTAGCTCTCTGAAAAAGGTGGATTGGGCTATTCCTCCAGGCATTCCAACTGTGGTCTGAAAGGAACCAGAGGCTAAGTAGTGCAGGGACAGCAGTCCCTAGATTGACGCTGGGATCTAGCTCATCCCCCAATTCAGCTATTAGGTCTAGGAAGACCTGCGGAGTGAGACGATAACCCTTAGCACGGCATTCTCAGGCATCCCAAACAAAGTGACCCTGGAATTAAATATGCAGGGTCTTCTTCATCTTGCGCTTCTCCTCAACAAAAGCCAAGTGTCGGCGCATCAGGAAGTTACCACAGCAGCTATCCTGAAGCCAATGACAGGTCTCTGCGGGTGTGTGCTTTTATGTGGGCAGCAGTGTGGAGTAGTGGTTAGGGCTCTGGACTCTTGACCGGAGGGTTAGGGGTTCAATCCCAGGTGGGGGACACTGCTGCTGTACCCTTGAGCAAGGTACTTAGATTGCTCCACTAAAAACCCAACTGTATAAATGGGTAATTGTATGTTAAAAAAGAATGTGATATCTTATAACAATTGTAAGTCGCCCTGGATAAGGGTGTCTGCTAAGAAATAAATAATTATAATACAGCTCTTAATTACTTGCTTCTACAATGTTTGCACTTTTGTAAGAAGAAGTGTAAAGTGCCTATTGTTGTTAGGAGTTTTTTTTTCTTCCTCCCATTTTTTCAAATGGCTCTAAAATCAACACCGTTACACAAAAACTCACTTAACTTGGTAGGATGGTAGAGGCCTTTGGGACGTTGTGTCAGAGTGAAACCAAAGGTCATAGGTCACATGGTTTGGCAGCCTGTGGCAAAGTGGTAAGTGGTACATGCAGGTGCAGGGGTGATGCAGTGCAGTAATGAAACACAGAGAGTTATAATCCAGTTCGGAAATTGTTTTTATTTGTATCCAGGTCTGGTGACAATGTGTATTGAACAGAGTATACTGTATAACAATTATAAACATAAATATCTGTCCCACAATACATTAACACGGTCACCAATCCTGGGTGCGTGCAGTAGTGCTTATGGTGGGTGATATAAGTTTATTTAGTGACAGTGGTGAAGTGATGTTCCGGTTCAGTGCTGGCCCTTGGCGACAGCTCCGGAAATGTGTTTTAGCCGTCTAACAATGTACAAGACAAGACAAGACGATTACAAACAAACAAAACACAACACTCACGTTTTACAGTCCTCGTATTATTTTACCGTCCTTCTCGGTTCTACTCACAAAACCAAGCGAAAGAAAAGATTGTGATTCTCTGTCCCCTTTATGCTATCACGCATGACCCCTTGGTAAACGAGTGCAGCTGTCTCTACTATCTGCAGCTGCTATGTCGTTTACCTTCCGGGTCAATACGTTCCTGCAACAGATTCTCGCCTTGTTCCAGACTGACCGACTTCCCAGCCCGGGGAGAGAATTGGCAGGCCAGCCTGTCCAAAGACTTCTCCTTTCGCTGCTTAGCACCCTCACAGGTTGGGAGGGAGATTTACAACCAAAACTCATTGTATTTCTGTCACACAGCCATATTCTATTTTTCAAGAATTTTGGACAACTTAAAAAAAATCTTCTCCGAAACCGCTTATGGTAGAGATGTGAAACTTGGGGCACAGACTTATACCCTATACCCTAGATTTAGATTTGTTCAAGAGAAGTCGCTTGGTCACATGGTTCGGCGGCCATTTTGGATTTGTCAAAAGTATTCGAATGCCTTCTTCTCTGAAACCATTATGCCGATTGAAGCGAAACTTTGCATGCATAGCCTTGGCAAGCTTGTCTATCAAGTTTGTTCAAAGCAAGTCACTACATAAAAAAACATGGCTGCCGCAAGCCAATCACATTTCACCTATGGTCAATTTGCATATATTGCAGTGTTTATCTGTAGTAGAATGTGGTAGAGTGATGAAACTTCATAAGAGTAGTAGTGGCCTATGGGAATTCATGTCAACAAAAAAATGAAGTTGATTGATCACATGGTTTGGCAGCCATATTGAATTTTTCGAGCCAAATTTTCAAATGCAAAACTAGCATATAACTCCTTAGACAGTCCAGATAGAGTCATGGTTACTATGGAACACATATAGACGCCCATATATACTATATCAAAAAATGTGCTTGCCCATGACCTCTGACCTCTCCTAAATGTCAAATGAAAAACTGGCTTACAACTTCTTAGAGAGTGCAGATGGAGTCATGGTTACTATGGAACCCATATAGGAATCCATGAATGCACTATCAAAAAATGCCATTGCCCACGAACAGGAAGTTATTTCAATATATCTCTAAACGGCAGTTTGGCATGCCATGGTGGCAAAACATTATTTAAAGATATCTGTAAATCAATTTTAGATATCTTTATTTCATTTTTAGATATCTCAAAATGAAATTAAGATATCTTCAGAAGGGTCGTATTCATATCTCGTATTCATTTAAATGATTTACAGATATCTCTAAATATTTCAAGATATCTTAAAATCCAATTTGAGATACCTCTAAATGATAATTTGGCTTGCCATACTATTCAGGTTTTCCATGGTTTCATGGAAAATAGCAGTTATGTCTTTAGGGACTACCGTAAGTCGAGTTCTTAGTGTTTCCGGTATGACGGCGTGTGGTGCTGACTGAAAATACAACAAAGAGCCGTTCACGTTAGCGGTTACAACTAAACAGAAATGTAGTTTTGGCTTTCAAAAAAGAAAAAGCCACCAATGTAGGTATATAACACAGAAAAGGTAATGAGACAAACTTGTTTATTTTTTACGGAAAGTAACTGTAATATTATTACTTGTATTAAAAATCAAATGCATTTTATTTTACCTCATTATTGACAAAAGTAATATTATTACAGTAACACACTAGTTAAGTAACGTGTTACCCCAACTATGCCTATACCTAATATAAAGAAAATAAATTAATAAATTAATAAATATAGGAATCAATGTGTAATGCAACAAAACAAAAAAAACACAATAACAATTAAGCTATTTAAAAAAAAAAAAAAACATTATATTTACATATTAAATACAGCAAATTCCGTGACTGTATAGCCGACATGTGAATGAGGTCCTTAATCATGGAATTAAGGATAACAAAAAATTAATGCCTACAAGCATTGTGATCTGGATGTAAGTGACTGTCCAAACAGTATTTCTTCCAAAAACGTCTGTGTTTATTCAAATAACAAAACAAAAGAGCCGCCTCTCTACCAGCGATGGTATCGTGAGGTACACGGCGCGCTTGCAGACTAGAGAGTGACACGGGAATGAAGCTTCAGTCCTGTCCCATCCTGTCCTGTCAAAAATGTTCCTGTCCCATCCCATCCCATGAAAGAATCATCATTTCCAATCCTGTCCCATCCTGTCCTGTCCAAATTTTTCCAGGCCCGTCCCGTAAGTTTTTTTTTTAAATTTCTGTCCCACCCTCTCCTGTCAACAAAAATGCCGTCCCATCCCATCCCGTGATAAACAGAGATCAACTATTATTTGGAGGTACAGATGTTTTCGTATTCATGTATACAATTAGGGTTTATAGGGTTTTGCATTAAACACTACCGGTATACTACTAGTAATTTGTTTTTAATTTTAGTTTTTTCAGAAAAAAATACAGTGCAAGCACAGGGCCTTTGTAAGCACAATGTGCAATATAATGATGTAATATATAAATTTGGTAATATAAAAACGACTGTTTAGAGTTTTGTGTGGCAGTTTCAGCTTCTAAATCAGTTACTAAGCAACCCGGCTCGGAGATTTTAGTATGTCAATGCCACAATAAAATGTCAGTGAAATACAGTACTGTATTATGAACAATTAATTCATTAAAAAAAAAAAAAAACATGGTATTGAAATAATATTTCATAAACGTTCAGGGAGTATCCATCATGTATTTATTTATTAAAAATCGTAGTATTATACATACCCCTTCAACGTAGCGCCGAAGCAGACCCTCCAAAAAATAGTAGCTGCTACGGCCAAATCATAGCCGTTGGCATCTCTACATTATGATTAGGGGTAATATTCATAAAAACCAAAAATGTGCACGTCCGTAATATACTGCACATATGTATATAGAGAGAGATATGTTAAATACATGCCAGTAGCAATCCACAGCATTCAGTTATTCTGCTAGTATCAATAATTCATGTATCAATATTGTTAACTAAAGGACTGACATAACTATACAATTATGGGTAATATGAAATATTTTAAGTATCAATCTATGTTAAACGTAAGGGTTTTTATTAACCATTCCGTGTTGCCAATACGCTGATTCTCCGCGGACATCGGCTGTCCCTGGTCCCTCCGCGTTGGTGTTGTTGGAGTCTCTCTCTGAGTTTGAACCTTCTGATTCGGAGGCATACGACTCGAAATGATACGGGAGACAATCCCTGTTTTCTCTCTCAACGTCAGATCCATCACTACATAATTCACATTCATAAGAGGTGTCTGAAACTGATAAAATTAGGCTACTCTGACTTTCACTGTCACTGTCAGCCATACTGGCAGATGCAAGGAGCCTGCGGGTATCTCCCTCTGTGAGGTCACAGTCTCCTGGCCCCACACCAGGAAATGGAGATCACCCTCTGTGTATTTCAGGGTATTATTTGATTAATTGTAGCACGATTAAACATAATTTGGTAAAATTAATGTGATTATTTGTTAAAGTGAGGCCTGTTAATATTATTTTGTATGTTTATGGTAACAGCCAAATTACATGTCATAGGTTCTTATGACTTTAAAGAGCAAAAAAACACTCTTCCTGTCTGTTGGTGGCAGAGTAGTCTCATTCCTTCCCATTCCCAGAAGCTTAAATCCCATTCTTGCCCTTCCTGAGAGATTTATTTTTTATTATTTCCTGGTCCTGCCCGTTCACTCCTGTACCATCCCATCCCACAAAATTTAACACAATTTTTTTCCCGTACCGCGGTTCTCTTCTTCATGTCACTCTCTATTTCAGACCCAAAAAAAAGACACAATAAATCCCAAAGTCCACGTCCACAGTGCACGAAATTGTGCTTCTTAGATCTAGGGATTCGTGGTGAGGGTGATTGTTTGAGTGCAAAGTGAAGGAAGTGCTCAGGGGTGTGTGCTGGCTTTGTAGCGGCAGCTCCTACTCCTCTTCTGCAAGATACAAACAAAACAACATGTAATAAACAAACAACGCTCTGGCCGTAGGTTCTGTTGTCAGCGCAAGGGGCCGTATTCACATAGCTGCATCCCCATTGTACTGCTAAACTCCTCCCTGCAATCAGCCTGGTGCCACGGTGTAACCAATCGCTGCCTGGCCTGCAGCTGATTGCATGGGAATCGTTTCACATACGTGCAGCTACACGTTTCCTCCAAGATGGCTGACTTCCTGTTTCCGCCCACCGTTGAGTCGACCCATCTATGACGAAGTGTACTACTAACCTTACACAGCCATTTCTGGTCGGGAGGGAGATTCATAGCTGGCTAACCCCAATAGTGATCTCACCTGTGTCTTGGTTCTCGGGTTCGCCATCTCCACCAGCGTCTGGTCATTGGAGCCGATCGACTTTACCCAGCCATTACCCATAATGTAGCCAAGATGTTGGGTCTCTTGCTTGCCAAATGCACACTTGCCCATCTTGGCTGTTAGCCCTGCCTCCCTTAGAGACTGTAGGATGGCTGAAAGTCTAATAATATGCTCCATCCAGATGGAGCTAAAAATCACCACATCATCAATGTATGCAGCTGCTAGGGAGCTAAGACTGATGGGGAGCTAAGACCTGGTCCATCAGTCTCTGAAAGGTGGCGGGAGCTCCATGCAGCCCAAAGGGCATGGTCCTGAAATGGAACAAGCCACCTGGGGTAGAGAAAGCAGTTTTCTCTCTCGAGCTCTGAGTGAGTCGAATCTGCCAATATCCCTTCGTCAGACCCAACTGCATTTTTCCCAGTAGGTTGAGGAGCTCATCCACTCAACCTACTGGGTTGTCCCTGACCACATTCCGCCGCCTCCTTAAGACTCACCTCTTCAGACAGCACCTGTAGAACTCCTCTGTTTCTCCCCTGGGACACTTTCACCCTTCCTTAAATGCGCTTTACTTGCTCTTATCTGCCCCCTATTTTACTGCATTTAATCCTGTACTTCAGAGTACTGTAATCTGCCAAGTGTTTAATCTGTAGTATTTGGTATTTAATCATATCTTGATGTAACTATCACTGTCACTTTTATCTGCTGTATTATTGAATTGTATTTTGTCACACTTGTACTTGCTTGAACTAGTCATTGTATTTATCTTGCTCTTATTTTATTATTACTTGTACTGTAACACTTGAAATGTATTTGCTTACGATTGTAAGTCGCCCTGGATAAGGGCGTCTGCTAAGAAATAAATAATATTAATAAATGGCATTAACCTATCTAAAATCCACACCCGCCCCGGCGCTACTTGTTGACATTCCTGCCATTCCTCTACATATCTCGTCACCTTACTAAAAACTCCCATCCAGTAAAATTGAGCCAATATTCATTCCCTAGTCTTATCGCTACCTAAATGTCCCGAACATAGACCGAACCTGCCCCCAGATGTGGGCCAGCATAGGATAATTTTTTTTGTTCCAATGCTAGGTCCACATTTCAGTGCCAGAATTTCGGTATATCGAGCGGGGCCAATGTAGCCTCAGCACACTGGGCCTCAGTAACCTGCACCCGCAGGTCACACTGGGTCCCGATCCCCTTGCCCTTACATTTGATCGATTTAACAGATTCTCCCACCAAATTGCAACCTTGTCTTATTGACATTCCTTCCCATTTTTTCCACCCTTCACTCTCTTTTTGTTTTTTTCGGGCGGAACGGAGAATAGAACAAATCAGCATGCAGTGGGAAAATGATCCCAATAGTTTCTCCCTCTGCCCCCATGGTCTTATCAGAGACTCGCTTACCAGTTTAGAAATGGCTTTATCAAAGTGGGGCCCGTCTCGACCTAAAATGACAGAATATGGTAACCTTTTTGCCACAGCCAAGATTACGCGGTCTGTCTGATGCCCAACTGCTATGTCTAATTTAGTGATGGGATATGCCCTGTTATCTCCATGGATACAGGAGATGACCACTGTTCCCCGTGGCCACTAGGGCATCCCCACCATGACAGCTTCCTCAATTAAGGTTTGCCCGCATCCCGAGTCCACTAATGCGTGGGTGCTCCTATCACCAACCCGTACATCAGTAATGCAAGTCACTTCTCAATTATTAACCCTGGATTTACCTGGTGCTGGTAACAAGTAATGGGAGGCCGCACCACATTTCATAGCTGCTGGGCAATTCCTAGCGATGTGGTCGGCCTCATGGCATCGGTAACAGGTGGGGAGAAAGGGCGCCCCCTGAGCTGGTATGTCCCGTTGCAAGTTTGGCAATGTGGAGGGGGGTCCTGCTCTTACCCAGCTGGGGGTCGACCTCGGTCTCCATTGTTGTGGAAGGAGGTTGCCTGTTGGGTGCTGCGGAGGTGCAGGTCCATAGGGAAAGGGAGTGTAGTGTTGGGGGGTGGGTCCCGTCCTTGAACCTGTCATCTTGGGTTGGTTGGAGGGAGGGGCGGTTGTGGCGGCCAGTGGAGGTGCGCCCCCTTTGTACTTTCCAACTCCTCCCTGCAATCAGCCCGGCGCCATGGTGTAACTAATCGCTGCCTGGCCTGCAGCTGATGGCTGACTTCCTGTTTCCACCCACCGTCGAGGCGACCCGTCTATGGGGAAGTGTGCTACCACCCTTACACAGCACCCTTTCTGGTCGGGAGGGAGATTTACAGCTCCAATTCTCTCTCTCTTTATCACAGCATCCATTACATATTTAAGAACTCATAATGTATTGCAACGTTTTGCGATCTTAAAGAATATCACTTAGTTTTATCAGCATCAGGCATATATCTAAATTTTGGAAGAGTAAGGAAGATATACATTGCCGTGAAAAAGTATTTGCCCCTTGTCTGATTTTCTGCATTTTTGCATATTTTTGACACTGAATGTTATCAGATCTTCAACCAAAAACCTAATATTAGATAAAGGGACCCTGAGTGAACAAATAACACAAAAATTTGATACATATTTCATTTATTTATTAAAGAAAGTTATGCAGCCCCCGTGTGAAAAGTAATCGCCCCCTTAGACTCAATAACTGGTTACATCACCTTTAGCAGCAATAACTGCAACCAAACGCTTCCTGTAGTTATTGATTAGTCTCTCACAGCGCCGTGGAGGAATTTTGGCACACTCCTCCATGCAGAACTGCTTCAACTCAGTGACATTTGTGGGTTTTCGAGCATGAACTGCTCGTTTCAGGTCCTGCCACAACATCTCAATGGGGTTTAGGTCTGGACTTTGACTAGGTCATTCCAAAACTTTACATTTCTTGTTCTTCAACCATTCTGATGTAGACTTGCTTGTGTGTTTTCGGATCATTGTCTTGCTGCATGACCCAGCTGCGCTTCAGCTTCAGCTCACGGACGGATGGCCTGACATTCTCCTGTAGAATTCTCTGATACAGAGCAGAATTCATGGTTCCTTCAATGATGGCAAGACGTCCAGGTCCTGATGCAGCAAAGCATCCCCAAACCATGACACTACCACCACCATGCTTGACCGTTGGTATGAGGTTCTTACTGTGGAATGCAGTGTTTGGTTTTTGCCAGACATAACAGGGCACATGTCGGCCAAAAAGTTCCACTTTTGACTCATCTGTCCATAGAACATTGTTCCAGAACTCTTGAGGATCGTCCAGGTGCTTTTTGGCAAACTTGAGACGAGCATTCATGTTCTTCTTAGTGAGCAATGGTTTCCGCCTTGCTACTCTGCCGTGAATCCCATTTTTGCCCAGTGTCTTTCTGATGGTGGAGTCATGAACACTGACCTTAGCAGAGTCGAGAGAGGCCTGCAGATCCCTGGATGTTGTTCTAGGGTTCTTTGTGACTTCCTGGACGATTTTACGACTTGTTCTTGGAGAGATTTTGGCAGGACGGCCACTCCTGGAAAGATTCACTACTGTCCCAAACTTTCTCCATTTGGACAATATGGCTCTGACTGTGGTTCGATGGAGCCCCAGAGCTTTAGAAATGGCTTTGTAACCCTTTCCAGACTGATAGGCATCAACAACTTTTTTCAGGAATTTCTTTTGTTCGTGGCATGATGTGCCTCTAGAACTTGTGTGCTGACAACTTCACTCTGATGGTAAGGGCCAAAGTTAGTCAGATTTATATTGGACAGGGCTGGCCCAAATCAGGCCCGGTTGTTAACCAAAGTACTTAAACAGCTGACCCTAATTATCCCTTTAATTGGGTTGAATTAACTAGGGGTGTGTGGCAAAGTGGTGAGTGAATACAGGTGAGTGCAGTGCAGAGCGAATATAAAACAGACAGACAATGATTTCCAGGTGCAAGGGCGTTTATTGATTTCATTAATAATGTCCAGAGCCTTATGGCAAACACCTGTAAATAATAATGTTGGAGTGATACAGCGGCGTGTATCACTTGGTATTTGTAATTCCCTGGGTTTGACCCGTAACCAAAAAGTCCAGTTTTACACACCAACACTAAACACAAAACACAAACACAGTTCTTAGTGATAGTGAATACGTGCAAGTGGTGTAATACAGTTCTCCGTGAAATGCAGGGGTGAAAGTGATGTCCGGGTTTATGCTGGCTTTCGCTACAGATCCGGATCGTGCAACTGGTAGTCTATTAAAAACAGCTGACAGTTAACAAAACACTAACAAACACAAGACAAAACTCACAGTTCACGAAACAGCACAGACTCCTTGTAGGTTTTCAACACTAACCATTTACCAAGGAACAGATCACGTCAGCTATGACCCCTATTTATATCCTCGCTCATGACCCCTGGGTTAACGAGCGCATCTGCTCCTCCAATCCTCAGATGCCACACCGTTTACCATCTGGGTCATTGAGTTTGGATACCGTAGCTGCGCCCCTTTCCTAAATGACCAACTTCCACCTACCCTGCGGAATAAATTGTCGTGCCATTCAGTTAAGGGTACTCTGTTCCCATTACACAGTGCCCTCACAGGTCGAGAGGGAGATCGAACACCAAGCACCATTCGATCTCTGTCACAGGGGGGCAATAACTTTTTCACACCTGAAGATTGCATGTTTGATTACCTTGCACACCAAACAAATGAAAGAAGCACCAAACTTTGGTGTCATTTTCTGTCTCTGACTCCCTCTATATACTACTACAGCCCACAAAAAAATCTGACCAAATACAATGTGAAAAATGTGCAAAAATGCAGAAAATCAGGCAGGGGGCGAATACTTTTTCACGGCACTGTGAATGCAGGACGTATGATGTAATCCTCACAATGTTTTTTGCCGTTTCCCGATTCACTGAATCAAGTTTTCTGATTTTTTTTACCTTCATTCCCCAGTTGATTTATGACCAATATATGTTGTGATGGGGTACACCCCGCCCCTATAAAAACAAGCAGCTTTAGCTGAACGAGGTTAGTGTGTTCTGAGGCTGAATTAGAGACGTGAGTCGTGAGAGAAGTAAAAGTGAAACTAAGAGAGACAACTTGCTACTCGTGCTAGTTTTAGATTAACACGATACTTGTTTTGTTCCGTGTCTGTTTGTTTTGGCCACTGTGCCGTTTTGTTCTGTTTGTTTAAATCTTTTATTTTGTTTCTAAACATGTGCATCAGTGCTTCCATACCCCAGTACTGTGTCTGTCTACTTCCTGGTCTGATGGCACCACAATGCCTATCCGTGACATAAAATTTTCAAAACAATCAATGTTATGTTGAAAAAGATATTTAATCAGTATGTATAGTGCAGGAGACAGCAACGTGTGCTTGTCGTACTGCACTAACAAGTAACTACGATGTGATAGGTGTTACAGAAAGGTTGTTGTCTGAGAGTGATGGAGACGAATATAATATTAGTGGGTACACACTGTATAGGAAAGACAGGCAGGACAGAAGAGGCGGAGGGGTAGCGCTATACATAAGAAATAGTCTTGAAGCCCAGGTGTTAAATCTGGACAAAGAAAACAACGGCAAATCAATATGGGTCAGAATAATGGACAAAAATTCAAAGGGCATAATAATAGGAGCATGCTATAGACCTCCAAATTCAGACGCAGAGCAAAATAATCTGTTATACAATAACATTAGAAATGTGTGTAGAAAAGGAGAAGCCATACTAATGGGGGATTTCAACTTCCCCCATATAAAATGGGAAAACGCGATGGGGAACACGACGGACGAAATTGAAATGGTGGAAATGACAAAGGACTGCTTCCTAATGCAATTTGTCAAGGCACCAACTAGAGGGGAGGCATGCCTTGATTTAGTCTTTTCAAATAACAAAGACAGAATAACTAAAACAGAGGTCAGAGAGCCATTGGCAAACTCAGACCACAACATGGTCTCATTTGAAGTATTTTTTAAAACCCCAAAAGTAATGACTAAGGCTAAGGTTTACAATTTTAGAAAAGCAAACTATGAAGGTATGAAACAGAGACTAACAGAAGTAGATTGGAGTAAAATAGAGAAAACATCCACAGAAAAAGTATGGCTGTTTTTTTTAAATGTAGTACTAGAGGCGCAAAACAATTACACCCCAAAATTAGACAAATCTAAATCTAAAACAAAATGGCCAAAATGGTTTAATTTATAAAAATATTCAGTGAAAAAAGGCACTTTACAGAGTGTTTAAAAGGGACCAAAAACAAAGTACACAGAAAGAGAACTTGGAACTGCAAACACAAGTCAAAAAGGAAGTTAGAAAGGCCAAGAGAGAGATAGAAATAAACATTGCTAAGGGGGCTAAAACCAATTCCAAAATGTTTTTTCCAATATTATAACAGCAAGAGAACATTCAAAGAGGAGGTTAAATGTCTAAGAGACACAAATGGCAAAATCATAGACGAAGAAAAAAAATAGCAAATATATTAAACGATTACTTTTCACAGGTTTTTACAAAGGAGGACACGGACAACATGCCCCACATGTCGACCTGTTCCTATCCGGTTTTAAATAACTTTAGCATAACAGAGGCAGAAGTGTTAAAGGGACCAGGAGGTCTTAAAATAAACAAATCCCCTGGGCCGGATGAGAAACTCCCAATAGTACTCAAAGAAATGTAAGAGGTTATTTACAAACCGCTAAACAAGATCATGCAACAGTCTCTTGACACAGAGGTTGTACCGACAGACTGGAAAATTGCAAATGTAATACTGATCCACAAAAAGGGAGACAAAACCGAACCAGGTAACTACAGACTAATAAGCCTGACTTCGATTATATGTAAACTTATGGAAACTATAATAAGATCCAAAATGGAAAATTACCTATATGGTAACAATATCCTGGGAGGCAGTCAGCATGGTTTTAGGAAAGGGAGATCGTGTCTAACTAACCTGCTTGATTTTTTTGAGGATGCAACATCGACAATGGATAATTGCAAAGCATACGACATGGTTTATTTAGATTTCCAGAAAGCTTCTGACAAAGTCCTGCATAAAAGATTAATTCTCAAACTAAACGCAATAGGGATTCAAGGAAATGCATGCACATAGATTAGGGAGTGGTTAACATGTAGAAAACATAAAGTACTGATTAGAGGAGAAACCTCAAAATGGAGCGAGGTAACCAATGGTGTACCACAGGGATCAGTATTAGGTCCTCTGCTATTCCTAATCTACATTAATGATTTAGATTCTGGTATAGTAAGCAAAGTTGTTAAATTTTCAGACGACACAAAAATAGGAGGAGTGGCAAACACTGTTGCAGCAGTAAAGGTCATTCAAAATGATCTAGACAGCGTGCAGAACTGGGCAGACACATGGCAAATGACATTTAATAGAGAAAAGTATAAAGGATTGCATAGACAATGTCGACCCAGGGGACTTTTTTGACCTGAAAAAAGAAACAAGGACCAGTGGTCACAGATGGAGATTAGATAAAGGGGCATTCAGAACAGAAAATAGGAGGCACTTTTTTACACAGAGAATTGTGAGGGTCTGGAACCAACTCCCCAGTAATGTTGTTCAAGCTGTCACCCTGGGATCCTTCAAGAAGCTGCTTGATGAGATTCTGGTATCAATAAGCTACTAACAACCAAACGAGCAAGATGGGCTGAATGGCCGCCTCTCGTTTGTAAACTTTCTTATGTTCTTATGTAAAAATGATCATATTATGCATTTTCAATGTGATTAAAGATTGTTGTTTCAGCACAGATCATTATTTGAATGACTCCTCAAGGCTGATCTTGTGGAAGAGAGGTGGGGATCATATAATATTGCACAGGCTTCAGTGCACAATGCCTCACCTGTGGGCTTCACTGCACAGTGCAATGCTAATGTTCATCCCCACCTCACTTCACTGCACAGTGTAATGCTTAAGCAGAGAATCACACAGAACCAACATAAAAAGATATTAAACATGACTTAACATTTTAGGAAAATGTAAATTATTTAACATATCCCTTTAATCTTTATTTTAGGTTTCCCAGACATGCATTGTGAATGTCAAAAGAAAACATCCATTGGAATCTGTTTTAAATACACAAATATACTTTTTTAAAAAGTATTTTTTATTTTTTTGTAATTGACACCTGGAGCAAAACTCACCGACTACCACGAGACATGTCAATAGTTTCACATGCATAATTGCTAGAAATTATCATTTAATAGTGAACTGATAAAAGTACAATATGGTTTTTTGAGCAGACTGTGACTTTGTCTGACTGAACAAGGAGACGTGCTTGGCAAGTACAGGTGTGTCTGAGAAAGATAAGTTAGGTTAAAAGGTAATGGATTCGTTTAACAAAGCCTGATTCAGTTTAGCCAAGCCTATAAATACAGAGGACATAACTGAAGGTTATCTCACATCGACACTGTAGCACTCTGCAGCTGGCACCTGAAAAAGGTAAGCGGAGACATGCTTTTAAAAATGCATTTATATACACCATTGATTCATTTTTAAAGTTTTGTTCCCATAGGATGAATAAAAATAGCAATGCTAGTGAGACATGCTCAAGCATAACTGTAAGCACATCGTTCTTTTTCAGTATTAATAAATGTGTAGTTTTGGTAACACAAGGCATCTACAATATAATTGTCTGGTACAACAGTGGTAACATTCTTAAAACATACCAATGCTACCACAGTGGTATCATACCATATGCTGTCCTTGCAACTAATGCTATGTTCTGATGATGGCTCTTCCAGGTTTTCTTCAGGGTAATAATACTTTGGTATAATGACTGTATCCCAATGTAATTTTTCAGACTTTGTATAGTGCCATTCACACAGCTGTTACATTCATGCTCATGTTACAAAATGCAAATATACTTACGAGACATTTGATTATAGGAGGTTGTGTGGTCCAGTGGTTAAAGAAACGGGCTTGTAACCAGGACGTAATCGTAAGTGACTCTGCAGCTGATGCATAGTTCACACACCCTAGTCTCTGTAAGTCGCCTTGGATAAAGGCGTCTGCTAAATAAATTAAATAAATACTACTCAGCTTTTTGGTTCTAGTTTTTCTCATTTGAAAAAAGCTAGTAGTAAATTCCAGAATAGAATAATAGGTTGAGAATATAGTAGGCCTTTTGTGTGGTGAACTCCATGCAGGAATCTGTCAAACATAAATCAATTAAAAAATGTACATCTTGATATGTAATCCAACAAAAACTACTGTGTCTTTGCATTGTTTTGTGGCTGATGAACCTTACTCACGAAGTGTATTTTTCATTGCAGTTTGTGTTCCCCCTTTAATCTATTGGCGCTGTACCCACCTTCTTTTTGTCACCATGGCTTTGTTCAGTATGGTGCTGGATCCTGTGGACTACATGCAGACACTACAGGCCCTGGTATCGGGGGTCTGCTCTTACCTGGATGGCACAGCCAAACCGGATGATGCAGAGTTTGTGAAAAAGAACTTGGATCTGATTGACCGGGAGCTGAGCACAGGGCATGGCCTGCTGAAGGACACTGAGGTGCACAGCTGTGAGGACGACCTTGTGGTGGTGTACTACCAGCTGGGGGCAGTAGTGAGGGCCAGCCAGGGGCACACCAAGAGGGAGACTGAGGTCTTTCTCAAATATGTGGAGGATTATCGTCTTGAGAGGCAACTTACAGCCATGTACAGCCGGCTGATGGGAGTCTCACTGCTGACAAACCAGCCAACACTGTTAGATGAAATCGTCAGAGACTACAAGCCCAAACGATGGGAACTGAGAGAGTTCTGCGAGAAGGTTTAGTTATTTATTTGTGTGTTATTTACTTTATTATTTTAGTTTCCAATTATTAATATGTAGGAGTTTCTTGATATTATTCATCTGGGACTCACTTTGATTCTGAGCTGCAGCACAGGAAACTATTTCAACGTTGTTTTTTTATTCTGGTTTATTGCATAGTTCAACAAATATTGTAGTGCACTCTCACAATGATATTATTCAATTTTAACATAGAAACTTTTACTGTACGTTTAAACTTTCTGTTGTATTTGAAAAATCTGTAATAAGCTACAAGGCTGTGTATAAATATGGTGATGAATTGCTGCAGTACCAACCTGGATGCAACCATACTGGCTCCCCTTCACAGCCCATTTGTTTGGTACTAGTCCCTTAAGATTGGTTTATACTGTAGTTCACTCGTTAGACAATAAATCTGTCTGTGGTCTCTCTAGACATGTGAAAGGAAGCCATCCAGTGGAGGCCCTCTAATATTAACAAGCCTTTACTATACAGCCCCATCGTTTATAGCCCATCAAAGACCCATTTCAAAGAATCATCTGTGAGAACTTTAATACTGAGAATGTAATTCACCAGTTTCATAACCGTTGCGCAAACAGTTCTTTAGATACGTGTAAAAATGTGAGTGTGATATGCAGACAGACAGAACGACAGACATATAGACTGAATAAACCATCATGGCAATGTTTCAGGATAATTGGAAGTTCTCTATATAAAAGTAAAGTGTAATATACATACTTACAGCCGCCTCCACTGTATTCCATCTATGTGGATTACATTATATGCTAATCAAAATATTTATTTAGTTGTCTGGTTTGCTGTTTTATGTGGATTCCTAAACCTCTCCCTGCCCCTTTTAGGCTGTGCCGGAGCACATTTTGACAGGAAGACCTGATTCATAACTGATGTAACAAGGAAATAACTTCTCAAAACTGCTTTATGACCAGGGATATGTTAATAAAGATATCAAAACAATATGATTATGCTGATAAAACATTTTTCAGGAATACGTACAACAAAACAGGAAGTTAGGGAAAGTAATGTATTGTATTTTAAACACTACAGTCTGTTAAGTAACACTTTACCATACAAAAACATTGAAAATATTTTCCCAGTTTCTGCATTGTTACAGCCTGGAACCAATCACTGTGGATGGACATTTGCATGGTAAAGTACAGTTTGCGGGTTGCAGTTAGTGGTCTAGTATAACATATATTTATGTTCTTATTCCAGGTGAATTTTGTCCTGGGGACTGGCTTGCTGTGTCTATTCACTCAGGCCTCCCTGACAGGCAGAGACCAGGCCCTCCTTATGAAAACTTGGTCTGAGAAGATGGCAGCCCTCAGCAAGAAAATGAAGATGGCAGGCTGCCAGTGTTCAGACTATTTTCGGGAGCAGGCCAAAGAAGATGTGAAGAGATTGATGGAGGAGGGAAAGAAGACAGAGGCCAGATGGGAGGAGCAGGCCACAGCAATTCTCAGAACCCTGGAGAAGAACTATGACTGGCTGCGCTGGGCCGTGATGGTGACACAGGAGAGAAGGAGGAGTGGGGAGGTTGTGGAGGAAGGGCAGACTGAGGGAGGTTGCTGCAATGAAGGAGGTGTGGAGAAAGCAAAGTGTGGTAACTTAATCTCAGTCAGTGACCCCTCTGGGCTGCAGGTGGTGGCTTGCTACAGCGGGGCCCCCTCCTCTCTAGATAAGGGGCGTATTCACCAGTTGATCGTGGATCTGGAGTGGAAGATCCCGAATCCGCCCCCAGAGGTGTACGCCACCATCGAGGCTGAACCCCACTATGCTCGTACCTACTTGGCCTCCAGGATGCTGAACAAGTTGGAGGAAGGCCTTGACAACGGTGTCTCTGTGCACGTGGTACCCGGAAAGATGGAGATGAAGTGCAACTTCCCCCAGGCGTCCTTCTTCCTCTATGAATACAAGCACCGCTTAGCCTCAGGTACCGTTTGCATCTTTGGGTAGACCCTTATAAAAGTTTACATCAGTATTTTTGCAGTTTTATCATGCTTTTACTGTGTGTTATACTGTGCATTTACGGTAGTTTACCCTGGTTTGCCATGTTTATTAATATGCTTTACCAACATTTTGCTATTATGTACAATGCTTACCTATGCTTTACAATGCTTTCATGATGCTTAATTACACTTTGCTATGCTTTTACTATTGTAAAGGTGGAAGACTGGGTACTGGCTAAACTATTCAACTGTCAAGATATTGCTTAAAAATGTATCACTTTTTTATAAATAAATATATACAAATAATAAATAAATCCATTCATGTCTTTTTCATTTTCATTTGTCTCCATGCCTGAGATTGCTTAACCTGTAGGCACTACCTAGTAGTGTCAGCCAAACAAAGCAACTCAGAAACAAAGGAAAGATACAGGTAATGGCAAGCAAACAACTTAACATGAAGAGAGACAGGCAAACACATGCTTTTCACCTCTTGAGGTATAGTTCAAATCCAGCTCAGGTTGTGATGTGTGACTGGTTTGGTCTCCACTTAACAACCAGTGCACATTCGTCCACATAAAAAAAATAACAGCCAACTTGAAAATATTTGCAATCTCTGCTTAAAGTGATTGTTGCTACCAAAATACTTTCTTAAATCTTGCACTTCCATTGACTATATAGGTCTCAAATATGGTGCATGCAGACACAAAAACAACAACCAGATACACTGAGAAACAAGCATTTTATTAAAGAGTTAAGTTCATTTTTAGTTTGTTCAATGTGGTACAGAAGTTGTCTGTCCAGGGAAAGCAGGATGATACATCATGTCATGGGGTTTGGGAGGGATTAGCTATTTGGCATTGGACAAAGAAAGGATGAGAGGACAGGGGCTAGTTAAGAATTGGATGGCCAACAGGAGGGTAGTGTTGTCAATTAGCCAGAGGAGGGTTTGGCAAGATTTTGATGTATTTTGTAGTGCTTGTTTACTACTCTGAGACATTGAAGATCTACTGATAAAAATGTCTGATAATGTGCGTCAAGCTGGTGTGTGGAGGAAGGATGGTGTGTAACAAAAACTATATGTGTGCTGCACAGTGCTCTTCATTACACAACTTGCTTCTGCACCCTAATTATCACAGCCAAGTAGCTCCTTTCTAGTTTTATGGGGGTGTGGTTCCATTTTGGAGGTTGCCAGTAGCATAGGGCTTCCGTACTCATAGTAAATGTCCCCAATGAAAACCCGTATCCCTTCAGGTCCACACATTGCTGCATCCACATGATCAAAGTGCAATGGCCATTCCCTCACCACTTTGCGCGGAGTCTCTAACATGTCAACAACAAGCATACGTTTTCCTGTAGGGAGGTTAGTGGGGAGACATCAGAAAGAGATGGAAGCAAACTGGTTAGGAAATAAATAAATAAAATATATACAATCACTCATCGTTTTTTATTGAACAGCTGTGAATTGTGCAACATGTTGGAGATACTAAGCTAATTAATAAAAAACGTCAATCAATTTTTGTTAGTGTGGCTAAACCGAGAGACGGTGAATAACAACAAATATACAATTATATTTGTATATATTTGCTTAACTCATGCTCCACCAATTTGCAAAAGGTATCATTTTTGTTTTCAAGTTATTATACATGGTTTTGATCAGAAATTATCAATTAAGCCGAATTCTAGTTATTAATTGTGAGGATTTATTACTTTGGTTGTTCGCAGAAGCACCTGAAACCACTAGTAGAGCAATGAATGTTTGATGCATGTACTGTAATCAGGTGGAATCTCTTTAAGTATTTTAGTCTCTGGTAATAACATGATGTAATAAACACCACTTTATGCAACTTTTAATTTTCAATACAACATTACTAACTAATTACATTAGGGACACGTATTAATACAGATTTTCCCCCAGATATCAGTAAGCTGACTTTTTTGAACAACCCAAGAAATTAAAACAGAACCCTTCAGGCAAAACTGTTGAAGAATGCAGGGAACTGACAGAAATTAATTTTACTTTAGTGTCAAACTGAACACAATTGTGGGGCACTGAAGCTTGAAATATCAATTGAGGCTCCAGCCTGCCTTAATGAGGTCTGCCCTACCTTGAATGATGTGCACCACATGAGAGTCCCCACACAGGAAGGCAGCATCCACAGGTCCCTTCACTCCCAGCTCCTCTTCCACTGGTTTGGGGTAGCCCTCTACCAACGTGTAGTGTACATCAGACTTGTAGATGTACACCTGATCTCCCTGAGAGAAGAGACAGAGAACAAGTAACAGAAAGTCATTTCCATTACAGCATTAACAACAAGAAATGGAGACATCAGCTTATACTTACTTGAATTCTTAGACTTACTTAGTGCAGGTAAAATTTCTGAAACTGAACAAATCAGTAGAGGCTGCTTAGAGGATGCAAGGGAGGCAGTGCCTCCTCAACATTTCAAAGTGAAAAAAACTAAATATATATATATATATATATATATGTTGGTTACTCAATGCACATTGACTTTACTTATTTCCCATTGAAAAAAAAAAAAAACTACTACTACTACAAAAAAAAGAAAACTACTTTACCGTGAAGTTCCTGATTCGTATCTATCATTGATTCGTTCTGAATACTTTAAACCCACCCCAAATCCTGAATGGCAGCAAATTCTACATTTCTATTGAAGATTCCACTTGTGAGATTTAAAACGAGATTACAATTACAGTAGAAGGCTTGTAATATAGCTTTCAAAGCTTTATTACAGTAGAAAGTGAGAATTGCACTAACAAGTAACTACGTTGTGATAGGTGTTACAGAAACTTGGATGTCTGAGAGTGATGGAGACAAATATAATATTAGTGGGTACACACTATATAGGAAAGACAGGCAGGACAGAAGAGGCGGAGGGGTAGCGCTATACATAAGAAATAGTCTTGAAGCCCAGGTGTTAAATCAGGACAAAGAAAACAATGCAGAATCAATATGGGTCAGAATATTGGACACAAATTCAAAGGGCATAATAATAGGAGCATGCTATAGACTGCCAAATTCAGACGCTGAGCTAAATAATCTGTTATACAATGACATTCGAAATGCGTGTAGAAAAGGAAAAGCCATACTAATGGGGGATTTCAACTTCCCCATATAAAATGGGAAAACCGATGGGGGCACGATGGACGAAATTGAAATGGTGGAAATGATAAATGACTGCTTCCTAGCATAATTTGTCAAGGCACCGACTAGAGGGAGGCATGCCTTGATTTAGTCTTTCAAATAATGAAGACAGAATAACTAAAAGAGAGGTCAGAGAGCCATTGGCAAACTCAGACCACAACATGGTCTCATTTGAAGTATTTTTTAAAACCCCAAAAGTAATGACTAAAGCTAAGGTTTACAATTTTAGAAAAGCAAACTATGAAGGTATGAAACAGAGACTAACAGAAGTAGATTGGAGTAAAATAGAGAAAACATCCACAGAAAAAGGATGGCTGTTTTTTAAAAATGTAGTACTAGAGGTGCAAAACAATTACATCCCAAAAGTAGACAAATCTAAATCTAAAACAAAATGGCCAAAATGGTTTAATAGATCAATTAAAAAAAATATTCAGCCAAAAAAGGCACTTTACAGAGCGTTTAAAAGGGACCAAAAACAAAGTACACAGAAAGAGTACTTGGAACTGCAAACACTTGTCAAAAAGGAAGTTAGAAAGGCCAAGAGAGAGATAGAAATCAATATTGCTAAGGGGGCTGTAGCAGGGCAGGGCCCTGCCTGTAAATAATGTTGTTGTGGGGTGATTTGGTGGTGGTTGGCAGGGATGGGGTTAATTTCCTATCCCTGCCAAAATACATGTGAGAATGTGGCTGGAGCTAATTGAATCATTGATAATTAGGCTCCAGCCACATGCTATAAAAAGAGAAAATCCTTTGTTTGGTGGTGGGAGTTGGTGAGTGAACAGTTTGCTGGTGTGTTGCTGTATTTTTGTTAAAAGTTCAAGTTTCAGTGAAGGCTCTGCCCAGCCTGAAAGTTTTGTTTTTGTTTAACTGTTTTATTTTTGCTCTGTGAGCAGTGTTTTGTTTGACTTTTTGATTTTCCTTTTGTTTATTAAAAAGCGCAGAAGCGCGTTAACTGCAGTTTCCTTGTCTCTGAGTCTCTTTGCCTGCCGAATACCATCTGGGCCCGCAACGCTACCCTGTCACAGGGGCTAAAACCAATTCCAAAATGTTTTTCCAATATTATAACAGCAAGAGAAGATTCAAAGAGGAGGTTAAATGTCTAAGAGACACAAATGGCAAAATCATAGATGAAGAAAAAAAAATAGCAAATATATTAAATGATTATTTTACACAGGATTTTACAAAGGAGGACACGGACAACATGCCCAACATGTCGACCTGTTCCTATCCAGTTTTAACTAACTTTAGCATAACAGAGGCAGAAGTGTTAAAGGGACTAGGAGCTCTTAAAATAAACAAATCCCCTGGGCCGGATGAGATCCTCCCAATAGTACTCAAAGAAATGAAAGAAGTTATTTACAAACCGCTAAACAAGATCATGCAACAGTCTCTTGACACAGAGGTTGTACCGACAGACTGGAAAATTGCAAATGTAATACCGATCCACAAAAAGGGAGACAAAACCGAACCAGGTAACTACAGACTAATAAGCCTGACTTCGATTATATGTAAACTTATGGAAACTATAATAAGATCCAAAATGGAAAATTACCTATATGGTACCAATATCCTGGGAGGCAGTCAGCATGGTTTTAGGAAAGGGAGATCGTGTCTAACTAACCTGCTTGATTTTTTTGAGGATGCAACATCGACAATGGATAATTGCAAAGCATACGACATGGTTTATTTAGATTTCCAGAAAGCTTCTGACAAAGTCCTGCATAAAAGATTAATTCTCAAACTAAACGCAATAGGGATTCAAGGAAATGCATGCACATAGATTAGGGAGTGGTTAACATGTAGAAAACAGAAAGTACTGATTAGAGGAGAAACCTCAAAATGGAGCGAGGTAACCAATGGTGTACCACAGGGATCAGTATTAGGTCCTCTGCTATTCCTAATCTACATTAATGATTTAGATTCTGGTATAGTAAGCAAAGTTGTTAAATTTTCAGACGACACAAAAATAGGAGGAGTGGCAAACACTGTTGCAGCAGTAAAGGTCATTCAAAATGATCTAGACAGCGTGCAGAACTGGGCAGACACATGGCAAATGACATTTAATAGAGAAAAGTATAAAGGATTGCATAGACAATGTCGACCCAGGGACTTTTTGACCTGAAAAAAGAAACAAGGACCAGTGGTCACAGATGGAGATTAGATAAAGGGGCATTCAGAACAGAAAATAGGAGGCACTTTTTTACACAGAGAATTGTGAGGGTCTGGAACCAACTCCCCAGTAATGTTGTTCAAGCTGTCACCTTGGGATCCTTCAAGAAGCTGCTTGATGAGATTCTGGGATCAATAAGCTGCTAACAACCAAACGAGCAAGATGGGCTGAATGGCCTCCTCTCGTTTGTAAACTTTCCTATGTTCTTCTTATGTTCTGGCAAAATGTAAAAAAATGCTGAGACACACAAAAACCCCAGAAGAATATGCCCATGCCATAAGGATTTTGTTGTGGAAGACAGCAAAGGAAAGATGGTATAACTAAGTGTACAAGTACTATCGAGTTACAACTATTGTGACAGAAAAAAACAGCCAATCATTTTGGAAAATAACCAAAAACAATAATTTCATACAGTATATAAAAAGTGAAAGCCCCCACCCCAAAAAAAACAACATTTGCATAAAACTTAAAATTAATAAAAACCGCAAAACAGAAGACCTAATTATAATTTAATGATGTTCGGTAAAACCAAAACATAAATATTGTCAGAAATGAAATTTTAACCTAAATCCTAGATTCAACATTCATATGGTAACAGCAGTTCTGGCTCCTCAGGGGAGGCAAGGCTCCATTCATTATAATCTCCTATCTGCTATTAACCACAGTACTAGCAGTAGCAGATCATATGATCTGAGCACAGGTTTTAATTGGAGGGGTCTAGAGAGTTTTTTTCCCATCAGAGGAGACAAACCTCTGATACAAACTCCTATCTGCTATAACCACACACAGTACAGTACTAGCAATGGCAGATGACTACTATTCCCAGAAGACACTGCGGTCCCGTATGCCCATATTTTCCCCAGTGCAGGCAAACTCGTTCACTCTCTTTTTGTCTGTACAATCGGTATAGCAAATTAAGTCGCTAGGATGTGCTTGATTTGTTGTCTGCCTTTCTCCTGCCTTAACAACTTTGTTTAGAAAATATTGTGCAAAGTATGTTCGTGATGTGGTCCTGAAATCTAAATGATATATTCATGTTTAATACAGTGCATTTTTAAACATACACTGGCATAGAATAAACTATGATGGGTTACTGTTTTCTTTTTTTCTGTTGGCCCGACAAATTGGGGTAGAACCTGTTCAGACTGCACTTGCAGGTCTCTTGGTCTACCCCTACTACTATGCACTGGACTTGCCTGACAAAAGCACCACGTTACTGGATCCTCAGCTGATGCACTGTCCTTACACGATTGCACTACTAATATGTCATTGTAGATATCATTTGTTGTAATTCTATCTTGATGCATCCTAGTTCATATTGTATTTTAGTAGTATTATTTGCACTTATTGTAAACTATACTCTTGCATTGTAACCCTGTACAGTACTGCCCTGTAACACTTGTAAGTCACCTTGGATAAAGGTGTCTTTTTCAAATAAACAAATAATAATAATGATAATAATAAAAACAATAATATGAAAAGTGTTGTCAGTCAAGCCCTCTTTTAAGCCTCTCTTTTAAGCCTTTTTTCTGCCTCCGCTTTTTTTTTGCCCACCAGCCACCACTGGAACAAATTAGTTTGAAACAGGATAGGAATTAACAGAAATATATTAACAATTACGCAAAAGCCAGGGTTATTGTATCGAACTCATGCTATAGTAACAAGAGCTTTAGTAGCAAGTGATTTTCAAACGAAATATGCTAAATAATCAATGCGTTAATGCTTTGAAATTGAGTCGTTGAAATTGAGGTCGTTAATGAACGCATTTCTCGTTAAAAAGCTTAATTGTCGCAGTTCACGTACATCACTTCCTGTCTCAATGACTAAATAAGGGGAACTTGTTAATCAAAATGCATGTTAATGAGATCAATCACCTACAGCAGCCAAATGGAATATCTGAATGAAATAAAAAATTCACAAATAAAAAATGAAATAAAAAATAATGGTAATATCTATTTTGTGTATATCTTATAAACTTCATTTAAAGTTTTGTCATGCAAAATGTACATTTATTTAGAACACTTCACATATAAAATGCTGATTTACGAGTATCTGGCATGTGGGTAAAAATCGGACGGCACAGATTTTTAAAAAAAACAACTAATAATAATTAAACCCATTTACCCTCATTCGAGGGGATATTTTGCCACAGCTTACTATATACTCTTTTAATGTGCAAATAAACATTTAAAAAAATACCGTAAGCCATCTATGTACTGTATATTGGTTGGAATTTATTTTCTTATGACTTTTGTATGTATTTTAGTATGTACGATTATAGGCTATAAATTCATACATTTCAAGTGCCATTGGTGTTTGTAGTTGTTAGTTATTATACATGTATATCATGTATGTAACAATTTATTAAGATTTTAATATTACGATAGCTCCCTAACCCAATACACAATTTGTTGATAGTTAATTATTCGGTGAATTCCTCTAATCATGCATTTTCTCTGGTACTGTTTGCT
The DNA here is from genome assembly GCA_030684275.1 of Acipenser oxyrinchus oxyrinchus. NCBI lineage: Eukaryota > Metazoa > Chordata > Actinopteri > Acipenseriformes > Acipenseridae > Acipenser > Acipenser oxyrinchus. Next base: position 21,732,393 of record CM060253.1, on the reverse strand, counting down.
CGCCTCCACGATAAATAAACTCAACATGATTACAAGTAGCCACCGAGTATTTTATATGCATACAAACTTGTGAAGCTGAAAGTGTACGTTGTACATAAAGTGTGTGGGGGGGGTCTGACAACATTACAAATACGTCAGACAAAATCCATGTCAATGATCTTGATCACATTCCTAGTGCATCACTGTGTGACCTTGACGCCTGTTCTTCGTTCTTGTGTGGATTAGACACAAGTGTTAAAAGCCAAGGACGCATTGCAAATCCGCAATCACCTAAGGAAACTTTATTGTAATATCTAATATGCCGTTTTCTATACCAAGATTTCAGTTGTATAATTCAAATAAAATCTACAGTAGATGTCAGCTGTCATATAATGTACGTATGCACAATTCAAATAGGCTCAGGTTGCATTGGTAATTTCTTGGTAGTAACATTACACTGCAAATAATGGTATATAATTTTAGCAATACAACAAACATTCCGTAAGGTTACAAATGGTTAAAATAAGTGAATACATTGTATTCATAACCACAAGTATAGAAAAGGCTAAAATATTTTCATAATTACAAATACTGAATTATCGAGGTAGTCTGTAAGAAATTAACCCTGGTCCTGTACACTCTCTGTATCATCAGCGTCACAGCCGCGGTCTGTTAAATGTCTGTTTCAAGGCAAGTTATACACTCTTTTGTTAATTAAAACCCTCCTTTTCCAAGTGCAAATTAATGACGCTTGAAAATGCCAAAATCAATGCTCATACCGATTTCTTGATTAACATTGGAGTTATCATTTATATACTTTTGAAAATCCTGCCCATATTCTCTTCTAATTGATTCATTTTTTATACTGAACATTAAAAAAAGACCATTATGGGACTACTTCATAATAAAAATGAATACATAAAAAATAATTTCAACCACTCCCTTTCCATTTCTTCTCACAGCCTTCCTCTCCATACCTGGATGAAGTACATTTTGTGGTCCCAGGTGAAGACAGCATTGATGTGGTCATGCAGTTCCTTCCAATTAGAGGTTATTGACCAGTAATGATAGCCATCCCTTTTCGTGTCCAGGCGCAGGAAATAGTCACCTGGGAGGTATTGGAGAAGTAACAAAATATTGTATCACTGAGTAAATCTATCCAGTTTCACATCCATCTCCCCATTAAAGCTTGACAGCAGATAAGAGCAGGTATTGTTTCTTTCCTCACTGGATCTTTCACACTGGAACTACAGTATATGGACCGCATATGATAGGGTTATTGTATGTGCCTCGATCACTGAACGGCCATGTTGGTTCCTCTCACCTCGGAAAGCATATACCTTGCCCTCATCATCGGCAGTGAATGCATCAAATGGTTTTCCACTGCAGCGCCCAAAAACTGCCTCTCTGGTTTTGTCTCCATGGCCTGCAGTTAAGGAGGAAAGACAACATGTCACTTTGAAAGCAGGTAAGAGCAACTATCAGAGAAAGAACAGAGCTCTCTCTAGAACAGGGATAGGCAACAGGCAGCCCAGGGGCCGCATCTGTCCCGCCAGACCATTTTTTTCCCTGGCTAACAGTTAACAGATTCTGCTGTTAAATTTTTTATTTCCTAACCATTTTCTTTTTTGCTATGATAAGCATACTCTAGGTCTAAAGTGCCTTTTTCAATGTAGAAGACCAACTATAGTTGTACACTGTTAATACATGATTAATCGTATGCTAACGTGGTGTATTGTAGGAAATATTTCTGAGTTATGCATTATGTAGACCTGTTAAAAAAATGTATGGCCCATTAATGGTTTTTAGTCGATTTTGTGGCCCTTTACTCAGTGCCGATGCTAGGATTTACAGGGCCCTGGTGCAAGACTGTGAAATAGACAGTAATCAATCAAGTAACAGTATATCCAAACATTTTAATAAATCAATTGTGTAACAAGATGAATCAATTTGACGAATAACTCGATTTAGTTAACATTGAAACATATTAATAGCTTAAATTAGTCACAAAAACATATTCATCATAGGCATCAATTGGATTTTTAAATTAATGTTATCAAGTACAAAAGTTGTCTAGGTTGTTTAAATGTTTAGTTCTTCTTGTGTCTAAGGCTGTAGCCATTCAATTCCTTTTTAGATTTAGGCAGCCCAGCGATTCCCCATTCCCCCAACCCCTGCATAGGGGTGTGTCTCTGTTCTTACCTCTGTCAGGACACTTCATGAAGTAATCTCGGACATCCTTGGGGTAGCCTTCAGATACCTGTCCAGTGACAGGGTGGAAACGCTGGAACTTTGTGCCCTGGAAACAGTAGTAGTGCTCCAGCCACCGGAATGCAGAAGTGCAGTTCATAACTGCTGGCCAATCCTTCTCTTTCACCACATGAGTCAGCAGGTCATAGCTGTATACATGTGATCCTTGGAAGAGAGAGAAAAAGGTTAATTGTCTCAGCTCTAATCCTTCAGCCACACAGCATTCACGTTCCTCAGCTCTAACATGTAGTACCTTAACACTAACCTCCAGACCACACACCTTCAGTTTCCTAATTTTAAGCACTAGGTCATTCTTCCAGTCTTTTAGTTCTAATCGCTAGCCCCTACTTTACCCAGTCCCTCAACCCCAAACATTAAAAGTAATTCACAGTCTATCAATTATTTTAGCCCAGATTTTCTCCCCAATTTGGAATGTCCAATAATTTCCCCCCCTCACCACTGCAATCTCCCCCACAGCTTAGGAGCCCTAAAGGTTCAGTGGGGGTCCACCAATCCCACGATGAGCCAGCTTCCTCTTTAAACCCAGGAACTCGAGAACAGTTGTCAGCGAACTACCGACCTCTGGAGGACAAAGGCCAGCCCTGCAGGTGTCCGACTTTGAGCTCACTGGGTGCCTGGCCAACAGGGTTTGTGGTAGCACGATGAGGAGAAACAGTCCCTGCCAGTTTTGCCTCCCTAATCAATGGGAGCGCCAGAGCCAAAGCGACGCTCCCTTCGGAATCCTCAGCAGTTCATTAACTCTAACTGCTCAAAGCTCTGAGGGTCCAACTTCCTCCATATCTTTTGGCACTAATCAAACTTCCTCCCAGTCCCTGAGTAACAACCACTAAGCTACACCACGCTCCCAGCTCCACAGAACCAACAGTAAACCACACTTAGCAAAAGCCATTTGGCCACTCTGCCATCAGCTTTAACTACATTCCATCCTTTACGCTGGAGTAACCCAACTCACCCTTAAAGAAGAGAACAGCGTCTTTATTGCACTCTCCAGATGGACATTCCACAGCAGCATCCAATTCATATGGGATTCCTGGGAACTCACTGTTGATGAGTTTGGGAAAGCCATCTTCTAGTGTGTGGTTGTAGAAACTCCAGACATGGTCACCCTACAAGAGAGGGAAACAAAGGTACAGAAAACTATATAGAAATACTTTGAAACCTCATGCCCAATCTGCTTTGGGTTTTGTTTGGAATTCAGTACTTAAGAAGAGTTTGCTTTTCTTCAAGTAGCACTGGGTATTCATCTTACCTTGAAGATGAATACCCGGTCATGGTCTTCAGGTTTTACTTTGTGGTGCATCCTGAAAGCAGCATCAATGCTCCCATGTAGCTCATGGAAAGTTTGATTAATAAATTCGGAGGAGCCTCTGTACCCCTTCCACAGGTGATCATCTGAAACAGAGGTTAATGAATATAGTGTGTGTCTGCATGCTATAATACACAGGATAGGCAAACATATACAGTACATACACAGTTATGCATCTATATGGCTTGAAAGATTGTTTGATAGTAGTGTCCTGCAGTTTTGGAAATATTAGGAGCTAGATAGCAGGAAGTGCCTCAAGTCAAGGCCAAGGGATATTCAAACAATTCAGCACCAGCTTCCAGCTCTAGCAGGCTTCTATCAAGCAGTAGATGCCTGCTGGAACGTCACTGCATCACTGTGAATCAAACACAATTGATGCTCTAATGAAAGCTATTGCACAGCAAGTATAAACAAAGGCACAATTGGTCCAAATGTATTTCATTATCCGCCAAAACTACACAATCAATACTTTGCACCAATGAAAGCAACCAGTCCTGTTGCCAAGTCAGCCAATCACAGTCTGTCAGCTCGACTGGCGCTCAGCATCTTTCAACAACAACAAACCGAGACACGGACAGTTCAGTAATATTGCTCCATTCATATATCTGGCACTGTCCAGATAAACTATAAACAACTGTGACATGTAAAACGTTATTTATTTAATAAAGTTATTTGTTTTTTCTCTAATTATGTGTGTGATCCTTTATGAACATTTTCAAGACTATTTTCTTACAACTCTTCTCAGCAGAAGGGTACCCAGCGAATCAAAGTTACCCAAAGTTCAATGTAAATCTAGGTTTAAAATTGTTTTTTTTTCTAATAGCAGTAGTGCCCTTTATAGTCAGCCTATTCAACTATATTTACCTCAACTATTTTTTGTCATTCCACCCGATTACCTTTAATGAAGTAGGTGACTCCATGCTCGTCTAGAGTGATGGCGTCAAACTCTATTCCACTGCAGCGAACAAAGTCATGGTGATGACTGTGTTCCGGGTGAGAGTGTTGATCAGGGTGACCATGTTGATCAGGATGAGCATGATCTTCTTTGTGATAAGGATCTGGGGTAAAATCAGAAATAAGTCCTTCTTGTTGGGTGAATTTTACCGACTTATGCAATCGTCAGTGGTGTCAAGTTACTGCTGTGCCAGGCCTGTGCAAAAGTTCAATTTCCTTGACATGGGAAGGCTGCATTTTGCATAAGCCCTCTATTGAAATAAGATCCGTTACCAAATGATTTTCAATGGTAAAGCAGTGGCAGTGTTGCCCTCCTATTTTCCATATTTGAGGAATATATCAGTACATTATCAATATGTCTCTGCTCCCCTAGTGTACATCTGAACCAGCAACTCACCTGAGTGGCCTTCTTTGTGGTGCCTGTAGAGTGAGAGAAAAAGTAGACTTTAGGAGGCGGGCAAAGAGAGAGAACAGTGCACAATATTCTGCCGAGCCTGAGCGGGCTCTGCTGTCTGTCATATTCCAAAGTTTGTTTGCTGTTCTGTATTTCAGATCACAGGACACAGTGATGGCAGAACGTAACAGAAAAAAGTAATGCAGAATGGACAGTAAGTATTCACTATTACGTTAGTTCTGAGTGTTTTTTTTTCTTTGAACAGAATAACGATCTTTGACTTCAGTTTGCTCTATTTAACAATATTTGACGCTTTATCTCTTCATGTTGTTTTTCATCCTTTCTATAAATCATGTTGACTATAGTCCACATGTAATTTAAATATGAGAAAAAGAAATATGAAACAGATGTAAATACAGAAAGTGTGATAACAGCATAATTTTAAACCTAAATTAAGTAAGTCATGGCTTATCTATATAGCTCAATGTAAAATAGGGTCCAATGAAACCCAGATACCATATACCATAACTTTTGATCAGTTGTTATAAAATGTTAAAATATATAGAGAATAAGAGTTAAGCATTGCTGTGTCAGTAGTTAGCTATGAAATGAAACAGTAAAAGTTTGGAGAGTACTCACGGTGGTGCAGCCAGGCACAGAGCCAGAACCCAGCTCAGGCAGAGGGGTAAGGACAGGAGTCTCATGTTGAAGGTCTCTTGGGATGGATTCCTCACAATAGGGTGCTCTGGCTTGGTGGAGCCACTTATTTATACCTTCCTCGTGTGGGCCTGGGGTGTGGGGGTGTATTTATCTATATATGGGTTAAAGAGAGCCATCCAAAAATGATTTCACAAACCTGACAGTGTAGAATGTTGTGAAACAAACGCCCCCCACCCCCCTTCTAGTGTACATAAAAAGTGCCTTTCGTCATAAATCTGAAGGGGTTGAGATTCTGGTCAAGGCAATTGTGGGCAATGGCTCTGTAATACCGTTTTTATATATTTTTAAGGGACCAACATATTAAAATAGAGGGGAATGAGGTGGGAGGGAGGAATGGAGTGTTTTGGTGCTCATTAAAAACATGCAGTATGACTATGCTGAGGAGAGATGAGGATTCATTCTCTTGCTGCCACACACCCCTATTTTTTTGTTCTAGGATAAAAAATAAATATTCTTTCAGCCTGTCATCGTAACTCAGTCCTCACTGCTGGGCCACAGTATCTCTTTGGTGCTGTGGTGATCCGAATTGTACACAGTACACTCACCAGTGCATTATAGAACCTCATCATAACCTCAGTGTATTTATACTCTACACTTTTGGTCATATAACCAAACATTCGGTTTTCCTTTTTGATAGACAGCTCTGTCTATTACAATACCAATGTCTTTCTCTTGGTGAGTCTGTTGTAGTTCCATCCCCCTAATTTGATATTTGGATCTTATGTAACACTTTCCATTTGTCGACATTGAATTTCATTTGTCTTGTTTCTGCCCAGTTCTGTATGCGGTTTCAATCTTTTTGGATTTCTTGGGTGGCTGTAGACATGTCGGCCACTCCCCCACGCTTTGGGTTGTCTGCAAATTTGACGTTTGCTAATTATCCTCCGATCTAAATCGGTGGGCCAAGGACGGAACCCTGTGGCACTCCACTGAGTACATGGCCCCAGGTAGAAGTTTCCACTCTTACTACTCTCTGCTTTCTGTGTTTTAACCAGTTTTGAATCCACTTCCATGTACTGTATTCCCACAGACTGCAGCTTGAGGATTAGCCTTTCATGTGGCACTTTGACAAATTATTTTTGGAAGTCCAAATATATGATGTCATGGATTCTTTTTGCATCCATCATTGCAGTGACTTTGGAAAAGTCAGACAGGAGTGCCCTTTTCTGACTGCCTGTTTTATGTCTCCTATGATGCCATTGCGATATAGATACTCCTCTAGTTTTCCTCTTAGGATTGATTTGACTTTTCTTTTTTTATCTTATGAAGAACAAACATGTTTGCAGACTTGGGAGAGATCGACAAAACTGGTACTTCACTCTCTAGCATCAGGTCTTAAACACTGTACAAAAGATTATGGTTCCCTTGCAAGCATATTTCTTCTTTTTTTTTAAAATTTGGAATCGCCAATTATTTTTCTTATTTTCTCCCCAATTTGAAATACCCAATTATTATTATTTCAGCCTGGCATGGCACCTCATAGCTACAGTGTTGGAGGACCACGCAGCTCTGGGCAACTTACAGGCAGGTCCGCAGGTGCCAGTCCACAGGTGTCGCTGGTGCATGGTGAGCCGAGGACACCCTGGCCGACCTAATCCCTATAGGTCATTTTCCATTTTAGATCTTATTATAGTTTCCATAAGTTTACATATAATAGAAGTCAGGCTTATTGGTCTGTAGTTACCTGGTTCGGTTTTGTCTCCCTTTTTGTGGATCGGTATTACGTTTGCAATTTTCCAGTCTGTCGGTACAACCCGTGTCAAGAGACTGTTGCATGATCTTGGTTAGCGGTTTGTAAATAACTTCTTTCATTTCTTTGAGTACTATTGGGAGGATCTCATCCGGCCCAGGGGATTTTAAGAGCTCCTAGTCCCTTTAACACTTCTGCCTCTATGTGGGGCATGTTGTCCGTGTCCTCCTTTGTAAAAACCTGTGAAAAGTAATCATTTAATATATTTGCTATTTTTTTTTTCTTCATCTATGATTTTGCCATTTGTGTCTCTTAGACATTTGACCTCCTCTTTGAATGTTCTCTTCTTGTTATAATATTGGAAAAACATTTTGGAATTGGTTTTAACCCCCCTTAGCAATATTGATTTCTATCTCTCTCTTCACCTTTCTAACTGCCTTTTTGACTTGTGTTTGCAGTTCCAAGTACTCTTTCTGTGTACTTTGTTTTTGGTCCCTTTTAAACACTCTGTAAAGTGCCTTTTTTCGCTGAATATTTTTTAAATTGATCTTTTAAACCATTTTGGCCATTTTGTTTTAGATTTAGATTTGTCTACTTTTGGGATGTAATTGTTTTGCGCCTCTAGTACTACATTTTTAATAAAGAGCCATCCTTTTTCTGTGGATGTTTTCTCTATTTTACTCCAATCTACTTCTGTTAGTCTCTGTTTCATACCTTCATAGTTTGCTTTTCTAAAATTGTAAACCTTAGCTTTAGTCATTACTTTTGGGGTTTTAAAAAATACTTCAAATGAGACCATGTTGTGGTCTGAGTTTGCCAATGGCTCTCTGACCTCTGTTTTAGTTATTCTGTCTTTGTTATTTGAAAAGACTAAATCAAGGCATGCCTCCCCTCTAGTCGGTGCCTTGACAAATTGCATTTCCACCATTTCAATTTCGTCCGTCGTGCTCCCCACCGGGTTCTCCCATTTTATACGGGGGAAGTTGAAGTCCCCAATTAGTATGGCTTCTCCTTTTCTACACGCATTTCTAATGTCATTGTATAACAGATTATTTTGCTCAGCGTCTGAATTTGGCGGTCTATAGCATGCGCCTATTATTATACCCTTTGAATTTTTGTCCATTATTCTGACCCATATTAATTCTGCATTGTTTTCTTTGTCCTGATTTAACACCTGGGCTTCAAGACTATTTTTTATGTATTGCGCTACCCCTCTGCCTCTTCTGTCCTGCATGTCTTTCCTATACAGTGTGTACCCACTAATATTATATTCGTCTCCATCACTCTCAGACAACCAAGTTTATGTAACACCTATCACATCGTAGTTACTTGTTAGTGCAGTAGCTTCAAGTTCTAACATTTTGTTTCTGAGACTTCTAGCATTAAAATAAATACATTTACAGTTGTCTTACCTGAGTTGTTGCCCTTGTTTTGATGTGGTCTCCCTTCTGTTTTTTTGTTTTCTCCCCCCTTCCTTTCTAGTTTAAATGCTTCTGGACCTCCTCAAGGATCCTTTCTCCAAGTAGATTGGTTCCCTTTCTGTTTAAGTGCAGTCCGTCGCACCTATATAGATAGTCCTTGTTGTAGAATGTGCTCCAATGTTCAAGAAAGGTGAAGCCTTCCTGTGTGCACCACGATTTCAGCCATGCATTTTGATTTTGTATTTCCAGCTGTCCATATGGTCCTTTGCAAGGTGCTGGCAGTATCCCAGAAAATATATTAAATCACCCATTCTTAAACCCCCAGATAATACATTTAAAGCCCAATACACCACAATACATTTATTTACAAGCTTTGCCCTGCTCCCTCTAATTATGTGTAGGGCTTTTCTTCAGCCCTGCCACAGTGGCATTGTTGTCTATCCCCCCCCCCCCAAGGCTCCTTGCTCAACAATCTTGACAGTAACCATTGTAGAATTTTGGGAGGGTGAAATGAAGAACACTGCTCTTAAGGAAATGAACAACACTCCACATTAAAATTTGGTCAAAGAAACACATGAAATCAAGTTAACAAAAATAGACTTTAGCAAAATATTTTAAAATATTTTAGAGCAGTTGCTCAAATGCGATTTGGACACGTGATGGGCACATTGAAGACAGACGGGATTTTTCCACGGCGTGCAAAGAGACATTTGTCTTTCGGTCCATCAGTAATGGCAAATGGAACACCTTTCCCTTTTGGATTTATGAATATCGTCTGCAGGGCTTGGGTCAGCAGGCAGTGGAGTTCGAGAATATCCTCTGTAAAGGAGTGGAGTTTATGAGGTACTTTGTTGCTTGTCATTCTGCGCTCCATAAAGCGACAAGTTAGGCTTTCCCAACCCCTTGAGGACTCATTTGGGGCTGTTTATCCCAGCAATGCTTAGAACAGCATGAAATAGTGCTATTGACCAAAATAAGTAAAAAATAGGTTATATTATATTTTTTATGAGAAATTCATTGCACGATTGATCAAGAAATGTCACGCAAGTACTATCCACGGGTCTCCTGGACCCAAATACCCACATGCAGAGACTCAAAGTAGCTAGCCCAGCAACAGATTCCAGACCAGCAGGAGGCTCTGTGCTTCAGAGGCCAACAATCCACTCACTGCAGCAACAGATTCCAGACCAACAGGAGGCTCTGTGCTTCAGAGGCCAACCATCCACTTCAGGAAGCAGAAAAAGCTTTGGTCTCTCTGCCTGCTATCCTGCATTTCTACCAGCAGCAGCACAAAGAGCAGGGGTGCACAACATACGGCCCGTGGGCCAGACACGACCCGCTGACTGCTTTAATACGGCCCAGAGACACAGCAGGCTGAGTGGTGACGTCAGACCCAGTAAAGGAAACACACATAGTACTGAAGTGAAATGAAATGATGAAGGCGCTTGCTTGCGCCGGTTTATTGTAAATAAAAAGGTTGTACAAAACAGAACACGGCACTTAAAAAACGTGGCAAAATAAACAGACAAACAAAACGAATACACACTCACAAACAGGGTGGATGAAAGCTAAACACAAAACAAGTACCGTGCTGGTTCTCCAGAATGCTATATTTAAATTCTCCTTCTCTCTCACCCGTTCTCCACTCCCGAACACACAACCCTGAGTGAATGAAACATGCATCTATACAATTGTGCTGGGATTCTATTACCAATTAATTATTCACTTGAATCCCAGCACGTGAACTAATCTGTGCAACCCCGTGCTCACATATTATTAAATAATTTAAATGCACGTGCAATCCCTGTGCCTAAATACAATAATACATTTTAAACACTCGTGCTCATTACCCACATTATATTCCGTGTACCAACTGCAATACACCAACATTAACACACCACACGTAACACATATAACACACAAATGCACACAGGGGGAGAGGCACATTGCCACAGGCCCGTAAGGACTTTTATATTATAAATGAAAAACGGCCCGCGCCTTTAAGAAAATACTGTCAAAAAAAAATTTAAAAATCAGAAGTTCTACATCAGTGTGACAGAGATCAAATGATTCTTGGTGTTAGATCTCCCTCCCGACCTGTGAGAACATTGTATGAAAGGAACACAATACCCTTAACTAAATGGCACGACAATTTGCCATTTGCCTCTTTAGGGTAGGTGTAAGTCGGTCATTTAGGAAGCGGACAGAGCTACGGTACCCAAACTCAATGACTCGGACGGGAAACGGCGTGGCATCTGAGGATTGGAGGAGCGGATGCGCTAGTTAACCTAGGGGTCATAAGCGAGGGTATAAATAGGGGTCGTAGTGTAAGTGATCTGTTCCTTGGTAAACAGTTAGTGTTTTAAACCTTCTAGGAGTCTGTGTTGCAGTATCGTGAACCGTGAGTTTTGTCTTGTGTTTGTTAGTGTTTGTTAACTGTTGTCTGTTTTTTAATAGACTACCAGTAGCACGATCCAGAGCTGTAGTGAAAGCCAGCATAAACCCGGACATCACTTTCACCCCTGCATTTCACAAAGAACTGTAATACACCACTTGTACTTATTCACTATCACTAAGAACGGTGTTTGTGTTTTGTGTTTAGTGTTGGTGTGTAAAACTGGACTTTTGGTTACGGGTCAAACCCGGGATTTACAAATACCGAGTGATACACGCCGCTGTATCACTCCATCATTATTATTTACAGGTGTTCGCCATAAGGCTCTGGACATTGTCAATTAAATCAATAAATACCCTTGCACCTGGAAATCATTGTCTGTCTGTTTTGTATCCACTCTGCACTGCACTCACCTGTATTCACTCACCACTTTGCCACACGTGGTTGTCAGAAGAGGGATGGATTACGCAGCAGCGTCGGTGCTGCTGGAGCAGCTGGAGGCTGAGGAAAGACGGAGAGAGGAGAAGTACATGGCTCTGATTGAGAGGGTCGGGCTGGGAGCACAAACAGCAGCAGGACCCATCATGATGGCCCCGAAGGCAAGGATGCATAAGATGATGGAGGATGACCCAGAAGCATACTTGGTGGCATTTGAACGGTTGACTAACACCGTGTCATGGCCCCAAGAGTTCTGGGCAAGCCAATTAGGACCCTGTCTGATTGGAGAGGCACAGGCAGCTTACCAGGCTATGTCAGATGATGTCGCCACTCAATATGACCTGGTAAAGCTAGCAAACCCACCATGTGAGGCTTAGGGAGTGCAAGAGGTCCCCGAATACACGCCCCAAGGTGGTGGCACAACAGCTCTATGACCACATGGTACACTGGCTCACCCCGGTGCTGAAAACAAGTGCACAGATGGGTGAGGCAATTGTCCCTTTTGCGGGGCACCTCGGAGCTGACAAAACAAGGGAGCGGATATTGGCTCGATTTTATTGGGTAGGACTTCATAAAGATGTGTCGAAATATGTAGCCACATGCCCAGACTGCCAGCAAGTAGCGCCGGGTCGAGTGCGCCTCGCCCCTTTGGTCCCACTGCCGTTTATTTCCACCCCCTTTGTACGCATCGCAATGGACATAGTAGGCCCTTTCCTACCTTCTGACTCTGGGTATACGCATATATTAGTGATGGTAGATTACACAACACAACACCCGGAGGCAGTTCCATTGAGGTCCACTAATGCCGCTGCGATAGCCAAAGAACTAGTGCAGATTATGGCTAGAGTAGGGATCCCTAAGGAGACGATTTGTAAATCAGGAGCAAACACATTGGGCATTGCTTCTTCCCTACCTCCTTTTTGCAGTGAGAGAGGTGCCGCAGAGTTCGACAGGTTCTCCCCCTCCGAGCTCTTGTACGGCCGACAGCCTCGCGGCATTCTCGATCTGTTGAGAGAGGGGTGGGAGAAGCACAAAGGCTTGTCCAAAAATGTAGTGCAGCATGTGCTCCTACTTAGAGATCGCCTAGATTTGGTCGGTCGTTTGGCCCAGGACAATCTCAAATCGGCTCAGCACCGACAACAGCAGCATTACAATCAAAATGCATTCATTCAAACCTTTCGACCTGGAGACAAGGTAATGCTGCTGCTTCCCTCCTCAGAATCAAAACTATGTGCTAAGTGGCAGTGGCCATATGAAGTGATTCGGGCTATAGGAAAGGTGAATTATGAAATTAGACAGCCCGATCGCCGTAATGAAAAAGAAATGTAACATATGAATTTATTAAACCCTGGCAGGCAAGGGAGGCCTTATTTATAGCCACAGGCAATGTAGAGTATGATTTGGGCCCCAAGCTAGAGACCTCTAGAACAAAGGACATTTCTATGGGGACAGTTATTTCCTGATCAGTAACATGAACTGCGTATGTTAATTGAGGAATTCAGTGATATTTTTTCTGACATGCCCAGTAGAACTAACTTTGTTGAATATGCCATTGTCTCTCCCCCAGGTGTCACAGTGCGAGAGAGACCTTATTGGATCCCAGAAAGTCGACGAGGTGGTGTTCGCAAAGAGGTATGGGACATGCTCGAACTTGGGGTGATTGAGCCTTCCAGGAGCAGTGGTGCAGTCCAATTGTGATAGTGGCCAAAAAGGACGGCACCAACCGCTCTGCGTTGATTTCCACAAGGTAAACGCTATTGCCAAGTTTGATGCATATCCCATGCCTCGGGTCGACGAGCTTCTAGATCGACTGGGGACGGCAAGGTTTATTTCCACTCTGGATCTGACGAATGGATATTGGCAGATCCCGTTAACTCATAGTTCTAGAGAAAAAACTGCATTTTCAACACCAGAGGGGCTGTTTCATTTCACAACCATGCCGTTTGGGCTACATGGTGTGCTCGCTGCCTTTCAGAGACTGACGGACCAGGTTTTACATCCACATCGTGAATATGCGGCAGCGTACATCGACGATGTGGTTAGTTACAGCTCTACCTGGCGAGGGCATTTGGCTAGGATCACAGCCATCCTTCAGTCTCTAAGGGCAGCCCGGCTGACAGCTAACTTGCGAAAATGTGCATTTGCCAAGAAAGAGACACAATATTTGGGATTTATATTGGGGAATGGAAGGGTGAAACCCGTTGTCACTAAGGTCCAAGGCTCAGGTGAGGTCTCTACTGGGTTAGCCGGTTATTACCACCGCTTTATCCCCGAGTATGCCACAGTGGTTAATCCCTTAGTTGACCTCACCAGAAAGAGCGCACCAAATTCAATAAAGTGGTCAGAAGAATGTCAGGGGGCGTTTGATATTGTTAAGCAGAGACTTTGCCAGGCTTTGCCCCGCTCTCATCACTCCAGACTTCACCAAGAGATTCATCCTCCACACCGATGCGTCGGACGTCGTTTTGGGTGCAGTCCTGTCCCAAATGGTAGATGGAGTAGAACATCCTATTCTGTATATAAGTAAAAAGATGCTCCCTCGGGAGCGCAACTACTCCGTTGTCGAAAAAGAGTGTTTGGCCATCAAATGGGCTACTCACTCTCTGAGATACTACCTACTGCCGGGATAATTTGTGGTATTTGGCATTGCAGCTCTTCATGTATCACATGGGGTACACCGTGCAGGGAAAGACCACCAAAAAGCAGATTATTTTTCCGGGGAGGAGAGTAATGGGAAAGGTAGATTTAGTCGAGTGTTTGTTTCTTCGGCTCCACTCTGAGCGGTGGAATATGTGACAGAGATCGAATGATTCTTGGTGTTAGATCTTCCTCCCGACCTGTGAGGGCGCTGTGTAAAAGGAAAAGAGTACCCTTAACTAAATGGCACGACCATTTATTCCTTAGGGTAGGTGGAAGTCAGTCATTTTGGAAGGGGGCAGAGCTACGGTACCCAAACTTAATGACCCGGGCGGTAAACGACGTGGCATCTGAGGATAGGAGGAGCGGATTTGCTCGTTAACCTAGAGGTCATGAGCGAGGGTATAAATAGGGGACATAGTGTAAGTGATCTTTTCCTTTGTAAATGGTTAGAAAAACCTTGAAGGAGACCGCTATTGGAAAAAAACGTGAGTGTTGTGTTTCTTTTGTTCTATCGAGTAAAAACTGTTTTGTTTGTTTTCAAGACTACTAACACTATCCGGAGCTGCAGCCACAGGCCAGCAATAAACCCGGACACCAACACTTCCCTGTTTCACAACAAATTTTTCACCACGAGCAATAGTTTCACGCACTAAATAAACACTGTGTTTTTGTGTTCTGTGTTACGTGTGGGTGAGAGAAGAACCTGCACTTTGTTATTTTCGGTTTCGGGTCAAACCCAAGGATTACAAAAGAAATGATACACGCCGTGGTATCACTTCCATCATTTATTATGTAAAGCTGTTTGCCCTAAGGCTCTGGACATTGTAAAATCAATAAACACCCTTGCACCTGGAAATCATTGTCTGTCTGTTTTGTATCCGTTCTGCACTGCACAAATCTGTAACCACTCACCACTTTGCCACATGATACATACTTTCTGTAAATTGCTTTGAGATACCATGGTATGAAAGGCGCTATACAAAGACAATAAATAAATAAATAAAATAAATATAACTGGCATTCACTTGACATGAAATACTAGAGAGTACAGTGAGCGGCTACACGTAGCAGAAGAGCAGTGGCCATTTTAAAAGTGCTCCGGGTCCACAGGACCCGTGGATAGTCGTTACGGGTTAAAACAACTTCCGCTGAGAAATGTTATAAGAAAATAGTCCCGAAAATGTTCATAAAGGCTCACATACATAATATGAGAAAAAAACAGATAACTTTTTACTTGTTAGAGTTACTCATAGTTTATTTTTAAGTTAGGTTAAAACTGATTGATTAATACGAGGTCCATAATCTCTGGTAAAGGACCTTGAATGTTATCATTTAAACTATGTTTAATGACTCTTGCTCTAAAACCGTAGATTTGTAGCGCTTGTTCAACTTTAAGCCTGCATAAAAAAGGAACCCGGCTAAGACTACTTGCTTTAAAACCAGACTTCGGGAGGACACGTAGGATAGTTGAAGAGGATTTTACTGTTTCCATCGCCTTGGATGTCATCGGAGAGAAGACAGCGTTTCTGTTCCTGGCGACTTTAGGGGGGCTACTTTATTGCCTGGACTCAGCCTGCTTGCCTGCTTACAGTTCCCATCGTTCCAGTTTGGGTTTGTGAGTACTGAGTTAAAAAAAAAAAAACGAAGGTTTCTGATTTTTTTCCTGATGTAATCATTTAAGTGCACCAACAGAGCACCAACAGAGCTCCAATGCGCGCCGTCTGATACAGGACATTTTATTTTATTTGTACTATTTGTCACAGTCTGAGTAGTACTACGATTTGTACCACTGACTGGTAAAGCAGCACGTTTTACCTGTCCAGTGTAGAGTCCCGGCTTAATAAACCGTGAGTTTGAGAACTTGCAAATTCTGTGTGAGCCTGTGTAGCGGACAGTGGAGTCAAATCAGGTTGTTGCTGGACATAATATACACTGTTTAAACTTGTTTGAGAAAGTTTAAAGCTTATGTTTTTTCTCTTCCCCCCCATCCCTTGGTCAAAGTAGACAAATGCAGCTTTGTGAAGCTGAGTCGTAAAAATACGCATCACAAACTGAGATCTCTGCAAACAGACAGTTCTGGACATTTGACATGAAGCAGTTCTCTCTTTTCCCCCTCGAACACAGAGAGAGGGGAGCGCGTCAATCAAGTTGACAAGACAAAGGAAATTCGAGTGAACTGTCAATCACAAGCTGTGGGCAAGGCCAAGGAGTGGCACAAAGACGAAATCATCAATAAGGAGACACATGGCATGAGTTAATCACTGCCCCAAATATTCAAACTGACCAATCGCAGAAGAGGAGCGCATCTTTCAAATCTTGGCTCTGCACGGTAAAATCTAACCAGGAAATGGGCCGATTGCAAGGACCCACGACAGGCCCTGTTACAAACTGCTTGGAATCAACTCACACAGAAAGGAACTGAAGAGAAATCAACACACGTTCCGATTCTGAGACCTGCATCCCGTACCATAATTCTAACCAAGGTTGTTTAAATTAACTTAAATAACTTTTCAAGTGCACTTGCGCTGAGATAATCCAGGTGACTTGTAATCAGAAGGGTACATAATTAAGAGGACTTGTGTTATTTCAGTGAAATATTCTAAAACACCCAAGACCCACGTGTTTGCGGTGGAATAACCCAGACACATTCTTTAAACTGAGTACGTCTGATCAACAGAACCCATTCCAGCTGGAAACCTTCCGACAAGCCAAAGATAATGTTGCAGGATTGTTGGAGATCAGGATCTACCTCCCTTTGAAAAGAACTATGGTTATTGCGAGCTGATGCAATACAATGCGTACTTCAAGCAAAGTACAGTCTTCTTTTGTTGGAACTTCAAAGAGAGAGAGATTGGAGAAGAAGATTGTTCTTTGTTGAAAATCGATAAGTATTCAACATATCAAATACACAACCCACTCTATATATCGCGGGTGTAGGGGTCCAATATAAATCTACTATATATCGAGGGCCACGATATAGCGAGAGACCCATAGAAAAACAGATAGGCTAACACATACTGTACAACCACTTCCTGGTTTTATCGGGGGCATCAGGGTCCAATATAAATCCTCTACGCAACCTGCTTTTTCTCATTTTTCGTATAAAAAGCAGCACACCATTTTAATTCATACTGCAAAGGGTAATTGCTTCTCATCAGCTTAAGTCTCCAATTAATTTCATGAGTCTTCCTTTCCTTTCTCAAATGCACAAACCCGCTGCATTGAAAGAATCCCATTCCAAACATAGGAGGCTTGTTGCTTGGGAGCTGACATCACTGCCTTGTGGCTTTTGCTCGTGCATTGCTGACACACGTGAACACCTCGTTGGCTAAAATAAAAACCGCTTCAGCAAGTAGATATTTAATTTGCTTTGTGTTGTTGTGCAATGCATGCGTATATAATAACAGTATGATATTAATGCTTTGTTTTTATTTGTTTTGTATATTTCTGTTTGTGATGTGCAGTACGAAATAAAACAAACAGTAATTCTAAGTGCAATTACCTATGTATATTGCAGCTAAGGCATGCACAGTTAGACTGTAAAAATGGGGAGCCAACTTCAGGACCGCGATATATAGTGAGGGGCGATATAACCAGGGGTGGGTGTATTAAACATTTTATGACACAAGAAATTAACTGTAACAAATGCGGTCAAGAATATAATATAACTTCTTGTTTTCGAGTGTGCAACAAAATGTATTTTGTTTGTTGAAATGTGTCATTCAAAGGAGTTGCCGAATAAATGCAGAGAATTTGATCATTGCCCCATTTCTGAGTTAATTGAATATAGAATCAATTGAGATCGATAACATATTGTTTAGTTTGGTAGATCACGTCTAAAGTAAATTAACACGGTAAAACCAATTTGATAAATGAGTTATTGGAATGTTGGATTCCATTCTGAATGGGAAGTTGAGTTAATTCTCGTGCATTTTGATATAAAATATGATCAATTACCACGAGAAATGAGCATTGAAAATACTAATGCAAAGTAGACACTTTGTGTGATCAGCCATAATTAATATTAGTATATTAACCATGAATGCTAATAATGTCATTCACTACATTTTGGCGTATACCTGATTCACTACACCTGCTTCATTTTCCACGCAACGCTACAATAGTTTACCTTTTTCTGCTTGATTAAAATCTCTGTTCTAGTACATGCCTTCTGAATGTTGTCTAATGTAGACTAACTTCCTCACTGTCCTATACATTCAATCTATCTATTTAAATTTAGTATAGTGTAGCAGTCTTTACAAAGACATGACCTGCTGATCAATGAAGAGGCAAGAACACAATGGAACTGCTGCTTTAATCCTTTACTCCCAAGGGGGCAGAGACCCTCATCCTTACCACCACAAGCAATGCACAGTGTAATAAGGGAATGACACAAGCAACCAGCAGGTCTGGAAAGAGCATATTCCACCACATAAGCATATCCCACTAACATAAACCAACACAGAACACACATACAAGACAGCAAGGAACAACGGCACGTTAACTGCAATTACAGAGCATTACAAAACCCCAATAATCCCCCTGCAAACAACAATACCTCCAGCTTCCCAACATCCTTTGCGAAAACTATTTACATATGGGATTGGCTTGCCGGCTGCCAGCAACACAGCGGCAGCGAGTGCACAGTCAGACTTGCTACACTAGCATAAAGTAAAAAACAAACAAACAGAATAGTGTTTGCTGTCAGCGGCAATTCAGTAACCACAATAGCAAGTAGTCTCCGGTTTGAATGCAGTCTGATTGCTTTTCAGCAACGTTATTTCAGCATATCACTAACACAGGACAATGCTCTGTTCTCTAACAAAGCCAGGAAGGAGGCTTTGAATAAACATTAAACACACTGTGAACAAGTTGCTGAACAAGCAGCATGATCAGCATTAACATGTGTAGACTACTAAAATGTAATTAGCAACACTTTAGCTTATACATTTTAGGACCTACCGGTACCTCAAATACTGAAACTTGAATGAATGAATGAATACACCAGCCTACACTCAAATCAGTGGTCACATTTTAGGCACGGTTCTCAACTGAGCACCACATTATGCTTGTTCCCCATCTGATGCATGCAGTCCTCCATGTGGAAATTTGGTGTTTTCATTTTTTTGCTGTACTTTTATTCTTTTACATGTTTTAAAAACAGTTCACAAACCATGTTTGAATGTAGCAGTTGGGCTGTGTTGCTCTATTGCTGCAGCCAGTAGCGCTGAATTAGTTTCGGAAGCTGTGACTATTTGTGGTCCTGTGGTCTACCTGGTACGAGGTACGTTGGTTGCGCCGCCATTTCCCCTCTGAATGTTTTACTTGTATGTCTGCAGTGCTGCATTGTGTTTTGTTATTTACTGTCTGTGTCTGTATGCAGTATATTGTAGGGCGAGTTCGGATGATATTCTGTATTGGTAACCATTATTCCGGACTCTCCTGAGGAAACACAGACCGGAATTGTACTGTTTATCTTTTGTATTTTATCTTCTATATTTTACTTTATGGCTAAGAGGCATAACTTGTTGTTTTGTTTCAAGAAGCGGAAGGCCTGCCAGCCACTGTTTCTGTTAGTTTCTTGTTGTTTGGTAGCTTGTTAGTTTATCTGTGACTTACTGTCCCATTTTGTTTTAGTCATTTTTGTGTATACAGACAGGATAATTTGTCTTTATAGTTTTAATATAACTGTGTGCTGCTTTAGATAGTTTTTATTGTTTGCGCTTTAGTAATTGTTAGGGGAGCTGCGACGAGAGAGTGTCACTGTTGTGGACGCTGTGCTCCCTGGAGCACTGAAGGTATTAGTCAGGGCTGGTATTTTATTTTGGATTTTGTTCGGTTTTATTTGTATCACTTGCACTATAATTCTTCTTTAATTCACTTTGCTTATTTCTCTTTTGTTTGATTTTGAGTGTGGGTTTGTTTTAATTTGTTTTATCACAGGTGCTGCTTGACTGTCCATCAAGGCTGTGGTGGGAGGAGCTGCCTATATTTAGTAATTGAGCTTGACGTTCTCTCTCTCTCCTCTAGGTGTCACTGGGGGGTAGTACATTTAATATTTACTTTTACTAACAAGATTCCTTAGCAATATATATTGTTGTTTTTCTTTTGCAGCACTGCATCCAAGTCTTTATTTATTAATTCCAGACGGTTGTCATGCCGATGAGCTAGGGAGGCCGCACAGTAGTTGATCCCTGGAGCCAGCATTGCAGCCATTGTGTGTGCTGATGCGCTAGGGAGGCAATAAGCTGATCCCTGGAGCCAGCATTACACTTCAGCCATCAACACCAGGCAGGAGGATATCTACATCATCAGATGGAAGGAAACGCTGATGGATCACAATAGTTTACAGTAAAATAAGCTATGTCTTAGTTGGTGCTTATCTTGGTGAGAACTGAGTCCAATATCAGCATGAAGCTTTAACACCTACTCT
Organism: Acipenser oxyrinchus oxyrinchus; assembly: GCA_030684275.1. Classification (NCBI taxonomy): domain Eukaryota; kingdom Metazoa; phylum Chordata; class Actinopteri; order Acipenseriformes; family Acipenseridae; genus Acipenser; species Acipenser oxyrinchus. Next base: position 21,711,752 of record CM060253.1, on the reverse strand, counting down.
CATGTAATGGAAATCATGAAGATCTGGATACATCCAGTGACTGCTGTGAATAGTGCAGCTGGCAACGATGGAAAGACCTGGTGTCAACCTGGAAAGGCAGTTGACAGGAGGAAATAGACCCCATTGGGGCTGGCTAGCTGGCAGTATCCCGCTCTGTGTTTTCAAATGGAACAGGATGCTGGAGGCACCCGCCCAAGGCTTCTAAGAAATTAAAGAGAAAAATACCCCTAGAGCAGTGATACTCAATTAGATCCAGCCGCGGGCCAATTTGGGAATTTAATGACGGGGAATGGGCCATGCACAGAAGGTTGACAAAAAAAAAAAAAAAAGAAACTGACGCATAACTTAAACTGCAAAGATATATATTGGTTGCAAACTAAGTACAGTATTAGTGTCTGTAATTTAACTAAGTTTAATAAATTGTAAGTAAAATGACATTCTTACCTGTGTTTGTGTCGATCTAATGGGAGAGGTAGCACCGTCGTTCTCTGGCAAGCTTTATGAAGACTGGTTTGTAGGAGGTTAGGGCAAGGCGCATGCACTGATGGAGATGCTCATCTGTGAGGCGATTGCGGTGTTGGTTTTTTATAATGTTCATAGAGGAAAACCCTGATTCACACAGTACGTCGATCCAAACATCGTTAAAAGAAAGACGGCTAAGTTCTGGATATTCTGAAATTGTTCAGCATATTGAGTCCAGAAATCACAAGGTTCCACTTCGCTGAATTTTGCTTTCAAGACGTCTGAACTCTGGAGCCTTAAAATTTATAATTGAAAGGCACCTTCATCAATTGAATCAAGAATGTTATTTGCTTCAAAAGGGCAAGGTCCGCCAGCAGAGACAACAAATGGATCACGAACAAAGAAAAGCACATCCTTTGGAATTTTAAATCGCATTTGAAAGTTTCTGATGAGATTGTTCGTGAATTCTTGCATTACTTTCATCGAGGTGTCATCTGTAGCAACAACGCGCAATGTGGGAAAGTGCAACGCTTTTCCTGTTAAGTCAGTGTTAAAGATTTCAAGGTTCCTGTGAAACGCGCACACCTTCTCAACAGATCCCTGACACTGCTTGCACGGCCTTGCAGCTACAGTTGAGGGAATTCAAGTGACCAGTAATATCACACAGAAAAGCTACCCGGGACATTGTAGGAACATCATTCATAAATTCCAGTAATTCACCAGCCTTGCTGCTCTTCTGATTTGAAAGAAATTCTATTATTTCTTTCTGAAGTGCACAAAACCTTACTAACACATGCCTCTGACTTAACCAGCGAACGTCGTTATGCAGCAACAGATCATTGTATTCGGCTGAAACGTCCTGCAAAAGTGGTTTGCTTTCTGCAGATCTAATCCATGCTGATCAAAAAAGCCTTTTACCTTTTCAAACTCTCTCCTGTAGGGTAGGTTTCTTCTTCCCGACCCGTTAACTGCAAGAGACTTGCATTTGGTATTTTTCAATTCAGAAAGCAGTGCTGACAGACAATCCTTGCCAATAATCTCCACTCTTCGTGCTGCTGTCGAATCAGACAGTTGAACTTGTTTCACGCGGCTAAGAATGTCCTCTTTGTTTTTATCTCCGGCCAACAGCTCGTCCAGCAATTCCAACGTGCACTCCTTCACAAGCTCAGAATCCAGGAAATGCTTTTTCTTTTTAGCTAGTGCCCACATTTACCCGAAGAGAAGCAGCTGTTGCTTTTTTCCTGAACAGTCGCTGATGTTGAGAATCAAATTTGATGTGTGACATGAAGACTTCAGACTTTCAATTTTGTCACCTCTTAAGACACTGCCAGGAGGATAAGCCGCGTTGAAATTATTGTGCTTTGATTCAAAGTGCCGCCTCAAGTTGGCGACCTTGCAGACTGCTACAGTGATTTGGCAAATTAAACACAAAGTTTTTGCATTTAAATGAGATGGCACAATAAACAGAAAACATGCCGTCCAGTTTGGATTAAATGCACGGTTTTCGCTGTCCACTTTGCAATGTTTACTCCCGCTTGCTCTCATTTTTGGCTCCATTTCCACTGTCTGATGCAATCACGTACTGTCTGATACAATCGCAAGAGCATAAGATCCAATTGGCAAATGAGGCGGAGTGTCCCGCCCATGTGCACTGTTTATTGTTTATTGTTATTTGTATTATTGTTTGCGGCGCGGATAAAAGCACTGCGTATTTGTTATTGATTTTGTATTTTAAAAAACCTCGTGAGGATGCGTGACTCATCAGCTAGTGATTTATTTAGCTAGCTGACAGTCACGCATCCTTATTAAACTCGTGCAGACGGTGACCATCTCCCGAGTTAATTCATTGATTAATTGTTGCTAATCAGGAGATGGTCACTGTACCCTGCAGCTCTCTACCCTCGGGGTGAGAGTGTATTAGGAGTGAGAGCGGAGAGAGCGAAAACTAAACTTAAAACTAACTGCTAAGCGTGCTGGTGTAAACTTATTTGTTTATTTGTTTGGCCAATGTGCCCTTTTGTTTTCTGTGTTGTTTGTTTAAATCTTTTGTTTTTGATTTATTATTTAATAAAAGAAGCTGAGCGCCGTAGCTTTCAATTTCACCGCCATTCCACCCATTGTTTGATTTCTGCTTACTTCCTGGTCCGTGACATCATTACCCACACGTCACTACAACAACAGCTCGGCCACATATGGTGTCCTGCGTGGGACAAACAATGCCTCCAGGAGCCGGACCAGGAAAGAAAAGGACGTTTTTTTGGTTTGTTTTTTTCGAATAGTGTTTTTGTGATTGGGAAGAAAAAAAAAAAAAGAAAATGGGATGGAAGGAAGACAGAGAGGTGAAGGACAAGGAGGAGGTGTGTTGCGTAATGGCCAGAAATCCAGGGCGATATAGCCAGCCATCGCAGGTATGCCCCCTCTGCGACCAAAAACATCGATTTGCCAACTGTCCCTTCCGCTGTTATGAAGAGGGAGGAACTAGCGCCCAGAGGGAGGAGCCCGTGCATCCAGAGCCCAGAGGGGAGCCCATGCATCCAGCATCTAGAAGGGGGAGCGTGCATCCAGCGCCCAGAAGGGGGAGCCCATACATCCAGCGCCTAGAAGGGGGGCCGTGCATCCAGCCCAGATGGGGGAGCGGCATCCAGCGCCCAGAAGGGGGAGCCCTGCATCCAGCACCCAGTAGGGGGAGCTCGTGCATCCAGCGCCCAGAAGGGGGAGCCCATAGGTCCAGAACCTAGGCCTCCAGCAGCAGAGGAAGAATACCTGCTGCCTCTGCCTCCGTCACCTCCACCGCTTCCACCAGCAGGAGCAGAGCAGCGGGAGCTGCCTCTGCCTCCGCCACCTCCACCGCCAGGGGCCGAGCAGCGGGAGCTGTCTCTGCCTCCTCCACCTCCACCGCTTCCACCAGTAGAGGGTGAATACCTGCTGGTTCCGCCTCAACCGCCGTGGGAGGACTGCTTGCCCCTCCCACCTCCACCAGCAGAGGGTGAATACCTGCTGGTTCTGTCTCAAGCGCCGTGGGAGGACAGCTTACCGCTCCCACCTCCACCAGCAGAGGGTGAATGCCTGCTCGTTCCGCCTCAGCCGCCGTGGGAGAAAAGCTTGCCGCTTCCAGCTCCACCAGCAGAGGGTGAATGCATGCTGGTTCCGTCTCAGCCGCCGTGGGAGGACAGCTCACTGCTCCCACCTCCATCAGCAGATGGTGAATACCTGCTGGTTCGGTCTCCACCACCGTGGGAGGACTGCTTGCCCCTCCCATCTCCACCAGCAGAGGGTGAATACCTGCTGGTTCCACCTCCACCGCCCAAGGATGCCTGCCTCGCACCACCCAAGGATGCCTGCCTTGCATCGCCTGGGGCTACCTGTTGCTCCGCATCGCCTGAGGCTGCCTGTTGCTCCACATCACCTGGGGCTGCCTGTTGCTCCACATCGCCTGAGGTTGCCTGTTGATCCGCATCGCTTGGGGCTGCCTGTTGCTCCGCATCGCCTGGGGCTTCGTGTTGCTCCGCATCGCCTGTGAAACCACCAGTTACAGGGTAAGAGGGAGAAGTGGAGCTCCCGCTGCCGCCTCCATGGCCAGGGGCTCCCCTCTCGAGTTCGCCTCCCGAGGGTCTGCTGCTGCTGCTGTCGCCTCCCGAGGATCCTGCTTCGCCTGAGGTCGTCGAGGGTTCTGCTTCACCTGGGGTCGCTACCAGTCCTGCCATGCAGCAGGAAATACTGTGGCTGGAGCCCCATGAAGGGGACCTGCCGGCCACGAAGAAGGGGGTTGGGGGGGGGGGTCAGGAGACCAGCTCCCCCTGCAGCAATTTCGCTGCAGGAGAACAGGTGGCTGGAGCCCCACAGAGGGGAGCTGCCGGCCATGAAGAAGGGGGGGAGATCTGGAGACAACCCCCAAAATTTCCTTGGCCGGAGGAGCCGGCCTGTCTTGTGGTCCACCGGGATGCTACGGCTGTTTGAGTGGGAGGAGGACATCCCGCCATGGCCACCCCCGGAGACACCTTGCTTCCCCTGTTCCTGGGCCGGGACTGCTAGCCGGGACTTTGGCAACTAAGGGGAGGTGGCGAAAAGGCCATGTGTGCTGCACAAGAGAGGGCATGTGTGTGGAGTGTCCGCCCTATATATATTTCTGCACTGTTTATTATTATTTGGATTATTGTTTGTGGCGCAGATAAAAGCGCTGCGTATTTGTTATTGTTTTTGTATTTTTAAAAGCCCCGTGAGGATGTGTGACTGATCAGCTAGTGATTTATTTAGCTAGCTGACAGTCACACATCCTTATTAAACTCGTGCAGACGGTGACCATCTCCCGAGTTAATTCATTGATTAATTGTTGGTAATCGGGAGATGGTCACTGTATATAAACCTGCAGCTCTCTACCCTCGGGGAGAGTGTGTTAGGAGTGAGAGTGGAGAGAGCAAGGAGAGAGAAAACAAAACTTATAAATAACTGCTAAGCGTGCTGGTTTACACCAGCACGATAATTATTTGTTTATTTGTTTGGCCAACGCGCCTTTTTGGTTTGTTGTATTTTGTTTTGTTAAAATCGTTTGTTTTGTTTATTTAATAAAATAGCTGAGCGCCGTAGCGTTCAGTTTCACCGCCATTCCACCCATTGTTTGGTTTCTGTTTACTTCCTGGTCCATGACATCATTACCCACACGTCATTACAACAACAACTCAGCCACAGCAAGTGATAGAGCAAATTGATAGGCAGCGCATTATACTGTTTGTAAATTGTATATGCTTACTCTTACTGCTTAGATGAGACCTGAATAATTTATTATCATAGCAATTTTCTTTTTTAAATTTTAAGGTGAGCAGCAGGCAACCCCAGGCGATGCCAGGCAGGCATCCTTGGGCGGAGTGAAGCAGGCATCCTTGGGCGTAGCGAGGCAGGGCAGGAGCAGTTCCTCCTATGGCGGTGGAGGTGTAAGTGGCAGGTAGTCCTGCCACGGCGGTGGAGGTGGAAGTGGCAGGTAATCTTCGGGCGGTGGTGGAGGTGGAGGCAGCTCCTCTCCCTCTGGCGCTGGAGACGGCAGCGATGGCTCCTCTCCCTCTGGCGCTGGAGACGACAGCGATGGCTCCTCTCCTTATGGTGCTGATGCACCATCCTGATGCTGGACGCTCATGCTCTGGCTGAGTAGAAGATACCTGACCTCGCCACACTGGAAGCACCACCCTTCCTCATCCAGACAGGCAAGGCAAACATCCGGTGTGGTAGAGATGTGACAGGACCTGTGACCGGCCTCACGCTGCTGTTGCTGGGCCTCCTGCTGCTGCTGTTGTTGCTGCTTTCTCTGGCCACTTCCCATTTTTTTCCCCAAAAAGAACTACAAAAAAAACCCCACTCCTTTTTTCAAAAAACCCTGCACTATTCCTGGCCTGACGCTTGCAGCGCTGTTGTCCCGGTTCTGACACCAACTGTGGATGGCTTTGCAAGGGTGACGTCAGACCAGAAACACAGATTCAGCACAAGGAATGGCGGGGTAAAACTGAAGCGCAACGGCGCTCAGCCTGTTTATTAAATAATAAAACAAGCAAAAGATTTAAACAAACACAAAACTCCAAACAAAAAGCCACATTGGCCAAACAAACAAACAATAAACAATAACAAGTATCGTGCTGGTTTATTAACCAGCATGTTTAGCAATTGTTATTTCGCTGTGTTTACTACCTCTTCTCCACACACGTTCTCCTCTCTCTTCACACACGTTCTCTCTCTCTCTCTCTCTCTCTCTCTCTCTCTCTCTCTCTCTCTCTCTCTCTCTCTCACACACACATTCTCCTCTCTGCCCCCTTCACCAAACAAAGAAAGCTGCAGGCTTTTATATTCTGGCTGAGGGGTTAACTAGCTATTAATGATCTTATTACCCCTCGGCCATAGTCTGCACGAGTTTAATAAGAATGAGTGACTTTCAGCTAGTTAAATAATCAGTAGCTGATCATTCACGCATCCCATACGAGGTTTAAAATCAAAAATACAAAACAATATCAAATAATGGCGCCGGATTTACATCCGCTCCGCAAACAATAATAAGACAAATAATAATAAAACAGCGCACATATATATAGGGGTGGGACACTCCGCCACAGGTCTGTAAAGGCAGTTTCCCAGGTCAAACAGGGAGAATGGACAAGATGGGAGATCTATGGACAACAGAACAGAGCAGGATCAGTTTTCTCATCAGGTCAACATATGATATTTTCCCATCACCACATAACCTTAATCTATTGGTAGGAGAGGATCAGTGGTGCTCTTTGTGTTACTCGCCAGCTACATTAAGACACAGTTTGACAGAATGTAAGGTGGGTTTTAGCCAAGGACGATTTACTTGGTGTAATGACCAGGTGCTGCGATGTTTGGCATTAGCATTGGAAGACAAGCCCAGCATGACTAACAGGTTGCCACCAATGCCAGCAATATGTGACACATGAAGAACAACATTCCTCTGTCCAGGGGAGCAACCAAGAAAAGGTATTAAAACCAAAACTCGCCTAGGACAACTGGAAGCTGCTAGAGACTGGAAAATGCTGGCAGATGTTGGACAACGGCTTATTTTCCCATCTGAGATTGCCACCACTAACCTTCAACCTGATATTGTCTTGTAGTCTGGATCAGTACGCCTTCACCTGGTAGAGTTAAGAGTGACATGGGAGATGCTGTGGATGAGCCATACGAAAGGAAGAAACTTTGGTACGCTCAACTAGCTGCTGAAGGATTTGTGGCACGCTCCACAACCTGGTTTCTAGAAACATTGGATTCAGTGGTCAAAAGCTGCGATACATAGTGAAGAACTTAAGCAGCAGAGCATCTGAAGCAGCAGAGAGGAGCAGCAACTGGCTCTGGAGGAGACGAAAAGATTCTGGTTGGGGACCACAAGCACAGTAGAAATAAAAAAACATTGATGTAAAGGAAGGTAAGTAAGCTGGGCTTAGCTGAGTGGGGGACGGAGGGGGGTGATGCTGGGACGCCAGAATCACTGTCGAGCCCTCTTAAGATGTCTTGGGCTAGTCGACGAAACACCAAGATGGAAGGTCCCCAACTCGTCTATTGAAGTTGCATGGACTTTCAATATTGACGGTAGTAATTATGCTATATTTGCCAGCACAGAATCAATGAAATGTTTTCATTGTGGAGGACAAGGACACCTTAGAAGGGCTTGCCCTCAAAAAAATAATGATACTGAGCACAATAAGGCAAGAGAGCCAGCAAGTGGGGAGGAAGGAGTCTCTGAGACAGCACCGGGGCTGAGCAGCAAACGCAGCCAGCCAGCGAGACAGTGAGACCCGAGCGGCACCTCGACTGAAACGGGGGATCGGTGCGGAGGTTAACGAAAACAATAAAGAAATAGGAGCTAAAACAGTGAATACCCCAGATGGCGCGGGTTTTCAACTGGTTGAAAAAAGAGGAAAGACGTGTGCCACCCCAGGAAAGGTAGCCGAAGAAGGGCAGTCTGTCTGGGACTCTGAGACGCTCTCTCAGGGCAGCGGTGCTGCTGCAGCTCAGAGCTCCAGGACAGGAGATCAAGGTAAAGCTGGATTTCAGCTTAGAACTGCGATAACCCCGCAGGGTAACAGCGGTGCTGCAGTTCAGTCTAGCGCTGAGACAGCCTCCAGATCAGAGGACCTGTTGCCAGATACAGTAGCTGTAGATGACGCTGAAGAATCCGAAGAGGAATCGGTGATATCAGAGATGGATGATGGAGGAGAGCTCTCTGACTCCTCGGTGCTGCTTGATGAGGCTCTGCCCAACCTGTCTGGTAAGAGTAAAATTTATCCAGTTGATACAATATCAGCATTTTTAGATAAAACCAAAGGGAAAAGGGGAACTGATTTAACACAGTTCTTTCCTAATATCCAGCTGTTTATCTACTCTGCAAAAATAGCCATGAGAAAAGGTACGTTAGAGGAGCTAGAACAAAAGAAACGGTATCGTTTAAAAAAAGTAATAGTCTCTGCAAGAAAGTTGTTGAATGATAACAAACCGAAGACATATTAATGGATTATTTAATTTAACAGAGGGATTCGCCAGGGATGCTCCCTATCAGGCATGTTATATGCCCTCTCTATTGAACCTCTGCTTTGTCATCTTAGGAGTAAGCTGGCTGGTCTGAGAATACCTTTTACACGTAATGCTCCTCCAGTCAAACTGTCTGCCTATGCTGATGACGTTAATGTCTTCATCACCAGTCATGCTGATGTGTCAGCACTGAGAGACAGTTTGGACATTTTTCAGAAAGCCACATCGGCCAAGGTGAACTGGGGCAAGTGCAGCACATTCCTGTCAGGGGAGTGGTGGGGAGTGGCGTGGAGCCGCCCCCCGGCGCTCCCTCAGCCGTTGCGCTGGGGGAGGACTGGGATCAAGGTTCTGGGAGTCTATTTGGGAGAACGACAGTGTGAATCCAAGAACTGGGAGGATTTAACAGAAAAGGTTAAGGGAAGGCTGCAGCGTTGGCGGTGGCTGATACCTCAGTTGTCATACAAGGGGAGAGTTCTTGTGATCAACAATCTGGTGGCCTCCATGCTATGGCACAGGCTGGTGTGTCTGGATCCTCCCCCAGGGCTGATAAATGAGATACAGAGAGTGCTACTGGAGTTTTTTTGGAGTGGCCATCATTGGCTAAAGCCAGCTGTCTTGTACCTGCCCCCTAGTGAAGGGGGTCAAGGGTTAGTGGATGTAAGCAGTCGTGTGGCTACTTTCCGGTTGCAAGCAGTGCAGCGTTTGCTGTTTTTACCTGAGCTGAGCTGGAGAAACATCGCCTTCTCTTTCCTGCACAGAGTGAGGGGGCTGGGCTGGGATTGGCAATTGTTTTTAATAAATCTATCTCAGCTAGACACCAATGAACTCCCAGGTTTCTATAAGAACATGCTCAATGCCTGGCGAATGGTGAAGGTGGAGAGACTGGAGGATTATTTGACCGTAGGAGCATTGCTAGAGGAGCCTTTATTTTTTAACTCCTTGTTCCCTGCAGATGGTTTCCAATCTGGGGCATTGTGCTCTAGTTTTGCAAAAGGGGGCATTACAAAACTAAAAAGACTTACTGCAGGTGAGCATTGGGAGGTGGAGAGAGGTGGAAAGACTGGCCAAACAGCTGGGAATTCACTCACTCAGAGAACTAGAGAATCTTTTGAAAAAGCTCAGAGACTCTTTCTCCCCTAGGGTTACAGAGATGTTGAACCAGGCTCTGGGAGGCACTGATGAGCAAGAGTTGGCTTGCCCTTCCTTTTTAGTGTCCCCTGCTGTTCCTGAAAACCTTGGGGAAGGTTTGTACAGTATTGAGAGACTGCACAGGTTCCTGCACACTTTTTGTGTGAAATAATGTGGATGTATTTATTTATGTGCATGTATATACAGATTTATCTAATTGGGGGGGGGGAATTATATATATATAATTTAGATCCGTTTTATATATAACCTTGTTTATCTTTTTTTTTTAAAAAAAGGATGTATTGTAAATTGTTAATTATTATTTTTTTTTTTCAAAATGTTTTCAATAAAGGACCCTTAAAGTCAAAGTCTCTCTCTCTCTCTCTACACCCGCTCCCTGGGCCCCCTCATTGCATCCTATGGTTTCTCATACCATTTCTATGCTGATGCTCAGATTTTCCTCTCCTTCCCCACCTCTGACTCCACCATCCCCTCCCGTCTGTCTGCTCTCTCCTCCTGGATGCACTCGCATCACCTCAAACAACCTCTCTAAATCTGACCTCCTTTTCTTTCCCTCCTCCTCCTCCCCCTCCTCTGATCTCTCTATTGCCATTCCTCTGGAATCTACCACACTCTCTCCTTCCTCCTCAGCTAAGAATCTCAGTCACCCTGGACCCCTGCCTCTCTTATTCCCAGCACATCTCCACTCTGGAACGCACTTGCCGATTTTTTTCTTCCTGAGGAACATACAAAGAATCCGACCCTTCCTCACCAACTACGCCATGCAGCTCCTGGTCCAGGCCCTGGTACTCTACGATCTAGACTACTGCAAATCCCTCCTGGCTGGCCTCCGTGCGTCCGCCACCCGTCCGCTCCAGCTCACCCAGAACTCCGCTGCTCGCCTGGTTTTCTCTCTGCCTCGCTTCTCCCATGCAACTCCACTGCTCCGCTCACTCCACTGGCTCCCGATCGCCGCTCGCATCCAGTTAAAGACTCTTGTACTCGCCTACAGATGCCTTGACCAGACTGCACCCAGCTACCTTCAGAAGCTCATCTACACCCCCACTCGACCTCTCTGCTCCTCCTGCACTAGAAGACTGGCTGTACCTCCTCACGCCCTTGCCTCCAGAGCCCCTCCTTCTCCACCCTCGCCCCGCAGTGGTGGAATGACCTTCCTACAGATGTCAGGACTGACAACCTTCCGGCGCCTCCTCAAGACTCACCTCTTCAGACAGCACCTGTAGAACTTCTCTTTTCCCTCTGGACACTTTATCACTCTTTCTTAATGCGCTTTACTTGCTCTTATCTGCTCCCTATTTTACTGCATTTAATCCTGAATTTGAGTAATGTAATCTGTCACAAGTGTTTTTAATCTGTAGTATTTTGTATGTAATTTAACTGACACTTATAAGAACATAAGAACATAGGAAAGTTTACAAACGAGAGGAGGCCATTCAGCCCATCTTGCTCGTTTGGTTGTTAGTAGCTTATTGATCCCAGAATCTCATCAAGCAGCTTCTTGAAGGATCCCAGGGTGTCAGCTTCAACATTATTACTGGGGAGTTGGTTCCAGACCCTCACAATTCTCTGTGTAAAAAAGTGCCTCCTATTTTCTGTTCTGAATGCCCCTTTATCTAATCTCCATTTGTGACCCCTGGTCCTTGTTTCTTTTCAGGTCGAAAAGTCCCTGGTCGACATTGTCTATACCTTTTAGGATTTTGAATGTTTGAATCAGATCAGCGTAGTCTTCTTTGTTCAAGACTGAATGGATTCAATTCTTTTAGCCTGTCTGCATACAACATGCCTTTTTAAACCCGGATAATTCTGGTTGCTCTTCTTTGCACTCTTTCTAGAGCAGCAATATCCTTTTTGTAACGAGGTGACCAGAACTGAACACAATATTCTAGGTGAGGTCTTACTAATGCATTGTAAAGTTTTAACATTACTTCCCTTGATTTAAATTCAGCACTTCTCACAATATATCCGAGCATCTTGTTGGCCTTTTTTATAGCTTCCCCACATTGTCTAGATGAAGACATTTCTGAGTCAACATAAACTCCAAGATCTTTTTCATAGTTCCCTTCTTCAATTTCAGTATCTACCATATGATATTTATAATGCACATCTTTATTGCCTGCATGCAATACTTTACACTTTTCTCTATTAAATGTCATTTGCCATATGTCTGCCCAGTTCTGAATGCTGTCTAGATCATTTTGAATGACCTTTGCTGCTGCAACAGGGTTTGCCACTCCTCCTATTTTTGTGTCGTCTGCAAATTTAACGAGTTTGCTTACCATACCAGAATCTAAATCATTAATGTAAATTAGGAATAGCAGAGGACCTAATACTGATCCCTGTGGTACACCACTGGTTACCTCGCTCCATTTTGAGGTTTCTCCTCTAATCAGTACTTTCTGTTTTCTACATGTTAACCACTCCCTAATCCATGTGCATGCATTTCCTTGAATCCCTACTGCGTTCAGTTTGAAAATTAATCTTTTATGCAGGACTTTGTCAAAAGCTTTTTGGAAATCTAAATAAACCGGCCCAGGGGATTTGTTTATTTTAAGAGCACCTAGTCCCTTTAACACTTCTGCCTCTGTTATGCTAAAGTTATTTAGAAGTGGATAGGAACAGGTCGACATGTGGGGCATGTTGTCCGTGTCCTCCTTTGTAAAAACCTGTGAAAAGTAATCATTTAATATATTTGCTATTTTTTTTCTTCATCTATGATTTTGCCATTTGTGTCTCTTAGACATTTAACCTCCTCTTGAATGTTCTCTTGCTGTTATAATATTGGAAAACATTTTGGAATTGGTTTTAGCCCCTTAGCAATATTGATTTCTATATCTCTTGGCCTTTCTAACTTCCTTTTTGACTTGTGTTTGCAGTTCCAAGTACTCTTTCTGTGTACTTTGTTTTGGTCCCTTTTAAACGCTCTGTAAAGTGCCTTTTCGCTGAATATTTTTTAATTGATCTATTAAACCATTTTGGCCATTTTGTTTTAGATTTAGATTTGTCTACTTTTGGGATGTAATTGTTTTGCGCATCTAGTACTAGATTTTTAAAAAACAGCCATCCTTTTTCTGTGGATGTTTTCTCTATTTTACTCCAATCTACTTCTGTTAGTCTCTGTTTCATACCTTCATAGTTTGCTTTTCTGCTCCATTATTGAATCATATTTTGTCATATATGATGTGTATAAATACTTGTACTTGCTAGAACCAAAGTCAATGTATTTTATCTTGCTCTTAATTTTATTAATACTTGTACTGTGATTCTTGAAATGTATTTGTTTATGACTAAGTCGCCCTGGATAAGGGCGTCTACTAAGAAATAATAATAAAAATTGTTTTGTTGGATTTGTTATGAAAACAACCTTGTTTCTCACACCACGTTGTGGGAAAGTTTTGAAGAAAGTGGATGCTTCTATGACTTCACTCCAAGCTGGATATTACACATTTCTTCGTTGGATTGATGAAGTAAATGTATGAATTGTATTGGCACTGGAGATTCGGTGAAAAACTTCAGGGATTTTCTGCATTCTACCAATTGCAGTATCTCGTCGTATACTACCCTTTAGCGCTGACATTCATATGTACATTTTTAACCAAACATTTTACTTTTGTACCTGCGTAAAAATCAAGTTACCAAAATATACATATTGTTTTTACTACTGATGGATGTACGTTTGCAACGAAAATAGTAAAATCTTTACACTTTCAACACAGTCAAAGTCCCTTATATACCACTATCTTACTTTCAAGTCTTCTCATTGAAAGGGGTGATATCAAACACAAAAGCTCAAGTTAGGAGAAGCAATTGGGGCAACCTTGTCAAGCAAATAGGCACAATTGGAAAGGTGCTAGGGCCCAACAGTCACACAATTCTTACTTCTAACTTGGCGCTTTTTTTTGATCTCTTCGCACCACTTGAAATGCTCTTTGTATGACTTCCAGTGACTGAGACACATACGCTGAGACACACACTTTGAGACACACTGAGACATACAAACACACACACAGTCTCAGTGTGTGTGAGTGTGTCTTAGTCACTTCAAGTCATACAAAGAGCATTTCAAGTGGAGCGATATAAAGTGGAGTGAAGCGATCAAAAAAAGGCGCCAAGTTAGAAGCAAGAATTATGTGAATGTTGGGCCCCAGCACCTTTTCAATTGTGCCTATTTGCTTGATGCTTGACAAGGTTGCCCCAATTGCTTCTCCTAACTTGGGCTTTTGTGCTTGATATCACCACTTTAAACGGCTGTTGTGTTTTTCTAACTTGTTTTTTTACATTGTTTTTGTTATAGATTTCAATTACATGAATAAACAAATTCATTTTCAAATATCTGTTTATTTCATTTTTTACAGTTTTTTTGAGGTTGCGCTTTATGTAACATGTCTGTATATAAACACATTTATGTTCAAATGTCAGTTTATTTACAATTTCTTTGGTTGTGTAGCTGCTTTATATGACGTTCCTGAATAAAACTACGGCTTTCAGTATATTCAATTGTTTGTCCTTTCATTATAATATTTATGATGTTTTTATAATGCCGGTCAAATTGACTGGTCATGATTGTTCTAGGTATGCCTAAAAATGTAGTCGTTCTATTGTTAATAAATAGGTGCATCAGGGCTTCACAGTATTATTGTTTGTCTCTGGTCTGACCATCCTTGTGATGTGTGTATAAAATCGGTGCAGCATGGGCAGTAAGCAGACATTTGCTCCGTCTCTTGTTGCGCTGTGCTGTGCCGAAATACTCTATTTAAATGAACAATTAAACATAAAAGGGTTTATTTTCTAACTTACCACATATAAACGCACTACTTCAAAAAATGAAAAACTATAATGAAATATACATTTTAAAATAAACTAGTGTGTAAACAGGAATATGTACATACAAAACTTTAAAAAACAATTTTTTTTTTTTAATTTAAAATGAAAGTAACATGTTTTCTCTTATCAGTCGGTGTAGCAATGAATCCAGGTTGAGCTGCAGCAGCCTGCTGATTTGCAGTTTTATGATCAAAATGTTTCTGCCGAAGCACCTATACCTTCAAGATGAAATCTCTCCTACTGATATTTTCTGTGGTGCATTCCTTGTACAAAACGAAGGAATTGATGGCTTCCAGGTCCAGTAGAGATAACAACAGGCTTGTGTGTGTCTGTATATATATATATATATATATATATATATATATATATATATATATATATTGTAACACTGAGTGTGCTGTGGGTTCCAAGCGGGAGGTTAGTTCAGCGGCGGCAACGGTGAAATTGTCAGATTTGCACATACTCTTTTTATTTATATATACTGTATATATCTATTCTTTATTATTATTATTTGTTTATTTAGCAGACACCTTTATCCAAGGCGACTTACAGAGACTAGGGTGTGTGAACTATGCATCAGCTGCAGAGTCACTTACAATTACATCTCACCCGAAAGACGGAGCACAAGGAGGTTAAGTGACTTGCTCAGGGTCACACAATGAGTCAGTGGGTGAGGTGGGATTAGAACTGGGGACCTATTGGTTACAAGCCCGTTTCTTTAACCACTGGACCACACAGCCTTAAACTAACTATTCTAGGCCCACTCTTAAACTCAGGGGAGACGTTTAGGAGGACATAGAGATGTTTTGGACTCCTGTAAGTGGTTTGCTCGTGCACTGGGCTTGCAACATATCCAGATGACTTTTAATAATCAAGAAGCTCACACAGACTCATTCGATTTGAAGTTTTAATAAATCACAGTAGTATTAGTACCCCTTTGGTTTATTAAATGCTTAAAAATGGATTGAGCAGTTACAGACTATGTCAAATCCTAGCTGACAGGCAACCTGAGCGGTCCAGTGCCTTAACAGGTATAATAGCATAAATACTTCAATACATTTATGGTTACAACATGTTTTGCCCTAAGGCTACGCATGCATAAAGCTAAAAACACCCACCGCTAAGTCCTAAAACATCCAATATATCACTCTCATAGACTAAAACATAAGTCATATACTTTATAGCAATGCATCAATATAAAAGAAATATAGATTCAAAATAGTTCTTACCTTTCAAATTATATATTGAAGTGTAGAATATAATGTAAGGACAGGAACTGTCTTCAAAGGCAAAAACTTCTGAACAGAGCCCAAACATTAATCAGCTCGATCAGAGATCTTCAGAGGATGGACCACACAACTTGTAGTTAGCAAGTTGAGTGATACTTGATTTTGATTTTACCTCAGATTTTGTAGAGTTTTTGCCTCGCTTCTAACGTCAGAAGTCTCAATTAAGTCTTAAACATTAATCAGACTTAACAGCTCCTGTCCTTCAAGTTAATGATATTTTCAAAACACCTGGTAACTCCCTCCATAAGATTAATTAGCCATCATCCCCTAGTACACCTCTCCTACATATCCGAAATATGTAAGGTGAACTTTTGAACTGATGTTATTCTTTCTTAGTACCAGGGAGTTCCTGAACACAGCATGCATGTGAATACAGTGCATATGTATATGAAGTATATGAAGAATACGTAGAAAGATGTGTTTAATATGTAACACCTACTTTGTATATATATATATTGTAACACAGAAAGGGCTCTGAATGTAAATAAATTCTGGGTGTTGTGTGTTTTGGTGGTGGTTGGCAGGGACAGGGTTAATTCCTCTCCCTGCCAAAAACATGTGAGAATGTGGCTGTTCCCAAACAAGGTAATTGGTGTCAATTGGGAACAGCCACAAACTATAAAAGAGAGCATTCAGCTCCATTAGAGAGAGATCACTAGGGAGCTGGTTTAAGAGGAGTTTGGATGTTTGAAAGTAAAGGTAAACTGTTTTGTTAAAGTGTGTGTTGACAGGTAAACGGCTTAGCCGTCCTGTGTGTTAGTCAGGGACCTGTTAAGTGAAGGTAGGCTCTACGTCTGAGCTAGGTTTTTGTTTTGTTTCATTTTGTTTAAAAAGCGCTCAAAAATCAGAGTTCTGTGTCTGGGTCTATGGATTTTAAAGGGCAAACAAGCCGACGACAGAGAGGCTGCGTTACTATATATACACTACCGTTCAAAAGTTTGGGGTCACTTAGAAATGTCCTTGTTTTCGAAAGAAAAGCAAATTTTTGTCCATTAAAATAACATCAAATTGATCAGAAATACAGTGTAGACATTGTTAATGTTGTAAATGACTATTGTAGGTGAAAACGGCTGATTTGTAATGGAATATCTACATAGGCGTACAGAGGCCCATTATCAGCAACCATCAGTCCTGTGTTCCAATGGCACGTTGTGTTTGCTAATCCAAGTTTATCATTTTAAAAGGCTAATGGATCATTAGAAAACCCTTTTGCAATTATGTTAGCACAGCTGAAAACTGTTGTGCTGATTAAAGAAGCAATAAAACTGGCCGCCTTTAGACTAGTTGAGTACCTGGAGCATCAGCAATTGTGGGTTCGATTACAGGCTCAAAATGGCCAGAAACAAAGAATTTTCATCTGAAACTCGTCAGTCTATTCTTGTTCTGAGAAATGAAGGCTATTCCATGTGAGAAATTGCCAAGAAACTGAAGATCTCGTACAACGCTGTGCACTATTCCCTTCACAGAACAGCGCAAACTGGCTCTAACCAGAATAGAAAGAGGAGTGGGAGGCCCCGGTGCACAACTGAGCAAGAGGACAAATACATTAGAGTGTCTAGTTTGAGAAACAGACGCCTCACAGGTCCTCAACTGGCAGCTTCATTAAATAGTACCCGCAAAACACCAGTCTCAACGTCAACAGTGAAGAGGCGACTCCGGGATGCTGGCCTTCGAGGCAGAGTTGCAAAGAAAAAGCCATATCTCAGACTGGCCAATAAAAAGAAAAGATTAAGATGGGCAAAAGAACAGAGATACTGGACAGAGGAAGATTGGAAAAAAAGTGTTATGGACAGATGAATCTAAGTTTGAGGTGTTCGGATCACATTCGTGAGACGCAGACCAAATGAAAAGATGCCGGAGGAGTGCTTGACGCCATCTGTCAAGCATGGTGGAGGCAATGTGATGGTCTGGGGGTGCTTTGGTGGTGGTAAAGTGGGAGATTTGTACAGGGTAAAAGGGATCTTGAAGAAGGAAGGCTATCACTCCATTTTGCAACGCCATGCCATACCCTGTGGACGGCGCTTGATTGGAGCCAATTTCCTCCTACAACAGGACAATGACCCAAAGCACAGCTACAAACTATGCAAGAACTATTTAGGGAAGAAGCAGTCAGCTGGTATTCTGTCTATAATGGAGTGGCCAGCACAGTCACCGGATCTCAACCCTATTGAGCTGTTGTGGGAGCAGCTTGACCGTATGGTACGTAAGAAGTGCCCATCAAGCCAATCCAACTTGTGGGAGGTGCTTCAGGAAGCATGGGGTGAAATCTTTTCAGATTACCTCAACAAATTGACAACTAGAATGCCAAAGGTCTGCAAGTCTGTAATTGCTGCAAATGGAGGATTCTTTGACGAAAGCAAAGTTTGAAGGACACAATTATTATTTCAATTAAAAATCATTATTCCTAACCTTGTCAATGACTATATTTCCTATTCATTTTGCTATATTTCCTATTCAAACTCATTTCATGTATGTTTTCATGGAAAACAAGGAAATTTCTAAGTGACCCCAAACTTTTGAACGGTAGTGTATATATATATATATATATATATATATATATATATATATATATATATATATATATATATATATATATATCCCTTTTAACATCAAAAGACATCCTCCTTATTTGATTGGCTTCATTACATGTATAGATGTGGTTTAACAATTAACTAAAACATATTGGATAGGGGCTGGTAGAAGGCTCATAGCAAACTTCTAAGCATGCAACTATATATCCAATTATTCTCACTTAAATCCAGTCTATCAGGAACAGTCAAAATATAACAGTCCCATTTTAGCCATTCAGTGCTTTAAACTAAAACTAAAGAGTATCGTGAGTGTTTGTTTTGTTTGTCTTGTCTATAATTGTTACTTGTGTGTTTATAGACGGCTAACACGTTCCAGAGCTGTTGCTAAGGAACACTGAACCTGTAACAGCACTGCACTATTTGTCTTTAAACTGTATCACCCACCACGAGCACTACAGCACGCACCCAGTACTGGTGACCGTGGTTGTATATTGTGGGAGAGATACTGTGTTTATTGTTTAGGGCTGCAATCCCTGTTACTGTTCTCCGTGTTTTACACATCACTGTGTATAACTGGAGTTTATTATTTGGTTACCAGACCTGGATTATAACAAAAATGAAACAACTAAAACAAAAACAAAAGGGTCTAATTTCCTATAGCACAGGAAGTACATACCAAAGCTGCTTGTGACAAAATAATGATACAAACAACGTTTAAGGATGAAAGGCACTTAAAAGTACCATTTATTGCTCTTATGAACCCCGGAAAACTCAAAAAAACCAACCCGAACAGCTGTGCTGTTTGCCCTAATATAGCCCAACCAGTCATTGGTCAACTAAGGTTTCCCCTAATTAGCATGCTAGCCTCCCAATCCCCAACTAACTGTACTCCCACCCAATCCCAGCTGTACACAGTCGACATCCACGCACCAATCATACCTTACTAATATACTACACAATACAAGAATGCAGGATAACATGGGTGCGGCCGGTTTCTTCAGGCTTAGAGGCGAAGCAGTTGGGGAACTTGGCCAGCAGCACCCCCAACTGGTCCTTCTGCTCGGGGCTAAGCCCCTCGCAGATACAGCTCCAGACTGCTTCCATTGCCGTCTTTGTCAGATCGCTGCTTCATGCCGGTCATCTGGGACGTAGCTAGGGTAGGCGTGGGCTTTGGAGGAGGGCCGATGTTTGTGGTAACGGCGGCCTGGAAGTGCTGTGGGGTTGGGGGCAACCCTCCCAGTGTAGAGCAGGGGACACAATGGGGTAGCTCCTGGTGATGAACTGGCCACGGCTGTAGAGAGGGTTGGCGGCTGGGGTCGTCCGGTGCAAGCAGGTGTGGGGTCCCTGCAGGTGGGCTGTTCCAGCAGGGGGCTGGCGAAGGCAAAGCTGCTGTGCCCTGTGAGCTGGGGGGCTCCGGAGGAAGGACTTCAGCAGCAGCTGACATCGGCTGCAGGGCCGTCTGCACATAGCTCGCCACCCTCCGGGACTTGGTTGACTTCCCTAAGGCTGGCAGTGCCAGGCCATGCTCGGCAGTGGTGGTGATGTGCCCATGGCGGAGGTCAAGGGAGATGCTGGCCTAAGGAAATCCAACCTGAGGATACAGCAGTCTTGCACTGTGGCGAGCCAAACTTCATGGTGAAAGGTCCATCCGGCATATGTGACTTGCAGTTGGCCCCTGCCTTCCATGGGGGCTCGCTCTCCCGTGACCGTTTTTAACTGGACCGGCGTCGGTCGGACTCGGTCTCTCTAGTCTCCTATGGCTTGGTGAAGGACATCAGGATGAATGACAGTGATGGAGGAGCTGGTGTCAATGAGAGCTGTGCAGGGGACCCCCTCAATGAGGACAGGAGGGCGCAGGAAGGCCCTGTCACCAGTGTGGCCCAGTCACTAGTGCGGCCCACAATGCGGGGTTGGCTTGGGTGGAATTCGGCTGCAGCTGTGTTCAACTGCTGGGCCCACGTTTTCCCCTCTACACTGACCCATTCCTGTTTCCCGACAGTTCCGTCACCCCTTTTTCCCGGGGCTCTCATTGATGACAGTCAGCGATGAGGTGCCCAGGCTGTCCACACCTCCAGCAGATTCACTCTCTCACTCGTCGAGGGTTGGTAGTAGCTGCTCTCACGTTATAAGTGAACTCTGGTTCACTGTCACTGCCCGCTGTGTCTCTCCATGTATGCTCCACCGGACTAGCTTGGAAGTAAGGTGGTGTGGTAGTGGCTCTTTGTCCAGTAACACCTCTTCAATGGAATGGGCATATGCAAGGGCTTCTTTTAGTGTGCTGAGCCTCTTCAGGCGGACCTGGTGACGCAGTTCTGGGGGCTGTAGGCTGCGGGGGAAGGTGTCCAAAGTGATCCTCTGGCTAAAGCTGGTGGAATCATCATGGTACACTTTGCGGGAGAGGCGAGCGATGTCAGCGGCCAGGGCTCCTGGTTTTTCCCCCCTAGCTCTGCATCTACTCCGAAGTTGATCCTGTAGGCGGTACGGTGATTCGCTGTCTCCGAAGTGGCACTTCAGAGCATCAACCAGGGCAAAGTAATTCACTCTCTCTTCTGGCCCGAGGTCCAGCAATACCTCTGCTGCAGCGCCTTCCAGTGACTGACACAGGCAGGAAAGCCTTCTTTCGCTAGGACCAGGCATAATCTTCAGCCACTAACTCAAACTGAGTCAAAAAGGCTTCCAAAGACATGACACCGTTGTACCGAGGAAGCTTTGGGACTGGTGCATACAAAGGGGCAAGTGGTTGGGGAAGCAAGAGAGGTTGTGGACCATCCCCCTCCATCTGTAACTGCAGCCTGGATTCCCTTCCTCCTTGCAGCGGGCGTGTCTCATTGCTGTACGTCCTCACTCTCTCACTGTGTTCTGCAGTGCTTGATCTCTCTCTGCATGACGTAATGGTCGCTCTGCGTCTGCAGAGGTTGTCAGCCCTCTGTTCTCCATTAGCAGGCTGGCTTCCCTTGCAGCTGTCGTTTGCAGGAGTTCTCTTCTGCTTGAGTTTTCCAAATTGTTCTTAATCGGCTGCTGGGGAAGGTTCCTCTCCCCCTGATAGTGAAGCGCTGCGGGGTAGACAGCAAGGGAATCCCTGGTTCCAGCGTGACATTTGCTTGGGGTGGAGCTCTGGCTGCCCATCTCTCTTACTACCAGTCTGGCTATCAGGCAGCATTGTCGTGTCGATTTCCCCGCTCTGTGCTTCCTTGTAGACCTCCTCTTCTTGCTCCTTCACTCTGCATTGGAGATTCTGTTCAATCTGCTGCGTCTTCTCTATGCCCCTCCAGAGCTCGTTAATTATTGGCATTGACTTCAGCCAAGCCATAGCCCACTCTCTGCTTCTGACGGGCGCTCCGAGCTGAGGAAAAAATTCACCGAACGGGTTCCCTTTGTCTCTGCTGGATCCATTTCCCGATCCTGCTTGTCTGATCTGACACCAATGTAACACTGAGCGCGCTGTGGGTTCCAAGCGGGAGGTTAGTCATTGGTCAACTAAGGAATCTCATAATTAGCATGCTAGCCCCCCAATCCCCAACTACCTATACTCTCACCCAATCACAGCTGTACACAGTTGACACCCACGCACCAATCATACCTTACTAATATGTGTTTATAGCCGCTCCACCTCTACAATATATATATATATATATATATATATATATATATATATATATATATATATATATATATATATATATATTGTGAGACAGCAGGGAGGGGGTTAATTCCTCCCTAGAGGAAAACATGTGCGTAAGGCACATTTTGGTTTTGTTTTGGTTAATTGTTTAATTTGTGTTAATTGTTTTGTTTAATTGTTTTATTGTTTTATTGTTGATCATTACCGGCACCTGGCTACTATTGAAAATTGGAGCCAGGTGCCCGGTATTTAAGGAGAGCAGTCAGTCTGCTCAGGGCAGCTGCTGAAGAGGGTAGAAGCCCGACTGTGCTGGTGTGTGGGTACAGCCGTAATTTAAAAAAAAAGAAAAAAGGTAGAGTGAGTCCTTTTTTGTGTGTGTGATTTTTGTTTGTTTTGTTACAGGTAAACAGCTTAGCTGTCCTGTTGTTTAAGTTAGGTTCCTGTTTTGTTTTAGTTATTGCTCAAAGAAGAGCTAGGTGTTTGTTTTGTTTATTTTGATTTTGTGTGTTAATTAAAAATAGCGAACCGGCTTTCAAAAAAAATCCATTTGTGTGTGCTGGGTCCGTGTTTTTAAAGGGGCAACGAACCATGAAGAAGGTTCGGATCTTTTACATATGGTGGCAGCGAGTGGGGGCCCTAATGACCCAAATATGGATTTTAAAGATTTAATAGAGAGGTTCAATAAGAACACCGCTGCTCAGGAGGAGCAGACGAAGAAAATGGAGAGGCAGAGGCAGGAGCTGGGCGTGGCCCCGTTGTTAATACAGGAGCGGGAGCCAACTGAACTGGAGCTGCTGCTGCAAAAGTGGGAGCTGCCGTCCCGAGAGCCAGAGGGGGTGGAACTGCCATCCCGAGAGCCAGAGGGGGTGGAGCTGCCTCTTCCAGAACAACCAACCGTGCAAGTGAGTCCGGCGTTGCTGAGGGAGGTTCCCTGTCCCGTCATCGTGGACACCTGGCCGAATGCCCAGACCTCCCTGCGCTGGACCTTGCTCCCAGGTCGCAGTACAGCCAGGCACAGTCGCTGCCTGGTCCCTTACTCCACTCCCCTGGAATCCCAGACGTTGCTGCGCAAGAGGCAGACGCCGCTACGCAAGGGGCAGAGGTCACTAGCGTTCCCCTGCTGATTGCTCCGCTCCCTTGCATCGTGCTGCGCTCCACCTGGGATTCCAGAGGTCGCTGCGCAGGTCCACAGGCGCACGCCTCTGCCTGTCAGTCCTGGCTCCCGGTCACCGGTCTGCGCTATGGTCGCCTTGGACAAGCCGCCTGGGTCCCTCCTCGCCGGGTCCTGGGTCCCTCCCTGAAATGCGGAGGACCAACCCACCTCAAGCCCGCCCGTGGAAGAGGGCGAAAATTGACATTTGTGGACTTGAGGGTGGGTGGTCTTTAAGGGTGGAGGGAGGTGGCGTTGTATGGCCGATGTCTTGAAAAGACATGGGGGGATGTGTGAGACAGCAGGGAGGGGGTTAATTCCTCCCTAGAGGAAAACATGTGCGTAAGGCACATTTTGGTTTTGTTTTGGTTAATTGTTTAATTTGTGTTAATTGTTTTGTTTAATTGTTTTATTGTTTTATTGTTGATCATTACCGGCACCTGGCTACTATTGAAAATTGGAGCCAGGTGCCCGGTATTTAAGGAGAGCAGTCAGTCTGCTCAGGGCGGCTGCTGAAGAGGGTAGAAGCCCGACTGTGCTGGTGTGTGGGTACAGCCGTAATTTTAAAAAAAAAAGGAAAAAAGGTAGAGTGAGTCCTTTTTTGTGTGTGTGATTTTTGTTTGTTTTGTTACAGGTAAACAGCTTAGCTGTCCTGTTGTTTAAGTTAGGTTCCTGTTTTGTTTTAGTTATTGCTCAAAGAAGAGCTAGGTGTTTGTTTTGTTTATTTTGTTTTGTGTTTTGATTAAAAATAGCGACCGGCTTTCAAAAAAAAAAATCCATTTGTGTGTTGGGTCCGTGTTTTTAAAGGGGCAACGAACCGCGAAGAGGTTCGATCTTTTACAATATATATATATATATATATATATATATATATATATATAGTGGTAAAGTATGGGGAAGAATAGCAGAAGGGAGATATATTAAACTACATTTCCCAGAAGGCAATGGTCTATTTGGGTATAACAAATTAGTTAATTACACAGCTGGTTACAATTAACTAATAAGGGCTGGTATAAAAGACCAGTGCAAACAGTCATTGGGGGTGGTGTTAGCATGGGGTGTGGTTGTAAACACTGCTGAAGGAAACAAGGAGTTTTGGTAGCTCAACTGGAAATAAAGGTAAAAGCTAAAAAGATAGCCTTTTGATTTAAGGGGAGCAGGAATTAGTCCTCTCCTTTTATAGACAGGGACTAAACGAGGGAAATCACCAAAGTTAAGGTTAAGCTGTTCACAAGTATAGCACGTATTATATTGTACTTCACCACAAGCACTGAGAGCACTCACTTTGGACTTGTGATCGTGTGTGTGTCTAATTGTGTGTGTTTCGTACTGTGCTTATTGTTTGCGGGACTGCAACCCTTTTTCATTACTGTGCGAAACACATTGTTGTGTATTGCCAGTTCATTATTATTTGCTGGCTGGTCATCAGACCATTGGATTAATAATCATTAAATGAACCATTTCACCCGTACTTTGTTGTCTATTTGTTCTTGGAATTACTGCATCCGCACCACACCTGCTATACACCTGCTACTAATTACCACTTTGCCACACAGCCCCATAACATCAAAGATCCACCATCATATTTTACAGTAGGTATGAGGTTCTTTTCTGCACACGCATCCTTCTTTCGACGCCAAATCCACCGCTGGTGTGCATGGCCAAAGAGTTCTATTTTCGTCTCATCTGACCATAGCACCCGGTTCCAATCGAAGTGCCAATGCCATTTAGCAAACTCCAGGCACTTAACGTTTGTTGTTTGCTCTCAATAAAGGCTTTTTTTCTGGCAACCCTTCCAAATAGTCTATTGGCATGGAGGTGGCATGTAATTGTAGATTTGGAGGCTTGGTGACTCCAAGATGCAACCAAGTTCTGTAATTCTCCAACTGTGGCCCTTGGATTTCCCTTTGCCTCCCAAACCATCTGCCTCACTGTGTGTGGGCAAGATACACTTGCGTACTCTACCAGGCAAGTTTACCACTGTTCCGATACACTTGTGTCCTCTACCAGGAAAGTTTACCACTATTCCAGTGGTTTTGAACTTCTTAATTATTGCCCTAATAGTGGTAAGTGGTATATTTAGTTTTTTTAGCTATTGTTTTGTACCCATTGCCTGATTTATTACTTGTTAATAAAAAAACTTTTTCTCTGAGCAATTGTATTAGAATAAAAGAATATGGTTATCCCATATATTTGAGCATAAAATATAGCTCATTACCTGTTTATTTTATACAGCCTTTTTTGCTCATCTTTATCAAGGGTGCCAATAATTTTGGAGGTGACTGTATATAATATTGTAAGTTATATTGAAAATGAAAAAATGTAGGGCTCGATTCTGGGCGTGGCTTCTCAAAATAAAAACCGTTTAGTAGCGCAGTGACAGCGCCCAGCCAATCAATGCTGAATAGGTTGGGGAATCTGCTGTCCAATCAGGGCCAGGCAACAATCCCTTTGAAAGACTGAATGCGCAGTAGCACAGGTCAGTCAGAACAGCAAGTAGTAGGTCACTCGTCGAGAGAATAACCATGCTTCACGACACAGGAGATTGCTACATTAATAGAAGAGGTAGAGGCACGCAGGGCAATCGTTTATTATTTATAATAATTATACAAGGCACATTATTTCATGGCATTGACATTACTACATGTAAAGTGTAAAATACTTACTACCCTCTCTGATCTGTCTACCAGTAGCAGCAGCTGATTCATTTTCTAGCAGGACATGAAGTGCCGCATCACGTTCCCTCTGAGCTTGTAATGTACTAGAGGTTCAATATAACCGTGGCTTAAATTCTTATGGAATATTTCTCGGAGCCCAAGTGTCCGTCCCCATTTGTGAAAAGATCATGTAATATATTTGCATATGAGTGCATGTTCGTGCATTTGTGTACGTTTCAGTATTTAAGATACGGTCAGGTACTAACATTTATTAGCAAATTAAATGAAATACAAAGTTTTAGTAATTAAAAATAATCTAGTCATCTACAGTTTGTGTTGTGGCGTTGTGTTCATAAAATGAAAGACAGCGAGTCTGATATCCAATGCTAACACGTCTTTATTGTTTTTTTTACTTTCTCTCTAGTTACAAGGGCGCATGCGTATACAAAACAACATAGCTTTATCAACTGCTATTATAAGAACAATAGCAACCCATCACATGTGTTAATCCTTCTTCTGGCTCTAGAAGAGATGCGACGTGCCTGTGTTGTTACTGTGATATGCTTAAATAAAGCTGCTGAAACTAATCAGACTGTGTTTGACTTCAACTCGTCAGTCAAAACGGAGACTAGCTGCTATCAGGGTGGGTTTACAATGGCGCGGGCCACACTTGGAAGGGGCCCATAACGACCTAAATATGTTTGTTACACATCGTGATACATTTCAATAGAAAATATGTGTTTACATTGTAACGACCTTGGGAGGGCTGGCGGCCCCTTTAAGATCCTTGGAGGACCTCTGTGATGGACAGGTGGCTGGAGCGCTGATTGGGCGAGAGGCGAAGGCTACCAAGAAGTCTTCGTTAACTGGATTCTCAGAAGGGGGAGGGGGAGAAGGTGACGAACCACCATTATAATAGCTATACAGCCGTTTTCCACTGTTGTGATTCCCCCCCCACTGGAGCCTCAGAGAGAGAGAGAGAGAGAGATAGAGAGGACGGGGAGCAACTGAAGTTGATAACACTCTTCAACGAGCGTATGTTCAAAACACTCTGCTGTGCTTTGAAATCACGTTCAAAACACTCCCTTTCAGGACCGAAACACTATAGCAACGTACGCTGAAAACACTCCCCTGTAACACAATCAAATCAATAAACAGTTTAATACTAATACGTACATATACCGTATTTTCTAATAACTGCTTAAATAAATAAAACAGCTACATTTAATACATTTAGCCCATCAGTTTTATTTCATCAATGTATTTTGTTTTTAGCAGTCTATATATTTTCTTCTAAACATGCGTAAAACGTGTGTGTAATACTACTAATCTAAATGTATCTAAACAAGGCTAAATATCAATGTCATTCTGTATTTGACTGTGTGAGAGCTATCTGCCTTACGTTTATTGTTGATATTATGCGCAACATCACAATCCAATCACGTGCAGAGTTTCAACATGATGGGTAGACCTGTTGGAAAAGGAGATACCAACTTTCAAGAAATAATCAGTTATTTATCAAATGGGAAATACCCAGATGTACTTAAAGGCAACAGTGGAAGAAAGGCTAATTTTCTGAGACAATGCCAGTGTTTTTTCATTACAGATGGCCAACTAATGTACAAACACAAGGTACACAAAAAAACGACAAAGGTGAGTGTGACGGAAATAGAATGACCTTTGGTAGTAAATCTCCCTCCCGACCTGTGAGGGCGCCAAGTAAGGGGAACAGAGTACCCTGGACTGTTTGGCCTGACACTTCATTCCTAGGGTTAAAAGGAAGTCGGTCATCTAGAATGGGGGCGGAGCTTCAGTGCACTAACTCATCGACCCGGAAGGGAAATGATGTGGCAGCCGCAGATTGGAGGAGCGGCTGCAATCGTTTACCAAGGAGTCATGTGTGACGGTACAAATAGGGGACGAAGCGACGTAATCTGTTCCTAAGTTTTTGGTTAAAGCATTAAACCCGGAAGAACCTGTATTATTGTATTGTGAGTGTTTTGTTTGTTTGTCTAATTGTTACTTGTTGTTATTAGACGGCTAACACGTTCCAGAGCTTTCGCCAGAAGCCAGCACGTACCCGGAACATCACTGCACCAGAGCACAATAAATCGTATATTCACCACGAGCACTACTGCACTAACTGAGGACTGGTGATCGTGTATGTGTATTGTGTGTGTGTCTTTGTGATTATCATGTACTTTATTTGGGACTGCCCCATGCATTAATTATACAGAGCAGTACACATTGTTGTGTAATGCCTGCATTTCATTTATAAAAACCCATCACTTCATCAAAACTGTGTTGTTTGTTGTTGTTTGGAGCACTGCACCTGTGCACTACAACCCACTTTGCCACAGTGAGCCACAAAATAGTTACATTCTACAGTATGCACATCACTATGTTACTATTTGTTATAATATTAATTAAACATATTTTACATATTAAAAAGCTTTATCAAACAAGATAACATATTCAAAACATGTTGTATAGCGAAAACATTTATAATCCCTTGAGAATGATTGTTGTTTTTTGAGCAAAAGAACTCAAACCAGTATGCTTGAAAGAAGGTCATCCGTTCTTTTTCAATTCGAAGATGACCGCCAAATCAATACTTTTGGGATATGCCTGCTTGTCAGGTATTCGCTGAGCACTTTATATCAAAGCTGCTGATAGGCCCCTCCACAGAGTGACGTCCTCGGTCCTGCCTCACTGAGGTAATAAACAGTCATTATGCGGAGACGTCAGTCTCTTTTGCCTTTCACAGACAGGTAGGTAAGGTGGTGAGTATTACTCTAACCCTTTTTTCCAGTTGTGATTGACTCTTTAGAGCTCCTTCTTCGGGTTTTTGTGAGTTCCCTTGCAATTAATTGCTGGAAGTAGGCTTGCCACTTCTCAGGAATCAGAAACTTGGCAACTGAAGGCTGAGCTAACGCATACGCAACTGCGTTTAGTTAAAAAGAAAAATCTTCATCAGTTTACATCGCTCGGCGATTGTAGCCTGCTTTCTAACCTCTGCAGCTTGCTGCATGTTCCTTTCTGTATTTTCCTCTGCTCTTTGCAGCTGTAAAAAAAAAAAGGAGAGAAGGGAGACACGACCCTCTGGCGAGTCAACCACTGTTGACTCAAGGGCTTTGGGCGACCTCAGTACGCCCACTCGGTGTGTGCGGCCTAGCACCCCTACAGGCCACCGATTACTACTGATTTACTGTCACAGTAAAAAAAAAAGAACACTCCAGCTTGCTGTCGAGTGTCTCTCTTCTACTGCATTGCAGTTTTAAAAATAAATAAATAACCACGTGCTTCCTCCATTAGGCCTTGGCCTTAGTGTTGAGCAGACCGTGCGCATCACCACTCACCCAATAAAGTGGTGTGTTAGTGAGTAAAATAAAAAAAGGATGAGGTGCGTTTTCTTTTTTCTCTTTTTCTGTCTCTCTCCCTTCTCCAGGTTCTTGACTGCACTACCCCGCTGCAAGCTACGTGCTGCACTGGTCATGTGACTGCACTGCAACTGTCTGCTGGCTATGCTCCACACCATTGCAAGCTACATGCTGTTCCTGGTTGTGTGACTGCAAGCAGCCCAGACAAAAACATGCAGCCCAGGACCTTAGTGCGTTGCCCTCCGTATTTGGTGCTCGGTGTTTCGGCACCCCCGTATCTAGGCCTCGACGCCCGCGGTACCCTCGGGTCCTCGGTGCCTCAGAGCCTCGGTAGCCTCAGTGCTTCGAGGTTTTTCAAGCCTGTGCAGTGGTGTCTTCTGTGGCACACAGCCCTCGGTTGCCTCGGTGCCCCTGCGCTCCTTAGCCTCAGTGTATCGGTGCCTCAACACCCTTGGTGCCTCGAGGACTTGCCGCCTCGGCACGTCGACGCCGGCGGTACTTCACCAAGCACACTATATCCCCTCAAGGTTTTTCGTTTCCTCAGTGCTACACAGCATCAGTGCTTCAGACCCGTAGACGCTCTAGAGCTAAGTACCCCGACTTTCCACCTGTGCACGTCCTGCAGGAGGAAATTGCTTCTGCAGGACAGACACACCCTGTGTGTAAGATGCCTGGGCATCGAGCATGCCTCTGCTGCCTTGGCAGACAGGTCATCCTGCTCTTTTTGCACTGGGTCCAAAGAGAGCATGCTGCAGAAAAAAATGGCACTTTTCTCAAACGAGAACCCTACAGCCAGCCTAGGAGAGCCGTCGTTGGTCTTGGAATCCCAGGCCTCCCCGTTCCACTCTCCGAGTCCTACGCAGAGTATTTCTTGTGAGCAGGTTTCACGGCGCCCAGAGGTCCCAGGCGGGTCCCAGATGCGGAGAAGTCCGCATTACTAGACGCGCCTATCTCCCCTGGCCATACATTTGGACCAGCGGTAGAGGAGATCTTGCAACACTTTTACAGAGAGCGAAAGGTGACCCAGCAGGTAGCTGCGATGCTCCTCTCGGCACGGGGAAGGGTGAGGTGTTGGCATCCAGCAGTTACCACGGTAACCCAGACTATCCCGGTCCCTACGGCACCACGGAACGACTTGAGGCACCGCCTCCAGGCCTCTGCGGCAAGGAGCAGCAGCAAGGACAGGGGAATGTCCGACGTGGGACCCCAGCGCACCAGCACCCAGGGAGACAGTTCCACTGGAACCGCTCCAGGCAAGCCTCCAAGGCAGCCTCCGCCCCAGCCTCAGCAGTCCCAGTATGGGGCCCTGAAGGCTCGCAGCCTCAGACCCACCCGTTCTCTCCAGGTCTTGGCCCTCAAACAAGAGGTAGAAACACTACTTCAAAAACAAGCTATCCATCTCGTAGAACACACTATCTCAAAGAGAGGGGTTCTACTCAAGGTATTTCTTAGTGCCAAAGAGGACAGCGGCCTTTCCCCCATCCTAGACCTGAGACAACTCAAGGGGTTCTTGAGGGAGAGGAGGTTCCAGATGGTCACACATCGTCACATCCTCCAGTCTGTCCGGCCGGGCGACTGGTTTACAACAGTGGACTTGAAGGACAAATATTTTCACGTTCCTATCCGTCCAGCCCACAGGAAATATCTTCGCCTTTCAGGGGATCATCTTCGAGTTCTCCGTGCTGCCATTCGGCCTCTCCTTAGCCCCCCCCTGCAACTTTTCAAAGTGCATGGATGCCATCCTAGCTCCCTTGTGGCTGCAGGGAATCAGGGTGATGAATTACCTGGATGACTGGTTGATCTGTTTCCAGTCCCAGGAAGGAGCAGTGGCCCACACAGCATCAGAATTGTAACTGCAGGTTGCCCCTGGGGTTTTCCCTCTGCAGCTGCGGAGGTCCGCTAGGCGTTGATGCCCTAGCGCACAAATGGTCCAAAGCGCTTTTATATGCTTTCCCACCTATACCGCTGCTACCTGCCTTCCTCGAGATGGTCAGGAGAGAGGAAGACTGCTCTGGTGGCCCCCAGATGGCCCAGGTGAACTTGGTTTTCGAACCTCTGCCAGCTGCTGCAGGGCCAGCCTTGGGAGATCCCGCTGTGCATGGATCTCCTCAGCCAGGTGAAAGGCACCCTCTGGCACCCAGAACCGGGCAGACTCCAGCTGTGGGTCTGGCCCCTGAACAGGACCGTCTGTCCACCCTAGGGCTCTCAGACGCATTAGTTAGTACACTGCAGAACGCTAGGGCTTCTTCCACAAGAGCGTTGTACGCCTATAATTGGAAATATTTTCAAAACTGGTGCATGGCCGGAGGCCATGATCCCGTGTATTGCCCTATAGCAGTTATTTTACAGTTTCTGCAAGATCTACTAGAGGCAGGTAAATCCTCCTCTACGATGAGAGTGTACCTAGCAGCCATATCTGCTTGCCACGTTCCCATCGACTCAGTATCCCCGGGCGCTCATATTCTGGCGACACGTTTTCTAAAGGGTGCTCAGTGGTTGCGACCTCCTATAAAGGACGTCCTCCCCGAATGGAGTCTAGATTCAGTGATATTAGAGGCTCACACAAAGGCCCCGTTTTAGTCAGCTCTTCATTTGTCATGGTGAACGGACCCAAGGTCAAGCTCTCTCTAAGCAGCGACTGTCCCATTGGATAGTGGACATGGTTTCGTCTGCGTATACTAATGCCTGCTTACCCCCACCTGGGAGGGTGGGCGCGCATTCAACCAGACGTGTGGCTAAGATATAGGCTCTAGGGTCCTTGAGGTTTACACTCACACCACCAACACTAGATGGCGGTAGCGAAATGTCCCTCAGATGCTGTCCGCTCATTCTCCCTCATTCTCCCTCATGACAGCTCTGGTATACTTTCCCAAAAGTATTCAATTTGGCAGTCATCTTCGAATTGAAAGGGAATGATAGGTTACGGATGTAACCCCGGTTCCCTGAAAGAGAAGATGACCGCCAACCTTGTGAGGTCGCATCACTCGCATTTGCGGGTTCAATGCAAAAGAGACTGATGTTTCCGCGCAGTGACTATTTATTACCTCAGTGAGGCGGGACTGAGGACGTCACTCCGTGGAGGGGCCTCTCAGCAGCTTTGATATAAAATGCTCAGCAAATACCTGACAAGCAGGCATATCCCAAAAGTATTGATTTGGCGGTCATCTTCTCTTTCAGGGAACTGGCCATCGTTAGCCATAGATTCCAATTTACTGTATTCGTGTGTGTGTGCGTGCGTGTGTTTCTGTATGTAGTACTGTTTTTTTTTTTTTAATGTGTGTATAGTTACTTTTGGTAATTTTTATTTTTTGTTTGCTTTGTATTTCAACTCTGTATTTTGATATACAGTACATTTGTACGGTTACACTTTCTCTTAGTACATTGCAATGTTGGTTAATTCAGTTCACTTTAGCTGAAAAACAATTGGGGAAAATACAAATGTAATACCAGAACTGTAAAAAGCAACGTAATTCCTTTTAACTTAATGTACTGTAGAGTGTTTTGAGCTTGAGAGTGTTTTGAAAGTACGTAGTGTGTTGTTTTGAACGTAGAAGTAGAGTGTTATGAACGTGACCTGAGTGTTCTGAAAGTGACTAGTAGAGTGTTTTAAACGTACACTAAAAATACTCCCCAGAGTAGTTTTTTGTGTTTGTGTGAGTACTACACCGGCATATCTCCTGTGCACGCTTGCAGGCACGGGTGAGCGGCAGAGCGGGAGTGTAAGCATATAGGAAGAACTATAGTGACTAAGAAAATGATGAAAAAACATTTAAGCGGCGCTGTGGCGGAGTGTCCCGCCCCTATATATATGTGCGCTGTTTTATTATTATTTGTCTTATTATTGTTTGCGGCGCGGATGTAAAGCCGCTGCCATTCTTTATTATTATTTTGTATTTTTTATTTTAAAACCTTGTGAGGATGCGTGACTGATCAGCTACTGATTATTTAACTAGCTGACAGTCACGCATCCTTATTAAACTCGTGCAGACTATGGCCGAGGGGTAATAAGATAATGAATAGCTAGTTAACCCCTCGGCCTGCAGCTGTCTTTGTTTAGGAAGGAGGGTTCAGAGTTGGAGAACGAGAGCAGAGATGGTAAAAACGATTGCTAAGTGTGCTGGTTTAAGCACCAGCACAAGACTTATTTGTTATTTGTTTATTCGTTTGGCCAACACGCCTTTTGATTTGTGTCTTTTGTGTTTGTTTAAATCTTTTGTTTAGTTTATTATTTAATAAAACACTGAGCGCCGTTGCGCTTCAGTTTTGCCCCGCTACTTCCCGAGTCTGTGTTTCTGGTCTGACGTTACCACTGCAAGCCATCATGTCACAGTTGGTGTTAGAGTGGGATATAGCGCCAGTTTTTTTTGTAAAAAGGAGTTTTTTTGTTTTGGGGGGAGAAAAAAAAATGGGAAGAAGCGGCCGAAGGAAACAGCAGCAACAACAACAGCAGCAGCAAGTGCAACCGCGCAGGGCCAGTTGCAGGGCCAGTTGCAGGTCCCGCTGCGTCTTTGCTACGCCGGACGTCTGCCTCGCCTGTCTAGATGAAGAAGGGTGGTGCTTCCTTTGTGGCGAGGTCAGGTACCTTCCCCTTGTCCAAAACCCACCATGGCAAGGGGAAGAGGAGGATTGCCCAGAGCAGGAACCAGAGGATGAGGAGGCTGAGCGTCCACAGCCCAAGGCTCCACTGGCAGGGGATGAATACATGTTGTTCCCACCTCCACCAGCAGAGGGAGAATGCCTGCTGGTTTCACCACCACCATATTCTGAGGGAGAGGAGCAGGAGCTGCCTCTGCTTCCTCTGAGGCGGACTGGTCCACTCTCCTCAGAGGGGATCTGGGACTGGCTGACAGAGCCTGAGAGGGATATCGTCGAGGCCCTTCCTGCTGTGATCAACCTCCTGTGGGTGAGAGATGGGGAGCGCTGGGAGGCCTGCATCCCTCCCAGACATCGCAGCCATGGTGCTCAACTACCTGGCTGCAGATATGGGAGGGGCCCCGTGTCCAGCGCTAGAAGGAGAGGAGCCATCGCTGCCATCTCCAGCGCCAGAGGAAGAGGAGCCCTCGCCACTGTTTCCAGTGCCAGAAGGAGAGGAGCCATCGTTGCCATCTCCAACGCCAGAGGGAGAGGGGCCATTGCTGCCATCTCCAGCACCAGAGGGAGAGGAGCCATTGCTGCCATCTCCAGCACCAGAGGGAGAGGAGCAATTGCTGCTGTCTCCAGCGCCAAAGGGAGGAGCTGCCTCTGTCTCCACCACCTCCACCGCCAGGAGCAGAGCAGCAGGAGCTGCCTCTGTCTCCGCCACCTCCACCGCCAGGAGCGGAGCAGCAGGAGCTGCCTCTGTCTCCGCC
Source organism: Acipenser oxyrinchus oxyrinchus (assembly GCA_030684275.1). Lineage (NCBI taxonomy): Eukaryota > Metazoa > Chordata > Actinopteri > Acipenseriformes > Acipenseridae > Acipenser > Acipenser oxyrinchus. Next base: position 21,677,324 of record CM060253.1, on the reverse strand, counting down.
ACCTCCACTGCCAGGAGCAGAGCAGCAGAAGAAGCTGCCTCTATCTCCTCCACCGCCAGGAGCAGAGCAGCAGGAGCTGCCTCTGTCTCCGCCACCTGCACCACCAGGGGCAGAACAGCAGGAGCTGTCTCTGTCTCCACAGCCAGGATCAGAGCAGCAGGAGCCTCACTCTGCCCAAGGATGCCTGTCTCGCTCCGCCAAAGGATGCCTGCCTCGCACCGCCCAAGGATGCCTGCCATGCATCGCCTGGGGTTGCCTGCTGCTCCGCATCACCTGGGGTTGCCTGCTACTCCACATCGCCTGGGGTTGCCTGCTGCTCCGCAACGCCTGGGACTGCCTGCTGCTCCGCATCACCTGGGGTTGCTGTTGCTCTGCATCGCCTGTGAAGCCACCCGTCACAGGGTACGAGGGAGAAGTGGCGCTCCTGCTGCCGCCATGGCCAGGGGATCCCCTCCTGAGTTCGCCTACTGAGGGTCCGCTACTGCCGTCGCCTCCCGAGGGTCCGCTGCTGCCGTCGCCTCCCGAGGGTTTGCTGCTGCCGTCGCCGCCTGGGGTCGCTGAGGGTCCTGCTTCGCCTGGGGTCGCTGCCGGTCCTGCATGGCAGCAGGAAGTACTGTGGCCGGATTCCCGCAAAGGGGAGTTGCCAGCTATGAAGAAGGGGGGGAGGTCAGGAGACCAGCTCCCCCAGCCACACTTTCGTGGTAGGAAACACTGTGGCCGGAGCCCCACGGAGGGGAGCTGCCGGCCACGAAGAAGGGGGGGAGGTCAGGAGACTAGCTTCCCCAGCCGCACTTTCGCGGCAGGAGAAATGGTGGCCGACGACCCAGAGAAGGGAACTGCTGGCCACAAAAAAGGGGTCAGGAGACCACCCCCACAGGCAACCAGGCGATTGCCAGGATTGCCTTGGCTGGAGGAGCCAGTCTGTGTGTCTTTTGTGTTTGTTTATATCTTTTGTTTTGTTTATTAGTTAATAAAACACTGAGCGCCGTTGCACTTCAGTTTTGCCCCGCTACTTCCTGAGTCTGTGTTTCTGGTCTGACCTCACCACTGCAAGCCATCCTGTCACAGGCGCTCAGAAACGTGAAACATGTCAAAGACAACTTCTGTGTCCATCTCCTGTCTTTTATAATGGTTACACAAATGGGGGCCCACAAATCTGTTTGGCGCCAGGCCCACAAAAGGTTAATCTGGCCCTGGTTGCTATAGAATTGTGGTTACTGTATTGCCACTGACAGCAAACACTTTCTCGATTATTTTATTTTTTTATCTTTACTTGCTATACTAAATTTAAATAAATAGATAGGACAGCGAGGAAGCAGAATATTTTACATTGACAGACAAAATTCAGAGGGTGTGTGTACTACAAGAACGGAGACTTTCAAGAAGCAGGCAAAAGGTAAAATACACAAATACTGTATTTACGTATTTTCGGGCGGATTGATTTGGAACAGTGATTAAACATAATTTGAAAGATAGCATTCAAGGTCCTTCATCAGAGATTTAAGCCCTCATATTGACCAATCAGGTTAAAGGAAATCTCCAATCCATTTTTTTATTTGTTATAATGTTTCAAACTTGTGAAGCTCATACATTATCAGGCAGCGAAACCGATATCTTGTTTCAGGTCTGCCGATAGTAGTGACTTATTTCAATCACGGAAACAAAGCAAATACATTGTGTTAAGTTTACTCAAAAGTTAACTTGTTTAAAGGTGCACATGATACACCCACACACACACAGCACTAGCAACAACCAGGGAAAGAAAGGACAGACATACACATACAGATACAGAAGTGGCACTCCTGTTATGCTGCTCTCCATATGCTGCCATATAATAAATTCCCACAGTCCTCGTGAAAATAAATGTAGTACTCCATTGTATCTGCAAAATAGGATTTTTTTAAATTCATATATTTGTTTATTATTAATTTCTGAATAATATTGTTAGTTTCTTACATTTTCTCATTTTTTTCTTTTCTTTTACTTTTCTTTCTTTGATTTCCTCTTTCTATGTCAGTCCAAGCGCACGCAGTTGTTCAGTTGTTAAAGTTCCTGATTGTGTCATTAAATAAACCTGGTTTCAGCGGGTCTTAACACAGTGCTCAATTGTCTATTTGAGACCCCACTGCACTGTCATCAGAATCGCTTCGGCGAATATGTTAATGATACCACGCCCCGAAATTTATGCTGACATGTGACGATGGGGCAGGTGCTATATAACGGTGCAGGACATGTCTTCATTATAAATCACATATGAGAAATCAGCCAATCACAGAGCAGAATTTCCAAACATTCCTATACCTCTTACCTTGTGTATAAATGCAATCCTGTGCATAGAATTATCTGTATTTTTAAAAGAAAACGCTGTAAATAAAAACATAGCAAAATGGAAAAACCTGTTATTAACTTCAACCTTTGTTTTAATTTGGATAAACTGGACAGTAGCTTTTCCCCAAAAATATGACAAAAATGGAAAAGCAACTACCAGTACGGTAATCAAATACGAACCATCTACGGAGCAAAGTAAGTAGTTTTCCAACACTAAAACCTGAGGACATTAGCTTACTAGAGGGAGTGACGACCAATAACAACACCTAAATCTACAAGCTAAATAAGCAGCTTGTCGTGGCTAAAATTATGTAAATCATAAAAAGCCGATTTCAAGAAAAGATCTGAAGAAACTGTCTACGTCTAGAACTTTGAGTGAAAAAACAGCTACTAACTTGCTCTGTAAAGTATGGTTCGAGATACAGTTTTTCTTCTGTAGAAGAGGAAACGAAAACACTGCTAATCTCTGTAAAAATAACTTTGTTGTACATATCGATGTCACTGGCCGTAAATATGTCACTCAAACATCAGCATTACAGACCAAAAATCACCAGGGTGGTCTAAAGACAGTCCCAATACCTGGATATGAATGTACTCACAGCCAGATTTTGAAAATTGTCCTGTAAAAAGCTTTAAGCTGTATGTTTTCAAACTTCATCAAACAGCCAAGACTTTTTCAAATTCCACGAAATAATAAATAAATCGGATGACATCTGGAACGGGAAGCATCCTCTCACACTTTATTGGCAGTTTGATGAATAAAAATCTCTGTAGAAGCTGCTCTCTCTACAATATACACCAACCACTGTGTTCATGCCACTTGTTGCCAGGTTTTAAGTGATGCTGGAGTTGAAGACAGGCACATTATTTCAGTTTCTGGACACAAGAGCGAACTCATTCTCAAGCATTACTCGACAAACACGGATGAAATGCAAAAAAGGGAAATAAATACATTTCTTCACGGAAGTCTTCAGGAACAAGTCCCCCTCAACGTCCCGGGCCAAGAACAGGGACTTCAAGGGGTTCACGGGTGGCAATGTTGCCAGTAGCCAGGAGTGGAGCCACAGGCAGCCCCAGGCGATGCAGAGCAAGAGGCAGCCCCAGGTGATGCGGAGCAACAGGCAGCCCCTGTTGACGTGCAGGCATTGTGCCACTGCAGGGAGGCCTTCCAGAGGGCATCTTCTGCCTGAATAAACTGGGACAAGAGCAGTGTCATGCTGCTGGGCCACTGGCAGGGACAGGCACCCTCTGTCATGCCAGGTGGCCTGCAGTGGAGACGTGGAGCAGTGAAGGACCTTGGTGTCTTCATAGGAATAGACAAATCAGCCTCATTGCAAAATTGGGAGGAGGTGGTTGAGAAGGTAAAAAATAGGTGGCAAAGGTGGCGCTGGCTGCTCCCCCAGCTCTCCTATAGAGGTAGAGCATTGATTATTAATAATCTAGTGGCTTCCATGCTGTGGCACCATGTGGCCTGTGTGGAGCCTCCAGAACTGCTGTTAAAAGAAATCCAAAGTGAATTTCTGCGATTTTTTTGGGACGGGCCGCACTGGCTCCGGTGGGGGGTACTGTGTCTGCCCAGGGAGGAGGGGGGGCAGGGCTTGATCGATCTGGCTAGCAGAGTGGCAGTGTTTAGACTGCAGAAACTTATTTTTTCTCCAGAGCCATTGAGTTGGAGGCCTTGGGCCTTTGCCTTTCTGCGGAGTGTGAGGGGGCTGGGATATGATAAGCATATATTTTTTAACAGAGGTTGTAAGTCTAGATATATCCCAGCTCCCACAGTTGTATAGTAGCATGCTGAGGGCATGGAGCCTGTTTAAAGCAGAGCGGGCTGTGGAGACAGATAGAATGTATTGGTGCCTGGAGGAACCCCTGATTAGCAATCCAGCCATGAAAGTGGAGGTGCTGGACTCGCCAACCTTTGTTTTTAGGCTGGTTAAATCTGCGGGGCCCATGGGTGGTGGGCTGGAGCAGTCCAGAGGAGGTGGCAGCAAAGCTGGGGCTGAGCTCAGTGAGGGTGGCTGGGGTATTTATTGAGCAGCTCTGATCAGCACTGCCAGCCCGGATTGATGGAGTGGAGCCGAGTGTTAACGAGATAGAAGAACCGTTCCCCTCAATAATAGTGTCCCCAAATATAAGCACTCAGTCTAGGCTAGGAGTGCTGTTAGACCCTGCCAAGCTAGACAGCTTCTCCTTTTCTGTGGCAGAGAAAAAAGGTCTGTACACTACGTGTGTGAGGGTGAGGCATGCCCCAGCTCTGAAGGGGATGCCAGACACACCCTGGAGGGAGTGCTTGGGGGTGGGAGAGGAGGTGCGGCCGGCCTGGTGAGCTCTATATAAACCCCCGATTCCAAAGAGATCTGGGGACTTACAGTGGTGAATTATACATACCATTATTGTCGTCAATTCATTCATCTCTGTAATTAATCCAGAAACTACAGATTGTTGTCCTTTTTGTGCTGAGAGGGAAACTGTATTTCACACTTTAATGACCTGCACCTGACCTCAACCTTTTTTTTTAAACATCTGAGCTTTTTATTCCAAAGACTCTCCTTGATTTTTAGTAAAGAAGTTTTTATTATGGGAGTTCAATATAAAAAGAACAGGAGATTTAGATGTCAGGTGGCAAATTTTATTCTGGGGCAGGCTAAATGATCAATTTTAAAGAGCGGAAGAGGGAAAGTGGCTGGTAACGAAAACATCAATCTGCTCAGTATTTTTAATATACTATTGGCCACAAGGATAACATTGGAACACAGTTTCTATAAATGATGAATAATATAGACAAATTTGAAGTTGTATGGTGTGCGGATAATTGTGTGAACTAGATGATGATAATGATTTAATTTAGCTTTTTTAAAAGACAGTAATTTGGTGATTATTAGTTTGTTTTTTAAGGTTTTAGTGCTGACGCGCTGGGAAGACTAAGGCTGATCCCCAGTGCCAGTAAAAGGACTCCTTTATTTTTAAATTTGTGACTTGATAAAAGTGATCTGTTAATAAAGGAGTGTTTAAAAAGTGAAAAAAGTCTTCTCTCTCTCTCTTCTCCTCTCTCTCTCCCGTGGTGCATGCTGGGAGTGCGTGGGTGGAGTCAGAAGTGCGAGTGAGCACTGCCGAAAAGTCTGTTTTTCTCTTTGTCTGTTTTTGCTGCGTTTTGTAAAGGGGTTTTGAAAAAACATTTTACAGATTATGTATTGTTGAAAACGATAAACTGACTTTTGTGTCAGTGTTTGGCCACTATGGCCAGTTAGGGGGGCCCCGATCCCCCTCCTTTCCCTTTTGAAAAACTAACCTGCCGACATGGAGTGAAGATCGCCTCAGAGAGTTTCTGTCCCTTGGAACAATGTGTGCTAGCGGTGGAGAGGTTGTGGGGTGTGAAAATATTAGGTCTGCTCCTGAATGAATGGGGCCATAGTACTTTTCTTAAATAAAACAGAAATAGTGAACAAGCTTGTGGAGACGGGAATAGTGGTAAACGATACTTTCACTCCCGTACTCCCTCTTGCAGCCCCAGCCTTCAAAATCACCCTGTCTAATGTCTCCCTTTTCCTCAAGAACGAGCTGCTAGAGAGAGCTGTCCAGACACAGGCAGGTTATGTCGGGGATAAAAAGGATCCTATTGGGATGCAAAGTGCCACAGCTGAAACACATTGTTTAATTCCGAAATGAGCTTTTTATGATTCTAAATAATCCAAATGAAGAGTTAAGCATTGTTTTAAAGTTTAGAATTGAAAATAATGATTATGTTATTTACGTAACTTCGGAGTCAAGGAAGTGTTTCAGGTGTTGGAGCGAGGGGCATGTCATAAAAAACTGTACAGAGCAAGACGAAGAGGGGCAAGCGAGCTCCAGTGCCCTGGGGAGAAAGAACGCGGTGGGAAGCAGCAGTGCTGCCCAGCCTGGCTCACAGACAGCAGCGCACAAGGACAGACAAACTCCCAGGCTGCCGGCACAGGCATTGCAGCTGAGGAATCGGAGACACGGGTTGGGATGAGTGGTCAGGGGAAGGAAACAGGCCGCAGCGTTGAGGCCGCGGGCGGAGAGGAGGCTTACAGTGGCGCCATGGCTCTGACTGAGAGGGAGAATACGCAGTCTGCAGCCAGGGAACCAGCAAGCCAGAGCAGTCAGCCTGGTGAGACCGTAATAGTAGAGAGTGTGGGGGTGGAGGTTGAGATGGAGGCAGAAAAAGAGAACATGCTTTTAAAAAAACCAATAGGATAAAGAGTTAGAAGAACAGATGAAGGGACTGTAGCAAAAAAGTGCAGTACACAGGTGTTGAGTGAGTGCAATGGAGCACTGCGCGCTCGGTGACGGTGAGCAAATCCGAGGAGCAGAGTTACTCTGCCGGTAAGCGACCGGCCACGCACTGGAGTGTATTAGCTGCGAGCGCAGCCACCGGAGATTCCACCTCTGACAGCAAGTGTGAGGGAGGTTTCACTGACTCCTCTTTCACCTCAGGGTCATCAGCCAGCCAGGGCTTCAGAGGCGGATACAGCCTGCGCAGCATAAGACACTTCTTAGAGCAGACTAAGGGGAAGCGGGGAGTGGTAGTAGAGGAGTCTTTGCCCGATATGGAACTTTTTGTTAGCTCCGTTAAATATTTAATGAAGAAAAGTTCAGGGACAGAAGGTTTTAGCAATCAGGAGAGATGGAGGCTTAGAAACCTTATAGGAAAACTCAGGCATACTTGCCAGCTCTCCCGTATTTGCCGGGAGGGTCCGTATTTTTTAGTCGTCTCCCTGGACAAACTTTATCCCGTATTTTAAACTTAATATTTTGCGAAAGTAATTTTGTTTGCTAATTTTTCAAGTTCTAAATCATAGTGCCCTTAGTACAATACCAGAAGATATCTGTCATAGTTTAGGACCAAGGGGAAGCCAGTGAAAGGCAACGCAGGCGCGTCAGGGTTGGTAACATTGGCGAAGATGGCAAGACTGTATGATGAGACATCTCAACAAGTGGTTACGAAGTTCATAGACATGCCAGTCTGTAACATCGCCAATGCTGACAGTGTTTACAGTTGTTGTTTAGTTGCTCGTTTGCAGTACTTTTGACTTATACATAGATCCTTGCATTGAAAGCATTATTTTATATTAACTGACCTAGTTTATCATGTCTTGATTTCAAATTTTGTAACTGTCTTACAGCAAAAGGAACATTCCGTGGGAAAATCTCCTTGCATTGAACTCTGACAATGCCAGTGTTATGAAGGGAAAGCACAACTCTGTGCTGAACCGTGTGCAAAATAAACAGCCACGTTTTGGATCTAGGGTGCATATGCCACCTTGTACAGCTTGCTACAGGGTGCGAAGTCAAGATGATCAAGCTTCCAGTTGAAGACTTTTTGGTTGATATACACTATTACTTTGACAAAAGGTAATACTGTTTTTTTTATCTGATCTTACTTTTCTTTCCTTCAATGGTAATTGAAAGTGTATTTATTATTCTTAATTTTCTGTGCTTATGTATTATATGTTGTGTGAATTAAAAACATGGCCTTGAACAGGAAACATGTTTAATTGTTGGTACTCCCAAACTGAATACAGATCAGAATCATAGCACAAAATGTGTTTTTACAGTGCAAGAGGTATGAGATCTACATGGAGGTGTGGAGTTCACTGACTCTGATACCCTGAAGTTACTGCGATATTGCAGCACCAATTGGCTCAGCTTATTGACCTGTATCCAAAGGGTACTCAAGCAGTGGGCAGCTCTTCAGGCTTACTTTAACAGTCATGAGGATGTGGAAAAGCATAGGAAAGTGAAAACCCTGGCCAGCCATCTTAGAAATAAAGAGATGAAATTCTACTTCCTAAGTACTGCTTTGAAACCACTGGGAGAGATCAACATTGCATTCTAGGTGGGTGCAATAATTAAATATTATTTTATCTGGTGATTCCCTATGTACTTTAGGTTTAAAATTTAACCCTTAGCGGTCTATTTATTCAGCGCATCTCAGGGGCATCAGGTCCAATTTATTTTCACATGTGCAGTTTATTTTAGATGTGCTGTTTAAAAGTACCTTTTTCCTCAGTAAAACAGGTTTAAAAGGCACTGCATATCAACAGGACACTCAAAACTGCATCTCCAGCCCCGCCCCACACCTTGTTCGCTGTATTTTTCACATACCTCTTCATAGTCGTGCATACCGATAAATCATCTCCTGATCACTCGTTTTATCACCAAACTCCTCAATAATCCGATCCAAGTCATTATTTTATTACTATAATATATAAAAAAGCATTGCAAATGTCTGTTATATTCTTTGAGTGCTGGATGCAGAAGCAGCTTTCTTGTTTGTTTATGTCTGTGTTATGTATGTGGTGCCGGGGCTATGTGTATTCATGAGATACGTCCCTTTTTTTTCGTCTTCTCTTGGCTCCTATTGGTCTCACTCAGCCATTGAATGGTTTTCTCTGCTTTTTCCGGAGAAAAAATGACTAGAGACCTGTTTTTTACATCTTTTTGATGATGTCAGACAGGGTCCGACATTGGACCGGAAAGGGAAAATTGCAATGTCGGACCAGGTCCGACATAGAGCCGCAAAGGGTTAAAGTATTAGGTGGTCCTCTACTAAAATTACAGCACACTGAATACCTGTTCTGATTGAAGATTGCATAAAATGGCACTACAGTGTAAGATTAAATTTGTCTGACGTAATTTTTATTAATTTTTAGTCACAAGGAGTGATGATTCATAAGCTGTATCCAGAGATGATCAGAGTTATGAAGAAGGTGATGGGGTACTGGATGTGTCTGTGTCAGAAGTGAAGTACAAGGGGAAAGAGACTCAGCTGACTGATACAGACATCATCATAGGTTCGGAGGGTCGTGCATATCTGCTGGAAAATGGGGGTAACATCCCCACTGCAACACTTACCAGAATCTTTGAGTACATTTTAGTTAGTCATTCATGAAATTGTATTCAGTATTCAGTCCAGGACACTTGGGTTAATCCTTCTACGCTTATCTTTTTCTAAGAGATGCAATAGGATGAGGCTCCTAGGTGGTATGACTGCAGGATACAATTGCTGTGGAGTTTGTGATTGTGATCATTGGATCTTCTTTTATACTTTTTTTATTTTAAATGTTTCAGGACAGTAAGAAAGTTCTATGAAGCTGCCATAGAAAAGATGATCAAGTCTTTCCCATTAAACAACCAGGTGCTGTCAGACATTAAAGTGCTTGACCCAGCTTCGGGGCTGGATGTTTCCCCCGAAGCAGGTATTAACTTAATCTTTACTTCAGTGTAACTAGTGTTTTTAATTGTTACAGTCATATCTGATTAGAAGTTATCGTTCACAAAGTACAATAACACTATTTTTTTATCCATCTTCTAAGTTGAAGCAGTTCATTCTGTGACACTGAAAATTATTTCAACTTCTGTGTTTTTAATTTTAAGATTTCTGTATTTTTATTTGCAGTGGTGAGGTTAGCAGAGACATTTCCACAGCTGAAATGTGATGCAGACCGATTGAGTTCCAGATAACAGACAGCACAGATATCCCCAAAGAAGGGAAGGTATACAGATTCTTGGGAGTTGTGGGAAAGCAAGCAAGATTTAGGCACTTGTCATCATTAATGACAAGTGAATCTTTGAATCCCTCACAGCAATGCAAGCAGTGAGAGAAATTTCAGCATGGTTAGGAAGATTGTGACTGAGAACAGGATGAACTTGGATAACTGTACTGTATGTGCTCTACTGTCATGCAAAATTAACTACCTTTAACCGGCTCACCTTTAACCGGCTCCTTCTAGCAAAGTACTGGCTGCTGCCAACTCTGCAACCTATGCTTACAACCAGAGCCTCAAGGGCAGAGAGAATGTTTGAATTTGATGGCTATGGATTTTGGTTGCCTCTGATGTGACCCAGACCTGGCACAAACATATTTACTCTCTGTAATAAAAGTTTATTTTTTTTTTTTTCTTTCACATTTTAAACTATTCATTTTTTTTTCATAAAGTAAACATTATTTCATTAAGCTTTAATTAATCTTTGTTAAAATAACATATTTGACAATATTTTTTTTTCTAAGATCTGATGTGAACTCTATTTGTATAGCTGTTAATCTGTTTGCTATGCTTTGCCTTGAAAATCACTTAAAAGAAGCATTGTATCACAGCCATTATGCCAAATAATAAAGTGGAATGTATTTTTAACTTGTATGACTTTTTTGTGTCCTTAAAACACAAAAAGAAACCTATTCATTCATTTAAAAAACCTATTTCAGACACTGCACAATATCTCCCTTATTTTGGTAACTTCATGTTGACATGTATGCTCAGGTCAAGTCAAAAAATGAATAAGACAGGTTTTCTTTTTTTCTATCTCTGTGTTTCTGTTTTTCCTTTCTGCTATGTTTCTTTTTTTAATGAATGAGTTTAAAATCGGGAGCTTAAATATAAATGGGTGTAGAGATGCGCTGGAAATAGCTGCTGTCTGAATATGTTAATCAAAAACATTGAAATGTTACTTTTTTACAACAACGAAAATCAAATTGATTGGATGAAGAAATGGAAAGGTGATATATTTTTTTTAGTTATGGTTCAGCTCTGAGTGCAGTTTTCTTCAGTGAGAATTTTAAACCCATTTCTTTTACAGTTGACAAGGTAGTCATAGGACGCCTGCCATGTAGTGAGGCTGGTGATCGAGCAGATATATTAATTAATATTTACGCACCTACTGATGGTAAGGAAAGAGTACATTTTTTTTAAATCTCTAGACAATGCTCTGTCAGGATGTAAAGCAGAAGAATATTTATTCTTGGGTGGTGATTTTAAAAACAACAAACTAGACAGGAATCACATAGCGCCACACACACAGTGTGCAAGGGAGCTGTGCAGGATAATGCAAAAGTGCAAACTCCAGGATATCTGGAGAGTTTTTAATAAAAGTAAAAGACAGTATACTTAGGGATAATGCCCTATCCTTGGCTAGATTAGACCGTTTTTACTGTTTTAAACCTCATTTTAGCACTTTTAAATCTTGTTTTATTACACCAACTGGCCAGTCTGATCACTGCCTTGTAGCTTCCAGTGCTTTAATATCATCATTAAAAGTGCGCAGTTCTCATTGGCATTTTCACACCAGTGACACTCATTTTAAATCATGTTTTACTTTTTCTGGCAGAGATGGAGGGTGCAGCAGAGTTCTTTTAATTCCCTTAGGCAGTGGTGGGACATAGGGAAACTGCAGATCTGCCAGTTCTGTCAATAGTACACTGTGAGTGTCACTAAGGGCATCAATGAGTCAATGAGAGCACTGGAGACGGACATCCTGGAGCTCCAACAAGCTCTGGAGTCTATTCCTAATAGCAGGGTGATTGTAGACCTGAAAAATAAAAAAAGCATCGCTGAATGACCTGTTGGACACAAAGGTACAAGGGGCGCTAATTCAGACTCAAGAGGAGCTTCAGTATGGAGAAGAAACAGGGCCAGAGCAAGCTAATCCACTGCCTGCAGGCAGAGGATGGGCATGAGCTGCGAAAGCAAGGAAAGATTTGCAGGAGGGCTGTGCAGTTCAATAAACAGCTCTTCTCTACTGAGGCAGGGGAACAGGCAGCTGGCACACAGATTCCACCAAGGGCTTTCACATATCCCTGAAGAAGAGGAGGGTGGCCTGGAGAGGGCGCTTATACTGCAGTAGCTTACAGGCCTGAAAAATGGCAAAACCCCTGGCATTGATGGGCTCCCAGTGGACTTTTATAAGAGCTTTTGGTCCCTTGGGGAAGATCTGCTGTCAGTGTTCAAGGAAAGTCTGGCGGAAAAAAAAAATGCCACTCAGCTGTTGGAGGGCAGTTGTCAAAAAGGAGGACCTGAGTGAAGTGAAGAACTGGAGACCTGTCGCCCTGCTATGTGCAGACTACAAATTGCTTGTTAAAACACTGGCCAACCGACTGAGGGAGGTTATGGGGTCTGTGGTACACTCTGACCAAACATACTGTGTGCCCAACAGGTCGATTTTTGACAATATTTTTTTAATTCGGGACACTTTGGCAGTCTCCAGGCTATTGGGACTAAATACTGGTTTTATTTCACTGGACCAGGAAAAGGCTTTTGACAGGGTTGAGCACCAGTGGAGGACCATGCAGGCTTTCGGTTTCAGCCATGGCTTTGTAGCCGTGATTCAGGTGCTCTATAGTGACATTGACAGTGTGCTGAAGATCAACGGAGGCTTGAGTGCACCCTTTCCTGTACAGAGGGGTGTCAGGCAGGGCTGCTCTCTGTCGAGGATGCTCTACTCCCTGGCCATTGAGCCCCTTCTCCACCAACTGGGCAGAGTAATTAGTGGGATGTCTCTTCCAAAATTCCAGAGGAGGCCAGAGGAGGGTGCACTTACTCTGTACTGGCTTCTGGAGGAGCCGCTGATCCACAACCCCCGTCTGGACACTGAGGCCGCCTACTTTCCTACCGTCACTCGCTTGCTGACCAGTTAGGGGGTCATATAGCTGCGCCACCTGCTGGACCTGCCACGGGTGTGCTGGTGGAGAGTGGAGAACCTGGCCAAGATGCTGGGCCTGTGTTCAGTGTGCTGTGTGGAGAGGTTTCTTTGCCAGCTCTGTGCTGTACTGTTCATGCCTGCTAGTGTCCCATGCTCTTAAAGACACTGACAGACCTCAGGGGCCTCTGCTGAGTATGCAGGGCCTGAGCGACCTCCCTCTGGACACTGTGGAAGGAAAGTCTTTGTACCATGCTTATGTGAAAGTGCAGCACCAGACACAGCTCCAATAGCTTCGCGACACTCACTGGAGAGATAGGCTGGGAGTAGGGGAGGAGATAGAGCCAGCCTGGAGCAGCCTGTGCAAACCACCTGTAATTAAGAGAGCTGGGGATCCGCAGGGAGGGTTTTATAAACTATTGTTGCAGTAAATGCTTTTATTAGTATTCTAAACCCTGCGGTGTCTGACTCCTGCCCATTCTGCACTCACAGAGAAATGGTTTTTCATTGTTTTAGCAAATGCTCCCAATTAACACCCATTTTCAATCTTTTATCCTATCTATTTAAAGATCTTAACTTGGTTTTTAACACAACAGCTTTTATTTTTGGGGCAAAGTACCATAAAAAAAACAAAGTACACAGACCAGTTAGCCAATTTCTTGCTCAGCCAAGCAAAGATGGCTATTTATAAGAGCAGGAAGATGGCTGTAAGAGCCAAGATGTTGTATTTGTTTTTAATATGCTTGTGAAATGTAGGATTAAGTTAGATTTTAGCTACTACGGTACAAACTAATGCATAACTTAGACATTTTAGAACTATAATAAGATCTAAAATGGAAAGTTACCTATATGGTAACAATATCTTGGGAGACAGTCAGCATGGTTTTAGGAAAGGGAGATCATGTCTAACTAACCTGCTTGACTTTTTTGAGGATGCAACATTGACAATGGATAACTGCAAAGCATACAACATAGTTTATTTAGATTTCCAGAAAGCTTTTGACAAAGTCCTGCATAAAAGATTAATTCTCAAACTGAACGCAGTAGGGATCAAGGAAATGCATGCTCATGGATTAGGGAGTGGTTAACATGTAGAAAACAGAAAGTACTGATTAGAGGAGAAACCTCAAAATGGAGCGAGTTAATCAGTCGTGTACCACAGGGATCAGTATTAGGTCCTCTGCTATTCCTAATCTAAATTAATGATTTAGATTCTGGTATAGTAAGCAAACTTGTTAAATTTGCAGACGACACAAAAATAGGAGGAGTGGCAAACACTGTTGCAGCAGCAAAGGTCATTCAAAATGATCAAGATAGCATTCAGAACTGGGCAGACACATGGCAAATGACATTTAATAGAGAAAAGTGTAAAGTACTGCATGCAGGCAATAAAAATGTGCATTATAAATATCATATGGGAGATACTGAAATTGAAGAAGGGAACTATGAAAAAGACCTAGGAGTTTATGTTGACTCAGAAATGTCTTCCTCTAGACAATGTGGGGAAGCTATAAAAAAGGCCAACAAGATGCTTGGATATATTGTGAGACGTGTTGAATTTAAATCAAGGGAAGTAATGTTAAAACTTTACAATGCATTAGTAAGACCTCACCTAGAATATTGTGTTCAGTTTTGGTCACCTCGTTACAAAAAGGATATTGCTGCTCTAGAAAGAGTGCAAAGAAGAGCAACCAGAATTATCCCGGGTTTAAAAGGCATGTCATATGCAGACAGGCTAAAAGAATTGAATCTATTCAGTCTTGAAAAAGAAGACTGCGCGGCGATCTGATTCAAACATTCAAAATCCTAAAAGGTATAGACAATGTCGACCCAGGGGACTTTTCTGACCTGAAAAAAGAAACAAGGACCAGGGATCACAAATGGAGATTATAAAATCCACATATATATATATATATATATATATATATATATATATATATATATATATATATATATATATATATATATATATATATATATATATATATATATATATATGTGGATTTTAACAATGTTTTGTGGATTTCCTGTAATCAGATAAATTAACTGCAAATAAAAATCAAATCTCTCTCTCTCTCTCTCTCTCTCTCTCTCTCTCTCTCTCTCTCTCTCTCTCTCTCTCTATGTTGCAACATAAACCTCTCTCTTAATGGAGTTTCTAGCTCCCTTTTTAAATCATGTGGCTGTTCCCATTTAGCACCAATTATCTCATTTGGGAACAGACACATTATTAAAATTGTGCTGGAGTGACTAATACTGGCATAACACTTGGCCCTGGCCCACACAAAAAAATTAGCAAATGTGGGTAAACATTTCTTATTGGGGCATATGCCTTGCTGTGTAAGCAATATCTGAACTTCCTGGAATTTGTTATCGAGAGCCTGTTAATAAACAACCTATACTTTACTTTTTGGGAGGCTGCATGTATGACCATTGATTGTATTTCTGAAATATACTTGTGTGTGTGTGTGTGTGTGTGTGTGTGTGTGTGTGTGTTATAATTAAGGCTGTATTTTTTTACTCATTTCACAGCATTTCACAGTCTAAAAAAAGGTATTGCAAGATATACGGGTAAACCATACTTATTAAAGCAGAAAAGAACTGCGTTGTAACATTCAAAATTGATAATTTTCTGTAGTTTACTAATATTATACAACAAATGTTTAAATATTTAAAGGCAGATACTAATGATACCATTGTGTCAGCAAGCAGAAACTCCCATGTGGCAATAGACAAGAATGCAGATAGAAAATAATCTTGTTAATAGCAGCTTTTATTTGTATAGCCATTTCTAGAAACAGACTAGTAACTTTTGATGACTTATGGAGATGCATGTATCTCTGGCACAATGTCAATTCAAAAGTCATCTGCATTATACACCAAACATTTTTTAAATGTTTTTACACAGTGGGATATTTATTTATTTTGTAATACTCAAACCTCATTATTCACCTGATATTTTTAAATGTCTAGTCTTCCCTTTGATAATAGTGGATTGAATATTTTAGGCAGGGTTCTCAACTGAGCACCACTTTACGCTTGTTCCCCATCACATGCATGCAGTCCTCCATGTGAAAATGTTGGGTTTCGTTTTTTTAAATCCAGAGGGCCCAATCATTACACCACTATCCTCACGTTTATAGTACTGTATTAAATAATGCATTTGTTATCTGATGTGTTTAATGCACCTGGAAATGAAATACAAATCCTTTACAAATTAAAATGTAAGGTCCTCAAATGAGTACACTGGTGTCCTGCAGCCTGCTTTTCTTCTGGTGCTTGTATAGATTTTGATCTCAGTGTATACAGGCCGATTTTTAAAATCTACTCAATTATGTTTGGTTCCTATGTAGACTTTACCACTTTCATCTCAAACATGGCAGTTAGATCTAAGCTCTAAATTGTAACTATTACCAGAACACACTATAAATGTTAACACCATTGTCTATTCTTATACTGTAGAAAAAAAATGAAAGGCTCATCTAAGAATCGTAACTATCAGTTTTAAACTTATTAGCTTGCTAATTTTAACTTATTTTATAATATTTCTGTGAACAGTATGCTGTAATAATTTCTTCAGGGTAAAAGAGTACTGTGACAGGACACATGTGCAGGCTCTGGACGTGTAGGCTCTGGACGTGCAGGCTCTGGATGTGTAGACTCTGTACCCTCTGGACGTGCAGGCTCTGGATGTGTAGGCTCTGGGCATGCAGGCTCTGGATGTGTAGGCTCTGTACCCTCTGGACGTGCAGGCTCTGGGCATGCAGGCTCTGGATGTGTAGGCTCTGGGCATGCAAGCTCTGGATGTGTAGGCTCTGGGCATGCAGGCTCTGGATGTTTAGGCTCTGGATGTGCAGGCTCTGGATGTGTAGGCTCTGGACCCTCTGGACCTGCAGGCTCTGGATGTGTAGGCTCTGGACCCTCTGGACGCGTAGGCTCTGGACGTGCAGGCTCTGGATGTGTAGGATCTGGACGTGCAGGCTCTGTACCCTCTGGATGTGCAGGCTCTGGGCATGCAGGCTCTGGATGTGCAGGCTCTGGGCATGCAGGCTCTGGATGTGTAGGCTCTGGGCATGCAGGCTCTGGATGTGTAGGCTCTGGGCATGCAGGCTCTGGATGTGTAGGCTCTGGACGTGCAGGCTCTGGATGTGTAGGCTCTGGACCCTCTGGACCTGCAGGCTCTGGATGTGTAGGCTCTGGACCCTCTGGACGCGTAGGCTCTGGACGTGCAGGCTCTGGATGTGTAGGATCTGGACGTGCAGGCTCTGGACCCTCTGGACGTGCAGGCTCTGGATGTGTAGGCTCTGGACGTGCAGGCTCTGGATGTGTAGGCTCTGGACCCTCTGGACCTGCAGGCTCTGGATGTGTAGGCTCTGGACCCTCTGGACGCGTAGGCTCTGGACGTGCAGGCTCTGGATGTGTAGGATCTGGACGTGCAGGCTCTGTACCCTCTGGATGTGCAGGCTCTGGGCATGCAGGCTCTGGATGTGTAGGCTCTGGGCAAGCAGGCTCTGGATGTGTAGGCTCTGGGCATGCAGGCTCTGGATGTGTAGGCTCTGGACGTACAGGCTCTGGACCCTCTGGACGTACAGGTTCTGGACCCTCTGGACGTGTAGCCTCTGGACGCGCAGGATCTGCACCACAATGCTGCTCACAAAGGCTGCACCACAAAGCTGCCCGTTCGCAATTTTTTTTAATAATATTTCTGTGAACAGTATGCTGTAATAATTTCATCAGGGTAAAAGAGTACTGTGACAGGACACATGTGCAGGCTCTGGACGTGTAGGCTCTGGACGTGTAGGCTCTGGACGTGCAGGCTCTGGACGTGCAGACTCTGTACCCTCTGGACGTGTAGGCTCTGGACGTGCAGGCTCTGGATGTGTAAGCTCTCGACGTGCAGGCTCTGGACGTGTAGGCTCTGGACGTGCAGACTCTGTACCCTCTGGACGTGTAGGCTCTGGATGTGTAGGCTCTGGACCCTCTGGACGTGCAGGCTCTGGATGTGTAGGCTCTCGACGTGCAGGCTCTGGATGTGTAGGATCTGGACGTGCAGGCTCTGTACCCTCTGGATGTGCAGGCTCTGGGCATGCAGGCTCTGTATCCTCTGGACGTGTAGGCTCTGGACGTGCAGGCTCTGGATGTGTAGGCTCTGGACCTCTGGACGTGCAGGCTCTGGATGTGTAGGCTCTGGACCCTCTGGACCTGCAGGCTCTGGATGTGTAGGCTCTGGACGTACAGGCTCTGGACCCTCTGGACGTACAGGCTCTGGACCCCCTGGACGTGCAGGCTCTGGACGCGCAGGATCTGCACCACAATGCTGCTCACAAAGGCTGCACCACAACGCAGCCCGTTCACAATTTTTTTAATAAGAAAATATTTAGGTTTTTGAATATATCATTATCAAGTCAATACATTGATCATATATACTTGTATATGCAACACAAATAATGCTTAACATGAGGTTTAGTAAACCTTGTAGTGTGAAACACATGGGGGTTTCCATGCGGGTCAATTTACACATGAATGGCGATGCATGTGCACGTTTGGGAGAATTACTCGTGTAAGTCAGGTTTGTGGCTGAAAAAAACATCCAAAAACAGGGCTAGGGTATATCTCATTTACTTGTGTAAATGATGAAACACACAGTAAAATCCATGCTCAGTTTCGCATGGAAACCCGCATTTCACGTGTAAATGTTAATGAGCGGGTTTATCCTTAACTAAATATTGCAAGGGAGCAGGTCAGTTGTTACTGTGGATTCCAAGACGGCAGAAAGTAGTGGCTGATGGGCATATGGTTAGCAGTGGAGTAGTTCATCTTAATGATAATGTGGGCGGCTTTTTTATTATTGTTTTTTGCTGTCTCTGTTGTATATCACTTGTGGGTTTACAGCTCTGTATAAAACCACTTACCATGAACTGCGTTATGCCCTTGTTATAATATTAAAGCAGCTGTTTGAGAATACCCTTGCTGTAAAAACAGTGAGCTGCTTAAATGTCTAACTGAATTAATTCCTGTCCTTTTTTTGATCCCAGCTATGTCCAAAGACAACGCGTGTCTGCCCTCCACGTTAATAAATATAGTTGGTGAACTGGATGTCATGAGCCAGCTCGATCGCCCAAAAAAGCGCAACAAAATCCAACAAGTTGTTGATGCCCTCTCAGAACTGACCAAATAAAATTGCGAGTGAACGTATTGATTGTGTTTTATTTGTTTGCATCATTAATATTTAACACAACAGCAAATCCAACACAATTTAAAAGGAGAGAATCTCTGACAGCACGAGCCTCCTCAGATCGCTGCTGTCCAATTGAAACTGGAGGCTGAGGTAACCTTAACAATTGCCGAGTCCGCTTATAATAAGCAGACTTGGGCTTGTTTTTTTAGAGTTGCGGGTTTACATTTGCATAAACACCCATACTCTAACATGGGTTCGCTTGTTTAGGGCTTGTTTTGAAAGGCAGCAACTGATTCCACCTCATTTTGTTGTTGACAAGAGTTTGTGCAGGATACAGCAGGCAGTGACAATTTTGGGAACAAACTAATGCTGCACTTCAGTCCATTTCATCAGTATCCGCCACCTCCCTTTCAAGTGCCCACTACCCGTATTTGCCCAAGCGTGGTGTTGAATGCTTCCTCAGCAGCTGTCAGCCATCCGGACGGGTAGGGTTTCTAAGCCAGGGTAGTATACAGAGTTCATTTTTAATTTATGAGTCGTAAGATAAATTAGTTGAAACAGTATTCACGACTAACGACATGAAACCTCACTAACGACATTTGAAAAACAATTTGGGCAAGAGCAGTAAAAGACATTGATTATTTGAGCCAGGCATGGGTAAGTTGTTCAGAGCAGAACAGCAACTGTGATCAGCAATATTTCATTTTTGCTTGTACTGCTTGGTTTCAATAAGTTTTTTTTCTCCATTTACTTTTTTTAGTACGCAAGCATGAATACATCAATAACTTTTGTATTGAAACCTCCAAAATATGCTACTGGTTGAGGAAGACAGGGAAACAAGTCTGTAGGCAAGACAAACAGGGAAGAATAACTCACTAATTTCAAGAACAAACGAAGATAAATACAAATTACCAGCAGACAAGGACAGAAAACACATAGGAAATAAATAGGATATTGGTGCAAGATATCAGCAAAAATGTTCATCTTAATAACTAAGAAAGCTATATACTTTTTTGTATATAGTTTATGCAGTGTCTATTTTAGACTGCTTTGCTACTGATTACTAACCAGAAAAAACTATCATAAACACTGCAAGCCTGTCCAGGCTACCAACCCTTTAGACATTCTTTAGCCAAGTAATGGAGTGTATAATAACCTGGGAGTGTATCATAACACATCTAGATAATTCCATTCTGATGAAAATTGGTTTGGATATTATGGAGAGTATCAGACTCTTAGGGTATTTAGAGATTTTTGTCTGTATGTCAGATTTCCTTTTTTTACATGGACATACTGTGGTCATTGTGATTCTACCTTTTCATGATAGCTCTAACTTTTACACCAGTGGGGTGATCAATGCCACTGACATGTATGGCAAACCATTTTAACATTGTTGATATCAAAAATAGAATTGTTGATATCAAAAATAGAATTGTCAATATTAAAAAAAGTATGAGGACTTCCGGTCTGTACTTCCTGTCTTGTACAATGTACCACATACCTCATTTGCCGCAAACTATAGGAAATACACTTCTATCGAACCAGCCTTAGAACTACAATCACAGGACAACAGGAATTTGAATTGTTGGTATCAACAATTCTATTTTTGATATCAAAATAATATTGAGAATTGTTGATATCAAAAGTGTTATTACTGTTCAACAAAACAATACTTATATCAGTAATATAATTGTTGATATCAGAAATTGAGGATTAAATGTTAAAACAACTTGCCATAAACATGCTTATTTCTAATAATATATACTGTTTTAAAATACAATTAAAAGTATGGTTAAGCATTTGAAAGTTTATCCCTTCAATGTACATGGCAAACGTGTGTTTGTGAAGTCATAGTTATAGATGGATATGCATGGGTCACAGGGTGAGTAGAACATGTTAACTTGGGTATTATAAGGTTTATGTGTTCTGAATTTTACTAGGTTAAAGAAAGCTCTCAATTTGCTTGCTTTTCCTGCCAGGAAATCTGTTACACTTGCACTTCCTAGGTCATTTCACCTCAGCAGTGCCTTTAGGGCTAAAGCATCTTACTGGCTAAAGCAGCTGGATGGTTTCTGACTTAAAGGAAGGCCCTGAAGGGATGGGCACAATTCCACTCTCCAGGTGAAATGACCAAGAAAGGGCAAGGCCTGCCAAGAGGGATTTCTTAACCAGGTGTAGAATATATGTTTTAAAATCAAAATACACTTTTGGAACACACATTTCAGACTCGTGTAAGAATGGCATGGTGTGCAAAGTTTATTTTGTTTGCGACATATAGTAGGCATTTTTAATCCATAAAATTCAAGCTTATAGGAACGTGCTACATTCTAGGAAGGCTATGTTAGACTCTGTACTGTATACTTGGCTCAAGAGCAGTTACCATGACAATCTCTCCTGATTTAGCTTTGGCAGCGAAAGGCATGAACTCTGAGTCCCAAAACACAAAGGAACATATTTACCAAGGTCTTTACTCCAAAGTGCAATTTTCGTCACATATTTCTAAAAGGAAACCCAATCTGTTAACAATATTACAAAACTAGTACAAAAAACCCTTTGTTTTTTAAATAAATCTGGCCCATAGCGTTAAGCCTGTTATTGATACTTACTGGAAGGAGTGAGGCAATGAAGGCTTCCTGTCATGTTTCATTTCCTTATTTTAACAAACTAATGCAAGACTGGCGCCCCTATTCTTGTGCTATAGATCTGCAGAAGGGCCAGCCTTGTGCACCCACGAAAAATGAACATTCCAGACAAAAAACAGCTACATGACATTTAATATCATGGTTAGAAACAGTAACTCAAAAGTAGCCCAATGTGTTTTCAATTTCACATTCCTTTTTTTCTTTACATTTTTAGAAAAACACAAAAAAAATCAATTTGATCTTAATAACAGTGTTTTCAACAGCAAAGTAAAACATTCACTTCTAACACCATATGAAGAAACACTGATTTATTTATTTATTTATTTATTTATTTATTTAATTTACTTTTTTTTTTACAACAAATGTAATTGGCACTGGAAAATATTAAAATAAATTAAAATGATATATTAAGGTTAAAAATGCAAATTTCTAGTGTTTTTTTTAATATTCACTAGAATATTCAGTGGAGTACTTCCCTTTAAAGAAGAACTGAAATTAAAATAGGAGAGCTAGTTTGAGAGGTCAGCAGCACGCAATAAACAAAGTGGTAGAAGCATGGAACGGAAAGGGAATGAACAAAACTAAATTAGATGAATAAACCTCTCATTTACAATACAATATTGCAAGATATGTATTTTGCTGAAACAAGCTTAACTATGTATAATGGAAATATGGGTATCTGGATTTATAGAAAACTTGCAAAAGAGGAAAAAAGGACATTGCTCGACAGTTGGCTTGGAGCACTTGTTGTTCAACATGGCATCATCATCAGTGAAAGGCAACTCAAAGGAATACTGAGGGAGAAGGGACTTTATCGGGACTTTATCGTTGCAAATGATACACAGACCTAGGCAAAGTAATTGAATACATCAGTGATCAACAGCAAGGATATGGGAATTTATATGGCTACAGGTGGATGTACAGAAAATGTAGGGGAAAGGGACTGAACGTAAAGAAAGAAGTGAGATTAATTTAAACAGAACTGGGTCCCAGAGGGCTCCAGTAGACACTTACAATAAATGTAACCCTTTTGGAATATGTATCAGCGAATGCATAGATGTATTCTCGTGTAAAATTATTTGGCTTACTTTGCTAACAGTAACCCGAAGATAATTGGCAGTTATTTGATAGAATCTGTGGAACAGAATGATGGCTATCTAAGAATTGTAAGAGCAGATCTCGGCACTGAAAATAGCCAAATACAAGATATGTAGCAATTTTTGAGACACAATGCAGTAGACAAAAGGTCCAGGGAAAAAAGCTTCATCGAAGGTGCAAGCACTGCAAACCAGGCATTTGAAAGTTGGTGGGGCATTCTCCGTAAGAGGGCATTGAATTCTGGATACAGTTCAGTCAACTGAAGAAGGCAAATTCAACAGTGATTACTTATTCAGAGGTGTCAAACTCCAGTCCTCGAGGGCCGCAGGGTCTTCTGGTTTTCATTCCAACTTAAGCTCTCAATTAACATAATTGATCTAATTATTTGTTGAATGTGACTTATTTAATAGTTTTCAAGATCTTTTGATTTTAGAAATGCACTTGATTCAAGGTACACTACCTATGAAACATTTTGAGACCTGAAGAGAAGTGTTTAATGTGTCCATTTAATCAAATAATTAGACCAATTAAAATAATTGGGAGCTCGGGTGGAACGAAAGCCAGAAGACACTGCGGCCCTCCAGGAACTGAGTTTGACACCCCTGACTTAGATAAAGCACTGCTTCAATTTTGCTTCATTGGAATAATTCAGGTGGGTAAAAAAAGGCATTCTTCACTAAAGTGTTCAGAGGGTGGCAAAACCCCTGCATTATAGATCAAACCTACAACATGTTCTATTATACTTTAAGATCAATATAGGGAAACTTGGTTTAGGTAAGATTGTCTTTGATCCAAAATGCAATATAAGTTTTCTTTTGTGTGGGAGTGAAATAAAGTTGTTTCAAAAAAACGTATGAGTGTCTTTTTAATATAATTGTACTAGAGTGAAAGGGTTGTGGTAAAAACTTGACTTTACAACAGTCCATGTTTCCTGTAACATTATGTTAAAAGAAAAGAAGCTGCTGCTTCTTCAAAACCTATTAGGGATTTCTTCAATAGACTATGTGCACAAGCCTTTTTAAAAACCTTCAATAAAGGTTCATTGGGTTTTAGGTCAGGGTTGGCCAGTCCAGATTCAGGAACAATGCATTATGCTCTTCAAACCAGTTTTCATGTGCAGCCCAGTGCACAGTGTTCATGTGCAGCCCAGTGCACAGTTTTCATGTGCAGCCCAGTGCACAGTGTTCATGTGCAGCCCAGTGCACAGTGTTCATGTGCAGCCCAGTGCACAGTGTTCATGTGCAGCCCAGTGCACAGTGTTCATGTGCAGCCCAGTGCACAGTGTTCATGTGCAGCCCAGTGCACAGCCAGTGCACAGTGTTCATGTGCAGCCCAGTGCACAGTGTTCATGTGCAGCCCAGTGCACAGTGTTCATGTGCAGCCCAGTGGACAGTGTTCATGTGCAGCCCAGTGCACAGTGTTCATGTGCAGCCCAGTGCACAGTGTTCCTGTGCAGCCCAGTGCACAGTGTTCATGTGCAGCCCAGTGCACAGTGTTCATGTGCAGCCCAGTGCACAGTGTTCATGTGCAGCCCAGTGGACAGTTTTCTTATAACCTCTAAAGACTCATTTTGGGGGTGTAACAGGGGGAGACCTGTACTGACTCTTCTGATGTGTTCGAGGTGCTGCAGGAAGAGGGCAGCAGCCCGTCAATATTCGCCTGTCAGTCATGGCAGTGACACGGAGAGGTGGGAGAGTGTGTGTGGGCTTTCCCTCTCTCTGAATGGCTGAGCGGCGGGTCTTGGGGATTGCTGGCCCTATAAAATAACATTCTGCTGTTCCCTCAGGTCTGCCCTTTTGAGAGAGAAGCGGACGGCGGACGCACTGATCCCAACACGGCCGGGAGGAAAACTGCAAAAGAAATAAAAAAAAGAAAAGAAAAGAAAGGAAACAGGGTTAGCGGGGAAACCGTGGGCAGACCCCATCAGTATTTGTTTTAGCAGTCTGAGGGAGCGGCGAGGGTAGGACGGAGACCCGGACCGTGCGGGTAGCGACGGTCGGAGTGAAGCTGCCGAGTGCAGTTCTTTTCTCCTTTTGCTTATTTTTTGTGTTTGAGCACCTGCGAGTGCGCGTATAATTTAGAAAGGTACCACCCCTGGTATCTCTGTGGTTCTGTCTATCATTGTTGATAGGCAGACCACAGACAACAGCGCCCTCTGCGGGCCAAAACGTGGAACTGCCCCACTAAAATAAAACTGGGCACCTGTGCGGTGCTGTCAAAATCACCTGTGTCTTCCGTGTGTCAGTGAATTACCCACCACCCTTCCACACGTGGTGTCAGATGTAGGATTCACTGGCACTGCCCCCTGTAAGCAGTGCACACCAAAATGGATGCTACCCAGTTCGCGGAGATGATGGATCTCCTGCGCCAGACCCTGACGGCTGCAGTGCAAGGGGCTGCTAGACCGGCGGGACCTGACCCCCGGTTGATGAGACCGACGAAAATGATGGCAGAGGATCGACCCGAAGCCTACCTTGAGGTGTTCGAGGCCCTGGCGACCTCTGCCGGGTGGGATCAGGCCCAATGGGCCAGTTACCTCTTGCCCCTGTTAACGGGGGAGACGCAAGCAGCAGCGAGGACGCTGTCTCCCGACCGGATGATGGACTACCCCACGCTAAAAGCCACCAACCTGAATCGTGTGGGGCTACACCGAGGGATATCACAGGAAGTTTCGGAGGCGCGCTCTCGCCCGAGGAGCACCCCAGAACCATTGCCCATCGCCTGAACGAGTACGCCATGGGGTGGTTAAACCCGGATGCGACCACGAAAGCCAGGCTGGTGGAAGTAATTGTTGTGGAGCGGTTTCTGGAGTGTTTAGCTCCGGAACCACGGCTGTGGGTACAGCGACAGGCACCCGCCATCCTGGATCAGGCAGTTGCATTGGCAGAGCAGTACCAGGCAGCCGAACCGACGCCAGCCAGGCTGCCTGGGCGAAGCACTGTGGGATCATCCGCACCACCGGCCCCGGATAGGGCGAAGGGACTGGGGGGAAGGGGTGTACAATGGTTTGGACGGGGGGGGGGCGGTGAGAGCTCCCGGACCGGGAACCGGGGCAGGGTGGGGTCCCCCACGGGCCGCTGCGGTGTCGGACCGGGGTCTCGCACGGCCTCCTTACCGTCGAGCCCCTTTGATGGCTCCGGTGTTTCCACCTCTTGCTGAGGCTCCAGGGCGGGAAACTAGCCCACTGCGGTGTTGGACGTGCCGGGAGGTGGGCCACCTCGCTGGGATTGCCCGTGATGGAGTGTGACCTCAGCCGACCAGGTAAGCCTGTTCAATTACCTCAGTCACTTCAGCAAACGGGTTTTGTTATTCCTGTGACAGTGGATGGTACAAAACCCAGGCGCTCCTGGATTCAGGGTGTGGTCAGTCCCTAATACAGGATAGCCTAATCTCACCGGGGCATAAACAGTTATTGGGACAGGTGCATATTAAATGTATTCATGGCGATGTACGCTCCTATCCCAAGATCAGTGTGAATCTAACTATTGGCCAGCAGGTGACGCCAGTGCATGTAGGATTGTGTCCTCGATTGCCAGTGCCAGTAGTTCTGGGTCGGGACTGTGGGCAGTTTAAGGAGTGGTTAGCTGCTCTGACAGCCCTGTCTTCCCTATTGACTAAGAAGGAGGAGGTAATTGGAGAGATCTTCCCCTTCTGTGACCCGGCTTTTTTGGTCTATGGTTTTGCCATAGATTTAGACCCCGAAAAACTCTAAACGGGAATGCCGGGCCGCTAAGAATGAGGGCTGGCAATGGAGGGAGTCCGAGAGGTTTCAGGTGGGGGCGGTTGGGGAAGAGTCGGGGGGGAGGCTGCGGAGCCAGCACAGGGAGCTGGCTCTGCTGCCTCCGCTCTGGACCGACCCGACCCCGAGCTGGAAGCCATGGGAGCTGATTTTTTAGCTCGTTCCCGTGACTTCCGACTCGAGCAAGGGCGTGACGACGTGCTGGGCAGGCTCTTTGACCAAGCAGCGGTGGTTAATGGTCGTGTGGTCGAGCCCAGGCAGCGCCGCCACGCACCCTCACTTTGAGATTAATCGAGACCTTCTGTACCGTGTTGAAAAATTACCCCAGACGGGGGAGGTGCGTCATCAGGTGCTCATCCCTCAGCCCTTTAAGGAGGATTTGTTGCAGCTTGCTCACGCTATTCCCCTGTCTGGTCATTTAGGAAGGGACAAAACCAAAGCGAGGCTTGTGACACGGTTCTATTGGCTGGGGCTGGATGGTGACGTCAGACGGTTTTGTGAACGGTGTGGGGAGTGTCAGAAAGCTAGCCCTAGAGCCGTTCCACGAGCACCACTGGTGCCGTTGCCCCTAGTGGAAGCTCCGTTTGAGCGTATTGGGATGGACATAGTGGGGCCATTGGAAAGGAGTGCGGCGGGATACACACACCTATTGGTTATTTTGGATTACGCGACGCGTTATCCAGAGGCCATTCCCCTCCGATCTATGTCCGCTAAGTCTGTTGCCAACGAGCTCGTGAAGGTTTTCTCCCGGGTAGGGATCCCCAGGGAGATACTGACCGACCAAGGCACCAACTTTATGTCCCGGCTAATCCGCGGAACATGTAAGCTTTTGGGGATTAAGACCATTAGGACCTCGGTGTTTCATCCTCAGACCGATGGTCTTGTGGAGCGTTTTAACAAAACCCTTAAGAACATGTTGCGCAGATTTATTCGTAGTGATGTGCGTTACTGGGACCAGCTGATTCCTCCCCTTCTCTTTGCGATCAGAGAGGTACCTCAGGCTTCCACGGGCTTTTCGCCATTCGAGTTGCTGTATGGTCAGAGACCCCGGGGTGTGCTGGATCTGGTCAGAGAGATGTGGGAGGAACAGCAGGATAATTCGACCAATACAGTCCGGTATGTGTTGGACCTGTGCAAACGTCTTGAGTCTGTTGGAAAATGGGCACATGACAATTTGCAGCAGGCTCAGCACAGACAGGAGACACAGTACAACAGAGGAGCCCGGTTACGCACATTTCAGCCAGGGGATAAAGTACTTCTATTGTTACCCAGTTCTGAGTCTAAACTTCTGGCTAAGTGGCAAGGACCCTTTGAGGTTACACGCCGGGTTGGGACGGTGGACTATGAGATCTGCCAGCCGGAGCGACGAAGAGAAAACACATTTATCATATAAACCTCTTGAAGCCCTGGCTACAACCGGAGGCATTGGTAGTGGCGCAAGCCGATGACGTCCCAGATCTGGGACCTGATCTTTCTGTGCTGGGGAGAGAAGGCGGTACAGATTGCGGAGAATCTGACACCAGCGCAGAGGGTCAGGCTCAAGCTCTGGTGAGGAATTTCCTGATGTGTTTTCTCCGTCCGGGGCAGACTCGAGTAGCCCATCATCACATTGACATTGAGCCGAGGCGCCAGTTCGTCAGAGGCCATACCGTATACCTGAGCGTAAAGACAGGTAATAAAGACAGAAATTGATTAAATGCTTAGACTGGGGGTAATAGAAGAGTCCCAAAGTGACTGGAACAGTCCTGTTGTTTTAGTGGATAAGCCAGACGGGTCAACTCGATTTTGCATTGACTTCAGGCGAGTTAATGAGAAATTGAAGTTTGATGCTTATCCCATGCCCCGGGTAGATGAATTGCTGGAGCGTCTTGGCACGGCTCATTTTATGACGACACTGGATTTAACGAAGGGGTACTGGCAGATACCCCTGACCCCAGAATCCAGAGAGAGGATGGCGTTTTCGAATCCCTTCGGGTTGTACCAATTTAGGACCATGCCTTTTGGGTTGCACGGAGCGCCAGCCAGGTGCGCTCTTTCTTAGCGGGCTATTACAGGAAGTTCATTCCGAGCTTCGCCACGCTTGCTGCTCCCTTGACAGACCTAACCAGGAAGGCTGCCCCAAATACGGTTCAGTGGACGGAGCCGTGCCAGAGGGCCTTTCTCGCTCTGAAGCGAAGGCTGTGCAGCAAGCCAGTGCTATGCAGTCCTAATTTCAGCAAGAGGTTCACCCTGCAGACGGATGCGTCAGAGACAGGTCTCGGGGCGGTGTTGTCTCAGGAGGTGCGGGGAAGTGAGCACCCGGTCCTGTATATCAGCAGGAAGCTCCTTCCCCGTGAAAAGAACTATAGTACCATCGAGAAGGAGTGTCTTGCGGTAAAATGGGCAGTCGAGTCACTCCGGTACTACCTCCTGGGGCGACACTTCACCCTGGTTACGGATCATGCCCCTTGGCATGGCTTCACGGATGAAGGATAGCAATGCCAGAATCAGCGGTGGTACTTGGCCTGCAGCCCTATGCCTTCAGGGTTGTCCACCGAGCAGGAAAGCTGCATCAAAAGCAGATTTTTTCTCGGGAAGGCATGGGGATGTGGGATTTTCGAATGGACCGGTGGTGCCATTCTAAGGGGAGGATGTGTAACAGGGGAGACCTGTACTGACTCTTCTGATGTGTTCGAGGTGCTGCAGGAAGAGGGCAGCAGCCCGTCAATATTCGCCTGTCAGTCATGGCAGTGACACGGAGAGGTGGGAGAGTGTGTGTGCGGCTTTCCCTCTCTCTGAATGGCTGAGCGGCGGGTCTTGGGGATTGCTGGCCCTATAAAATAACATTCTGCTGTTCCCTCAGGTCTGCCCTTTTGAGAGAAAGCGGACGTGCGGGACGCACTGATCCCGAACACGGCGGGGAGGAAAACCCCAAAAGAAATTAAAAAAAGAAAAGAAAAGAAACAGAGTTAGCGGGAAACCGTGGGCAGACCCCATCAGTATTTGTTTTAGCAGTCTGAGTGAGCGGCGAGGGTAGGACGGAGACCGGACCGTGCGGGTAGCGATGGTCGGGGTGAAGCTGCCGAGTGCAGCACCTTTGTTTGTAGTTTTGATTACTGTGTTTTATTTTCCTTGTTCTTTTCTCCTTTGCTTATTTTTGTGTTTGAGCACCTGCAGTGTGCATTATAATTTAGAAAGGTACCACCCCTGGTATCTCTGTGGTTCTGTCTATCATTGTTGATAGGCAGACCACAGACAACAGCGCCCTCTGTGGGCCAGAACGTGGAACTGCCCCACTAAAATAAAACTGGGCACCTATGCGGTGCTGTCAAAATCACCTGTGTCTCCCGTGTGTCAGTGAATTACCCACCACCCTTCCACAGGGGGGTAAAGTGCAAAGAACAACATAATCCACATTTCACTCACCAGTGATAATGGATCCAGTCCATAGCAGAAAATGCATATCAACTAGCCCAGGGCTGTCATTGACAAAGGCTTCACTTCATGTGTTACAGGTATTTGAATCTCATCTAAGCCTCACACTATGCTGCCCATTGCAAACATGTGGGGTCACATGGGATCCTATTACCTGTAACACAGGTATGTGGAGAGAAAACCACGTGGAGAACACAAAGTGCTATAACAAATCAAGAACTTGAGCAATATTGTTACAAGAATGAGAGGAAAAGTCAATATTTCTAAAGCCCCGGTTATTAACCTTTAACCACAAGAACTACAATCTTAGTCAAGCTTTACTGGAATTATTCATATGTAAACAAGAAACTGAATTTGTGAGACCACAACTTGTTTAGCCAGTCATCAATGGCCAAAGTCTTATCTGTCTCTCGCACAACAGGACTTGAGCAATCCTGCTGGTGTATGAAATCAGGGTATTGTAAACAACAGCGTAAGTTCTAATTGAATTACCACTGCGAAACTGTTTTCATTAAAGTTTAGCTGTTCTATGATAATCTCAATTTATACATGAAATAATGATTTAGATCACTGACCTTAGAGGTGACGATGTTTTTCAATAGTACACACAGTTTCTTGCATATCTGTCTTGAACAACTACAGATTTTGCATTTCTTAATTCAATGATAGGTATTACAGACCTGCTTGGTTTACTGTAAATAGTAACGTCCAATTAACCTCTTCAAGTCCAGATGCAAAATGAATGTGCACTCCAGGTACCAGATTTCAACATTATTGTTATTGGTATTTTTACCCCTGAAATTGGTATAAAATAATATTTGGAAAAAAGTCAAAAAGTCATGCTTCTGCCTACTTGAACAGCTGGGTTCAGATAGGCAGAAGCAGGGAAAAAAGAAACTTCATCAAACACAACCACCAGAAATCAAAACATTCAACAAATTTGAGGCTTTTCAAAATTTAGATGATCAAAACCAACATCAAGAGAATGAAAGGAACAACATCTAGGACCCTATAAACAGTGCTGGCCAGGCAGCAAAAAGAAGGGAGGTCATGATTGATGGGGACTCCATATTGAGAAACACAGCAAGTTCAGTTCGCAGTTTAGACCCCCTTACTACAACAATGTGCTGCCTTCCAGGAGCCTCTGTCACGCACATCACTGAGAACATGGACAGCCTCCTAGAATGAACAGGAGACGACCTGGTAGTAGTCATCCACATCGGTACAAACAACATTGGAAGAGACAGGCCAAGATCCCTGCAAAACTAATTCAGAGAGCTAGGAAGGAAATTAAAAGATAAGACAAAAACTGTGGTATTTTCTGTGATACTGCCGGCACCTTGCAAAGGACCATACAGACAGCTGGAAATACAAAATCAAAATGCATGGCTGAAATCATGGTGCACACATGAAGGCTTCATCTTTCTTGAACACTGGAGCAGATTCTACAACAAGGACTATCTATATAGGCGGGACGGACTGCACTTAAACAAAAAAGGAACCAATCTACTCGGAGAAAGGATCCTTGAGGAGGTTCAGAAGCATTTAAACTAGAAAAGAAGGGGGGAGAAAACAAAAAAACAGAAGGGAGACCACATCAAAACAAGGGCAACAACTCAGGTAAGACAACTATTAAATGTATTTATCTAAATGCTAGAAGTCTCAGAAACAAAATGTTAGAACTTGAAGCTACTGCACTAACAAGTAACAAGTAACTACGATGTGATAGGTGTTACAGAAACTTGGTTGTCTGAGAGTGATGGAGATGAATATAATATTAGTGGGTATACACTGTATAGGAAAGACAGGCAGGACAGAAGAGGGGGAGGTGGGGGTAGCACTATACATAAGAAATAGTCTTGAGCCGTGGTGTTAAATCTGGACAAAGAAAACAACGTTGAATCAATATGGGTCAGAATAATGGACAAAAATTCAAGGGCATAATAATAATAGGAGCATGCCATAGACCGCCAAATTCAGACGCCAATCAAAATAATCTGTTATACAATGACATGCGTGTAGCAAAGGAGAAGCCATACTAATGGGGGATTTCAACTTCCCCCATATAAAATGGGAAAACCCAGTGGGGAGCACGACGGACGAAATTGAAATGGTGGAAATGACAAATGACTGCTTCCTAACACAATTTGTCAAGGCACTGACTAGAGGGAGGCATGCCTTGATTTAGTCTTTTCAAATAACGAAGACAGAATAACTAAAACAGAGGTCTGATTACTGATTACTTTTCACAAGTTTTTACAAAGGAGAATACGAACAACATGCCCCACCTGTTCCAAACCAGTTTTAAATAACTTTAGCATAACAGAGGCAGAAGTGTTAAAGGGACTAGGAGCTCTTAAAATAAACAGCTCCCATGGGCCGGATGAAATCCTCCCAATAGTACTCAAAGAAATGAAAGAAGTTATTTACAAACCGCTAACCAAGATCATGCAACAGTCTCTTGGCACAGGGGTTTTACCAACAGACTGGAGAATTGCAAATGTAATACTGATCCACAAAAAGGGAGACAAAACCAAACCAGGTAACTACAGACCTGAACGCAGTAGGGATTCAAGGAAATGCATGCACATGGATTACGGAGTGGTTAACATGTAGAAAACAGAAAGTACTGATTAGAGGAGAAACCTCAAAATGGAGCGAGGTAACCAATGGTGTACCACTGGGATCAGTATTAGGCCCTCTGCTATTCCTAATCTACATTAATGATTTAGATTCTGGTATAGTAAGCAAACTTGTACTACAACCCAGCACAACAGAGCACCACTGTACTGCAACCCAGCACAACAGAGCACCACTGTACTACAACCCAACACAACAGAGCTCCACTGCACTACAACCCAGCACAACAGAGCACAACAGAGCACCACTGTACTACAACCCAGCACAACAGAGCACCACTGTACTACAACCCAGCACAACAGAGCACCACTGTACTACAACCCAGTACAACAGAGCACCACTGTACTACAACCCAGCACAACAGAGCACCACTGCACTACAACCCAGCACAACAGAGCACCACTGCACTACAACCCAGCACAACAGAGCACCACTGCACTACAACCCAGCACAACAGAGCACCACTGTACTACAACCCAGCACAACAGAGCACCACTGCACTACAACCCAGCACAACAGAGCACCACTGCACTACAACCCAGCACAACAGAGCACAACAGAGCACCACTGCACTACAACCCAGCACAACAGAGCACCATTGTACTACAACCCAGCACAACAGAGCACCACTGCACTACAACCCAGCACAACAGAGCACCACTGTACTACAACCCAGCACAACAGAGCACAACAGAGCACCACTGTACTACAACCCAGCACAACAGAGCAACACTGTACTACAACCCAGCACAACAGAGCACCATTTTACTACAACCCAGCACAACAGAGCACCACTGCACTACAACCCAGCACAACAGAGCACCACTGCACTACAACCCAGCACAACAGAGCACCACTGTACTACAACCCAGCACAACAGAGCACCACTGCACTACAACCCAGCACAACAGAGCACAACAGAGCACCACCGTACTACAACCCAGCACAACAGAGCACCACTGTACTGCAACCCAGCACAACAGAGCACCACTGCACTACAACCCAGCACAACAGAGCACCACTGTACTACAACCCAGTACAACAGAGCACCGCTGTACTACAACCCAGCACAACAGAGCACAACAGAGCACCACTGTACTGCAACCCAGCACCACTGCACTACAACCCAGCACAACAGAACACAACAGAGCACCACTGTACTGCAACCCAGCACAACAGAGCACCACTGCACTACAACCCAGCACAACAGAGCACCACTGCACTACAACCCAGCACAACAGAGCACCACTGCACTACAACCCAGCACAACAGAGCACCACTGTACTACAACCCAGCACAACAGAGCACCACTGCACTACAACCCAGCACAACAGAGCACCACTGTACTACAACCCAGCACAACAGAGCACCACTGCACTACAACCCAGCACAACAGAGCACCACTGCACTACAACCCAGCACAACAGAACACAACAGAGCACCACTGTACTACAACCCAGCACAACAGAGCACCACTGCACTACAACCCAGCACAACAGAGCACAACAGAGCACCACTGCACTACAACCCAGCACAATAGAGCACCACTGTACTACAACCCAGCACAACAGAGCACCACTGCACTACAACCCAGCACAACAGAGCACCACTGCACTACAGCCCAGCACAACAGAGCACAACAGAGCACCACTGTACTTCAACCCAGCACAACAGAGCACCACTGTACTACAACCCAGCACAACAGAGCACCACTGTACTACAACCCAGCACAACAGAGCACCACTGCACTACAACCCAGCACAACAGAGCACCACTGTACTACAACCCAGCACAACAGAGCACCACTGCACTACAATCCAGCACAACAGAGCACCACTGCACTACAACCCAGCTCAACCCAACACAACAGAGCACAACAGAGCACCACTGCACTACAACCCAGCACAACAGAGAACCATTGTACTACAACCCAGCACAACAGAGCACCACTGCACTACAACCCAGCACAACAGAGCACCACTGCACTACAACCCAGCACAACAGAGCACAACAGAGCACCACTGTACTACAACCCAGCACAACAGAGCACCACTGTACTACAACCCAGCACAACAGAGCACCATTGTACTACAACCCAGCACAACAGAGCACCACTGTACTACAACCCAGCACAACAGAGCACCACTGTACTACAACCCAGCACAACAGAGCACCGCTGTACTACAACCCAGCACAACAGAGCACCACTGCACTACAACCCAGCACAACAGAGCACCACTGCACTACAACCCAGCACAACAGAGCACCACTGTACTACAACCCAGCACAACAGAGCACCACTGTACTACAACCCAGCACAACAGAGCACCACTGTACTACAACCCAGTACAACAGAGCACCGCTGTACTACAACCCAGCACAACAGAGCACCACTGCACTACAACCCAGCACAACAGAGCACCACTGTACTACAACCCAGCACAACAGAGCACCACTGCACTACAACCCAGCACAACAGAGCACCACTGCACTACAACCCAGCACAACAGAGCACAACAGAGCACCACTGCACTACAACCCAGCACAACAGAGCACCACTGTACTACAACCCAGCACAACAGAGCACCACTGCACTACAACCCAGCACAACAGAGCACCACTGCACTACAACCCAGCACAACAGAGCACAACAGAGCACCACTGTACTACAACCCAGCACAACAGAGCACCACTGCACTACAACCCAGCACAACAGAGCACCACTGCACTACAACCCAGCACAACAGAACACAACAGAGCACCACTGTACTGCAACCCAGCACAACAGAGCACCACTGCACTACAACCCAGCACAACAGAGCACAACAGAGCACCACTGCACTACAACCCAGCACAACAGAGCACCACTGTACTACAACCCAGCACAACAGAGCACCACTGCACTACAACCCAGCACAACAGAGCACCACTGCACTACAGCCCAGCACAACAGAGCACAACAGAGCACCACTGTACTACAACCCAGCACAACAGAGCACCACTGTACTACAACCCAGCACAACAGAGCACCACTGTACTACAACCCAGCACAACAGAGCACCACTGCACTACAACCCAGCACAACAGAGCACCACTGTACTACAACCCAGCACAACAGAGCACCACTGCACTACAACCCAGCACAACAGAGCAGCACTGTACTACAACCCAGCACAACAGAGCACAACACAACAGAGCACAACAGAGCACCACTGCACTACAACCCAGCACAACAGAGCACCACTGTACTACAACCCAGCACAACAGAGCACCACTGCACTACAACCCAGCACAACAGAACACCACTGCACTACAACCCAGCACAACAGAGCACAACAGAGCACCACTGCACTACAACCCAGCACAACAGAGCACCACTGCACTACAACCCAGCACAACAGAGCACCACTGTACTACAACCCAGCACAACAGAGCACCACTGTACTACAACCCAGCACAACAGAGCACCACTGTACTACAACCCAGCACAACAGAGCACCACTGTACTACAACCCAGCACAACAGAGCACCACTGTACTACAACCCAGCACAACAGAGCACCACTGCACTACAACCCAGCACAACAGAGCACCACTGCACTACAACCCAGCACAACAGAGCACCACTGTACTACAACCCAGCACAACAGAGCACCACTGTACTACAACCCAGCACAACAGAGCACCACTGTACTACAACCCAGCACAACAGAGCACCACTGTACTACAACCCAGCACAACAGAGCACCACTGCACTACAACCCAGCACAACAGAGCACCATTGTACTACAACCCAGCACAACAGAGCACCACTGCACTACAACCCAGCACAACAGAGCACCACTGCACTACAACCCAGCACAACAGAGCACAACAGAGCACCACTGCACTACAACCCAGCACAACAGAGCACCACTGTACTACAACCCAGCACAACAGAGCACCACTGCACTACAACCCAGCACAACAGAGCACAACAGAGCACCACTGTACTACAACCCAGCACAACAGAGCACCACTGTACTACAACCCAGCACAACAGAGCACCACTGTACTACAACCCAGCACAACAGAGCACCACTGCACTACAACCCAGCACAACAGAGCACCACTGCACTACAACCCAGCACAACAGAGCACCACTGTACTACAACCCAGCACAACAGAGCACCACTGCACTACAACCCAGCACAACAGAGCACCACTGCACTACAACCCAGCACAACAGAGCACCACTGTACTACAACCCAGCACAACAGAGCACCACTGCACTACAACCCAGCACAACAGAGCACCACTGTACTACAACCCAGTACAACAGAGCACCACTGTACTACAACCCAGCACAACAGAGCACAACAGAGCACCACTGTACTGCAACCCAGCACCACTGCACTACAACCCAGCACAACAGAACACAACAGAGCACCACTGTACTGCAACCCAGCACAACAGAGCACCACTGCACTACAACCCAGCACAACAGAGCACCACTGCACTACAACCCAGCACAACAGAGCACCACTGCACTACAACCCAGCACAACAGAGCACCACTGTACTACAACCCAGCACAACAGAGCACCACTGCACTACAACCCAGCACAACAGAGCACAACAGAGCACCACTGTACTACAACCCAGCACAACAGAGCACCACTGTACTACAACCCAGCACAACAGAGCACCACTGCACTACAACCCAGCACAACAGAGCACCACTGCACTACAACCCAGCACAACAGAACACAACAGAGCACCACTGTACTGCAACCCAGCACAACAGAGCACCACTGCACTACAACCCAGCACAACAGAGCACAACAGAGCACCACTGCACTACAACCCAGCACAATAGAGAACCATTGTACTACAACCCAGCACAACAGAGCACCACTGCACTACAACCCAGCACAACAGAGCACCACTGCACTACAGCCCAGCACAACAGAGCACAACAGAGCACCACTGTACTACAACCCAGCACAACAGAGCACCACTGTACTACAACCCAGCACAACAGAGCACCACTGCACTACAACCCAGCACAACAGAGCACAACAGAGCACTACTGTACTACAACCCAGCACAACAGAGCACCATTTTACTACAACCCAGCACAACAGAGCACCACTGCACTACAACCCAGCACAACAGAGCACCACTGCACTACAACCCAGCACAACAGAGCACCACTGTACTACAACCCAGCACAACAGAGCACCACTGCACTACAACCCAGCACAACAGAGCACCACTGCACTACAACCCAGCTCAACCCAACACAACAGAGCACAACAGAGCACCACTGCACTACAACCCAGCACAACAGAGAACCATTGTACTACAACCCAGCACAACAGAGCACCACTGCACTACAACCCAGCACAACAGAGCACAACAGAGCACCACTGCACTACAACCCAGCACAACAGAGCACAACAGAGCACCACTGTACTACAACCCAGCACAACAGAGCACCACTGTACTACAACCCAGCACAACAGAGCACCATTGTACTACAACCCAGCACAACAGAGCACCACTGTACTACAACCCAGCACAACAGAGCACAACTGCACTACAACCCAGCACAACAGAGCACCACTGCACTACAACCCAGCACAACAGAACACAACAGAGCACCACTGTACTGCAACCCAGCACAACAGAGCACCACTGCACTACAACCCAGCACAACAGAGCACAACAGAGCACCACTGCACTACAACCCAGCACAATAGAGAACCATTGTACTACAACCCAGCACAACAGAGCACCACTGCACTACAACCCAGCACAACAGAGCACCACTGCACTACAGCCCAGCACAACAGAGCACAACAGAGCACCACTGTACTACAACCCAGCACAACAGAGCACCACTGTACTACAACCCAGCACAACAGAGCACCACTGCACTACAACCCAGCACAACAGAGCACAACAGAGCACCACTGTACTACAACCCAGCACAACAGAGCACCATTTTACTACAACCCAGCACAACAGAGCACCACTGCACTACAACCCAGCACAACAGAGCACCACTGTACTACAACCCAGCTCAACCCAGCACAACAGAGCACAACAGAGCACCAATGCACTACAACCCAGCACAACAGAGAACCATTGTACTACAACCCAGCACAACAGAGCACCACTGCACTACAACCCAGCACAACAGAGCACCACTGCACTACAACCCAGCACAACAGAGCACAACAGAGCACCACTGTACTACAACCCAGCACAACAGAGCACCACTGTACTACAACCCAGCACAACAGAGCACCATTGTACTACAACCCAGCACAACAGAGCACAACAGAGCACCACTGTACTACAACCCAGCACAACAGAGCACCACTGTACTACAACCCAGCACAACAGAGCACCGCTGTACTACAACCCAGCACAACAGAACACCACTGTATTACAACCCAGCACAACAGAGCACCACTGCACTACAACCCAGCACAACAGAGCACAACAGAGCACCACTGTACTGCAACCCAGCACCACTGCACTACAACCCAGCACAACAGAACACAACAGAGCACCACTGTACTGCAACCCAGCACAACAGAGCACCACTGCACTACAACCCATCACAACAGAGCTGATGCATAGTTCACATACCCACATAGTCTCTGTAAGTCGCCTTGGATAAAGGCGTCTGCTAAATAAACAAATAATAATAATAATTTACTAAAGACTCTTATGCTTTAACGCTAGAACTACCAATGTGTCATTTTTACCATTTTTGTAATTTAAATTTAAATTGCGGTGTGTGTGTTTAAGATAAGGAGCTGTGCTTTCCTGACTTTCCCTAAATATACACTACCGTTCAAAAGTTTGGGGTCACTTAGAAATTTCCTTGTTTTCGAAAGAAAAGCAAATTTTTTGTCCATTAAAATAACATCAAATTGATCAGAAATACAGTGTAGACATTGTTAATGTTGTAAATGACTATTGTAGCTGGAAATGGTTGATTTGTAATGGAATATCTACATAGGCGTACAGAGGCCCATTGTCAGCAACCATCAGTCCTGTGTTCCAATGGCACGTTGTGTTTGCTAATCCAAGTTTATCATTTTAAAAGGCTAATTGATCATTAGAAAACCCTTTTGCAATTATGTTAGCACAGCTGAAAACTGTTGTGCTGATTAAAGAAGCAATAAAACTGAAATGAAACCAAATGAAAAGATGCTGGAGGAGTGCTTGACGCCATCTGTCAAGCATGGTGGAGGCAATGTGATGGTCTGGGGGTGCTTTGGTGGTGGTAAAGTGGGAGATTTTTACAGGGTAAAAGGGATCTTGAAGAAGGAAGGCTATCACTCCATTTTGCAACGCCATGCCATACCCTGTGGACGGCGCTTGATTGGAGCCAATTTCCTCCTACAACAGGACAATGACCCAAAGCACAGCTCCAAACTATGCAAGAACTATTTAGGGAAGAAGCAGTCAGCTGGTATTCTGTCTATAATGGAGTGGCTAGCACAGTCACCGGATCTCAACCCTATTGAGCTGTTGTGGGAGCAGCTTGACCGTATGGTGCGTAAGAAGTGCCCATCAAGCCAATCCAACTTGTGGGAGGTGCTTCAGGAAGCATGGGGTGAAATCTTTTCAGATTACCTCAACAAATTGACAACTAGAATGCCAAAGGTCTGCAAGGCTGTAATTGCTGCAAATGGAGGATTCTTTGACGAAAGCAAAGTTTGAAGGACACAATTATTATTTCAATTAAAAATCATTATTTCTAACCTTGTCAATGACTATATTTCCTATTCATTTTGCTATATTTCCTATTTAAACTCATTTCATGTATGTTTTCATGGAAAACAAGGAAATTTCTAAGTGACCCCAAACGTTTGAATGGTAGTGCATGTACTAATTACCCTGACAAAGAAAGAATCGCGTAGCTGCAGAGATTAGGGAGATAAAATACTGTCATACCTATTTTGACCACGAGCGGTCAAATTGACCACTACATATAAAACATATTATAACATATTCTACAATTCAACAAAGTATGGAGTTGACATTTTACATCAGATGGCAAGGAAATATTCTGTAAAATCTGGTTCTCGCAGATGGCCTGTCCAAGTCTTTTTTACAATGTTCTGGATCTCACAGCTGTCAAAGCCTTTGTTCTTTACATGCACTGGTGAAAACATAGGAAGGAGAGACTTTATATTGAAGTTAGCTGAAGAGCTTCGCCAGACGCATTTTCACCAGAAGACTGATAACCCGGTACCAGCAGCTGCAGGTGCAGATTAACCCAGTGCCAGTGGCAAGAGATGACAATGCCAGATTGCAAAATATAATGGCAACAAGACTGCTGATAGCTGTGCCAAATGCGCAGTTTGCGGTAAGTGCACTACATGTGAAAAGCACAGGATCTGTGTGATTTGTGCCAGCACTTAGACTTTGAAAATTATTGTAAATGAAGCCCATTCTGTTCAAATGTTTATTTTTTCATGTCATTTCGATTATAGTATGTCTGTGTATAGACGGATAGCTTGTTTCAGTTGTACAGTTTTGTATGTACATGATATACCTGTATATACACACATTTATTTTCAAATATTTGTTTATTTCATTTTTTACATTTTTTTGGGGTTGCATTTTATGTAATATGTCTGTATATAAACACATTTCTGTTCAAATGTCTGTTTATTTGCAATGTTTTGGTTGCGTAGATGCTTTAGATGACGTTCCTGAATAACACTATGACTTCTATTCAATTGTTTGTCCTTTCATTAGAATATTTATGTTGTTTTTAATACGCTGGTGAAATTGACTGCTCATGGTTGTTCTAGGTATGTATATAAACACTGTAGTTCTAGTGTTAAAGCATAAAGCGCGTTAACATATATATTCAATATATTCAAATTATGTGGAAAGATAGCACTAATGAGGGGAATGGTATGCACATGGTATTCACTAAACAGTGCTAACCATAAGGTGCACCTTATACTGCGTTCTTAGTAGCACAGATAGAAAGCAGGTGTTATGAGCTGAGACCCTTCTTATTAAAAGCTGCCTTTCAGCACAAGTTTTTTTTTTCTCATGATGGAGGCACTCCCTGCTAACAGAGAAAGGCAGCATTTTCAAAGGAGAGGGAGAAGAAAGGGGTCTGGTCGACTCCACTTGTTCTGTGCTCAGGATAGAGGCTATCTGCTCCTCCACACTTCCTCTCTCAGCGCCTTGCTTAATAGGCTGCAATACTGCTAATAGCCCCTGGATGGCAACATAACACTGGCAATGATCTAGGGTTGCAGTAGTTTTATTTTAACCTCCTGGTTTACATCTAAAACACTAGTCTTAAATTATTTATCCACATCACTGTCTCAGATTTTACATACAAATGTATGCTCTTCTAGTTTAATAATGTGTCACAATTTCACCTACACTTTTTTCTACATTTGACTCCATCACTTTAGCATCTATGTTACAGTGATGGAACCAAATATAGAAAAAAGTGCAATGACACAAGTATAAATGCTGTATTGTACGTGCGAGAACTCCTGAACCATTAGTTATTGTCTTCTCTGTAGTTTCTCCAGGTTAACGAACAACAACAAAGACTATACATGCAGTCAGTGTCACAGGGTAATTCGTTATAGAGTTTTGAGCCTCTGGACGTCAGGCCACAAATGGCATCCCTTCAGCACCCCAGAAATCAAAAGGGAGAGCAGATAGCAGACTTGTACTAGCCTACAGTTGCCTTGACCAGGCTGCACCCAGCTACCTCCAGACCCTCATCTCTCCCTACACCCCCACTCGACCGCTCCGCTCCGCCTGCACTAGAAGACTGGCTCTACCTCCTCTACGCTCCCCTGCCTCCAGAGCCCACTCCTTCTCCACCCTCGCCCCGCAGTGGTGGAATGACCTTCCTACAGATGTCAGGACTGCCCAGTCCCTGACCACATTCCGGCGCCTCCTCAAGACACACCTCTTCAGAAAGCACCTGTAGAACTCCTCTGTTTTCCCCTGGGACACATATCATCCTTCCTTAAATGCGCATTGCTTGCTCTTATCTGCCCCCTATTTTACTGCATGTAATCCTGTACTTCAGAGTACTGTAATCTGCCAAATGTTTAATCTGTAGTATTTTGTATTTAATTATATCCTGATGTAACTATCACTGACACTGTTATCTGCTGTATTATTGAATTGTATTTTGTCACACTTGTACTTGCTTGAACCAAAGTCATTGTATTCATCATTGTATTTATCTTGGAAAGTTTAAAGTTTGTCTTTCGTACCTGCACGCTCTCTCTCTCCGGTCCCAGGAACACCGTTCCGACCGGTGGAAAGGCTGCCCCTTTTGTACACCTGGGTTCTGCCCCGTACCTGATTACCTGTAATTGGAACCAGGTGTACTCTGTGCCCCTCCACCAGCCTCCTAACAGGCCGGCTCCTACAGAACGTTAACCCTGTAGTCGCCAGCGCCTGCTGGATAGACAGGCCTCCCATGTTTCCTCTGCTGGTGGGAGGTGAATCTATCTACCCTGTCACAATGTCACAAAGCTATGTTTTTTGTAATTGTAATGCATCCTTCTGCTTAAATATTGCACACTTGTTGAATACTCACTGGTATTTTGTAGATAGCAAATAACTGATGATGCAGATAGCAAAAAGTGGTTTCTATGTTATGTACAGTACTGTATAAAAGTTTGTCAAAATTGGCAAAACAGAAAGGTATTTGTAGGTCTGACATTTTAATTTTTTTTAAATTAATAAAATAATAGTTCTAGCAGTGTGAGCACCAAGCCCATTCTAACTATACAGTGAAATGGTGAAGGTATACTGCTTTCTCTTTATGGTTGCCTGGATCTCTTTCAATGGATAAATCACTGAAAGACCTGACCTGCAGACAGGTTAGATTGATTTCTGGTTGGATAACCTATAATAAGTCGGATCAGTTACCAGGCCATGACGGACGCCGAAGCCGCCCAGTATGACCTGGTAAAGCAAGACAGTCTGCGCCATCTCAACATCACGGGGGAAACACACCTGGTACGGTTCTGGGAGTACCAGAGATCCCAGGATACACGACCCAGGGTTGTCGCGCAGAAGTTGTGCAACCACGTGGTGCACTGCCTCAACCCCGCCCAGAAAACGAGCTTGGAGATGGGCGAGGCTATCATGGTCGAGCAGTTCTGCCATGTGGTAGGCACCGAAACCCAGGCTTGGATACGGCGCCACAACCCCAACATCCTGGAAGAGGCTGTGAAACTAGCCGAGTATTTCGAGGACTCCCTGGTTTCCGCTCCAGCACAACAGAGCAGCCGAGTACCACCTCCTCTCTCCGCTCCACCATCACCAGGACCGGGACCGAGACCTCCTAGACCGCTGACCCCAATAGGCAACCTTGCCTCCCCTCCATGGAGACCAAGGTTGACTCTCAGCTGGGATAGAGGTGCTGCCCCTGCCCCGTTGCCATACCAACAAGAGACAAATATTTAACCTCTGCTCCCTCCTTTGACCCTACCTGTTTTAGATGCCACCAGCTGGGACACCAGTCCAGGTCATGCCCATCTGCGATGGAGTGTGGCGCGGCAGCTTACAATTGGGCATCAGAAGCGGGTAAGTGAGGGGAAAACGGTCGGAGAGGCCTTGTATTGTTAATGTGGTTTTAGGGAATGTGAAAACCCATGCATTAGCGGACACAGGGTGTGAGCAGACCTTAATTCGGACAGCTCTCTTGGGCAGTGTGTCATGGCAGCCACAAGGTCAGGTGGCTATCTCCTGTATCCATGGAGATATGGCGACATACCCCACAGTCAAAGTATACTTATCGGTAGGACCAATAAAATGTAATCTGGTAGTAGGGGTGGCAGAAAGGCTACCACACCCAGTAACTCTGGGCAGAGACTGGCCAAACTACAAAGAACTGGTTAAATTAATGGCAGTCTCGACCGCACACGTAAACGTGGCATAAAAGAAAGAAAGGGAAATGATTGGTGATGTTTTTACCATTCAAGCTGAAATGTTTTCCCCCTTTTTCGTCCAATAAAAACAAAGAAAGAGAGATGGATCAGAAAATGGGCGGGAGCATTAATGACACAAGGCTGGGGTCTGGTGGGAGAATGCTCTGATGGTAACAAATGTCAGTCAAAGGGGGTCGGAACGCAGTGTGACTGAGAGGGCGAGGTTACTGGGCCATCAAGGGCAGAGGCTACTCCAGCCCCTCTCAATATACCGGACATGTGGCACTCAAGCTTGGACATAGTGTGGGGCCAAAACAATGACCCCTCACTAGTGCACACTTGGGGACAGTCCGGTCTATTGAAGGTAAGGATGTTGAAGGCACTGGGGCACTAGTATTTTTGCACTTCATTATTAAGGGGCAATTACTGTATAGGGTAAACCTTGCCACGGACACAGCCTGTAACACAGGAGGTTGTGTGGTC
Source organism: Acipenser oxyrinchus oxyrinchus (assembly GCA_030684275.1). Taxonomy (NCBI): domain Eukaryota; kingdom Metazoa; phylum Chordata; class Actinopteri; order Acipenseriformes; family Acipenseridae; genus Acipenser; species Acipenser oxyrinchus. Next base: position 21,632,428 of record CM060253.1, on the reverse strand, counting down.
CAGTGGTTAAAGAAAAGGGCTTGTAACCAGGAGGTCCCCGGTTCAAATCCCACCTCAGCCACTGACTCGTGTGACCCTGAGCAAGTTACTTCACCTCCTTGTGCTCCATCTTTCGAGTGAGACGTAGTTGTAAGTGACTCTGCAGCTGATGCATAGTTCACACACCCTAGTGTCTGTAAGTCACTTTGGATAAAGGCGTCTGCTAAATAAACACCGTCTTGTTGGCTCGAGGTCATGAGGCTGGTGCATGATATCCATTTTGCGGGGCACCTCGGAGCTGATAAAACGAGGGAATGGATATTGGCTCGATTTTATTGGGTAGGGCTTCATAATGAAGTGACGAAATACTGTATGTGCCCACATACCCAGACTGCCAGCGAGTAGCGCCAGGTCGAGTGTGCCCCACCCCTTTGGTCCCACTGCTGATTATTTTCACCCCCTTTGAACACATTGCAATGGACGTAGTGGGCATTTTGCTATCTTCTGATTCCAAGTATACCCAGAAGCAGTTCCATTGAGGTCCACTAGTGCCGCTGCGATAGCCAAAGAACTAGAGCAGATTACGGCTAGAGTAGGGATCCCCAAGGAAATCCTGACTGATCATGGAACTAACTTTCTGTCAAACACGTTTCAGCAAGTGTACAAAATATTAAAAATACGTCCCATCAGGACATCTGTTTATCATCCACAGACGGACGGTTTGGTGGAACATTTCAATCAGACCTTAAACAGATGCTGAGACATTGTGTAAACCAAGAGCAAAAACATTGGACATCGCTTCTCCCCAACATCCTTTTTGCAGTGAGAGAGGTGCCACAGAGTTCGACAGGGTTCTCCCCCTTCAAGCTCTTGTACGGCTGATAGCCTTGCGGCATCCTCGATCTGTGGAGAGAGGGGTGGAAAGAGCACAAAGGCTCGCCCAAAAATGTAGTCAGCATGTGCTCCTACTGAGAGATCACCTGGATTTGGTCAGTGGTTTGGCCCAGGACAATCTCAAATCGGCTCAGCACCGGCAACAGCAGCATTACAATCAAATTGCAACAATTCAAACCTTTCGACCAGGAGACAAAGTAATGCTGCTTCTTCCCTCGTCGGAATCGAAATTATGTGCTAAATGGCAGGGGTCATATGAGGTGATACGGGCTATAGGAAAGGTCAATTATGAAATTAGACATCCCGATCGCCGTAATGAATGAGAAATTTATCATGTAAAGGCAAGGGAGGCCTTATTTATAGCCCCAGGCAAAGTAGAGGATGATTTAGGCCTTGGTCTAGAGAGACATCTAGCACTAAAGACATTTCGATGGGGGAACATGATGGAGTTCAATGATGTTTTTTCTGACTTGCCTGGTAGAACTTATCTTGTTAAATATGCCAATATCTCTCCCCCAGGTGTCACAGTGCGAGAGGGACCTTACCGGATCCCAGAAAGTCGACAAAGTGGCGTTAGCAAAGAGGTATGGGCGATGCTCGAACTTGGGGTGATTGAGGCTTCCAGGAGCGAGTGGTGCAGTACAATTGTGATAGTGGCCAAAAAGGACAGCACCAACCGCTCTGCGTTGATTTCCATAAGGTAAACGCTATTGCCAAGTTTGATGCTTACCCCATGCCTCAGGTCGATGAGCTTCTCGATAGACTGGGAATGGCTAGGTTTATCTTCACTCTGGACCTGACGAAGGGATACAGGCAGATCCCCTTAACCCACAGTTCTAGAGAGAAAACCGCATTTTCAACCCCTGAAGGGCTGTTTCATTTCACAACCATGCCGTTTGGGCTTCATGGTGTGCCCGCTGCCTTTCAGATACTGATGGACCAGGTCTTACAACCACATCGTGAATATGTGGCAGCGTATATTGACGATGTGGATATTTACAGCTCCACCTGGCAAGAGCATTTGGCTAGGATCACAGCCATCCTTCAGTCTCTAAGGTAGCCCGGCTAACAGCTAACTTGAGAAAATGTGCGTTTGCCAAAACAGAGACACAATATTTGGGATTCATAATGGGGAATGGAAGGGTGAAACCTGTTGTCACCAAGGTCCAGGCCTTCGTGGACACGGCAATCCCCAAAACTAAGGCTCAGGTGACGTCTCTACTGGGGTTGGCCGGTTATTACCATCGATTCATCCCCGAGTATGCCACAGTGGTAAATCCCTTAGTTGACCTCACCAAAAGCAGCTTACCAAATTCGATTAAATGGTCAGTAGAATGTCAGGGGGCGTTTGATACTATTAAGTAGAGACTCTGCCAGGCTCCCACTCTCATCACACCAGATTTCACCAAAAGATTCATCCTTCACACCGATGCGTCGGATGTGGGTTTGGGTGCTGTCTTGTCTCAAAAAGTAGACAGAGTAGAACACCCGATACTGTACCTCAGCAAAAAGATGCTCCCCCGGAAGTGCAACTACTCCGTTGTCAAAAAGGAGTGTTTGGCCATTAAATGGGCTACTCACTCTTTAAGATATTACCTGTTGGGACATTCATTCAATCTTGTCACAGACCACACCCTACTCAAGTGGTTAAGCACAATGAAGGACAGCAGTGCCTGGATAACTCAGTGGTATCTAGCATTGCAGCCCTTCATGTATCATATGATTCACTGTGCAGGGAAAGACCACCCAAATGTAGATTATTTTTCCCGGGAGGGGTGAGTAATGGGAAAGGTAGATTCAGCCGAGTGTTCCTTCGGCTCCACTCTGAGCGGTGGGATATGTGACAGAGACAGAATGATTCTTGGTGATAAATTTGTCTCCTGACCTGTGAGGGCGCTGTGTAAAGGGAACAGAGTGCCCTGGACTGGAGGGCCAGAAAATTCATTTTCAGGGTTAGAAGGAAGTCGGTCATCTAGAAAGCGGGCGGAGCTACGATACACTAAATCATCGACCCGGAAGGCAAATGACGTGGCAGCCGTGGATTGGAGGCGAGGTTGCACTAGTTAACCAAGGGATCATGATTGACGGTACAAAAGGGGGCGTAGCGAAGTGATCTGTTCCTTGTTATGGTTAAGCTGAACCGGAAGGAAAGATGTGTGTTATTATCGTGAGTGTTTTGTTTGTTTTGTCGTTACTAAATATACCATTTGTTGTTAATTAGATGGCTAACACAATCCGGAGCTGTCGCCAGAGGCCAGCACAAAACCGGACTACACTGCACTTTGTTTCAAGAATAACTGTACATTAAATTTAATAGAGAAAAGTGTAAAGTATTGCATGCAGGCAATAAAAATGTGCATTATAAATATCATATGGGAGACACTGAAATTGAAGAAGGGAACTATGAAAAAGACCTAGGAGTTTATGTTGACTCAGAAATGTCTTCATCTAGACAATGTGGGGAAGCTATAAAAAAGGCCAACAAGATGCTCGGATATATTGTGAAAAGTGTTCAATTTAAATCAAGGGAAGTAATGTTAATCTACAATATTGTGTTCAGTTCTGGTCACCTTGTTACAAAAAGGATATTGCTGCTCTAGAAAGAGTGCAAAGAAGAGCAGAATTATCCCGGGTTTAAAAGGCATGTCGTATGTAGACAGGCTAAAAGAATTGAATCTATTCAGTCTTGAACAAAGAAGACTACGCGGCGATCTGATTCAAACATTCAAAATCCTAAAAGGTATAGACAATGTCGACTCAGGGGACTTCTTTGACCTGAAAAAAGAAACAAGGACCAGGGGTCACAAATGGAGATTAGATAAAGGGGCATTCAGAACAGAAAATGGGAGGCACTTTTTTACACAGAGAATTGTGATGGTCTGGAACCAACTCCCCAGTAATGTTGTTGAAGCTGACACCCTGGGATCCTTCAAGAAGCTGCTTGATGAGATTCTGGGATCAATAAGCTACTAACAACCAAACGAGCAAGATGGGCTGAATGGCCTCCTCTAATTTGTAAACTTTCTTAGGTTCTTCTTATGTTCTTATGTATTTGCACCACGAGCACTTTAGAACTCACTGTGGACTTGTGTTTGTGTTTTGTGTTGCGTGTGGGTGTATAAGATCGGGACTATTATTTCGGACCAACCCGTGGATTAAAACAGTGCAATACACGCCACTGTATTGCCTGATTCTCATTATTATTGTTTACTGACATTTTGTCACCAGACTTTAGATTATAAAAATAAATAAGATTGCACCTGGATTATCATTGTCTGTCTGTTCATTGATCACTGCAGCATTCCTGCACCTGCACACTGTTAACCACTTTGCCACACTCCCATACACTTTTCAAGATGGAACTGACATCAGGGCTAGGTCGTGCTCCCGATTCCGACTCATCAATCCCAAGTTTAATCAATTAACCACTTAAATAATGACTGGTTGAGGATGGGATTGATGGGGTGATGTTGGGAGTATAAAGGGAACTGTGATAGCTGGGGAGGAGGCTTCTTGTTGGGTCGAGTCCGAGATAGGACAGACGAGAGCGGGACTAAATATTTAGGAACGAGACAGGAATCCTAACCTGCAGCCTTTCTTTCCTGTGACCAGGAACTCTAAGGAAAGCCCATGTAACCAGGGCTGGAGAACAAAGTATGTGCCAAAGCGGAACCGTCTGCATTGGACAAAGAAAGACGCAGCCGGCTCCATAACAGACCGATCATCTATTACTGTTGTGTATTCTCATTCCACTCTCTTTTGTTTTGTTTGTTGTGACACACCCTTGTAAATATTGTAAATATACCACAGTTTGAACCACACTTCTGGATGGTTTATTATTTCATCCCTGCACCGCCTACATTGTGGTGTTAGAGAAGTGGGATTAAAGTGCCCCCTAGCGGTATAGTGTGATGAATGCTGAACAAGTTTTGGAATTCCTGCAGGAGCCGGAATGCTAGCCAGATACGCAGGAGAACCAGCGGCAGCTGCAGTGGGCCACTTTTTTCTTACAGGTGGCAGAGAGAATAACGGGTTCTGCTTACCTGAACCCCAAAGAGACCTTAGCAAGGTTGCTAGCTGTGCATCCCAAGCTAATGAAGATTACCCCTGAAGATGACCCAGAGGCGTTCTTGATGACCTTCGAGAGAATGGCTGAGGCTGCACAGTGGTCAGAACCAGCTGGGCCATTAAGCTAACCGTGTGTCTGACCTGGGATGCGCAGGTGGCATATCGGGCTCTGGAGACCGCAGAGGCTTAGGATTAGGACCAGGTGAAAGGAGCCATATTACAGCTAGGCATTAATCCTGAAACCTATCAGCTGTGGTTCCGGACATACACCAAATGAATAAGCATCATATACACTCATATAGTCTGCAGTTTTGTTTTTCACTGGCAGATGGCAGCAGTCCCTAAAATGTGCTTGACCAGCCTATCCTTAGGCTGCATCCCAAACTATTCCTTTGCACCCTACACCCTTCGACAAGTGTACACTTCGCATGATGTTTTACTGACGTCACAGAAGGTGCACTTGGGTGAGCAAGGGAGTAGGGTGTAGGGTTGAGCTAAAAGCGTTAAATGGGATGCACTTCAGCATCATCATTCAGCGCCTTTACCTTTGACTGAGCAAGAAGCTACGCAATCTTTTGTTGTCAGATTGTAGTTTGGAAGAATGGCTGTAGCATTTACATTATTCCTGTTCCAAAGAACTGTGGCAAGGATTTCGGCAAGTAGGAGACGTCTTCGCCGCGCTATTGACCTACTGAGCGAACAAGACGTATTTAGAACATTTTACATGTATATGGTTATGTGGAAGGGTGGTGGGTAGTTCACTGACACACAGGAGACACAAAGGTGATTTGGGAACACCGCACAGGTGCCCAGTTTTATTATGGGAGCGTAATTTCTTTTCAGCCCGCAGAGGGCGCTGTTGTCTGTGGTCTGTCTTACCAGCGATGGTACAGACAGAGCCACAACTATACCGGAAGCGGTACAGAGTACAGGTGCTCAAACACAGGAATAGTCAAAAGGCGAAAGGAACAGGGAAAATAAGGCACAATAAACAAAACTACAAAATAAAGGTGCTGCGGCAGCAGCTTTCCCCAACAATCGCTACCCGCACGGCCGGGTCTCGGTCCTACACTAGCTGGTTTCCCCGCTACCACTATTTTTCTTTTGGTTTCTTTTTCGTTTGGGATTTCTTTCCCAGCCGTTCGGTCCTGGACCAGAGCTTCCGCCGCTCAGCACGTCTTAGAAGGGCAGACCTGAGGGAACAACAGAATATTATTTTATAGGGCCAGCAATCCCCCAAGACCCGCCTCTCAGCCACTCAGAGAGAAGGAAAGCCCGCACACCCACTCTCCCACCTCTCCGTGTCACTGCCATGACTGACAGGCGAATATTGACAGGCTGCTGCCCTCTTCCTGCAGCACTTCGAACACATCAGAAGAGTCAGTACAGGTCTCCCCCTGTTACAGGTTAGTTTTAAACTTTGAGATCATTTGAAAAACTTTGATATTGGTTAATAAAATGCAAACTTTGCCACATGTTATGAACATGTACTTAATAATGTAGCCTAATATTTACTTTTTTGTTTGTTTTAAATAATATTTTAAATTATAAGATATCTATTTTACTTTAAATCCAATAGGTAACATATTTTGCTTTATATTCAGTATCACTACGAATTAGTTAAAGGTTCTACACTAATTTATTAATCACTGCAAAAACATATAATGGAAATGATAAAAGTGTGCAGGCTACATAAAAGTTTCAAATGTCACTCCCAGCCCAGCTTCACGTCATTTCTTTTCCCCCGTGAAGAGGACATCATTTGCCACATGCAGCTGAATCCGTTTTAGGGTCTCTTCATCTGTCCATGTATTTCGTAAAAATAAAAAATAATAATAATAATAATTTTGAAATATATTGCTCTCTTATATCATCTCCTAGTTTTGTAGCAATCTATCTAATTCATTAATGAATAGATAATTAATTCCAGCAATCAATATGTACTGAAAAGATTTTTCGCTGTACTTTCTAATCATATATTTATGATTAGAAAGCCTTAGATAGCATAGCTGGGAATATAAATGGATGCCTGCTGCTTCAGAGAATGAGATGAGGGTTTTATTTTGTTGTTGGTGTTCCAGGGGGTTGTAAGGAAACCTTGTCAGGATTGGTACTGGTCAAAATAACAGATTTATTTACTTATTTATTGTACCTACATCTTTACAGATTGTAACAAACAACTTTTGACCAACAGGCCAACCCAATATTCCCAGAATCAGAATAGGTTCCTACCAAAGACCATTTAAATAATACTATAAAAAGTAGATGGCAGAAAGGAAGATTGACAGCAAAAATAGGATTGCTGGGTTAGTTGAACAGTTTAATTTCTGTACCACACACACAATACTGGCATACTTGTTATCAGAGTAATTTTATAAACCCCAGTAAACCAGGATCAGTGAGCATAGAACAGGGTTAGAAAAGAAATCAAATGGATTGAGGAACAGGTAAGGGCCAAAAGGAAAAGAAAACAATAATCCTAGCAAAATCACTTTTGCCTTCCACCCACGTAACAGTAAGTAGATGCAATTAATATAGTAATAGCGATACAAGTAATACAAAACAACAGAAAAAGTCCAACAGAAAAAAACGTATTGGTAATACACAAAACATATCCAAACATATAATCCAAAAACCCAGGAAAACCAAAGCAATGCGCAACATAAACAAGTCAGAAAAATAATAAAACAGAAAAAGAACAAGCACCGTGCAGCAGCAAAAAATCCACAAGAAATGACAGCTCGCGGTCGAATTAGAAGAGTGGCTTTTTTCCAGGTAAACGGCAAGGTAAAAATAAGTGTCAGTAAAGTTGCTTAGTAGAAGAATTTTTTTTTTTTAAACTGTACTAACAAAACAAAAACTAGTCAAACATATTGACCTTTCTAACTTAATGCACTTCTACATTAAAACAAAATCTGCTTAGCAAATCTGAACACTTTTCAAATATCCCGCGGCAAACCTTCAGCAGCAACCAAAGCAGAAGGAACGACAGTGGTATTGCTGCAGAACGCAGACTCGCACAGCGTAGCTCTCACTGGCAGCTCACTCAGGATAATGCTGCGTGCACAACTCGTAATAGACGTCATCATTATATGCTACAGCCCAATCACATGATAAGGGTGATGAATTTAGGTACGAAAACTAAGTTTATTTAATAACAATAATGTAAGGGTTCTTTTCCGTAATAATGTTACTCTACTGACCGTCGGATCCCAAAGTAACTGGAGCAGGAAGTACAGTAAGCCACACACCGTCACGTTTCAAGTTTTTATTGGGTGCACAAATATATTTTTTCACAGTGAACAATAAAAGCCTATCACCAGCCAACACGGTTGGTGGTAAAACCCAAAAATAAATAAGTAAAAACCCTCCCTCAAAATGACACCCTAAAACAGCCCCTAAATACCATAAAAAATCACCACTAAAATAATACAAAATTGTGTTTCACACAATGCTCACAATACTCCCCAAAACACAGTTGCCCGGTACCCCAAAACAGCCTTAGCAGCACTACTCAGTCCCGGTCACCTTGGGGCTTGAAACCTGGTCCTTCAGGGGCCCCTCCACTGCAGTTGTAGGCTCCATATGCCCGAGTCCTTTTCACAGCCCTGTCTACTGGCTGGCTCGATTTTACTCCACTGGTCCACTTATCCGCTTCCAAATGGCTCTACTTCCTGTTGTCACAGCCATCCCTGGCTGGTCCAGCTCCCCCTAGTGTCGCCGCCTATGCTGGAACAGAGAGGAAAAGCACAGCCCTTACTGAAGATTCCATACACGGTCAGCTTTCATAACAAACACAAATATGCTTTTCCAGCAAACATGAGCACTTAACTTTATAGCCCCAGCCTTGAGGTGCAGCACACCTCTTCTGCGTCCCCTGCAGCTCTCCTGAGGGCCGTCTTCTCCCCCCTGGTCATCAGCGGCACACACACGGAGGAGCTGTAAAACATAAACACACTGTGCAACGCACAGGATTACTGTTTGCACACTACCTTCAATATGGACTTCAGTCGTCAACACACACACAAATGCTTCCTCTTTGGCACTGCGCACAACTAATATTTGTTTTCAAACAAAAATGAGTACTTTCCTTTCATCTCTCTCTGTAGTACATCCGGTAGCATTCGTTCCTCCAACTTGCCACTCTGGTGACCTCACTGCTGCTGTCTTCCACGCTTCTCTGGTCTCCTATTGACGTTTTCTTCCTTGCTTGCTTGCGTAATATAGTTAATACATTAGGAAAAGTCCTTTCCATGTTTTACAAGCAGTCTGTTAGATGTGTTATGTTTGGATACTCCAGTTCCAGGTTTTATAGGTGGCGTGGAAAAACACAAGACAAGCTGTGTCAATGCCATATGCCATAACTCCTTTAAAATCATAACAAAATACAATCTGTTCAGAATTAAAGCTCCTCTTCTTCCCCTAACGGTACATCACAGTTTGCTTGCTTCCTGCTTCCTGCTTCCTGCTCCTGCTCCTGCTTCCTGCTTCCTGCTTCCTGCTTCCTGGCCCAGGCTCCTCCCCTTCACTGCTGCCTGCTTCCCTTTTTATAGTTCCATCCTTAACTGATCCCCCTTCAGTTCTTAAAGGTACAGGCTCAGGTGGTAGATCCTGAACCAATACATATCCCACCACCATAAAAACATTTGAACCCCTTACAATAATCTAACCCTAAACCTAATCACTATGTTCAGTGTTCTCACCGTTCCACACCCTGTTTATGGTCACGTGGTAGGGGTGTTGAGGGTGAATGGAGCATAGAGTAAAGGCATGCCTTGATTTAGTCTTTTCAAATAATGAAGACAGAATAACTAAAACAGAGATCAGAGAACCATTGGCAAACTCAGAACACAACATGGTCTCATTTGAAGTGATTTTTAAAACCCCCAAAGTAATGACTAAAGCTAAGGTTTACAATTTTAGAAAAGCAAACTATGAAGGTATGAAACAGAGACTAACAGAAATAGTTTGGAGTAAAATAGAGAAAACATCCACAGAAAAAGGATGGCTGTTTTTAAAAAATGTAGTACTAGAGGCACAAAACAATTACATCCCAAAAGTAGACAAATCTAAATCTAAAACAAAATGACCAAAATGGTTTAATAGATCAATTAAAAAAAAATATTCAGCAAAAAGCCACTTTACAGAGCGTTCAAAAGGGACCAAAAACAAAAACACAGAAAGAGTACTTGGAACTGCAAATGCAAGTCAAAAAGGAAGTTAGAAAGGCCAACAGAGAGATAGAAATGAACATTGCTAAGGGGGCTAAAACCAATTCCAAAATGTTTTTTTTAATATTATAACAGCAAGAGTACATTGAAAGAGGAGGCTAAATGTCTAAGAGATACAAATGGCAAAGTCATAGACAAAGAAAAAAAAAAGCAAATATGTTAAATGATTACTTTTCACAAGTTTTTACAAAGGAGGATACGGAAAACATGCCCCACATGTCGACCTGTTCCTATCCAATTTTAAATAACTTTAGCATAACAGAGGCAGAAGTGTTAAAGGGACTAGGAGCTCTTAAAATAAACAAATCCCCTGGATCCTCTCAATAGTACTCAAAGAAATGAAAAAAGTTATTTACAAACCGCTAACCAAGATCATGCAACAGTCTCTTTACACAGGGGTTGTACTGACAGACTGGAGAAATGCAAACATAATACCGATCCACAAAAAGGGAGACAAAACCGAACCAGGTAACTACAGACCAATAAGTCTGACTTCTATTACATGTAAACTTATGTAAACTATAATAAGATCCAAAATGGAAAATTACCTATATGGTAACAGTATCCTGGGAGACAGTAAGCATGGTTTTAGGAAAGGGAGATCGTGTCTAACTAACCTGCTTGATTTTTTTGAGGATGCAACATCGACAATTGCAAACCATACAACATATTTAGATTTCCAGAAAGCTTTTGACAAAGTCCCGCAGAAAAGATTAATTCTCAAACTGAACGCAATAGGGATTCAAGGAAATGCATGCACATGGATTAGGGAGTGGTTAACATGTAGAAAACAGAAAGTACTGATTAGAGGAGAAACCTCAAAATGGAGCGAGGTAACCAGGGTGTATCACAGGGATCAGTATTAGGTCCTCTGCTATTCCTAATCTACATTAATGATTTAGATTCTGGTATAGTAAGCAAACTTGTTAAATTTGCAGACAACACAAAAATAGGAGGAGTGGCAAGCACTGTTGCAGCAGCAAAGGTCATTCAAAATGATCTAGACAGCATTCAGAACTGGGCAGACACGTGGCAAATGACATTTAAAAGAGAAAAGTGTAAGGTTCTGCACGCAGGCAATAAAAATGTGCATTATAAATACCATATGGGAGATGCTAAAATTGAAGAAGGAATCTATGAAAAAGACCTAGGAGTTTATGTTGACTCGGAAATGTCTTCATCTAGACAATGTGGGGAAGCTATAAAAAAGGCCAACAAGATGCTCAGATATATTGTGAAAAGTGTTGAATTTAAATCAAGGGAGGTAATGTTAAAACTTTACAATCCATTAGTAAGACCTCACCTAGAATATTGTGTTCAGTTCTGGTCACCTTGTTACAAAAAGGATATTGCTGCTCTAAAAAGAGTGCAAAGAAGAGCGACCAGAATTATCCCAGGTTTAAAAGGAATGTCATATGCAGACAGGCTAAAAAAATTAAATCTATTCAGTCTTGAACAAAGAAGACTACGTGGTGATCTGATTCAAGCATTCAAAATTCTAAAAGGTATTGACAATGTCGACCCAGGGGACTTTTTCGACCTCAAAAAAGAAACAAGGACCAGGGGTCACAAATGGAGATTAGATAAAGGGGCATTCAGAACAGAAAATAGGAGGCACTTTTTTACACAGAGAATTGTGAGGGTCTGGAACCAACTCCCCAGTAATGTTGTTGAAGCTGACACCCTAGGATCCTTCAAGAAGCTGCTTGATGAGATTCTGGGATCAATAAGCTACTAACAACCAAACGAGCAAGATGGGCCGAATGACCTCCTCTCAATTTTAAACTTTCTTATGTTCTTATTTCTTATATAATTGTAAATTGTTGATATTAGTGTTATTATTTAAATTTACTTTTGACAGCAATATAATAGTGGGTAATTAAATAGGTAATTGTATATTATACTACAAAACAGTGTTAATATGGCTTCTAGAATAACTGAGGACATAGAGCAGCTCAGTTTGAAACTCCTTTAAGGGGTTTGGGTAGGGGTGAATTGCTTTGGGGTACAGTAAGTTAAGTGAATTGAAGCCAGGGCAATGGTGCAGTCCCCCCAGATTAGTTACCAGCACTCTAATTATCAGACCCACAGCCCCAGTAGGGAGTCAAGATGGGGCAGCACAACAATTGATTGACCTTATTGGGCAATTAGGTCAGCAGATTGGGGACTCAATAGCATCCCGTCTGATAACCAACCAGAACATAGTAGCAATGCCAATGACAGCCAATCAGGGAGTTCACTGCCCAGTCCGATTGCAGAAACAACAGTGCCCAGTCTTGATTTAACAAAATTAAATGTAGTTGTGAAGCATGGCATTCGTGACCCTATAATATTTAGAGGGGATGTGTGGCGGAGTGTCCCACCCCTATGTATTATTATTTGTGTTTTGTTTGCGGCGCAGTTAAAAGCGCCGCGTCTTTTGTTATTATTTATAATTTAAAAACCCCGTGAGGATGCATGACTGATCAGCTACTGATTATTTAACTAGCTGACAGTCATGCATCCTTACCAAATGCGTGCAGATTGTGGCCGAGGGGTAATAAGATAATTAACAGCTAGTTAACCCCTCGGCCAGAGTATAAGAACCTGCAGCTGTCCGTGCTGCAGGGGTGGAGTGTACAGAGGAGAGTACGGGGAGAGAGTGAGAGCGAGGATAAACAACATTTAAAAAAACGACTGCTAAACAGTCTTTGTTTATTCGTTTGGCCCTCGTGCCCTTCGGTTTCTGTTTTGTTATGCTTATTAATAAATTCAGCTGAGTGCCATAGCATTCAGCTTCACCCGCCCATCCATTGTTTTGGTTTCAGTTACTTCCTGGTCCGTGACGTCACCACACCTCACCACTGCGAGCCAGCCTGTCACAGGATAGTTCTGCAAAATGTACTGTATTAGAATGGATAGACATGATGAGTGTATATCTGAAAAAGATGGAGTGCCCTGGTGACAGCCAGGCAGAGGAGATTCTTAATCATTTGATGGGTCGCGCCAGAGTCATTGTGAAAGTGGGGTTGAAGAGCAATCCAGCATTAAACCCTACTAGTAATCCAGGGGTCTTGTTTGATATCCTCAAACAGTATTTTAGTGAGAGCCCATCATCACGTTTGCCGTTAGCAGATTTTTATGCCACGCAGCCACGTAGCAAGGAGAATCCAGTAGACTACAGGGTTCATTTAAACAAAGCAGCTGATTTAGCAGATGAGTACTTACAGGGCCAGGGTAGGAAAATGGAAAATATCGGCGGGGAGGTTACAATGATGTTCATACGTAATTACCCTGATTCTGAGTAAGTGGGTAAATGAATACCAGCGAGAGTATAAGTCAAGGGGGCAAGGCTTGAAAGTGTTGGATAAAGTGAAGTCTCAGCAAACAATAACAATAGAGAAAAAGCAACTCAGTGTAGATTGTGTGGGAGGGCAAGAAGTGAATGCACAGATACAGCATATCAATATGCCTCAGCCTAAGTTTTCCAGTTTATCAGCTACTGAAGGGGCAACAATTGAGCGCATGTGCTGTTTATTAGAAAAAATGCTCGAGAGAACAGGTCGTAGGGAGAGTCCAAGGGCATCGTTTCAGCGTAAATCATGGAACCCAGGCGTAGACCGGCAATGTAAAGTCTGTGGTGAGATGAGTCATTCCACACGCACACACTGTATGTCAAAAGCAAGATGTTTTGGGTGTCTCAGTACTGGTCACTAGAAGAGAGATTGTCCTAAAAGTATGCCACCTGTAGCGCAGCTGAATGCAAGTGGCAATGGTAGTGGGCAGAATCAGGGAAACTAGGCCACTCACATTCGGAAGGGAGCAGTGTGGGTGTGTATAGCCAATCCCTCAGGTATAGTGAAGATCCACATATGAAATAGCATGCCAACAGTCAACTAGTGGCAATCAGTTTATCTTCCAAAATGTGCATAAGGTGGAAGAAGCTGGTAGCTTGTTTTATACTCCTGTAGTTGTTAATGGTCTGGTAACTTTAAAAGTCACGTTAGATAGTGGGTCAATGGCATGTACCATCAGTGAAGCAGCTGAACAGGAGCTCAGCAAAGCTGGCGTGTTATCCGTGGCACCCAGTCAGAAACAAACATCATTCTAATAGGGTGTGGGGGAATGCAGGTACAGCCAAAGGGAGTTATACAGTTACAACTAGAAGTGTATGGACATAAAGTCAGTGTACCCACATTAGTTGTACCAGGGCAGCGAGACAGCTTATACTTGGCACAAATGTGATAAAGTATAAATTACAGCAGTTCAAGAGGGCCGATTGTTATTGGGGAGTGATGAGTAAGCCAGAGCAGACTCAAAGTTGTGAGAGGTTCTTAAATATGCTGGCAGGTTTAAACAGATGGAAGGGTGACCACATTCCAGACCATGTAGGAACTGTGAAGTTAGCACAGTCCATAACCTTAGCTCCAAGGAAAGAACACCTGGTGTGGGGAAAATTGCCAGCTAGTGCTCCCATCTCTATTGGCAGTACCATTCTAGTAGAGCCCCCAAAATCTCGGCACTACAAAAAATATATAATGGTGGGTAGGTTTATCACATCCATGTGGGGAGATAGGTGGGTCCCAGTTAAAATCATCAATCCATACTATGGGAGACCACATGGTCCTCTGATAGAGATGGCAGCTTAGAGTCCACTCTCCACCTCATCTCGCTCCTATTATTATTTTTTGCATTACTAAAGTTTGCTCTCACTCATATTTTTGATTATTTTTCATTGTGACATTCTAGAGCGTATCAGGCAATCTCAGAAGAAGCATTCTGCCGAGCTGCCTTTGTCACCTAACAAAGCTTCAAAGCCTATTGCTGCTCCCGACATGTCCGCCATGTTTGGGATGTTTAAGGAGGAACTCACTTGCCAACTTTCCGCCTTCGAGGGAAAACTTGACCTCAAACTGCAGGCGCTGAGAGATGAGTTTGTCAAAATGATAAACACTGAAATTTCTGCTGTCAAAAAGGAGATTGGTGCAGTAAAATCTGATCTGTCTTCTATACGTGCCGCTACTGACAGCAGTGTGAAAGCGAACGCCATGCTGACAGCCAGACTCGACCGAGATGAGGATGAAGGGGCAAGAGACAACAGGATTGTGCACGCCGCAACAATCTTCACATTGTGGGCTTAAAGGAGGGCGCTGAAGGTGATGATCCTATCGGCTTTTTAACAAAGATGCTCCCGCAGTGGCTCCCATCTCTTGCAGGCAGAAACCTCGAAGGCGCACCGTCTTCCTCCAAATAATTCCTCTCTGAGCGACAAACCTTTATCTTCACCTTTATCTTCAACCTACTCCGGTACACCAACAGACAGCTCATTCTTCAGGCTGCCAGGAAAGAGCCCCCTCTCTTTGTGGGGCAATCACTTCGATTTTACCCGGATTACAGTGCTGTCACGGCTCGGAAAAGACGTGCCTTCTCACCGTCCCTCTCTCTTCTCCGTTCCCGGGGTATCCAGGCCTTCATCTTATACCCGGCAATATGTAAGATCGTGCACGGTTCCCGGATCTTTCTGTGCCATGCTCCAGAGGAGGTGCAGGACTTTCTTGAGTCGCTGAACAGCACTGCTTCACCCCGAGGCTACTTAGTCGTTTCTCCGTTCTGGCAACTGAAGAAATGGTGGGATGATGTCCTCCTTTGGACTGCATGGGACTGTGTCACTGTCAAGTAGTATTACAGGCCTGTATTTGCGACAAACGAATCGCTTTAATATTGGTGAAATAACACTCCAGAATTCGTTAACACTACAGCTAATTTTAGTTCATAGCGCTATTGCTTTTTATTTACGTATTGTTCACATTACTATTGATAAGATACCGACGGGCCCGGTACGGTCCATAGTCTATCTTTGAGAACGTCACTAGTAATCAAACAGTTAAGTTTTTTTTTTTAAATCATTATTATTTTGGTTATTATGATGCTTTTCTTTGGCCAATTGAGTTGGCTTAATGTGACATTAAGCTTGTGCATACGAATTTCTACACGCACTTTTTGCATCAACAGCGTTTTTCTGCTGTGATACTCTTGGCTTTGTAACTCGGTTGAACTCGGTTAATCTGCTGTATTTGAAACATTGTTGACTACGTTACTGTGTTGTTGATATGTTATATTTCTATGCATTTAAGGCTTTAATGTTTTGTTCTGTTTTCTGATCAATATTTATTTATTCTTCCCTATTTCTATGGGGCGGGTTGGGGGGGCTAGTTTTAAGGCTTTCGCTGCCCGCTTTCACAGTGGCCACGTCGATTGAATTAGAGGGGAGGGTGTGCTGAGGTAGCTTTTCTCAGCTGCACCTGGGTAATTGTTATTTTCCTTTTTACTTCTGTTCAGTGTATTCCTGGGCTTTGGGTGGGGGGTGTGGGAAGATGGCAACTTGGGGAGGGAGAAGGACTCGAATCAAGTGCTTTTTGGGTTGTATTTTTACATTTCTGTGAAAGTCACACTGTTTTACTCTTTTATTAAGATTGTACAGCTAGCCGTGTACTCTGTTTCTTCGCCTCCGATCAGTGCATTGGTTTTCGATTCCTATGACTGATATTACATTATTATCTTGGAACACACACGGTTTAAAGTCCCCGCAAAAGCGATCTGCCTGTCTCGATTTTCTGCGTAGGAAACATGTTGATATTGCTTGCATTCAGGAATCACATTTGAGAGAACGTGATGTTAACAGATTTTCTAATAAACACTATTACGTGGCTGTCTCGAGCTGTGCCGACTCCAGGTCTAAAGGTGCTTTAATATTACTAAGACACAGTTTACCTATCACTGTGCAGGAATCACACGGTACTCTAGATGGCAGAGTGGCATTTTTGAAGACTATTATATCTGATAAAAAGATTGCATTTGTATCTGTTTATGCCCCAGCGATTTATGACCCAGACTTTTTTTAGTTCGCTAACTACTATATTGCTGGACATGTCAGATTATAGCCTTGTTCTCGGCGCTGACATGAACGCGGTGGTTAACCCTGCTATCGACCGATCGAGTCTGAATCAAGGCAGGACACAACAGGCGGCTTCTCTCACTTTGCAGAGATTTATTTCAGATTTAGGGTTTATAGACTTGTTTTGCATATTTAACCCGTCTGCTAAAGAATTTACTTTCTTTTCGGCCAGACATAAATCTTTTTCTAGGATTGATTTTATTTTGTACAGCGAGGAGGTACTGGAGAGCGAGAGAGGTTGAATTTAAACAATTGCTATCGTGCTGGAGGGCAGCACGATACTTGTTAGTGTTTAGTCTTGTGTCTTGTTTTGTTTATCTGTTTATTTTGGCATCAGTACCATGTCCTGTTTTTGTGTCTGCTTCAACCTTTTTATTTACTGTCTGTCATTAAACTGCGCAGCAGCGCAATCACCATACCACTCCGTCCAGTCTGTGTTATTTCCCTGCGTCTTACGTCACCACTCTAGGCTGCTTGTCACACGTGGTGTCAGAAGAGGGATAACAGCGCCACCAAGCGTCATACCAGGGAAGGACTGTTTTTGTGACTGTTTTTTTGGGGGGGGGGGAACAAACAACAAAACAAAGAATGGAAAACTGGTTCTGGGGAGAACGCAACACTACCCTGGAGGACCACCTCGCTGGCCTGGAAGACCAAGGCTGGTGCCTTGCCTGCGGGGTATACGGGCACACGGTGGCTGTCTGCCCCTACCAGGATGAGGAGGAGGAACCGACCCAGGAGAGGAAGGACAGGGAGGAGGAGGATCGCCTGAGGGCCAAGAACCCAAGGCGTCTGACAGAAGTCATTGTCATTGTGCCCCCTCTGCGACCAGAAACACCGGTTCGCCATCTGTCCATTCCACGGTTGTGAGGAGGAGGACGGCCCAGAACATGACGGATCAGAGGCCGTGCGGAGGTACCTTGCGGCAGAGTTGTGCCCCGGCTGTGGGGCAAATGGGCACACATTGGTCATATGCTCCACGCAGTATGAAGAGGCGTCCCGCGCCCGGACGGGGAAGCACGGCGTCTGGCCCAGAAGGAGGAGGATCCGCCTGAAGGCTGTACCATCACACGCAGGTGGATCAGGACATCTGCCTCAAAGGGGAGGAGTGGTGCTTTGCCGTCGGCGAGGTCGGGCACAAATCACCTGACCAACCTCCTCCATGGCAAGAGGTGGACCTGCCGGTCCCAAAGAAGGGAAGGAGTGGTGGTGCCAGGAAGAAGGTAAAGAGGCAGGTGCGAGCTCCACAGCCCAAGAGAGAGGAGTCGGTGCGTCTACAGCCTGAGTGGGAGCATCCTGAACGTCCTATGCCTGAGTGGGAGGAGCCTGAACGTCCTATGCCTGAGAGGGAGTCGGTGCGTCCATAGCCCAAATTGGAGGGGGAGTCGGTGCGTCCACAGCCCAAGAGGGGCAGGCCCACAGGTCGAGGACCCAGGCCGCCAGCAGAGGGAGAATGCCTGCTGGTTTCGCCTCCACCAGCAGAGGGAGAATGCCTGCTGGTTCCACCTCCACCCACGTGGGAGGACTGCTTGCCGCTCCCACCTCTGCCGGCAGAGGGAAACTGCCTGCTGCCTCTGCCTCCACCACCAGGAGCAGAGCAGCAGGAGCTGCCTCTGCCTCCGCCACCTCCACTGCCAGGAGCAGAGCAGCGGGAGCTGCCTCTGCCTCCGCCACCTCCACCGCCAGGAGCAGAGCAGCGGGAGCTGCCTCTGCCTCCGCCACCTCCACCAGCAGAGGATGAATACCTGCTGGTTATGTCTCAAGCGCCGTGGGAAGACAGCTTACCGCTCCCAGCTCCACCAGCAGAGGGTGAATGCCTGCTGGTTCTGCCTCAACCGCCGTGGGAGGACTGCTTGCCCCTCCCACCTCCACCAGCAGAGGGTGAATACCTGCTGGTTATGTCTCAAGCGCCATGGGAGGACAGCTTACCGTTCCCAGCTCCACCAGCAGAGGGTGAATACCTGCTGGTTCTGCCTCAGCTGCCGTGGGAGGACTGCTTGCCCTTCCTACCTCCACCAGCAGAGGGTGAATACCTGCTGGTTCCGCCTCAGCCGCCGTGGGAGGACTGCTTGCCCCTCCCACCTCCACCAGCAGAGGGTGAATACCTGCTGGTTCCACCTCCACTGTCATGGGAAGGACTGCTCCTGCCCTGCCTCGTACCGCCCAAGGATGCCTGCCACGCACCGCCCAAGGATGCCTGCCTCGCACCGCCCAAGGATGCCTGCCTCGCACCGCCCAAGGATGCCTGCCTTGCACCGCCCAAGGATGCCTGCCATGCATCACCTGGGGCTGCCTGTGGCTCCGCATCGCCTGGGGCTGCCTGTGGCTCCGCATCGCCTGGGGCTGCCTGTAGCTCCGCATCGCCTGGGGAGGCCTGTTCGCCCTCGCCTTTGGAGGTGAGTTTGCCGTCGCCTGGAGGTCATTTGCTGCTGACCTCCGGGGATGTACTGGGCCTGGAGAAGCCAGCCTACGCACTGTCAGCACGTCTGCTGACAGCCTCGCCCCTGGCAGTCTTCCCGCTGCCAGGGGTGCAACGGGAGGAAGCAGCCTTTCGCTGCTAGAACTGCCCGGCTGGAGAAGCCAGCCTCACGCACTGTCAGCACGTCTGCTGACAGTAGTACCAATAACCACCTGGCTACTGGCAACATTGTATTATGAACCCCTTGAAGGCCCTGCTTTCAGCCCGAGACTTTGACCGAGACTTTTGGGCTTTCAAGGGGAGGGGCTATTGATGGCGTGTGCTGTGCACAAGGAGGGAGGTGGCCATTGAGGCCATGTGTGCTTGTGGTGGAGTGTCCGCCCTATTTATTATTATTTGTGTTTTGTTTTGCGGCGCAGTTAAAAGCGCAGCGTCTTTATTATTTATAATTTAAAAACCCTGTGAGGATGCATGACTGATCAGCTACTGATTATTTAACTAGCTGACAGTCATGCATCGCCTAACTGATGCAGACTGTGGCGAGGGTAATAAGATAATTAACAACTAGTTAACCCCTCAGCCAGAGTATAAGAACCTGCAGCTGTCCGTTCTGCGGTTGTTGAGTGTTGGAGTGTAGAGAGTGCGGGAGAGTGGAGAGCACGCGTAGAATACAACAAAACAATTGCTAAAGCGTGCTGGTTTAGCCAGCACACCACTTACTGTTTGTCTGTTTATTCGTTTGGCCCTCGTGCCCTTTGGTTTCTGTTTTGTTTGGTTAAATCTTTTGTTTTGTTTATTAATAAATACGCTGAGTGCCGTTGCACTCAGCTTCACCCGCCCATCCATTGTTTTGATTCAGTTACTTCCTTGTCCGTGACGTCACCACACTTCACCACTGCCAGACTGTCACAGTGCTGTACACAAGGGGGGAGGTATGTGGCAGTGTGCCCGCCCCGTGTCTGTTATATGTTGCGTGTGGTGTGTTAATGTTGGTGTATAGGCATTGGTACACGGGATATAAGCGGGTCTGTGTTTCACGTGTGTTTAAAAATGTAGATTTGTATTTAGGCACGATGATGGCACAAATCACTTCACGTGCTGGTTAAAATGTAATGTGTGGTCACGGGAGTACACATAATTAATTCACGTGCAGATGTACCGAGACTCCAATTGAATGATTGATTAGCAATTGAGTCTCGGTACAGATGTATAAAAAGCGCACCTTTTCACGCACTGGAGGGTTAGGTGTACAGCGAGGAGGTACTGGAGAGCGAGAGAGGTTGAATTTAAACAATTGCTATCGTGCTGGAGGGCAGCACGATACTTGTTAGTGTTTAGTCTTTTGTCTTGTTTTGTTTATTTTGGCATCAGTGCCGTGTCCTGTTTTTGTGTCTGCTTCAACCTTTTTATTTACTGTCTTTAAACTGTGCAGCAGCGCAATCACCATACCACTCCGTCCAGTCTGTGTTATTTCCCTGCGTCTTACGTCACCACTCTAGGCTGCTTGTCACAGGGATGCAATCAAGGGATTTATTAAAGATACTTCCACTTTATTTGCTTCTAATTTGAATAAATCTAGACTTAGTAAGATTAAAGAGTTGGAAACTAAATTGGCTGTATTAAATCATAATTTACAAAATTCCTCTTCTGAGACCACTGCACTTGAACTCGACTTGGTTAAAAAATAATTACTTGCTTTGCCTAGGCATTGGGCAGAGTTTCTTATTCACAGGGCTAGACAGAATTATTATCTTAATGGTTCAAAACCCTCTCATCTCTTGGCTCTCAGACTTCGCAATAATGAGAGCCTGGCGAACATACCGTATATTAGATCTACACAGGGTGGATTGCTGACTGACCCCTCGCAAATTAATTCGGAATTTAGCTCCTTCTATTCTAAATTGTACAGCTCAGACACCCCTTTTGATCAGACCACATGTACGCACTTCCTACAAGACCTTAGACTGCCACGTCTTTCAGCTGAGGAAGCATCTGTACTTGGTGAGCCGTTATCTCTAGCTGAATTAAAAGAGGCTTTACAAGATATGAAAAAATCAAAATCGCCTGGTTTTTAATCAGCTAGGACCGCTTCTATTAAAGATGATACAAACCGCTATTGAAAAGGGCTCGTTTGGAAGAGATGTTAATTCGGCTATTGTATCTCTATTGTTAAAAAAAGATAAAGACCCCACTAACTGTGCGAGCTACCACCCTCTGTCGTTAATAAACTCTGATGTCAAGATCTATGCCAAGGTCTTGTCACGTCGTCTTGAGGTTTATATGACTAAACTGGTTCATCATGACCAGACAGGCTTTATCAAGTCACGCCTTGCATCTGATAATGTGTGTCGCCTTCTTCATATTATCCACGCAGCTATGGATATCAATACTCCTTGTGCAGTCTTGTCACTGATGAATGAGGGTATCTGTGGTCGGTTTTGGAGCATATTGGTTTAGGGTCAGACTTTATTAGTATGATTAAGGTGTTATATGCTAACCCATCTGCAATGGTGCTTAAATGTAAATGTTCTTCCCAGTTTGCTATATCCAGGGGTACCCGTCAGGGTTGCCCGCTCTCTCCGCTTCTGTTCGCCCTATCACTTGAACCACTTGCCCAAGCTGTTCGTCAGTCAACAGCTTTTAATCCTATTAATATCAATGATACTCAGCATCACATTTCACTCTGTGCTGATGATGTGCTTTTATTTGTTGATAATGTGCCTCAATCACTCCCTCATTTACTGTCCATTTTTGATGATTTTAGTTTGTTATCAGGTTATAAGATCAATTGGTCTAAGTCTGGCCTAATGCCCCTGAATGCTGCAATGAGAAAATGTGTCCTGCCTTCTAATATACCTGTGGTTAAGCATTTCAGATATCTTGGAGTAGAAATATACTCCTCACTCCATGCTATCACTTCGAATAACTTTAACACAATTTTCAGACAGATGGAGGCTGACTTAACCAGATGGACCCACCTCCCCAACTCACTACAAGCTCGTATCTCAATAGTCAAAATGAATGTACTTCCACGCATTAACTTCTTCAGTTCTATGATCCCCCTTTCCCCCACTACTAATTGTTGGGACAAATTGCAAGTATGATTGCT
Organism: Acipenser oxyrinchus oxyrinchus; assembly: GCA_030684275.1. Taxonomy (NCBI): domain Eukaryota; kingdom Metazoa; phylum Chordata; class Actinopteri; order Acipenseriformes; family Acipenseridae; genus Acipenser; species Acipenser oxyrinchus. Next base: position 21,609,794 of record CM060253.1, on the reverse strand, counting down.
AAATTCATATGGAATGGGAAGCGTTCCCGCATTAAACTTTCTACTCTTCAACGTGAAAAATGCACAGGAGGGCTGTCATTGCCTAGTGTTAAGAATTATTTTTGGTCATTCGTACTTCTTCCAATTGCATCTTGGCTGGACTCCAATGTTCATGTTTCCTGGCAACCAATCGAGGAAAAATTGGTATTTCCGCACAGACTTCAAGATTTGGTTTACTCAGCTGTTCCTCTCAAACATTGTAAATTGCGTTTTGGCCCTATAATCTCCCATCTAATTTCTGAGTGGTGCACAGTTGAAAAGCACACCAAAATTCAGTTCAAATGGCACTCACATACTCCTATTTTTCATAATTATAAACTTTTATCAGGTGGTCGCCCCTTTTCCTTTCCACAATGGAGGGACAGGGGAATACACACTCTTTCAGACATTTGTAGGGATAAGTACCTTTGTGTGTTCCAAGATTTACAGCTACAATTTGATGTACCAAAATCTTCCTATTTTTTTTTATTTACGTCTACGTTCCGCAATGCGTGCCTACGGGGTGCCCTGGGGTACCAAGCTGCCTTCACACATATTACACAATAATCTAGTTAAGGGGGGAAAATCAAAGGGCTTGGTGACCACACTTTATACCCTCCTTCTCCAGGCATCATACAAACCTTTGGTGATTAATACTGTTTGGAAAAGGGACTTACCCTTTATAGATAAAGAAATATCTTGGGTCACAGTATGGAATAATTTAAGGACAGCTTCTAAGAATCCTAATCATCAGCTTATCTACTTCAACTTTCTTCATAAAACATACATAACCCCTTGCAAAAGATGTCATATGAAACTGGCCCCTACTCCCCTTTGCATGCTCTGTCCCCAGGGTACCGTAGGTACATTCTTACATATGGTCTGGGAATGTCCTGATGTGCTTGTGTTCTGGAAGCAGGTCTCTACAACCCTATCGGTTATTCTTAATAGTGAGATTCCTTGTTCACCTAAAATATTTTTACTAGATGATGACTCTTCACTTGATCTTTCTGTTAATCAAAAACGGATCTGGTTAGCCGGCATCACTGCAGCTAAAAAAATGATAGCCCTTCGTTGGCACCCCCCCCACTCCCTTCCCTGGCGTCAATGGATTATCTCTTTCCTGGACATTGTTCATTTGGAGCTTTCCACTACACGGATCCATGGGGCAGGGAAAGGGACTGTGCGGGCCTGGGAGTCAGCTTCAGGCTTTATCAAGACCTTGCAGGACAGAACTTCACCTGTTATTGACTGAATTCTGCTTCTAGGGTCCTTCTTGGGGTGGGTGGGTGGGGTATGTTGGATGGGGGAGTTGCCATCGGGGTGGTCTAATTGTTTTGTGTATTGTATTGTTTTCTTTAATTAAATAAATACAAATAAAAAAAATTGATCACAAAAAAAAAATCCATACGATAAAGCAGTGACCCTCAAACATAATGTTAAAATTGCAGAAGTGTATCCCTGTCTGACACCGACCCTATCGCTGAATAGACAGTGACAACTAACCACCAGGAAGCTAGTTTCAGTAGTGAGTCAACTGACAGGGTCAATGTAAGTGACACGCTCAGAAAATTGGGATTAACAGATATCGATATTGATTTGTGTGAGGTCTCCCATTATTGGAAAGGATAGTTAGTTGAACTAATAGAGAAGTATGAAGGAGTCTTTTCCAGGGACAAACTAGACTGTGGAGAAGCAAAGGAGTTCACCCACCGCATCCACCTGACTGATGACAAGCCATTCCGTCTGCCCTATCATGGAGTCCCACCAGGTAATTAGCGAAGTTTTAGTCTTCGCACCTACAGAAGAAGCAGCATTGAAGAGATTGGAAATGGTTTTCAGCCGTTTGAGTGCCAATGGGCTAAAATTATCACAGAAAAAGTGCCATTTCTTGAGGCGGACTGTGTGAAGATGGAGTCGCAACAGACCCAGACAAGGTGAATGCTATCATTTCCATCACAGAAGTTGATCTAATGGAGTCTGATGGAGTAACACCTTCCCAAAAGAAAATAAGATAATTTCTAGGTATGGTTATTTATTACCAGCACTTCATTGGAAATTGTTCCAGTTTAGCAAAACCCTTGTTTGCATTAACAGCATGTCCAAAAAGGAAGAGAGGACCAAAGTTCAAAGCTGTAGTGCAGAAGCTTCATCAAACAGCATTATCAGAATCAGTTATATTAGCACACCCAGATTTTAAGCAACCATTTATCTTGTCAACTGATAAAGAGAGCTCCAGGAAAAGCAGTAGGGAGATAGTGTACTATCTGGGGTTATCCACTATGTGAGAAGGAAACAGAGGCCTTCCAGAAGGGAGAGGGCTCATGAACCATCTACAGTCATACGAACATTGAAGCAATGGAAGACAGAATAACTAAAACAGAGGTCAGAGAGCCATTGGCAAACTCACGCCACAATATGGTTTCATTTGAAGTATTTTTTAAAACCCCAAAAGTAATGACTAAAGCTAAGGTTTACAATTTTAGAAAAGCAAACTATGAAGGTATGAAACAGAGACTAACAGAAGTAGATTGGAGTAAAATAGAGAAAACTTAGACAGAAAAAGGATGGCTGTTTTTTAAAAAATGTAGTCCTAGAGGCGCAAATCAATTACATCCCAAAAGTAGACAAATCTAAATCTAAAACAAAATGGCCAAAATGGTTTAATAGATCAATTAAAAAAAAAATTCAGCGAAAAAAGGCACTTTACAAAGCATTTAAAAAGGACCAAAAACAAAGTACACAGAAAGAGTACTTGGAACTGCAAACACAAGTCAAAAAGGAAGTTAGAAAGGCCAAGAGAGAGATAGAAATCAATATTGCTAAGGGGAATAAAACCAATTCCAAAATGTTTTTCCAATATTATAACAGCAAGAGAACATTCAAAGAGGAGGTTAAATGTCTAAAAGACACAAATGGCAAAATCATAGATGAAGAAAAAAAAAAGCAAATATATTAAATGATTACTTTTCACAGGTTTTTACAAAGGAGGACACAGACAACATACCCCACATGTCGACCTGTTCCTATCCAATTTTAAATAACTTTAGCATAACAGAGGCAGAAGTGTTAAAGGGACTAGGAGCTCTTAAAATAAACAAATCCCCTGGGCCGGATGAGATCCTCCCAATAGTACTCAAAGAAATGAAAGAAGTTATTTACAAACCGCTAAACAAGATCATGCAACAGTCTCTTGACACAGGGCTTGTACTGAAAGACTGGAAAATTGCAAACGTAATACCGATCCACAAAAAGGGAGACAAAACTGAACCAGGTAACTACAGACCAATGAGCCTGACTTCTATAATATGTAAACTTATGGAAACTATAATAAGATCTAAAATGGAAAATTACCTATATGGTAACAATATCCTGGGAGACAGTCAGCATGGTTTTAGGAAAGGGAGATCGTGTCTAACTAACCTGCTTGATTTTTTTGAGGATGCAACATTGACAATGGATAATTGCAAAGCATACAACATGGTTTATTTAGATTTCCAGAAAGCTTTTGACAAAGTCCCACATAAAAGATTAATTCTCAAACTGAACGCAGTAGGGATTCAAGGAAATGCATGCACATGGATTAGGGAGTGGTTAACATGTAGAAAACAGAAAGTACTGATTAGAGGAGAAACCTCAAAATGGAGCGAGGTAACCAGTGGTGTACCACAGGGATCAGTATTAGATCCTCTGCTATTCCTAATCTACATTAATGATTTAGATTCTGGTATAGTAAGCAAACTTGTTAAATTTGCAGACGACACAAAAATAGGAGGAGTGGCAAACACTGTTGCAGCAGCAAAGGTCATTCAAAATGATCTAGACAGCATTCAAAACTGGGCAGACACATGGCAAATGACATTTAATACAGAAAAGTGTAAAGTATTGCATGCAGGCAATAAAAATGTGCATTATAAATATCATATGGGAGATACTGAAATTGAAGAAGGGAACTATGAAAAAGACCTAGGAGTTTATGTTGACTCAGAAATGTTTTCATCTAGACAATGTGGGGAAGCTATAAAAAAGGCCAACAAGATGCTCAGATATATTGTGAGAAGTGTTGAATTTAAATCAAGGGAAGTAATGTTAAAACTTTACAATGCATTAGTAAGACCTCACCTAGAATATTGTGTTCAGTTCTGGTCACCTTGTTACAAAAAGGATATTGCTGCTCTAGGAAGAGTGCAAAGAAGAGCAACCAGAATTATCCCGGGTTTAAAAGGCATGTCATATGCAGACAGGCTAAAAGAATTGAATCTATTCAGTCTTGAACAAAGAAGACTACGCGGCAATCTGATTCAGACATTCAAAATCCTAAAAGGTATAGACAATGTCGACCCAGGGGACTTTTTTGACCTGAAAAAAGAAACATGGACCAGAGGTCACAAATGGAGATTAGATAAAGGGACATTCAGAACAGAAAATAGGAGGCACTTTTTTACACAGAGATGTTGTTGAAGCTGACACCCTGGGATCCTTCAAGTAGCTGCTTGATGAGATTCTGGGATCAATAAGCTACTAACAACCAAATGAGCAAGATCTTGTTTGTAAACTTTCTTATGTTTCTGATGTCGTAAGTGTTGACTTGGTGAGCAAGACTGTGGAGCCAGAAGGAAGAGCACCATTGGAGAGTATCAGAACCACCAGACCCATGGAATTGATATGTATTGATTTCTGGTCAGCCGAAGACAACGCTAACAAGACTGTGGACGTCGTTGTTGTGACAGACCATTTCACAAAGTTGGCCCATGCATTTCCATGTAGAGACCAGTCAGCAAAGCAAGTTGCGAGACAACTGCGGGACCGATATTTCTGTGTTTATGGCTTTCCCGAGCGTATCCATTCAGATCAAGGTGCAATCTCATCAAAGAGCTTTTGCTTGTTTCAGGCATCAAGAAATCAAGGACAACAGCATACCACCCCATGGGAAATGGAAATGTAGAGCGGTTCAATAGGACACTAGGCAACATGAGCCGAGCGTTGCCACCAAGAACAAAATATAAGTGGCCCCATGTACTGCAAACGCTAACTTTTGCATATAATTGCACGGCACATGAGACAACAGGGTTCCCACCATTTTACCTTATGTATGGAAGAATTCTAAGGTTACCTGTTGACATTATGTTTCGTGACGTGAGCAGAGATAATGAACTGGCTGATTACGATTCATATCTGATCTCCCTGACAAAAGATCTTCAAGAGGGCATGAAAATCGCCCAAGAACACATGCTCAAGGGACAGCGGAGACAGGCTGATGTGTAAAATTGGGAGAGAAAGGGAGGTGACATTGATGAGGGTGACCAAGTGCTTTCGGCTGACGGGTGAGAGAGGCCCGAAAAAGTTGTCAGATCGATGGGAACCTACCATCTACACAGTTGTCAGCAAAAATCCTATATGTCATACCTACAGAATTCGCAACAAAAGTACGGGCCAAGAAAAGGTAGTACACCGAAACCTTCTGATGTGTGCCAACCTTCTGCTTGTGGAGGTCAAAGAAAAATCAGAAGATCCTATGCTGAGTGATTTGACGACGTCTGAAACATCTGTGGATGGAAAACAGCCCCAAGACAACACTGAACTACCTGAAGTGGACAGTGTGAACAGGAAAATGATGTGGGTAGAGCTTATACGACCCCCTGAACATCAGTCTGTGGTGAGACCCTGTCAGTTGCAGATACTCTAAATACAGTTACAACAAGGGTGGGACATGTAGTTAGGCCACTCAATCGGCTGATTTTTAATATAATATTGGACAAGTTCCTTGATTAGAAATGCCTTGACTTAGAACTGTGTAAAAAGGAGGGTGGCCCATTTATCAAAGATTGGTTAGTATATGAATTATAGTAAAATATACAGCTCTAGTGAGAGGTTTAGTGTTGTTAAACAGTCAGAAAGACGTTTTTGGCATCTTTTATTTAAGGAGGTTAGCCAGAGGTAGCGTAACCCTCTTCTACCGCCTACCCTTAGTTGGGTAACTCAATGTTATTTTGTTGTCAGACAATTCGTTCAGTTTTAATGTTAAAATTGTTTATGACCAATTTTGATAGGTTTAAATTGTTCAGGTCAGGTTTATGGCTGGAATGTGGAAACTTTTATAAAAGGTTTGGTGAAATTCAGTGGGGAAGAGTGTAACAGTGTTGTTTTTATTTTATTTTTTGCTTAATTTTTATGCGTTTCACCAAACTTTTCTCTTCTGTACCAATGTATTATATGTATTGTTCAGATAAAATTACCGGTTTACTGTGCTCGCGCTGTCCCTTGGAGCCTCAGAACATAATAAGATAAAAACATAAGAAAGTTTACAAACGAGAGGAGGCCATTCAGCCCATCTTGCTCGTTTGGTTGTTAGTAGCTTATTAATCCCAGAATCTCATCAAGCAGCTTCTTGAAGGATCCCAGGGTGTCAGCTTCAACATTACTGGGGAGTGTAATGTTGAAAAAGTGCCTCCTATTTTCTGTTCTGAATGCCCCTTTATCTAATCTCCATTTGTGACCCCTGGTCCTTGTTTCTTTTTTGAGGTCAAAAAAGTCCCCTGGGTCGACATTGTCAATACCTTTTAGGATTTTGAATGTTTGATCAGATCGCCGCCATGTAGTTTCACTGAGAGTAATTAGTGTTGTGTTCTTTCTCGTTTATTAATTTGTTTAATTTAGGAAATGTTTGTTTTATTTTAGTATACGTTTTTTTTATTTAGACTGAAGCATTGTTTTAAATTTAGAGTGTGTTACTGTTCTTATAATAGTTTTATTATGTTAGAATCTAACGTCATTTCAACACAATTATATTTTTTAATTATGTTTCGTATTTCTGAGAATAATATATTTTTTAATGAAGTGTTTATTATTTGTACAGGAGAGACACACTCCGGGGACAGCGCAAGTCATTTTCTGTTTTTCTTTCTGTTTGTACAGGTATGTTTTATGTTTGTTATGAGTACTGTATTTTAAAAATCTGTTTTAATGTAGCTATCCAGGAAATAACTACTTACTTAACCACTATACGATCACTGTTAATGTAAATATGTTTTTAAATAGTTGTGTATTGTACTATATAAATTGTAATTTTTGAAATATATACACAGTGTATATTGGAGAGCCTGAGAAGCGCTGTGTAAGCCACTGAAAGAGTGTGACACTCAGAGGGCAATGCAAGTCATTTTCTGTTTTTCTTTCTGTTTGTACAGAAAATAAAAAATTGGCCTCAGAGGCAGTTTCTTCGTCTTCTTCTTCTCCTTATTCAACACTGGTAACCCCAGTTGGCTCAGGGTAACAGAATCAGACCCACTACATAAACAGCTCCAACAGTGGTTGTGAACGTTTGTGTTTAAGTACAAATGGTTACATTCACACATGCTCTAATCAATTATAATGATTAGGCCTACATAGTTGACATGACTGTGTTCCCTTAATTGGCACACTTAATTCACATTTATGTCACAATGGTCATACTGAATAATATAAATTATATATGGAAATTCACTATGTATTATTGTTGTTTTTACTATTTAAAACACACAAAAAACATTATTCTGGATATAAAACCATTGATGAAAATACTTACCTGTGTCAGTGGGAAGAACCTCGTACGGAAACATTCAGTGAGTACAATGTTTACAACGCTTTTCTTTTGTTTATTGCGTGTGTAAACCTGAGCGTGCCCATGAGTAGAACGCTGAAAACTGCAGTAATTGTTTTGACTAATATTAGAGGCCATGTAGGAACTGGACTGTGCATAGGAAGAACTTGTTGATAAGTTTTAAAGGAAACCCTAAGTAAAACTACAGGCTGAGCGTTTGTTTGGTTAAAAAGGGCTGCATGCAGCAGCAGCGAGTATTTTTGTTGTTGTGACCAATTCATGGACTATAGATATTACTGCAATCTTTGTTTTAAAAAAGGATCGTTGTACTGTGTCTGGGGGGAAGGTACGAGTTGGATAAAGACTGTGCAATTAGAGTATGCTCAAAGTGATCAGTATAAACCCCTGTCCAAGACTGTGTAAAAGCATATGAAAAAGGGGACACTGCAGCACATAATAGAAGACAAAATGAACCCAGTGTTTGGTGCTGGGTGTAAATAGTACGTTTATTTTTACACTGGTTAGTGAATAGTGGAGACAGGGCTGCTGTCTGTGGGACCTTGCGCTGCATCGAGTAAGTCTTCAAGCAGAGGGCGCTTCTACTGAATAGAGAGTGAGAGAGAGCGTCAGTGAAATTAACCCTGCTTTCTGGGTCATATAGTGGGATTATTAGACTTGGAACTTACATGGAAGCTTTAGACCGAACCAGCTGGATAATCAGAAAGGACAGATCACAAGGGAAACTCTTACTTGGGAGTGCATACTGGAAATTAACATCTGTGAAAAGAAAAAGGATTACAAGGATCGATTGCTACTTAATCCTGGCTTGAAGGACTGTATGAAGCAATGGCAGGGTTACTTAGCAGAGCCTTGAGACCCTGCTGGCCAGTGGACACAACCGTGGTAAAGTTACCACAGTATACTGCACCTTTGGGGGGGGGGGACAAATCGCTAATCGTTCACATATGGTGGCAGCTGTGGGATGCCAAACTGTAGACGACTAAAAGCTACAGTACCCAGCCTTCTTAAGAATTAAACAGAGAGAGTAATAAAGACGAACATTATGGCAGATGATACTCTGGTTAGAGCTCTGATTTCTGAAACCGCTACTCAATGAGAGACGAATCAGCAGCATGAAGCATTACTCTTGGAAGCAAGAGAAGAACGACTGCTGATTATGTGGAGTTTAGAAAGAGGAGCTCTGCAGAGCTCTACCCAGAGTCCTATACGGTCTACGCAGCTGTTGAATAAAATGTCTAGGGAAGATGATATTGAAGCCTTCCTTCTTACATTTAAATGGAGGGCAAACCGGGAAGCTTGGGCTAAGGAAAAGTGGGCAGGAATCCTGACGCCCTTTTTGATAGGGAACGCACAAAAGGCCTATTATGACCTCCCAGTAAAAGACACAGAGGATTACCCGAAATTGAAAGCCAAAATTTTAGTGACGACTACGGTACGAGCTCGAAAGTACCGTGCGTGGACTTTTAATCCCACCTTAGCGCCCCGGTCTCAGATGTTTGACCTAATCCACCTGGCGCAGCGGTGGTTAGGACCAGAGGTCAACAATGGATACCGAATTATTTAGTTAATCGTGATGGACCGATAAATGAGAGCCATGCCAGCTCCATTGAGGAAGTGGGTTGGTCAAAACGACCCTGCTACAATTGATACGTTCGTAGCATTAATGGAATGACAGCTAGCAGCCGAAGAACTGGTTTGGACCCCACTGAGTATTGGACACAGAGAGCCTCGTAGCTTAGGGAAACCAAGGTTAGAGAGAAGACACGAAGAAGAATGGAGAAGTGACAGTCGACCTAGACCGTTAAAAGGACAGTTAGAACGACCAGGGGGACCCCCTGATCATTCCACTTACAAATGCTTTAAATGCTTAAAATAGGGCATATTGCTAGGAATTGTCCTGATGTGTCTGAAGCAATGCAGTGTGACATGGGAGAGAATGTTTTTTGTGGCAGCATAGTCGTTGCAGGGGTATCCGAGGGTATGTTTCCCTATATGGCTTGGGTACAGGTGAAAGGAGTCCAGGCAGAGACACTCATTGATTCGGGAAGCTCTATTACATTGATTACTCCTGAATACGGTGAGCGGGTAAAATTAGATTATAATCTCCGGACCGGGATTACCTGTATACACGGGGACATCAAGTATTACCCCACAACATGTGTGACCTTAAATTACAAGGTGTTGAGTCACGAGATGCGGGTAGGTGTGACTCCCCGACAGATAATCCTGGGTCAAGATTTTCCCGGATTTAAGCATCTGGTGCATATTAGAGGGGAAGTGGATAAGCCCCTATCCAAATTAGAGGCCCAGTTGAGGTCACCAGAGAGTCTAGTTGCGTTCCTCCCATTCGCCAAAACTGAATTGCCTAATGTAACAAAACTACCCAAGCCCAAGAAAACACAACAGGAGAGATGCTTAGCGCGAGAGCGGGGACCACCCGTAAAAAATTTCTTAGTGGGAAATCAAGGGAAACTAGTACAGAAAGGGGTTAGTGTGCAATGCACTGAATGAGACATTTTAAATGAGACGGGGGAACAGTCTGAAATCAATCCTGAACATACTGAGGAACCGTGGTAAGATCAAGTTTGTCCCTTAAGTGAACAGTTTGCCAGAGAACAAGCGCAAAATTTGTCATTAATTCATGTACATACGTGGTTGGTGTCTATTGATGGAGTTCCGGTTGAAGGGGTGGTGGTGAATACCCTGGAGTTTTTTTTCAAAAAAATGATTTAGTGTATCGAGGAACAGTTACTGATTCCCCTTCATATAGACGTCAAGTGATGAAACTAGCACATAGTCACTTGTTTGGCGCCCACTTAGCCACTGACAAAACTCGATAGAATTTGCAAAGGTTTTATTGGATAGAGATAAGGAAGAATGTGGATCATTTTTATAAATCATGCCTTACTTGTCAGCGAGCTAGTCCACTGCCTCATTTAAGAGCCCCCCTACAGTCCATGCCAATTATAGACATACCCTTTGAGCGGATCGCCATGGGTCTGGTAGGACCCCTCCCTAAGTCAGCCAGAGGACACAAATATATATTGGTCATTTTAGATTATGCAACACGCTATCCCGAAGCTATTCCACTTCGTAATATGGCATCAAAAACTATAGTGAAGGAATTGGTTCAGGTTTTTTCAAGAGTGGGTATTCCAAAAGAAATACTTATGGACCAGGGCACCCCTTTTATAAATAAAGTGATGCAAGATTATTGAAGTACGTTACAAATCAGTTCCATTAGAACCTCAGTTTACCATCCACAAACCGATGGTCTAGTGGAACGATTTAATAAAACGTTGACAGCGATGCTTAGGAAAGTGATAGAGACAGATGGGATGGATTGGGACCTCCTTCTTTCCTATTTAATGTTTGCAGTACGGGAAGTTCCTCAGGCTTCCACAGGGTTTTCACCCTTTGAGTTGCTATATGGACGACAGCCTCGTGGATTATTAGATATCACCAAAGAGACCTGGGAGACACAGACTTCCCGAGGTAGGAACATGGTGGATTATATCCTACAAATGCAGGACAGAATTGATAGAGTGACCCCAATAGTACGAGAACATTTAAGAACATTTAGAGAAAGTGCAGACTAAACAAGTGTATTGCTACAATAAAACCGCTGGAGTCCATATATTATTATTATTATTATTATTATTATTATTATTTGTTTATTTAGCAGACGCCTTTATCCAAAGCGACTTACAGAGACTAGGGTGTGTGAACTATGCATCAGCTGCAGAGTCACTTACAACTACGTCTCACCCAAAAGACAGAGCACAAGGAGGTTAAGTGACTTGCTCAGGGTCACACAGTGAGTCTGTGGCTGACGTGGGATTTGAACCGGGGACCTCCCGGTTACAAGACCTTTTCTTTAACCACTGGACCACACAGCCTCCTATGTAAACCGGGAGACTGAGTGATGGTCTTAGTTCCCACGCAGGGACCCTGTGAAATCCTTGAAGCTGTGAGGTCGGTTAATTATAAAGCACATCAGCCCGGCAAATGGAAAGAGATTCAAATATACCATGTCAACCTGTTAAAACCCTGGGTAGATTATGAACCCCCAGTGGAAGTGGATAGAGCAGTCACCTCTTGTGCACAGGAGGAAAATGTTAAAACGGGGTGAAAAGTGTCAATATAGGACCCAATTTGAATATACAGCAAAGAGAAGAAGTAGAACAGTTAATGAGAATAAATCAGTGTTTTCTAACATACCCAGTTGTACCACGGTAATTCAACACAATATACAAACTCCCCCTAGTGCTAGAGTAAGAGTATGACCATATCGTCTACCCGAGGCTAAAAAGGTAGATGTGATACAGGAATTAAACAAAATGTTACAGCTTGACCTCACTGAAGAATCCTCCAGCCCTTGGAATAGTCCTATTGTGATGGTAGCTAAACCTGATGGGAGCTGGCGGTTCTGTAATGACTTGACAGTTAAATCTAGTCTCGAAGTTTGATTCATACCCAATGCCTCAGGTAGATGAGTTGATCAAAAGACTCGGTAAGGCGAAATATCTGTCCACGCTAGACCTCACAAAAGGTTATTGGCAAATCCCTCTGACCCCAAGTTCTAGGGAGAAAACAGTGTTCTCGACACCTAAAGTGTTGTACCAATATAAGGTAATGCCCTTCGGGCTACACGGGGCTCCAGCATCCTTCCAAAGGCTCATGGACAAGGTGTTAAGAACTCACAGTGACTATGCCTCGGCTTATATTGATGACATTGTGGTCTTTTTAGAGGGATGGGAGGCACACTTACCGAGGGTGAACCAGGTCTTACAAGCTCTCAGAGAGGCAGGCCTCACAGCGAACCCGGGGAAATGTCATGTAGGCCTAACAGAGGCAAAATATTTTGGATATGTGATAGGTATTATAAAACCACAATTGAGTAAATTGGAGGCTTTAACCCTTTGCGATCCTATGTCGGACCTGGTCCGACATTGCAATATTCCCTTTCCAGTCCAATGTCGGACCCTGTCTGACATCATCAAAAAGACGTAAAAAACAGATCTCTAGTCTTTTTTTCTCCGGAAAAAGCCGAGAAAACCATTCAATGGCCGAGTGAGACCCATAGAAGCTGAGAGAAGCCGAAAAAAGGGGCGTATCTCATGAATACAGATAGCTCCGACACCACATAGATAACACAGACATAAACAAACAAGATAGCTGCTTCTACATCCAGTGCTCAAAGAATATCACAGACATTTGCAGAGCTTTTTTTAGATGCTATAGTAATAAAATAATGACTTGGATCGCATTATTGAGGAGTTTGGTGATAAAACGAGTGATCAGGAGATGATTTATAAGTATGTACTATTATTAAGACGTATGTGAAAAATATAGCGAACAAGGGGTGGGGCTAGAGATGCAGTAATGAGTGTCCTGTTGATATGCAGTGCCTTTTAAACCTGTTTTACTGTGAAAAAAATACTTTTAAACAGCGCATCTAAAATAAACTGCGCGTGTGAAAATAAATTGGACCTGACGCGCCTGAGACATGCTGTGAGAGGTTTAGTTTTATCAGACGCTAACGTTATAGAATTTGTGCTGCTATGCCTGTTGGTAGTAAATCGGATTTCCGACTGTCAAAATGTTTTGGTAGAGTGTGCGTTCTTGGAGAATATGGTGCTATTTCTGACAGTATAGAGTCTTTACTATAAAGATTTTTGATAGAATGTCCTCAGTACGCATATTAGTAGTTACGTCATTACATTTACGTCATTAAGTCATAAACGGCCTGTCCATGAAAATTTGGGGCCCAGCCAGGAATTAAATCCTGCAGCCGCTACTGTTGCACAGGTAAGTTGTAGTTAAGCCTCCCACTTCAGGAAACAGTGGAAGCACCGGTAAGTTGGGGTATTGTCTCCCTCTCCAGGAAGACAATGGTAACACAGGTAAGTGGTTGTTAAGCCTCCCACTCCAGGAAACAACGGTTGCACGGGTAAGTTGTAGTTAAGCCTCCCACTCCAGGAAACAGTGGAGGCCCAGGTAAGTGGTAAACTGTCTCCCTCTCCAGGAAACAGAGGTACTGCAGCTGGTTTGGTCGACAGACTTCCGCTAGTGAACAGCTGAAGAAATCCTGGGTGGGGGATGGGTAAAATAGACCACAACAAACAAACTGCAGTTCGCCTTGGTAGTGTGTCTTAACAGCGCAAGTACTGCCACTACAAACACACTCAGCACAGTCTTTGAATTCAGTCCTTCTTGAACCTGTATGTTTTTGATTATTTCTGCAATAAACAATTATTTTCTTTCTCACTTATTCTTGGTTTTGTTTACATTTCCTGCCAGTCGTTTCGGCAAAGCCTTACACAATTGTCCAACCACAGTGATTATTCTCACTCACTGTCACAACTAAACACAGTGGAACATTTGCAAAAATAAACTGTCTTAACATTCAAACCTACTATACCTATTTTTTTTATTATTCGGGTTGCATGGAGACTTGCTGCAAAAACTCGCAGGACGCTGATTTTCTTTGTTCGAATCCACAGAACAACAGGGAACTGTCTCCCCATGGCAACACCCCTGGTTGCTCTGTCTTCCTGCTTTTAAACTACCCCGCCCCGCCCTCTCTAATCGCGGAGCTGGTGCTTCTGGGACCTGTAGTTTTTCCCCTTTGTCGGCCATTCTTTAAAGGGCCCTCATCCTTTCTCTCACTAATATCTATTTATCTATCTATATATATATATAAAACTGCAGTGTACAAAATTGAAGGCATATGAAAGAAAAGGTTTTTTTAAAAAATGTACACAAAAAGTTAAAAAGATTAAACAATCTTTTATTTTTAGGACGTTTCGGGCAATATTTACAAGGGCAGAGCCCTGCTCTGCCACAGGTGTGTTTCCATTGTATTGCTGTAAAAATTTGTTTTCAACCGATCCCACAAAAAGGCAAGCATATGATGGTCCCATTTTAGTTCCCATGCTAACATCCTTTACTTGACTGTAAAAATTACCATCAAAGGAAAAACAATTAAATGTGAGCACAAGTTCAGCCAGTCTCAGGATATCTGTTGGAGGGTCTTTCGCTATCCGTTCATCAAGAAAGTGCTTCATTGCAAGTAACTCTTCGTTATTTGGTATAACAGGGTAGAGGCTTTTAATGTCCATTGTAAAAAGAATAATATTATCACAAGGGTGCTGTTCTTTGAAATTATCCAATTGTTTTAGAAAATGTGTAGAGTCTTTAACATAGGAAGGCAGTGATTCAACAAGGGGTATGAAGATTTCATCAAGAAATTTGGAGATCAGTTCTGTTGGACAGGAACAGGCTGATACAATTGGGCGGCCAGGATTGTTTGGTTGATTTTTGGAATGAAGTAAAAACAACTGCAACAGGGGTTTTCCACTATTAGATTACATGAAGATGTGGGTAACAAATTGTTTGAGATGGTATCATTAATAGTGAAAATGACAGTGGCCTGTAAACAATGAGTGAGATCTTTGCAGTTCTTAGTGTAGAAATTAGTGTCGGAAAGTTGTTGTTGGGCTTCTTTTGTATAGAGGTCTTTTCTCCAGACAACTACTGCTCCTCCTTTGTCAGTTCGGTCGGTTCAGGGAGTACAAAAGATCCCCGGAGACACGCCCCAGGGTGGTTACGGAGCGGTTGTGTGACCACATGTTACAAAGGCTGACACCAGAGAAGAAAACCAACCTGCAAATGGGGGAAGCAGTGGTTATTATTATTATTATTATTATTATTATTATTATTATTATTATTATTATTATTATTTATTATTTCTTAGACGCCCTTATCCAGGGCGACTTACAATTGTTACAAGATTGTGGAGCAATTCTGCCATGTGGTCGGCGCTGATACCCAAGCTTGGATACGTTGCCACAACCCCCACACCCTGGCCGAGGATTATGCGGACTCCTTAGTCTCCACCCGGACAGGGATACTGTTGGTTCCCGCCCTTCGGAGCAGCCGAGCCCCTCCTTTCTCTCCTCCACCACCACCACCATCAGCCCCGGGACCCAGACCTCCGAGACCGCCGACCCCAATGGGCCCCCTTGCCTCCCCTTCATGGAGACAAAGGTTGGCCCCCAGCTGGGGTAGAGGTGCTGCCCCTGCCCCGTTGCCACACCAGCAATGGCCAATGCCCTGTCTGTCCCCCCCAACTTGTTTTAGGTGCAACCAATAGGGAGATCTGACCAGGTCATGCCCCGCAGTCATGGAGTGTGACGTGGTTGCGTGTAATTAGGCACCTGAGACAGGTAAGCGTGGGGAAAACGGTCGGGAGGGGCCTTGTATGATTGATGTGGTTTTAGGAAATGTGAAAACCCACACATTAGTGGACACAGGGTGTGAGCAAACCTTAATTAGAATTAGATCAACTCTCTTGGGCGGTGTGTCGTGGTGGTCACACTAAAAGTATACTTATCGGTAGGACCGATAAAAGTCACCTGGTAGTAGGGGTGGCGGAAAGATTGCCACATCCAGTTATTCTGGCCAAAATTCAAATAATTAATGCAAATAATGGCAGTCTCAGCCGCACATGTAAACGTGGCAGAAAAAAAGAAAAAGGAACAAATTGGTGATGTGTTTCCTTTTCAAGCCAAAATGTTTTCTCCTATTTTCCGTCCTAGAAAAACAAATAAAGAGAGAAGGCCCACAAAATGGGAGGGAGCATCACTGAGACAAGGCTGGGGTCTGTTGGGAGAGCGCTCGGATGGTAACAAACAGCAGTCAAAGGGAGTTGGAACGCAGCGTGACAGAGAGGACAAGGTTACTGGGCCATCCAGGGCAGTTGCTACTCCAGCCCCTCTCAATATACCGGACATGTGGTACTCAAGCGTGGACATAGTGTGGGGCCAACATAATGACCCGTCACTAGTGCACGCTTGGGGGCAGGTCCGATCTATTGAAGGTAAGGATGTTGATGGCGCTGGGGAGCTAGGTTCAGTGCTATTTCTAATTTACATTAATGATTTAGATTCTGGTATAGTAACACTGTTGCAGCAGCAAAGGTCATTCAAAATGATCTAGACAGCATTCAGAACTGGGCAGACACATGGCAAATGACATTTAATAGAGAAACGTTTATAGCATTGCACGCAGGCAATAAAAATATGCATTATAAATATCATATGGGAGATACTGAAATTGAAGAAAGAATCTATGAGAAAGACCTAGGAGTTTATGTTGACTCAGAAATGTCTTCATCTAGACAATGTGGGGAAGCTATAAAAAAGGCCAACAAGATGCTCTGATATATTGTGAGAAGTGTTGAATTTAAATCAAGGGAAGTAATGTTAAAACTTTACAATGTATTAGTAAGACTTCACCTAGAATATTGTGTTCAGTTCTGGTCACCTTGTTACAAAAAGGATATTGCTGATCTAGAAAGAATGTAAAGAAGAGCAACTACAATTATCCCAGGTTTAAAAGGCATGTCGTATGCAGACAGGCTAAAAGAATTGAATCTATTTAGTCTTGAACAAAGAAGACTACATGGTGACCTGATTCAAGCATTCAAAATCCTAAAAGGTATAGACAATGTCGACCCAGGGGACTTTTTTGACCTGAAAAAAGAAACGAGGACCAGGGGTCACAAATGGAGATTAGATAAAGGGACATTCAGAACAGAAAATAGGAGGCACTTTTTACACAGAGAATTGTAAGGGTCTGGAACCAACTCCCCATTAATGTTGTTGAACCTGACACCCTGTGATTCTTCAAGAAGCTGCTTGATGAGATTCTGGGATCAATAAGCTACTAACAACCAAACGAACAAGATGGGCTGAATGGCCTCCTCTCGTTTGTAAACTTTCTTATGTTCTTATGTTCTTATTTCCACACTTCAGTATCAAGGGGCAATTACTGTCTAGTGTAAATCTAGCCGCAGGCACAGGACAGCCTGTAACACAACTATTGGTTCCCCCGTCTTGTAGGACCGAGGTCATGAGGCTGGCGCATGATATCCTTTTTGCAGGGCACCTCAGAGCTGACAAAACAAGGGAATGGATATTGGCGTGATTCTATTGGGTAGGTCTTCATACTGATGTGTCAAATTATGTAGCCACATGCCCAGACTGCCATCGAGTAGTGACGGGTCGAGTGCGCCCCGCCCTTTTGGTTCCACTGCCGATTATTTCCACTGCAATTTTTCCTTACACTCCCTTTGAACTCATTGCAATGGACACAATGGGCCCTTTGAACCTTCTGACTCTGGGTATACGCATATATTAGTAGTGGTAGATTATGCAACGTGATACCCAGAGGCAGGTTTAAAAACCGGACAGTTGGCAACCCTAGGTCTAATGCTTTTGAATGCAGGGAGACTGTTTGGAAATACAGATGGAGGCAACTGTTTGAGACAAAGATTGAAGCAAAATAGAAGATAAAAAATTTACTCTGTATCTTCAGGGTTGTATTTTGCTTAAAATAAACAATAAAAGAAAATAGAAGGAGCGATTGCACATGCCTGTACCCAACCAAAAATCTTATCAAAGACTAGAAATCAAGACTGGTATCTACAAGTCTGGAAAGCCTTATAATTAAAACTATGTGATATTCATTTTAAGGTACACAAATGTTGTAATGGCTTGACATCTCAGCTTATTAAATTGAATGGAGAAATAACAACTGGATGCAAATTGCTAACCTCATGGTTCAAAGATGAGTGTCTTACCATTTCACTAAAGAGCAAGCTGTCTAGTCAGGAAAGAAAGAAATAATAATAATAATAAATATGTGTCTTATGCTGATATTAGTATCAGCATTTACTGACTAGTCAATTAATGACATAAAACACACATGCCTGTTCTGGCTTGTAATATATGCATAGCAGTAGGTGGCTAAATAGTCACGGTTGCTACATATTACCATTACTTTGTGATCCTCTTTTAATTTATGACTCCTGGAATTTTTGAAGTATAGTTGCCAGCTGTATTGCCTCATGTTCTTGATTTTTCACACAATAAACAAAAATGTGGTTACATCATCCTTTCATTGTGTGCAGTGCGAATAATGGCACTGTACGCTTTGTTATGTATTGACTGTGCACTTGGTCACATGACTGTCTCACACACCTCACACAACAGGATGAAAGGCCATCTGCTGGTCAATATCACCTAACTATAAATGCTCTCCTTTTTTCTCCTTTAAAACAACTGTACCAGCATATTTCTTCCCTTTACTAATTTTAGTAAAGTTGAATTTTTGTATTCAAATAACAGATCACTAATGTATACCTTTTCCAAGCTGTTTTATAATTTTATACTATTATTTCCGTCTGTCAGAACAGCAGTTTTCATTTAGCCAGGATAAAAATGGATATATACTCAAATCCGTGTTTTGAGATCTGCTGGAAGTTTGTTATCCATCTAGTGAGTTTGGTAACATGATAATGCATCACTTTTTGTCCAATGTCTGGACCTATTTGGAAGTTTGCTTTGTTGGATTGTATCACTATTAAATACAATATATTGCGCCGGACGTGGTTTTAAAAATATCGGTACATGTTTAAGTTGCTGTTGAGCTTTAAACCCAGGAGGTTATTTTAGTATATTTCAGTTTTCTGCAAAATATTATCAGATAACGAAAAAAAAACAACAACGTTTGTAAAAGAGGATATCTTTTTTCATTTGTGTTCATTAGAGTTTACATGCACAGCTTGCAAGTCACATGAATAAACTTTATTATCTACATTTTCCTAATAATTTAATATCTTGCATATTTAATATCATATTAATTGTGTTTTGCATGAATCTGTTGTTTTTGAATAAAACATGATGTTCTATGATCACTACCTATGCCATCAAAACATGCTTCTGAAAATGCTCCTCAAGGCAGGGAAATGAGGGGAGGAAGTATATTTAAGTTACTCTATGTACTGAAGAATTGTGCTTTGAAGCCATAAGCATAATAAATTATTTAAGCAGAAGCAGCAAAAGATAATCATATAGAACAAAACATATAAGGATAAAAAAATGATTCCATTTTACACTTCCATTGACTACATAGGCCCCAAATATGAAGCTTTAAATGAAGCACGTCATAGTACACATGTATTTTAATTTTAAAACATATAGTCTGGTACAATTTTAGGTTTAAGGAAGCTCTCGGTTTGTATGCCTTGTTCATGAGTTATCTTTTAGCACTTGTACCTCTTGGTTCACTTCACCCCAGCAGTGTCTTCTGAGTCAAAGCCTGTTACTGGTTGAAAGCATATCAGTCAATA
This sequence comes from Acipenser oxyrinchus oxyrinchus, assembly GCA_030684275.1. Lineage (NCBI taxonomy): Eukaryota > Metazoa > Chordata > Actinopteri > Acipenseriformes > Acipenseridae > Acipenser > Acipenser oxyrinchus. Next base: position 21,589,977 of record CM060253.1, on the reverse strand, counting down.
GGGGAAGCAGCTGATTGGTTATAGACAGGAAAGAAGCCAACTACCAACTAACTAGGTCAACTACCACTTTTCTACTTGACAGGTTGTGACAGAAATACAATGATTCTTGGTAGTAAATCTCCCTCCCAACCTGTGAGGGCGCTAAGCAGAGAGAACAGAGTTTCTTGGATGGGCTGGCCCGACAGTTCTTTCCCAGGGTTCAAGGAAAGTTGGTCAGCTAGAAAGGGAGCGGAACTCCGATACCCAGAAGGGAAATGACGTGGCAGTCGTGGATTGGAGGGGCGGCTGCGCTTGTTTACCAAGGGGTCATGTGTGACGGCATAAAAGGGGATGGAGAGACGAAATCTGTTCTTTCACTTTGGTTTGTGTTATTGAACCTGAAAGGACCCGTGAGAGATGGTTTTGTTTGTTTGTCTATAATTTTCTTGTTTGTTATTATTAGACGGCTAACACGTTCTGGAGCTGTCGCCAAGGGCCAGCATAAAACCTGCAACAGCACTGCACTACTGTCACTGATAAACCTATATCACCCACCACGAGCACTACTGCATGCACCCAGGACTGGTGACTGTGTTAGTATATTGTGGGACGGTTAGTATATTTTGTGTTTATTATTTGGGACTGCAACCCCTTTGTTATTTACTCTGTGCATTACACATTGTTGTGTATTGCCAGGGATTATTATTTGGTCACCAGACCTGGATATAAAAATAAAACCCTTTTTCCAAACCGGATTACAAACATCTCTGTCTGCTTAATTACACACTGCATCACTCCTGCACCTGTACCCAATCAACCACTTTGCCACACGTGGTGTTAGACACGTGATTATGGATCGTCACGCACTGGCGGAGCTGCTAGAGGAGCTGGATAGCAGACGGGAGACAGAGGAGAGAAGGAGGGAGGAGCATTACACCGGGCTCATTGAAAGGGTAGGACTGGCACTATCCACAGCACCAGCCCCTACAGGAGCATATGAGCGACTGGCCACCACAGCGTCATGGCCGCGGGAGTTCTGGGCGAGCCAGCTGGGACCCTGCCTGATTGGGGAGGCTCAGGCAGCATTCCAGGCTATGAGCGACCTCAACGCCGCCAGTTATGACCTGAACGCCGCCAGTTACAACCTGGTCAAGCTGGCCATCCTCCGTCGCCTCAACATTACCATGGAGACTCACTGGGTACGATTCAGGGAGTACCGCAGGTACCCGGAGACATGCCCTAGAGCGGTTGTGTGACCACGTGGTACACTGACTGACCCCCGAGAAGAAAACCAACCTACAAATGGGGGAGCGGTGGTAGTTGAGTAATTCTGCCATGTGGTCGGCGCCGATACCCAAGCCTGGATATGGCGCCACAACCCTGATACCCTGGAGGATGCCATGAAGCTGACCAAGGATTTTGAGGACTCCCTGGTCTCCGCCCGAACAGGGATACTGTCGGTCCCCGTCCTTTGGAGCAGCCAATCACCTCCTCTCTCTCCTCCACCACCACCAACATCAGCCCTGGGATCCAGACCTCTGAGACCGTCGACCCCAATGGGCCCCCATGTCTCCCCTTCATGGAGACCAAGGTTGGCCCCCAGCTGGGGTAGAGGTGCTGCCCCTGCCCCGTTGCCATACTAGCAACGGGACAGATACTTAACCAATGCTCCCTCTGTCCCCCCAACATGTTTTAGATGTAACCAACCGGGACATCTGGCCAGATCATGCCCCGCTGCAATGGAGTGTGACGTGGCTGCGTGTAATTGGGCACCTGAAATGGGTAAACGAGGGGAAAATGGTCGGGAGGGGTCTTGTATGATTCATGTGGTTTTAGGGAACATGAAAACCCACACATTAGTGGACACAGGGTGTGAGCAGACCTTAATTAGAACAGCTCTCTTGGGAGGTGTGTCGTGGCGGCCACGAGGTCAGGCGGCCATCTCCTTTATCCATGGAGACACGGCGGCATATCCCACACTAAAAGTGTACTGATTGGTAGGACCAATAAAACGTCACCTGGTAGTAGGGGTGGCGGAAAGGTTGCCACACCCAGTTATTTGGGGCCGAGACTGGCCAAAATTTAAAGAATTAATGCAAATAATGGTAGTCTCAGCCACACACGTAAACGTGGCAGAAAAGAGGAAAAGGGAACAAATTGGTGATGTGTTTCTTTTTCAAGCTGAAATGTTTTCTCCTATCTTCTCTCCTAGAAAAACAAATAAAGAGAGAAGGACTGCAAAATGGGAGGGAGCATCACTAAGACAAGGCTGGGGTCTGGTGGGTGTGCGCTCGGATGATAACAAATGGCAGTCAAAGGAAGTTGGAACGCAGTGTGACCGAGAGGGCCAGATTACTGGGCCATCTAGGGCAGATGCTACTCCCGCCCCTATCAATATACCAGACATGTGGTACTCAAGCGTGGACATAGTGTGGGGCCAACATAATGACCCGTCACTAGTGCACACTTGGGGGCAGGTCCACTCTATTGAAGGTAAGGATGTTGATGGCGCTGGTGTGCTAGTATTTCCGCACTTCAGTATCAAGGGGCAATTACTGTATAGGGTAAACCTAGCCGCGGGCACAAGACAGCTTTTAACACAATTATTGGTTCCCCTGTCTTGCCGGACCAAGGTCATGAGGCTGGCGCATGATATCCCTTTTGCGGGGTACCTCGGAGCTGACAAGACAAGGGAACAGATATTGGCTCAATTCTATTGGGTAGGACTTCATAAAGATGTGTCGACATATGTAGCCACATGCCCAGACTGCCAGCGACTAGCGCAGGGTCGAGTGAGCCCCGCCTCTTTGGTTCCACTGCCGATTATTTCCACTCCTTTGAACGCATTGCAATGGACATAGTGGGCTTTTTGCTACCTTCTGATTCTGGGTATACGCATATATTAGTGGTGGTAGATTATGCAACTCAATACCTGGAGGCAGTTCCATTGAGGTCCACTAGTGCCGCTGCAATAGCCACAGAGTTAGTGCAGATTATGGCTAGAGTAGGGATCCCCAAGGAGATTTTGACTGATCAAGGGACCAACTTCTTGTCTAACACGTTACAGCAAGTATATAAAATACAAAAAATACGTCCCATCAGGACGTCTGTTTATCATCCACAGACGGACGGTTTGGTGGAACGATTTAATCAGACCTTGAAGCAGATGCTGAGACGTTTTGTAACACAAGAGCAAAAACATTGGACATCGCTTCCTCCCTACCTCCTTTTTGCAGTGAGAGTGGTGCCGCAAAGTTCAACAGGGTTCTCCCCCTTTGAGCTCTTGTACGACCGACAGCCTCGCAGCATCCTCAGTCTGTTGAGAGAGGGGTGGAAGGAGCACAAAAGCTCGTCCAAAAACATAGTGAAGCATGTGCTCCTACTGAGAGATCGCCTGGATTTCGTCAGCCATTTGGCCCAGGACAACCTCAAATCGTCTCAGCACTGGCAACAGCAGCATTACAATAAAAATGCACTAATTCTGACCTTTCAACCAGGAGACAAGGTAATGCTGCTGCTTCCCTCCTCAGAATCGAAATGATATGCTAAATGGCAGAGGCCATATGAAGTGATTCAGGCTATAAGAAAGGTGAATGTGGCAAAGTACAAACTATTCCTGGAAAGTCTAGACGGCAGCAGGAGATTGAACGCTTAGCTAGAAAAAGGAGACAGCTGAGGAAGCAATGGAGAAGAGCAGAAGAAAGTCAGAAGGAGGGACTCAATCTTTTACAAAGGGTCATAAAAGATAAGCTTGCAACATTGGCAGAGCTGAGCGTCTACGGAAACGTTACAAAAAGAAGGAGCATGCGACAACTAACTTTTATAAAGACCCATTCAAATTTGTAAAGAACTTATTCACCAGTGAGAAGAATGGCACACTAAAAGCATCTAAGTTTGAGCTGGAGAGATATTTGGAGGAAACACATACAGATTCAAAAAGGCAGGAGCCTATGTCAATTCCTTCAGACATCCCACCTATCAATCCACCAGAATACCAAATGGAAGACTGTGCACCTAAGTGGAAAGAAGTAGAGCAAGCTGTGAAAAAAGCAAGAGCTTCATCATCACCAGGGCCTAATGGAGTTCCGTGCAGAGTGTACAAGAGTGCTTCAGGAGTTCTACGAATCCTGTGGAAATTGATGAAAGTAGCATGGGAAAAACAGGTTGTACCAAGAGCATGGCGCCGAGCAGGTGGAGTCTTTATACCTAAAGAAAAAGATTCTACAAGCATCAGTCAGTTTCGCCCTATTTCCCTATTAAACGTAGAAGGCAAGATTTTCTTCAGCATTATTGCTCAGAGATTGTCAACTTACCTATTAAAGAACTGCTTCATTGACACTTCAGTACAAAAAGCGGGCATTCCAGGTTTCCCAGGATGCTTAGAACACATCAATGTGATCTGGCAACAAATTCAATCAGCTAAAAAGGAGAGGAAGGAGCTCCATGTGACATTCCTGGATTTGGCTAATGCATACGGTTCAGTGCCACATGAACTTCTTTGGGCAGCATTTGATTTTTTCAGTGATGAAGCCATGACTGTGTTTGTATATGGAGTGTGTGTGTGTGTGTGTGATTCTAATGATATGATGTTCTCTTCCTGTAGTCTCTGTGTGTGTTTGTCTGTGTGTGTTTGTCTGTGTGTGTATATCAGCGTCTCCGTCACCCTCTCCTCCTCTCTCGTTGAGACACGTATAGCTGTCTCTGTCTCTCAGATCTCCTTAGAGCAGAAACCAGGCTAATGCCAGCTGATTAAGATAGAGAGAGAGAGAGGAGCAGAAATCTCTGTATAATACCCCAGTATAATACTGTAGCCTGCAGTCTCCTCATTGGAAGTGCAGTGAAGGCCTTTCGATACTAGCTGTGGTATACTGTTTTATGTTAGTATCATTATTTATTTAACAGACGCCTTTCTAATGTTTTATATATATATATATAAATAATACTATATTACTTGTAATACCTGTTCTGACACACAGTGTTTGTATCTGCACAGAAAACTGGTTTAATTGCTGATTAAATGCTTTGGCAGCTCAGCACAGCACAGCACAGCCAGTGTGGAACGATCTCTGACCACCTGATCACATCACACTCGCACACAGTCTCACTCTCTGTTCTAAATTCAAATTCAAATGATCTCTAAATCAGCATGACAAGTCACAAATGCATTGCCAAAGTTAATGCAGTGAATGCACACAAATTATATATATATATATATATATATATATATATATATATATATATATATATATATATATATATATATACACACATATACATATATACACATATACATGACAACCATGACAACAACAGTAGCCTGCACTAACCGGTTATTGGGCAAATTAACCAATAACATTGAATGGGCACGAATGCAATTCAAGCCCACTAAATCAAGGAGCATCTCTATAATTAAAGGTAAAGTAGTAGATAAAAGTTCTTCATTAATGGTGAGGCAATACCAACAGTGTCTGAGAAGCCAGTGAAGAGTCTTGGAAGATGGTACGACGGGGATCTAAAGGACACAGTTTGTGTGGGAGAAGTTAGACAACAAGCAGTGGAAGGGTTCAAGAGCATAGACAGCAGCGCTTTACCAGGCAAACTAAAACTCTGGTGCTTTCAGTTTGGTCTACTGCCGAGGTTGCTGTGGCCACTGACTGTGTATGAGGTTTCTTTGACAACAGTAGAGAAGCTGGAAGCCTTAATCAGTTCATACATCAGGAAATGGTTGGGAGTTCCATGCTGCCTCAGCAGACTGGGACTTTATGATAAAGGAATACTGCAGCTACCAGCATCCGCTCTAACCGAGGAGTTTAAATACGCCAAGGTCAGACTGGAAATGACATTAGTAGAGTCACGCGACAAATGTGTAAGGGAGGCAGCACCTGTGCTGAAAACTGGAAGAAAGTGGGTGGTAAAGAAAGCTGTGGAGGATGCAAAGGCTGCCCTTCGAATTGGTGATATCACGGGGCAAGTTCAGCATGGAAGAGGGGGTCTTGGTCTCAGTTCAGCTCCTCCTACATGGCACAAGGCAGCCCCAGCTCAACGGAGGAAGCTGGTAGTCAACGAGGTGCAAAAGCAGGAGGAGAGGATGAGGTGTATAAAGGCCATTTCCCAGGGCAAGCAGGGAGAATGGATGAGATGGGAGAGTGTGGAACAACGCAAGATTGGCTGGCAAGACCTATGGTCAATGGAACAGAGCAGGATCAGTTTCCTTATAAGGTCAACATATGATGTTCTCCCATCACCACAGAACCTAAACCTCTGGGTAGGAGAGGATCCCTCATGTCCTTTGTGTTCATCACCTGCAACATTAAGGCACATTTTGACAGGATGTAAGGTGGCTCTTAGCCAAGGACGGTTTACTTGGTGCCATGACCAGGTGCTGCGATGTTTGGCCTTGGCATTGGAAGACAAGCGTAACATGACCAATAAGTTGCCACCTGTTCCATCAAAACATTACACACAAAAGACAACATTCCTCCACCCAGGAGAGCAACCACCAAGAAAAGGTGTTAAAACCAATCCTCGCAGGACAACTGGAAGCTGTTAGAGACTGGAAAATGCTGGCGGATGTTGGTCAACGGCTTATTTTTCCACCTGAGATTGCCACCACAAACCTTCGACCAGATATTGTCTTGTGGTCTGGATCAGCAAGCCTTGTTCACCTGGTAGAGTTAACAGTGCCATGGGAGGATGCTGTAGATGAGGCGTATGAGAGGAAGAAACTGCGGTATGCTCAACTAGCCACTGAAGCGGAACAGCGAGGATGGAGAGTCTGGGTTTACCCAGTGGAAGTGGGATGTCGAGGATTTGTGGCACACTCTACAACCCGGTTTCTCAGAGATGTCGGATTCAATGGCCAAGAGTTGCGTCGCACAGTGAAGGAGGGGGGTGATGCTAGGACGCCAGAATCACCGTCGAGCCCTCTTGAGGTGTCGTGGGCTAGTTGACATAACACCGAGGATGGAAGGTGCCCACTTGAAGACCCCAGAGATGTACCCTACTTAGCTCAATCCAGACGGTTGTCATGCTGATGCGCTGGGGAGACCACACTGTGGTTGATCCCCGGAGCCAGCATGGCAGCCATTGTGTGTGCTGATACGCTAGGGAGGCAAAATAAGCTGATCCCTGGAGCCAGCATTACACTTCAGCCATCAACACCAGACAGAAGGATATCTACATCATCATATGGAAGGAAGCGCAAATGGATGGAGACACCTATGGATCACATTAGTTTACTGTAAAGCTACGTCTTAGTTGGTGCTTATCTTGGCGAGAGCCGAGTTCAAATCAGCATGAAGTTTTAACATCTACTCTCGTGTAATGGAAATCATTGATTACAGGTGCGTGCAGTGACAATGATTTTCAGGTGCAAGGGTGTGTATTGATTTTACAATGTCCAGAGCCTTAGGGCAAACACCTGTAAATAATAAATGATGGAAGTGATACAACAGCATGTATCACCTCGTTTGTAATCCTTGGGTTTGACCCGAAACCATTAACAAAGTCCAGGTTCATCTCTCACCCACACGTAACACAGAACACAAACACAGTGTTTATTTAGTGTGTGAAACTAGTGCTCGTGGTGAAAAGTTTGTTGTGAAACAGGGTAGTGCTGGTGTCCAGGTTTATTGCTGGCCTGTGGCTGCAGCTCCGGATAGTGTTAGTAGTCTTGAAAAACAAAACAAAACTGTTTTTACTTGACAGAAAAAAACAAACACAACACTCACGTTATTTCCCATAGCGGTCTCCTTCAAGGTTATACTAACCATTTACAAAGGAACAGATCACTTACACTATGTCCCCTATTTATACCTTTGCTAGGTTAACGAGCGCATCCGCTCCTCCAATCCTCAGATGCCATGCCGTTTACCATCCGGATCACTGAATCTGGGTACCGTAGCTCCGCCCCCTTCCTAAATTACCGACTTCCACCTACCCTAAGGAATAAATTGTCGTGCCATTTAGTTAAGGTTAATCTGTTCCTTTTACACAGTGCCCTCACAGGTCGGGAGCCGAAGGAACACTCGGCTAAATCTACCTTTCCCATTACTCCCCTCTCCCGGGAAAAATAATCCGCATTTTGGTCATCTTTCCCCGCATAATGTACAATGTGGTACATGAAGGGCTGCAATGCCAGATACCACCGAGTTATCTGGGCATTGCTGTCCTTCATTGTGCTTAACCACTTGAGTGGGGCGTGCTCAGTGACAAGATCAAATGAGTGCCCCAGCAGGTAGTATCTTAAAGAGTGAGTAGCCCATTTGATGGCCAAACACTCTTTTTCGACAACAGAGTAGTTGCGCTCCCGAGGGAGCATTTTTTTACTTATATACAGAATGGGATGTTCTACTCTGTCTACCATTTGGGACAGGACTGCACCCAAACCGACATCCGACGCATCGGTGTGGAGGATTAATCTCTTGATGAAGTCTGGAGTGATGAGCGGGGGCCTGGCAAAGTCTGTGCTTAACAATATAAAATACCCCGTGACATTCTTCTGACAACTTAATTGAATTTGGTGTGCTCTTTCTGGTGAGGTAAACTATGGGATTAACGACTGTGGCATAAAGCAGCGGTAATAACAGGCTAACACCAGTAGAGACCTCACCTGAGCCTTGGTTTTGGGGATTGCCAAGTCCACCAAGGCCTGGACCTTGGTGACAACGGGTTTCACTCTGCCATTCCCCATTATAAATCCCAAATATTGTGTCTCTTTCTTGTCAAACGCACATTTTCGCAAGTTAGCTGTCAGCCGGGCTGCCCTTAGAGACTGAAAGACGGCTGTGATCCTAGCCAAATGCTCTCGCCAGGTGGAGCTGTAAATAACCACATCGTCGATATATACGCTGCCGCATATTCACGATGTGAATGTAAAACCTGGTCCATCAGTCTCTGAAAGCAGCGGGTGCACCATGTAGCCCAAACTTTCTTTAGTTGTGTACTAGTTGTTATGTTCTGATCAGAGTTAGAAAGTGTATGCTACTTTACATTTTTCAGTGCAGACCATTTCTTACTTTTGGTAATCTTCATAAAATCATAAATATCAGCATTCAGTTCATGAATAAGACGACGTGCATTGTAATACATGTTGATATTGTTGCTAAGAGAATTTTTTTAAGATGTTCTAAAGTTGGTCAATTCTTTATTAGTTTTAGTACTTTTTCTTGATAGCATTTTACTGTCTTCTTCATGATTTGCTTAATACATTTTAAATTGTAGATTGCACTGACCTGTATATCTTCTGTTATCACGGTTGGGGTTGAAATTGATTCTGAAACCTCTTGGAATAATGTTTTCCTTCAAACATCTTCTGATGAAATTAATGTTATTGGTTAATCTTGTTTTGGTCCAGGTAGATTTTGCAAGCCTGATGGCAAAAATGGTTGCTCTAGGATTATTAGCAAATTGTGTTATTTTCTTGAAACACTGAGATGTTACTTCCTTTATAGTAGTCATCATAGATGGTCAGTTTGCAGCAAAAAGAGTAAATAGGTATTTTTCATATGCCTTCAATTTTGTACACTACAGTCACCTCCAAATTTATTGGCACCCTTGATAAAGATGAGCAAAAAAGACTGTATAAAATAAATAATACCAGTACTGAGCTATATTGTAATTTTCCAACATGTGGAATATATTTGACTTTATTAATGATTCAATGGAATCAACCAAAATGACACATTTCTCAAATTATAAATTTATTTAAAAAAAAAAAAAATGAAGGAAGTGTCACAATTATTGGCACCCTTGTTTTCAGTACTCTGTGCACCCTCCCCTTGCAAGGATAACGGCACTGAGTCTTTTTCTATAATGTTTAATGAGATTGGAGAACACATTGGGAGGGATCTTAGACCATTCCTCCATACAGAATCTTTCGATCCTTGATATCCTTCGGGCTGCGCTTATGGACTGCCCTCTTCAATTGAAACCACAGGCTTTCAAAGGGGATTTTATTGCTGCTCTAGAAAGAGTGCAAAGAAGAGCAACCAGAATTATCCCGGGTTTAAAAGGCATGTCGTATGCAGACAGGCTAAAAGAATTGAATCTATTCAGTCTTGAACAAAGAAGACTACGCGGCGATCTGATTCAAACATGCAGCATCCTAAAAGGTATAGACAATGTCGATCCAGGGGACTTTTTTGACCTGAAAAAAGAAACAAGGACCAGGGGTCACAAATGGAGATTAGATAAAGGGGCATTCAGAACAGAAAATAGGAAGCACTTTTTTACACATAGAATTGTGAGGGTCTGGAACCAACTCCCCAGTAATGTTGTTGAAGCTGACACCCTGGGATCCTTCAAGAAGCTGCTTGATGAGATTCTGGGATCAATAAGTTACTAACAACCAAACGAGCAAGATGGGCTGAATGGCCTCCTCTCGTTTGTAAACTTTCTTATGTTCTTATTTTCTTATAAACTCTCATTCCTTTTGTTTCCGAGCAACGTTTGTTCTATAGCACTGATTGATCACACAGACTGTGAAGTCTTCAGCAGTGTGATCATCAATGTTGAAGTGATGGGCTACTGGAAATGCTGTGGTGTTAATGAGAATGCTTCTTAAGTGTTCTACAAACTGTTCTGCTAAACACCTTTTAGTTTTCCCAATATACAATTTGTTGCATTTCTTGCAGATAATGCAGTAGACTATTCCTTTAGAGATACATGTAAAATGATCATGAATGTTGAATGAAAATTTAATGCCTCTAATCTCTGTTTCAGAATGAATGTATTTACAGGTATTACATTGTGGTCTATTACATGGATATGTGCCTTTCAAAGGTTCCCCAGAAGGAAGAATAGCACTGTGTACCACATATTCTCTTATATTCTTGTCTCTTCTATATCTTTCTGTTGGTAGGGTGGTAAGTGAGGACCACAGGGATTGTATCATCTATGTGTTGTATATTGTTATTATATAAAGCATTTTTCTACTTATATTTGAAATGCGGGATTTAGCTTTAGTGATGACTTTTTTCGGAAAGCCACAATTTCCAAAAAAACCCACACATTCCCTTGCTTTTGGCGAAGGAATCTTGATTGTCGCTGCAAATACGCAAATACAGTGTGTCTTAACAGTTGTTAATAGGGAATCGAGTCACAGCAAGCCTTAGGGTGTGATGAGTCATACTGCATATATGAATTGGGCAGCAGTGTGGAGTAGTGGTTAGGGCTGTGGACTCTTGACCGGAGGGTCGTTGGTTCAATTCCAGGTGGGGACACAGCTGCTGTACCCTTAAGCAAGGTACTTTACTTAGATTGCTCCAGTAAAAACCCAATATATATGTTGCTGTACCATGTTTGCTGTTGGTGCTAATCTATAACTATTTTTTTGTGTACATATATGTTTTAACGCTGAGAAGCAATGTTATGCAGCCAGTAGGCTATGTACTGGTGTACTACCAAAGAGACTTTACAGAATAAATACAGGCAAACAGAATTTCTGGTTTGGTACTACTCATCCAAGTTTCGTGATTTATAGACTTATAGACTTATAGACTTATAGTATATATATATATATATATATATATATATATATATATATATATATATATATATATATATATATATATATATATATAATGTTTTTTCTAACGGCTTTACTGAAGGTACCAACTTCATTTATGTACATCTAGAATAGGAAAAGTGCAATATGATACATGTATTTACATGTATTAACTTGTATGTATTAAAATTGGTCATTGACCTGCGCTTAAAATGAAATGTAAATGTTATTTATTGATTAAATTGAAAATTCACAATCGTAGTGCTTTGCCCCTGAGTGCAATCAACAGAAAGAAAGAGAAACTTGTAAACTTTTTTCGTTTCCCGAAGGATTATTATGCCGGTGTCGATTTGTGACTAGGGTTGCCAACAGGCTCCACAATCCCGCGACACTTTGAGACGGGATTTTAAAATTGCCCGTCTCATGAATGAAGTGAATGTGTAAATTGCTTATATTTTTATGAATAGCAAACAAGTAAAACTGATCAGCTGTTCTCCATACTGCCTCCGATCAGACGTATTGAACAGCTGAGCAATATGAGGCGCCGTTAGGGACATAATTTAAACTGACACCTCATACACTACACACTGAAATCTCATACACTACATAGTGAAATCTCATACACTACACACTGAAATTGCATGCGGTACACACTGAAATCTCATACACTACATAGTGAAATCTCATACACTACACACTGAAATTGCATGCGGTACACACTGAAATCTCATACACTACATAGTGAAATCTCATACACTACACACTGAAATTGCATGCGGTACACACTGAAATCTCATACACTACATAGTGAAATCTCATACACTACACACTGAAATTGCATGCGGTACACACTGAAATCTCATACACTACATAGTGAAATCTCATACACTACATGGGAGGGAAAGGAAAGGAGGTCAGATTTAGAGAGGTTGAGTTTGAGGTGATGCGAATGCATCCAGGAGAAGATAGCAGACAGACAGGTAGAGATACGGGAGGGGATGGTGGAGTCAGAGGTGGGGAAGGAGAGGAAAATCTGAGCATCATCAGCATAGAAATGGTATGAGAAACCATAGGATGCGATGAGGGGGCCCAGGGAGCGGGTGTAGAGAGAGAACAGGAGAGGACCCAAGACTGACCCCTGGTGGGACAACTGTTGAGAGAGGGCGAGGTGTTTAGCTTGCTCCACGCCAGGTTACCTGGTAAGTGCGGTTGGAGAGGTAGGAGGAGAACCAGGCCAGAGCAGTGCCAGAGATTCCCAGGTCAACGAGAGAGGATAGTAGAATAGTGATCGTCAATGTCAAAGGCAGCAGAGAGGTCGAGGAGAATTAGGACAGAGGAGAGAGAGGCAGAGTTTAGTGAGTTAGTGACAGACAGGAGGGCGGTTTCAGTGGAGTGAGCAGAGCGGAAGCCAGATTGGAGAGGGTCGAGCAGAGAGTGGTTGGACAGGAAAGCAGAGAGCTGGCGGTGTACATCCCGCTCAAGGGTTTTGGAGAGGAAGGGTAGGAGGGAGACAGGACGGTAGCTCTGGAGGGAGGTGGGGTCGAAGGTTGGTTTCTTGAGGAGGGGAGTGATAGAGGCTTGTTTGAAGGCAGAGGGAAAGAGACCAGAAAGGAGAGAGGTGTTGAGAAGGGAGGAGATGAAGGGAAGTAGAGCAGGAGCAGCAGCTTGAAAGAGGTGAGTGGGGAGGGGGTCCAGGGCACACGTGGTGGGTTTGTGACCCTGGAGCAGGGAGGAGAGGTCAGAGTCTGAGAGCAGAGAGATGGAGAAGGAGGGTGAGTTAGTAGGAGATGCAGTGGGTGTAGGGGTTGCATACTGAAAACGCATACGCTACACTGTGAAATCTCATACGCTATATACTGAAATCTCATACACTGCCTGTTAAAATTGCCAAACAATTATAACAACGATTATTTGAAAGTCAAGGCCTTTGTTTTGGTAGTAACAGTGTCGAATATTTTTCCCCCTGAAAATGATGAAGATCTTTTGTTTGTTGCGTTGTGCTTTCATACATTCCCTTTTGACAAAACATGTGAAAACCAATGAAGAGGATATTGTGAATTCCTTTAATGGGGTACTCCATTGCCTTAAACAAATAACAAGGCACGAGTTCAACAATGAAATCATTATTTTGGAGCGTCTACACAGAGATCTTGAAGACCATACAAGAATAGTAAGTTCAATGCTTTCTGTGAGCAATTAT